>CM061918.1:113826678-113977132 GCA_031002005.1 Vandiemenella viatica
ACAAAGATTAAAACGTATACAAAAAAAGCTGCATTTTAAGCTTTTAATCTCAATAAATAAAAGTGAACTAATATGAACAGAGGACACATAAGAAGGGAAGTAAAATGTATAAATCTGTTAACTATATAATCATTAGAAAGATAGTAATAATATTGTTCTATTATGTGTTTTTTAATTCGCAATCAACGTTAAGTTTAGAGGTATAGTTATTATTATTGAGTGACAAATGGCTCAAAAACTATGGTTCGTACTGTTTAAGGATGGGACACAAAACTTTACTTACCATTAGGACAATTACATTAACGAGGGTCGTTGTGGAAAAATTTAAGTAAAAAAAGAACGAATTTAAAGTTAAAATTATTGTTGTGATGCAAGATACATGTATAATGAGCTCCTTTGCAAAAAATAAGAATAAACTGCATAACCATTGCTTCTTATTAGTGCCTAAATTGCTTGGCACGCTTCCGAAATATTCTGATCATTAATATTATAAATCATAAAGATTTATAAACTTGTGCGTTTGTTGTGTCAATCCTATGGGACAGTAGTAGAGCTCTTTTTTTTTCATTTAATTTAATTGCGATGGAGCGCATGCTCCAGTAACCATAACTTCAGTCACCTACTTACCCCATCTCATTATTCTTCTTCTTCTAAGTTCTCTGAGTAAACTTTACCCGTTCATCCCTTCACGAATTTTAATGCTTCTAATGTATAATTCTTTCAGGATTTTTGGTAAACCATTTAGCACTTTCTTTGATAATTTATTCCAATCCATGACTCTTTTACCACAAAAGAAAATCTCATTCCGTTGTGCTGAAATAAAAACTGGTAGTCGTGATAATCTGTTACCTTTCATGACCTACTCCTAATTCTTCCAAGCATTATAACCAATATACGCCATGTACACTTCTAGCAATCTCCTCCTGGTTTCCAATGAATCACAATCATTATCAGTTAGTGATTGAGTCCTACGATAATTTCTACAAACAATCTTGCAGCCCGCAGTGGCGTAGCTAGGGCCCCGGTGCAAAAAAATTATTTTGGCCCCCTCAGGGCCAGATGGGCGACCTTTTTTTTTTGCTTTGTGTTGCTGGTAGGGGCCCCTGAGCTACGGCTGGGGGACCTCTGAGTTGTACTTGGGTGTCCCCCTGAGCAGTGAGGGTCCTTAGTGAAGGGCTTCCTGTGTCTCTGGGGCCCCCTTAGACGACGGTAGAGCTAAAAAAAAGCCGCCAGTCTGCCATGAAGGCCCTCTGTACTGCACTTGGGGGCCCCCTGAGCGAAGGGCCCCGGTGCACTGCACCGCCTAGCCCCATAGTAGCTACGCCCCTAGCTGCCCGCCTTTGCACCCTTTCCAGCTCCTTAATTTGATACCAGACTTAAGGGACTTTACATAGGTATTCAAGAAAGTTTTGTAACCGAATCCCTTCTTTTCTCTGGTACACTTTCCAATAAATGAAGGAAATAGTTTCCTACCCGGCCAATTGTGACGACATACCATATTTATTATTCGATTCATTAAATTCTCTATAAACTGATTCAGTGGCTCAGTATTCAGGTATCTGGCTAGCGATCGAAACATCTCCTGTTCGAATCCCTGCTACAGCAGTGATTTTCAAAAGATCTTAATCCGTCATTCACCTCTGGCAAAACTTTTTGTATAACGTGAAGTATGGCAATACGCTCCAATGTTAAACTGTAGGTCCCATTTACCCGGTAGAACTACCGTATTAGGTTAGTTAGCCATGACAGAGATGTATACACGGCAAATCGAAACTCTGTCAAAGCGGCGACCGAATTACCCTTTGGGATCCGGCCAATAATGTTATACGCCGAAATATTAATTCTCTGTCGAATAATACATATGGTATTTTTTCAGAAACATGTATCCAATGGAGTGTAAATATTTTTCGAAATCAGTCTTAGTTATTCTATAATCTCAGAAAGATAGCTATAATTGTATTGTAACTTCTGAAAGAATTTTCGCATCACTGGTACCGGAATTAAATGAAATAAATTGTACTTTTTTTACAGACTTGGAAGAGGAAAATCGAAACAGTTTAAGATTTGGCGGATTACCAGCTTCTTCAGCACCCCAATATACCTTATACAATTATTTTCACACCTTTTGAGTTTTCGAAATTTACGGTATATTATAATCATGTTAATCTTAGTAAGAACTGAAGTAGTTTGTAGTTAGAAATTTCTTAGTTCAAGAGTTCAGAAGTCATCATGGTGTGACAGACAGGCCAATGAGTAAATCATAAGGTAGGTACCATAGTGCACAATGCCAAGGTTGGTTGGATAACCTCTCCTCCCCTCCACCCATTCTCCAGAAGTATCAGATGCAGGACTGCCAAGGGAGCTTGCATAAACCAGGTAGATCCATTTTGGCCTTCTGTGAATCCCCCATCCCCCCACATAGCCCTAAGTGGATTTTTCCTCTGCCCCCACTTAGTTGTTTCTAACATTTCTCATCGATTTTAGGTATCTTGACTCGTTCCTTATATGGTTTGCTGTATCCTGACAAGTTGCCGGCTATGCTTAAGTCGATACCCCTCCCTGGCTGCATCTGACACAGCATCTGTGAGCTTATCCAGTTCTTTCCGAGGTAGTTTTTCCCATGAGCTTCACCCTTTACTGTTTGATTCGATCATCACCTAATGCACATTCAAACAGTTTATGATCAGATGTTCCTGGTGATCCACAGGTGCATAGATCATTCACAGCCCTATTGATCCTGTAGAGATATGTTTCATACGGTCAATGACCGGTGAGGAAATTTATCAACCATCGGGATGGACTGAAGTGCTTCACACGCACGCTCTCTATGATATTAGGAAATATTTCAAATACTCTACTTCCCGTTTCCAAATTGTTCCACTGCTGTGGCCATTCATTGAAGATAGTTTTTAATGTCTATCTTCTTGGAAGCCACTTGACCCAGGATCTATGTCACCTTGTCAGAGTTTCCTTTACGTAGCCAATAGCATTCTGCCCTCTTTCTTATTTCCTGGTCTAAAGGACATGTTCCAACTTCCAAGAATGATCATAAGTGAGTCAGGTGGGGTAGTTCTGAATGCTCCTATAAGACGCAAGAGAATTCCTCGTTGCATCCCTAGCCGGTTTAACCAATCTTAATTTATGCGCCCATGTGCTTGCTCCATAACTGGCAATAGCTGTGGTAATGGTGCCATGATATAATCTTATAGTTGGCAGTGGGATTAAAAATCTTTTTACTCGATGCTAATTATCTTATTCATTGTTGCTGTCGTTCTTTCGAATATATAATCAATGTGATCATCAAAATTCCTATGCTCATCCAGAATAACCCCTAAGTTTCTTACCGTTTTGCGTCTTTTGATAAAATTTTCTACAAGCTTCAAAGTAGGCTTGCGTTTCAGTGTTCCTTCCGTCAGTATGTAGGCCTATTGGGTTTTTTTGGTGCTACCTGGAACTTAACTTGTTTACACCAGCACCTCCCTTCCTAAATTACATTCCATTTTGCCTTCCTTGCACAATTTAAGGGGTGCATTCAAGTTCTAAGGCCTCCGATTTATTTGTCAAGACTGGAAAGAAATAGAAACATGTGCATTGTTTTAAAATGAGCGTGCACTCGTTGTCAATACGTGACAGAGATGGCAGCACTGCACAGCAGATGGAATTCTAGTGACAGCGTCGAGAATGAGAACTGTTTTAGATACTTAAAATGGCAACGTTTTCCTTACTTGAACAGCGTGCATCATTCGTTTTCTGAATTTTCGTAGTGTGACACCAATTGAAATTCATCGAAGGAGACAAGTAGTGATGTAGTTATGGATGTGTCGAAAGTGCGTTCGTGGGCGCGACAGTTTAATGAAGGCAGAACATCGTGTGACAACAAACCAAAGTAACCTCAGCCTCGCACAAGCCGGTCTGACGACATGATCGAGCAAGTGGAGAGATTTGTTTTGGGGGATCGCCGAATGACTGTTGAACGGATCGGCTCCAGTGTTAGCATTTCCGTGGGTTCTGGGCACACAATCCTGCATGACGACCTGTGCAAAAAGTGTCCTCCAGGTGGGTGCCACGAATGCTGACGGACGACCACAAGGCTGCTAGTGTGGCATGTTGCCAAGCAATGTTGACCCGCAACGAAGGCATGAATGGGACATTCTTTTCGTCGAAACGTGGATGCCATTTTTCAATCCAGAAACAAAGCGCCACCAAAAAAATTTCGGGTAACCGCCAGTTCTGAAAAAATAATGGTCGCCATGTTCTAGGATAGCGAGGGCGTAATCCTTACCCATTGCGTTCCAAAACGCACTACGGTGAAAGGTGCAGGGCCGCATTTAAGCATACGCTACATAGGCTGTAGCCTAGGGGCCCGCACCGCAAAGGGGGGTCCACACCACAAAGAGGGGCCCCTCACCACAACCCTCGCCTGGGCAGGTAGTAGAGCTAAAAAAAAAAAGAAAAAAAAAGGTCGCCCATAAATTTTTTAGGTCGAATTTCGAAATTTAAGAATCCAGCCACTGCCGACAGGGGGCCCGCACCACATGTATAGCCTAGCGGCCCATAGAGCCTAAATGCGGCCCTCGAAAGGTGCTTCCTACGAAAATGTTTTGAAGAACAAATTCCTTCCTGCACTGCAACAAAAATGTCCGGGAAAGGCTGCGCGTGTGTTGTGTCACCAAGACAACGCACCCGCTCATCGGGCTAACGTTACGCAACAGTTTCTTCATGAAAACAACTTCGAAGTGATTTCTCATGCTCCCTACTCACCATACATGGCTCCTAGTGACTTTTGGCTGTTTCCAACAATGAAAGACTCTCCGTGGCCGCACATTCACAAGCCGTACTGCTATTGCTTCAGAGATTTTCCAGTGGTCAAAACAGACTCATAAAGAAGCCTTCTCCGCGGCCATGGAATCATGGCCTCGACTTTGTTAAAAATGTGTAGGCCTGCAGGGATATTACGTCGGGAAGTAACACCAGTTTCATAGTTTTCGGGTGATTAGTTAGTTAGAAAAAAATCGGAGGCCTTAGAACTTGAATGCACCTCGTAAATTGAGAACTTAGGAAACGTATGTTGAGTGAGTGAATGGCTCTTGCCATCCGTCATGCTTCTTTGCCACTATCTCTATCCAAAAATGTAACACATAGCTCAATCAGTTCTCTGTAATCATATCATTACAGCTCTTCAGAACTAGAAGATATGTCATTGAGTTCTTCAGATATCGTCAACAAATCAGAAGACCTTGACTACTCACTAGACACCATATATATATATATATATATATATATATATATCAGCATTTTTCTCATCGTCTATCTTCTTTGTTTTACCATTTTTTTCTTTTTTCCACACCCACCGAGCAGTCTCCTATTCCTGACTCTCTCTATTGCTGTAAGATTTTACCCTCCTTGGTTTCCATCCTATTGAGGGCCTCAGGTTGTGCAATGTAGAAAAGATGATCAGTTTCGCACTGAGAATCCTCTTCCCGCCGTCGCTTATAAATGTTCAAAGCTTTGTTTGAATTCTTTTCAACTATTTCCATACATAGTACAGGTTCACTTGGATTTTTTACATCTTAAAGTAGGTACTGATTTTTCTGGTAATCAACTTGTCCCATAAATGTAAAGCATTCAACAAAGAGGTTAGAGCTTTCACTTACAGACAATTTGATGTCGTGTAAATTAAAAAATAACACTAATAGAACTTCCACAATTTGGTAGTTTGCCTCAAAAATATATGGTCCTTCTAACGTTAGAAGAATGACAGATGAAGATTAGGCTCTTGGGGAGAAATTAAATTCATACTCAGATTTCAAATGTTAGAATAGAATGGTCATTATTGGTGGGGATTTAAATTTACCAGATGTGAACTGGGTAGGAAATAAGATTAATAACAATATGGAACAGAGATTTGCAAACGCCTTAATAAGGGAAGGATGATTTACACAAGTGGTAGAGCAGAACACTACAGGACAAATTTTATTGATATATTCCTAATAAATCCCATTGATAAGCTTGTGGGCAGGCAGGCAGGCCCCTGGGGGGGGGGGGGGCTTGAGCACTCTAGCCTCTGGAGAGATTGATATGCAATCACATCAGAAATATATGTGAGGAAGGTAAGTATTTTTCTAGCAGGCAACATGGCTTTAGGCAAGGATACTCATGCAAATCTCAGTGGGATATGTACAAGATAATTTGGATCAAATGGACAAGGGAGGCCAAATTGATAGTGTAGCAATAGAGCTTTCATCGGCTTTTGACAGAGTGAGCCATAAAATGGTAGTAAATAAGGTATTGGAGTGGATGAGAAAGTGATTTGCTGCGTAGAAGAATTTTTAAAAGGTAGAACGCAAAAAGTTAGAGTAGGAAATGCAGTATCAAAAGGAGAGAAGATAAAAATGGCAGTGCTACAAGGTAGTGTATTGGGACGATTGCTATTCATTATTCTAATGAATAATTGTGTTGACCATATCAGAAATTAGATTGTTTGCAGATAACATAATGCTGTATAAAAGGATCAAAATGGCAGATGACTGTAAACAGCTGTAGGGTCTGGACAGGAAATCTAGTTGGGTTGGTAAACATGGGATGAAGATACATGCAAAGAAGAGTCAGATACACAGAAGATTAGATACACAGATAAAAAACTAAGGTTGATTATGATTATAAGATGGGGAAAGAATTGCTTGCAGATTTGAAATGTAAATATCTTGGCATTACATTTGATAACAACCTCAACTGGGCAGGACACATTGGACAGATAGTAGGAAAAGGTTTTAAAATTCTGCCCTTGTTGGAGAGAGTGATGAGGGGATATATGAGGGAAGTAAAGGAATTGGGTTACAAAACATTGATCAGACCATTACTCGAATATGGTAGTGTAGTATGGGAACCAGGTTTTGAGTTTGAAATACAAGAGTTGGAGAGGGTGCAAAAAAGGGCTGCTAGATTTGTTTTTGGAAATTACCACAGAATGCAATCCATAACAGATATGATAAAAGAGCTGGAATGGGATTCATTGGAAGACAGGAAGATGGTGAAAAGGGTCATGGGAGTGTACAAGTCGTATATCGGTGATGAGGTATGGAAAGATAATGATGCAAGAATGAAAAGAAATGCATGGAAGGGGAAAGATTACCATGACCACAAGCTTACACTCGATTTCAGGCAGAAGGTGTAGGAAGTTTCTCTTTTTTAGGTAAGGGTGTCAGGGATTGGAATAAGTTACCAAGAGAAATGATGACTAATTTACCAAAAATGTTGAAAGAATTTATAGTTGAAGTTCATAGAGATCAAAATGTAGGAGGATGCATGGAATGGGGGGAAGCAGGGGCATAGCTACTATGGGGCTAGGCGGTGCAGTGCACCGGGGCCCCTACGCTCAGGGGGCCCCCAAACATACTTTTTTTAGCTCTTCCATCATCTAAGGGGACCCCTAAGACACAGGGAGCCCCCTCACTGCTCAGGGGCCCCCAATCACTGCTCAGGGGGCCCTCAAGCACAACTCAGCTCAGGGGGCCCCTACCAGCAACACAAAGCAAAAAAAAGGTCACCCATCTGGCCTGATGGACCAAAATAAAAAATTTTCACCGGGGCCCCTGTTGACCTAGCTACGCCACTGGGGGAAAGATGGGTGTGTAGGGAAATTGCTACTGGAGCGTGTGCTTCATGCAATTAAATTTAGTTAAAATTAAAATGTAACCCTAAAACCATCTATCAGAACAAAACAGAATGTGATACATATTCAAGCACTGTAATGATAGTAAGTTAACAATACCAAGGGCGCACGCCGCTACTCTCGCGTAACTTGTATAAACCTGAGTCGGTGCAAATCGCCATGGGTTTACAGTACTCGGAATGGCATAAAAATTTGTATTTTAGGTTTTTTTTTTAAAAAAAAAATAGGAGCTATGTATCACTGAATTTGAGACATGTTAAACCATTTTTTTTAAAAAAAATTGGGGTGTAAGGGCTTGTGTGTTATTCATAAGCCTGTATATCTCATAATTATCCTCTGGAACTGGTCTACAAACAGCTATGCTGAGATAAAACGTGTCCTCTACACCAGAACACACTCAAAAACCAACCGTAATACTGTCTTTCTCACCCATTCCTTTTCTGGTCTGGAGTCTTTAGCCAGACTCTTCAGCATGGCTTCGACTTTCTCCTATCTTTAACTGAAATGCTTCTCATTCTCCTTACTATCGTTCCCACAACACCACAAATCACCTTCGGCAAGCCACGCAACCTAAAAAATATACTTGTGCACAAAAACTAACTTTCTAATTCTCCTAAACCACCCTACAGCTCCTTGGCCTTGTAACAAGCTTTGTTGCAAAATGCGGGATATGCATCCACTAACCACAACCTATTGCAATCCTGCCACTAGCAACCCCTACATCATATGCCATTCAGCCTGCATACCAACCTTCTGCTACACAAGCTCACCTGTCACAATCACCAGAGTTCCTACATTGGTCTCACCAGGAAACAATTATCCATCATAGTGAATATTTACAGTCAAATGGTTTACTTCCAAAATCTATACCACCCTGTGTAATCCAAGCCAGCTCTCACGATTGTCATCACTTGAATAACAGTTTCGTAGTCAGAACCATCAGAGTACTCCCCGAAACCACATCCTCATCTGGCCTACCAACACATTCTGGATTAAACATCCCACTGTCCTCAATATCAGATAGTACTCATCTTTCTTATGCTGGTATACTCAAGACTTGCCAGTATTTAAATTTATAAATATAGATTTTATTCCAATTTTTTTTATTATTTCATCTCTTTTTCATGTCCCCCTTTTTTATTTTATTTTTCGCAATTAACATTTCCACTTCCACTCTGATCGTAATGGTCAAAAGCACCAGTCAAGTGAGTTTGTTGACTATCGGTACCTATGCAAGCTCAATCTCGTGCTCTTATTTACTGGAGGGGCATGGCGCAAAATAGTGTGTTTTATATTTGTGAATTGTTTTCTGTTGCTGCTGCCCTCTTCCCTTCAATGTATGTTGTTGTTATTATTATTATTATTGCAGCTATATCGATCCTTTTTTCAGGATGTAGCCTCTTTAAGCCTAATGAGCTATATATTAGAATTTAATTCTACATAGTGTTGCTGTAGTTCTTTCCAGGCCGATCGATCCTGAGCCGCCCTCTTCCAGTTCACGCCTGTAACTCAACGTATCAATGTATGTAATGATGGGTATATAGCCTCTTTCCTTTCTATAAAAATACTGTCTCACAGTATTCTTCAATTTCAGTACGTACGCATACATGTATTAACCAAGATATACTCCAATGAAACTAAGAGAAGGACATGGCTTCTAGGCGATACAAATAATAAATGAGAGAGAAATTAATCCATCACGTATCAAAGTTGATGGCTGCAACAACTGCTATCGTCACAGCACTCAACTTTGGTATGACGGGTTAATTTCTCTTTCCTTTATTATTTATATCATCTATGATATACTCCACATCACAGAGGGGCAGGTATCCATAGAACAATGGGAAAGCGAATAAATAAATTTAAATTAAATCTCTGAATTACTAGAGCCGTGTGAAAAATCAGCTAATATTTTGAAAACACTTTTTCCACTCAAACATATTCTTATAACACTTTTGTAGTACTTTGGTTTTGTCATAAAAGTGCCCTTTCTGACAATGTTTTGGTCTGGGGAACAAACCCAGGTTTATTGGAGGAAATAAGTGAATGTACTGCTAAACAAGTGACATTTTCTAAGGGGATTAAATCATCAAACATGATGAGCCTACACTCACGCAAACAAAGTAACACAAAGGCAAATAAGGAGGTAACCAGCAAAAAGAAAATCTTCCAACACTTGATATATTTATTTATATATAATTTACAAAATTATACAGATTTTGTGTATTTCCTTAAAGCTAGTCATTTCAGTAGCCAAAACTGAAGAAAAACAAAAAAATATATTACAAATATCTTGTCAGTGCAAAACATAACACAAATTGCTACCTCACAAATCACTGTCACATGTGACTTTTGATTCTTGTCGCCAAAAAATGACTAGAGTGCTCTAAGCAATTAAACTAGCTCTAAACATTTACAACAGATTCATTATACTACTTCACCATCCAACATATAACCTTAAGCTGGTTAATACAATACAGTCCAACATTAAATAGTGTTGTACACATCATACACAAACAAGATCAGCAGTCTTCTCCCTACTTCCACTACAATGTTAACATCACATTAATAAACATTAGGAGATAAGTGCCGCATAGCTCTCCAAAAATGTTAAAACTCTTCCATTTTACTTTCCCAACAGTCTATGGAGAAAGAAATCCATGGGAAATTTCTGAAAATTGTGCCATTTAATTAGAAAATTACCTCTCATCACACTGCATAAATCTTAACTGACACAACAACACAAATGGGCCGATCTTTCGCTTGACAGAAAGTTCAATCACTAAAACTTGGAAAATTCCAGCAATAATCCAGAGAGATAATCAACTAGACAAATTATTTCCAGCATCCTAGTAAAAATATTGAAGTAAAACGGAACAGAAATTCTGTCAAATAAACATCTAAATTGAGACAGATATTTTGATAGCTGTGTATGGAATTATTTTTTTGGTTGATATAGCAATAGCTGCTAAATGATAGCAAGACAAAAAAGGCAAAGGTTGTACACTGGAACACGCAGATGCAAATTTATTTCCTACCAACGCAGTAAGGTTGGAGGAGGTGGAATAAACCTCGTGCTCCAAACGATTTTACATTCTTCCCGTTTTCCTCACAGCACTCATTTAGCAGCAAGCTGAGTGATACTGGGATGCCACACTAGACATTCATTTCCATGAAAAATGCCCACTTACATTGGGGCTCAAACCACAATCATCCAGGCTGTAGTTGGACACTCTTCAATATGAGTTATGTGAGCTATATTTCATAAACTGTCAATTACATAGGCAACCAATATTAAACGATACTCAGGTAACTGTTCAGCTGTTTTTGAAGCAGCTTTAATCACTGCCTGTCAGGCCACTTCAAGGTAAAGAAATCCATACCAGGCATACTATAAACAAATCAGTACAACTAAAAATTAATAAAATTATGAGATGTGTCACAGCTAAACAATGACAAGAACAAGATGTAATGACACACAAACAGATTTTGACACTGCAGTAAATGTGTATATATGTGACGATGAGAATGAAATGGAAACTGCTTTGATGAAATGTCATAAAAAATTAAAGTGCACTCTGAGATTAATTTTCAATGTTGGTGGTTGGAAATGATATGATTCCTGCAGAACTTCTGAAATCCCTAGAAGAAGAATAAGGAATCAAACTGATGTGAAACGTTTATGAAACAGGAGAGATTCCAACAAATTTTAATAAAAATACCATCTACACTCTACCGAAGAAAGAGCGCAATCTGACAAATGTGAGAATTATCGCACCATAAGTCTAACACACACGTTTCAAAATTATTGACTAAGATAATAAACAGAAGAATGGAAAGGATAGTGGAAGAGGTAATAGGTGAAAATCAGTTTGGGTTTAGGAAAAACCATGGTACAAGTGAAACAATTCTGGTATTAAGATTAATACTTGAAGGGCGGATCAAGAAAAACAAAGATACTTTTATGGTATTCGTTGATTTATAAAAAGCTTTTTTATAATGTTTAATGGGACAAGATATTCAAAATTTTAAAGAAGTCAGGTTTAAAACATTGAGATAGAAGAATAGTTTATAATCTATATCAGAATTAAAGTAGAGAATCGAGACACATGCATCAATTAAAAAGAGTGGGGGATAAGGTTGTAGTCTGTCACCATTAGTATTCAACTTGCATGTAGAGGAAGCAATAAAGGGAGGAATGGAAGGAATAGAGAAATTTGAATGTGGCATAAGCGTTCAAGTAGAAAAAAAATCAGTAATGTATGATTTGTGGATGACACTGTCCTTTTAGCAGAACAGACTAAGGATCTTGAGAAGTTACTGAATGGCATGAACAAAATACTGTACAAAATGTTGGACTGAATATACTCTAAAGCAAGACAAATGAAATTAATTGTAGCAGAAATAATAGCAAAAATAGTAGATTAAATTTAAGTAAGTGAATTCTGTTACTTAGGAAGCAAAATTACAACTGATGGCCAAAGCAAGAATGATGTTAAAAGCAGAAAAGCATTAGCAAAAAAAAAAAAAAAACACCTTCTTAAAAACGATAAATCTCTTAGATTCAAATATTGATCTAGGACTCAGAAAGAACCTTTTAAAACTCTATATGTGGAGCACAGGACCTTATGGTAGCGAATCATGGAATTTAGGAAGCATTTGAAATGTGGTGCTGAAAATTAAGTGGACATATAAAGTACAAAATGAACACGTTTCGGAGATGATGGAAAAGGAGAGAAGGTTGTGGAAGTCTTACAGAAGGAAAAGACAGAAGGTTGGACCACATTTTAAGACATGCAGGACTAGTTAATTTGTTATTGGAGTGAACAGTCAAAGGAAAGAACCATAGAGGTAGACAAAGATTAGAATATGTGAAGCAAATAACTGAAGATGTAAGTTGTAATAGGTTCGTACAAGATAGGAAGAGTTGGAAGGTTGCATCAAACCAGTCCAGAGACTGATGACAGAAAAAAAAAAGTGATGTCATTTAGCTAATAACATGTCGATAAGGGAGCGTGCACAAAATACGTGGCTTGGTCTAGGGGGGGTTGGAAGGCTACGTGGGGGGAGAGGGGGGTTCCGAGCCAGGCCACGTAGCTTTCCTTTCATAACATTTGTCACAGTTAAAATGGGGAACAGAACTCACAACAGCTTGTGAATATTTATTTCCCTCAGTCAATTATCTCTGTGTGCAATTTACAACAGTAAGATATGAGAAAACAGTACAAAATTTTTCTGGAATCAAAAGGGAAAAAGCTACGTGCTAAGTGGGGGAGGGGTAGAGGCAAAAGCCATGTAGGGCTACGTGGGGGGGAGAGGGGGTTTACAGGGGGCCAAAATGGAGCTACGTGGTTTATGCATGCTCCCTAATTAGGGAGGGTTTCTTATATACACTTCTGGTTGCCTGTGTTTCATGTCCTCCTCACATGATCTTTGTGATTTTCAGAAAACAAGTGTTCTCTCCTACACTTATGATCTTCAAATAGATACCCAGAAGATGGATAATGTTTAAATTGTATCTCCAAAACTTACTAAAGTGTAGTTTCTTCAGATCCCACATAATGTTACCTTCAATATTGAAATACTTCTGCATGTTAGATACAAATGTACAGTGCAGTTTTCTTGAAATGACAAATTGTATTTACATCTAACTAAAGAAGTTTTAAAAATCAATAAGAAGAGGCTAATTGGAAACAAAGTTGATAGTGAGAAAATTTTAATAAGGACCCCACGGAACATTTCTTTACCACAGACAACTGTATAGTTTCATTTTCTTTAACTGTGCAGAGCTACTACAAAAAAAAAAAATAATAATAATTTTAAATGTATGATAAAAGATTACAACCAATTCAACTAAATTTTTCATTCATTTATTTGTTTAACGGCCACTTTCACTTCATTCACAGAAGCACCTGCCTGCAGTTTTATCACTTAAATCTGTGTACATGTTTTTATATTGTTTGAGTATTACATTTTTTACTTTGAAGCTCTGGCATAAATTGTGACTTACTCACATCTTTATTTCCATTGATTTTTTTTTTATAATTTGATCCTAACACAGTGGCATGGTTCACAGCAAGTCACACAAGGGAGGCCAAATTGATAGTGTAGAACTAGATCTGTCAAAGGCGTTTGACAGAGTAAGCCATAAAATGGTAGTAAATAAGGTAAAAACCATTGGAGTGGATGAGAAAGTGATTTGCTGGGAAGAAGAATTTTTAAAAGGTAGAAAACAGAAAGTTAGGATAGGAAATGCAGTATCAAAAGAAGTAGAAGTAAAAATGGGTGTGCCACAGGGTAGCGTATTGGGACCATTGCTATTCATTATTCTAATGAATAATTGTGTTGATTGTTTACTATCTGAAATTAGATTGTTTGCAGATGACATAATGCTGTATAAAAGAATCAAAACGATAGAGGATTGTAAACAGTTGCAGGGTGACCTGGACAAGATATCTAGTTGGGTTGGTAAACATGGGATGAAGATAAATGCAAAGAAGAATCAGCTTATTAGATACACAAATAAAAAACAAAAGGTTAATTATGAATATAAGGTGGGGAAAGAATTGCTTGCTGAAGACCTGAAATGTAAATATCTTGGCATTACTTTTGATAACAAGCTTAACTGGGCTGGACACATTGGACAGGTGGTAGGAAAAGGTTTCAAAGTTCTGCACTTGTTGGAGATAGTGATAAGGGGATGTGCGGAAGAAATAAAGGAATTGGGTTGCAAAATTTTGGTGAGACCATTGCAGTGACAGATATGATAAAGGAGCTGAATGCAAGACAGGAGGAGGATGAGGAGGGTCATGGGAGTGTACAGGGCATATTCTGGCGATGAGGCATGGAAAGATATTGCAATAGGTATGAAAAGTAGTGCATGGAAGGGAAAAGATGACCATGACCACAAGCTGGCACTCGATTTCAGGCACAAGGGTGTGGGAAGATTCTTTTTTTTTTAGGTAAGGGTGTCAGGGATTGGAATGAGTTACCAACAGAAATGATGAATAATTTACCGAAAACTTTGAAAGAATTTAAAGATAAAATTTGTAGAGGGCAAATGTAGGTGGGTGCAGGATAGGGGGAAATGGGTGTGTAGGGAAATTGCCACCGGAGCCTGTGCTCCATTGCAATTAAATTAAATTAAATTTTATGCTTGTTGTATATTTATTATATGATCTTTCATAGCACTGCTCTGTTTTGTTTACTACCACCTGCTATTCTTTTGTTTACCTTTAGAATGCGTACTACTGTGAGACACTGCTTTGTCTTGTGCATCTTCTGTTTATTTACTGTTTGGTATATTTTTTGAAAAGGATCCTAAGGAATATTTTTTTTTAACACAGACAACTGTCTAGTGTCATTAAAAAAATGTGCAGAGATACTAAGAAAAAATAAATTTTTAGTTTTAAATGTACGATAAAAGATTACTACCAATTCAAATGATTTTTTTCATTCATTTATTTGTTTAATGACGACTTTCACTACATTTGCAGAAGCATCTGCAGCTTTATCACTTAAATGTGTGTATGTGTTGTTATATTGTTTGAGTATTATATTTTTTTACTTTGAAACTGGTATAAATTGTGACTTACTTACATTTTCCATTGATTTTTTCAGCAATTTACCCCGACACAGTGGCATGGTTCATATACAGCAAGTCATTTTATGATTGTTGTATATTTATTATACGATCTTTCATAACACCTGTTCTGTTTTGTTTACTGTGAGCCGGTATTCTTATGATTACCTTTAGAATGTATACTACTCTGAAGCACTGCTCTGTCTTGCGCATCTTCTGTTTATTTTCTGTTCAGTACATTTTTTTAAAAAGCTATATTTTTCGAAAATATATATTTCCATGTTAGTTTGTTGTTTTGTACGCCCCTTTTAATGGTGACTTGTATGTGTTGATGGCTGTATTTCTTAATTTCAAATATTGTGTAGTGTCTAATTGTGTCAGGTTTGTGCATTCATTTATTACACGTTTTCCTTTGGCTAATGCTTTTATATGTGGAAATTGGTCTTGGAATGTTAGTGCTTGTGGTTAAAACAAATTATCTGCAGTAAATAAAAAAATTCTTTCTCCTCATTTAAAGTGAATACAACTACATTTGTAATAAATATTATAATACCAGAGCAGTCTGATGGCTCAGTGGTTAAGGAGTATGATTTGGGATTGAAAGGACCCCTGTTCAAATCCCAGTCTCGGTGGGGATTTTCATAAGCCCTTAACCCAACCTCCACCTTTCGCACAACTTGCTGCACAATGTGAATTACGTCAGAAAACTTCTGTGGTTCAGATTCCACAATAAACTGTAGGTCCCTTCTAGGGTTAACAACACTAGTTGTAATGCTGATGTGTGCATATCCCAAGCAAATCATGTCAAACAAAGGCTTAATGTAGTCCTACTTGGCCCAAATGGAGATACATTATTATATCAACTGCAATGCAGTTTGCCAGTGAGGTGGCAAAATCTTTCTCTGCAACCTTATGTTAACCAAATATTTTGTCAATATTTCTTCTTTCTCTTTTCTTCTCCAATAATTAAATAATTATACAGAATTTTATGCAGTATGATGAGTGAGCACTTTACATTAAAAACAATATCAATGTGATAAATTACGTCCTACAGTAACTCACTTTTCTGCTGTCCTTAAAATGGCTAAACCTCTTTTATCCCCATTATCACAACAAACTTTTTGTAGGTACTTACCAATATCAGGCTTTACAGATTTACAGATAAAAATAAACCGCCACTTACCACAAAAGCGATGAACACAAGACAGAAGACTACACTCTACAATGTTTTTTGACAAGCACAATCGTGTAATCATTACAATGGCACTGCTCCGTAAATACGAGCAACGGGTTCAGATGTGTATAACATCTACCGACAAACTGCGAACTATTAAGCACTTGTCTCATAAAGTCACATATGTGATTTATTTTTCCTTTCAGATTCTGGTTAGCACTGCTAATCAGTGTCTTTTTTTCCTTCTATATTTTTAATTAAATATAAAGTGTTTTCAGAACAATTTTGAAGTGAGGCACATTCTGAAACATGTTCCCTGTCACTTTGACACTACGACAGATGCCATTACATTTTTCAAAAACTATAATTCCCATTTTGATATTACACTTATGAACAATTAGGGAAGTCCTGCTCATTCTCAACATAAAACAGAATAACCTGATTTCATTTAAAAGGCCATATGACGGCACAGTCATTTGAAAAAGCTAATTTAGCATCTCTGACACAAGGGAACAGTTCTTACAACACACTACTTGGAAGAAATCATCTGTCACAAATGCTGTCAAAGAGTGTTAAAAGAAATAAATGTCACCTGGAAAAATATTTCACTGAACTGAAATTTTTGTACCAACTTCAGATCTAATGACGATAGACATGTCAGTGCCTACTCAAACTTGATACTTTCGATGTTTCAGTAATGTCCACTCAATTTGGATATGTCATTAGGCAGAAATAAATACCAAATAAGCTGAGCACGCATCACTGTCTTGTCACTGTGACCCCCTGATACGCAGTTTTCCAAGTTCTCACTTTTTAAGAGCATTGAAAAATATCACCAAACTTTCACAAATGCTTATTTCATTCTCCAAAAGGTCAGTTACAATTTCAAGGCCACCTCACTTCCTTCTGTTTTTCACTTTCAATATTCGGCATTGTATTACCTCCACATTTCTCATAAGCTTAAGCAGCAATTAAAGGAAAGCCTTAAAGCACGACTTTTTAGAAAAGCTTTTCCGACCGATCAGACGATTGTCTTCAAATGTCTGACTTCCGGAACTGTGTGCCATGAAAGCATTTACCACAGCAATGGCACCACTGAATTCTCAGGAACAATCTGAAATGACACAACACCATTTTTAATATAATACAGGAAAATAATTCAGGAAGCTTACATAACAGTTACAAAATTTTTGAATGATCAGAAAGAACATAACCAAAATCTTTGCAATTTGAATAGTAAGTAACGAAGTATTTACAAGGCAATTAACCTAAAAAAATTGACAAATTTATTGTAAACTAGGAAAAGTTATTTGAAAAACACATTATTATATTAACACGTTTCAATTCCATAATAACCATATATTTCTCCATCAACTAATAAAATAGGCACTCACTATGTCATTGCCAAAATAGAATGTCGCACAAGCAATCTCATACTATTCAGTTTGAAAATAACTTTATTTTCATTTATACAAAAAATATAACTGTAAAAAATATTATTCCAATCTTTAAAGCAGGGAATTATCAAGAAAATTAAGATTTCCTGAATGAAACTTTCTTGAGAAACTAGCCAAGTGAGTCCACTGATAAAATAAGACATTGCATCCTCAATTAACCATTGAGCACTGGTAGGAACTATTGGGAAGCCTATACATTCCCAACGTCGCATCTTGCATCTTATATATTTCACTACTATCTCATTATCTACTTCAGTAGTTCCCAACAGGCGCAGTACGGCCCAACGGTGGGCGTTGAAGGGATCATAGGGGGCAATCCCGGTCCAAAGCAAATTTAGGGTGCATTGAGGACTAACTGCCATCTCCTGCTTTCCAGTATTATGTCCAATTTTAAGGTCTGCATCCTATGATCAAAAGAGGACTTAACATGGTAAGTAATTTATTAGCTACAAATGAAGAAGATTTTCAATAGTGAAATGTGGTGATTTAAGATTGAAATTACAAATATAGTACCAAATATGGAAAAATTAGTGCTATTAGACTGAGCTCAGCCACCTAATTAATAATTTTTTCAAAATACATATTTTTTAATCAAACTGTAAACCAAACACCAATATTGTTAATATTTTTTAATAATTTTAGAAATCCAACATTGATTTTCTACTTCATCTAACGTTTCAAAAAGTGGGTTACGAGCCAAAAAATGTTGGAGCACCACGTGTTATATTATTAATTACAAGAAGGGAAATGTATTTTTTTCTAAAACAGGACGGTGAGGAAAAACTAAAAAAAAAGGGGAGGCGGAGCAGTAGGCCGTAATTGCTCTCAAATACATTTCAAACACTTAGGATGCATAATTTGTAAACAATACCTGAGAATCTCAATTATGAGGCCCAATTTCATTTGGTACTGATGCTGTGCCTCATCTGGTGGTCCCACCTCCTCCATAAGGCAGGAATCTACAAAAGGAGGAAAGGCATAATCATGTAAAAAATGAATTATGTGGCAAAATATTCATGGGGAACTCCATTAATACCACAACAAGAAAATTATCTAATTTATTTTGTTCGATGGAAAAAATCAGTCATAACTGCAAGACTCAATCTAAATAATTTAGCAAACAAAGAATTGAATAAAAATCATCTCCCCACCTCCCTCTATCAGATGAAATTGAAGGCAGAAACACAATGAACTAACATTTCAAAATATGAATCTGTGAAATTACTTGATTAAAATATATGTTGGTGTGTGAGCTTACCACCTTTTTTATACATAGATCTTATTAAATCTACAGCTCTATTAACCCCCCCCCCCCCCCCACACACACACAAGCTCTCTTTTATCTCCACATTTCTTTTTCAAGCTATATACCAGATGTGTAAATATAAAACCAGAATTTTTCATAAAAAAAATACACATTTATTGAATAAAAATGATACTAAGTACTTTATTTAAAATATTGTCCATTGCTAAATATACATTTTTTCCGTATATCTGGTAATTTATGAATTCCATACCAAAAAAATTTTTTTTGCTCTTTTGACGCAAACCAGTCATCAAGACATTTTTGTACATTTTCATAAGAAGGAAAGCACTGTTCAGAAAGCGAGTGTCCCATCGATGAAAAGTGGTAGTAATCGGATGGAGCTAAGTCAGGTGAGTCAGCCTCATGCATCAGTATCTCCCAACTAAGCACCTCAATCATTTCCTTGACCGGTTTTGCTGTATGTGATGATGCGTTGTCATGAAGCAGAATCACTTTGTGTTGCTTTTTCTGGTATTCTTGCCATTTTTCCCACAATGCTTGATTCAAATTGATCATTTGCCATCGATAACATTCAGTATTAACAGTTTCACCAGGTTTTAGGAGCTCCTAATAGATCACTCCATTTTGATCCCACCAAACACAAAGCATTGTCTTCTTTCCATAGCGATTTGGCGTTAATGTTGATGGTTCACGTGGAGTTACCCATGATGTTTTACACTTAGGGTTCTCGAAATATATCCAATTTTCATCACCTGTCACAATTCGATGGAGAAATGACTTTCTCTTGCACCTGGTGAGCAGCATTTCGCAAGCGGTTTTTCGTTTTTCTTGCCGTCTTTCATTCAGTTCGTATGGAACCCATTTTCCCATCTTCACTTTTAAGCACATAGAGACAGCTTCCCATCTTACATTTAATTGATTTGCGAGTTGTTGTTGCATTTGAGCATCAGTATCATCCAAGAATGCTTGCAACTCGCTGTCTTCAAACTTCTTCGGAGGTCTTCCACGGTCTTCATTTCTCACGTCAAAATCACCACTTTTGAATTTTTTATACCACTCCAAACACTGAGATTTACTGTAAGCACACTCACCGTAAGCTTCAAGAAGCATTCGATGTGATTCTGCTGTTGTTTTCTTTAAATGGTGACAGAAAATCAACGGTGTCTGCAAATGGTAGTTTGTAGGCTCAAAACTGGATATGTTCAACATTATTGAAAACTACACTGCTGCATGAAACTTGTATTGTTGTGAGTTGAAAATGTCCGTCAGCTATCCAAAAAAGAAAATGGTGACAATGACGTGATCTGACTGTAACTGCATTGACTGCTAGTCATCTATTGGTAAATTCCAGTTTCATATTTACACACCTGCTAAATAGAGAAAGTAAAAAAAATAAAAAAAAATGAGATAATTTATCACATCAAGATCTGAATGTTTCATATCAATAGCTTTGAAGTGATTCAGAATCACAACTCATACTGAAATACTTGCAAAAGCCACCGCAAATGACATCCGAGCACCTGTTCATTAGCTTACCTAGTATCATTAACATTTGGAGAAGCTTCAGCATGTGCTGCTTTTGTCTTCTCCAAAGTTGGTGTGGCCCTGAAACAGGAAGAAGGGAACACAGATAAACAATTGTATACAAATATGCTTACTATCAGTCACATTGTACATGAATGTCCCTATAACATGTTTTTGTGGAGATTGGGAAAAGCTTTTATGAGCTAGTTCAGCAGCTGTAGACTGGGTAACCAACCTGCCGGTAGATTAGTTAAAATGATATTTAGTTTTGCGCAGTTTAAACCTTATAATTTCATATTACTACACCTTTCCATATGTTTGGCTATAGTCTCATTTTTGTTTTATTTAATTATGTTGTATTGACAATAATAAAACATGTGAAATGCCATAAGATAAATAAACCTAATAGCATTTGATCCTCGAATAAGAAATTGTTTTCACCTTTAAGAATTATGTTGTAATAAATAGCAAGCATTGGTAAATGATGGGTTTTGTTTTACTATCCTTGTTCAAAGCCACAATGTAATAATGAATACAGTGTTTCTTCTTACAGTAAAATTTTCACTAATTTTCATTACTCTTTAAACCGGTTATTCAGCCAAAAAAGTAAGACACTGAAGTATATACGAAAACAATTTTCCATCAAATATAAGTTCATAATCTGATCTCTCCTGCTTGACTATGCAGCAATAGTATCATCTTTGTTGCAGTGTATTTCTAGATGGCGTAGTATTGACTTGTTTATTAATGTTCTTCCTTCATTTTGAATCTTTCCTCAGAGTATTTTTTTTATACTGCTTTACGTCTCTCAACAGCGAGGTCTTTAGAGACGGGAAAGGATGGGGGCAAGGAATGGGAAGGAATTCGGCCATGGCCTTTTTAAGGAAGCATCCCAGCATTTGCCTGGAGTGATTTGGGAAACCATGGAAAACCCAAATCTGGATGCCCGGACGGGGATTCGAACCGCCGTCCTCCCGAATGCGAGGCCAGAACGCTATCCGTTCTTCAGAGTAATATTTCTTGATTTCCTCTTCACTGCTCAGTTGAATACCCGTGATGGGTTAACTTTTCTTTTGACACAGAGTTAAAGTTTTTCCAATTTCCTTCTCTTTAATGACCTCCTTTATATTTTTGTTTAAATTACTGTTATCAGTGACCATATGTGTCGATCAAGATTTTATGGTGAATTATACCCCTTTGGTGTTAGATATATGGTACATACCCAGCATTGGCAAGTTTCTGGAGCTGCAATTCCTGATTACTTTGCTGTACTACCTGAAAAACACAAAGTTAAGATCCAGTATAGTGCTGAAATTTGACTAAACCAAATACATGGAAAAAAAAAAATCATCAGTGGAAGTCAAGCAAGTAAATAGTGAGAAACTATTTTCAGAGACAAAGACACCAACAACTATCTACTTTAAGAAAATACTTAAAATTATTTACAAACACTGCTACATTTTTATTGACATCCGTCCTCCCTTTAAATGAGATTTTGATGGACCCTCCACTCCTATTCTGAGCTCACGTGATTTATGGACATCTCCAAATATGGGCATTAAGAAGCATACTACAATAAAAGAAAAGTATGAAGACCAATTCTAGATTCAAACCACTGGATTGCTCCAGAAATAGAACCCTCCCGAAAAAGTCTGCTCAAGTGTGAAGCTAAGCAACTTGTATAAAAACAGTTTTCATGGAATACTTACACTCAATCAGGGAGCAATCAAATTTCAACAAGGATAATAACAGTGTACTAATTTTATAATAGAATAATAATTTTGAAAAGGTATCAAAACAGTGATTAGCAGTAAGAATAAGGGCCAGTTCACACTAGGGATCAAGTCACAAATCAGGTCAGGGCAATCCAATAAGAGCATTCCCACAGCATGGCCCAGTCAGGTCAGGGCAAGGCAGGTCAACCTGAAGATCATGCCACCACTGATCAACAATGGTCAAGACCTGACCTGAGCTGATCTAATTACTAGTGTGTACGTGCAACAGTCAGGTAAGATCAACATGGACCACGAACGTCTCACAGCTTTCAGTTTTTTTTTTAACTGCTGAACGTCTATTAACAGAGAGGTATTTAGAGACGGGAAAGGATGGGGGGCAAGGAATGGGAAGGAATTCGGCCATGGCCTTTTGAAGGAAGCATCCCAGCATTTGCCTGGAGTGATTTGGGAAACCATGGAAAACCCAAATTTGGATGCCCAGACAGGGATTCGAACCGCCGTCCTCCCGAATGAGAGGACTTTCAGTTTTGTTTGATTTTACACATAAAAATAATTGAGATTCATCTCACTAAACTACATGAAGTGATTGATTATTTTTCCCTATCCAATCTCATTTTTCAGTGCAGTTCACTGTCACCATTATCCAAACTACACTATGGACAGAGATCGTAAAAAAAATCCTTACAATGTAAGCAAATAAAAATTATTAAATTGCTCAATATTGGCCAACAAGTAGAATCATTGCAGAAAGTTGATTATTTCATGTTATTATTATACATGTTATTCACGTCAAAAATATTGAGAATTTGATTCATTGTTCTCTTTTGCATGCTAAGAATCAACTAAACTGGATGTAGACTCTAATTAAACAAAGGAAAAAGGAAACTTCTTCAGGCAATATAAATTACAAGAAAAGATAAAATGACTCATCACTCACCAAAGTTGAAGGCAGCGACGGGAGTAGAACATATATCACGAACACACAAATATACACAATATTTCAGTCTTAAACCTTCTTCATGTTAAAGAGAATGACTCATGTAGGATACTTTGGTGTGTGCACACCTCCCAAACCACATGACTCATTCTCTTTAACATGAAGAAGGTTTAAGACTGAAATATTGTGTATATTTGTGTGTTCGTGATATATGTTCTTCTCCCGTCGCTGCCTTCAACTTTGGTGAGTGATGAGTCATTTTCCCTTTCCTTGTAATTTGGATGTAAACTCTGGAAGATTTAAACAATAATGGGTAAAAAATATTATTTGAACTGACTGCTAGTGTGAATGCTACTGGTGAAACCCTGGATAGAGAATTGATATTACCTGACCTGACTTGATTGCTAATGTGAATTTAACTTGACTATTTGAACAGGACAAATGTAAATTAAAGCTTAATAAAAGGTAACAGTAACCTACTCATAAATACACACAACAATAGTATTATTTTTTCTGGTTAGCCATTTGTCCTGCCAGACATTTTTCACACATGTTCACTGGCATGCACACTATTTACCTACAACATGGTTTCAAGACATGATATTTCATGGTGTAAAGGTGGAACAAGGTGAAAATAGTGATGGTCGCAATGGTTGCAGCAGCAGTGGCAGAGTGGATTAGGAAATGAAGCAACTGAAGAAAAGAGATTGACAATTTGATGGATGTTCAATGCTAAGGATTGGCTGATACAGAAGTTCCTATGTTCTCAGTTCAGGAGGAAACATTGACACGGAGCAACTCTACAATTTAAGTTATTGGTAAAAATTAAATGCTCAATTTCTCCAGGTTAAAATCATATTTTAAAGGGGGGTGTATGGCAAATTAGTGGCGTCGATTTTTTTTCTTCTTATTTTTAGCTCTACTGCCCCAAGGGACAGCAACTTTAGGGTGGTGGAAAATCATAGAATATGGCCCCAGCTCAGAAAATTCAAAGATCCACCACTGACTGGCTTCAACAACACTCTGCTTTGATTTAGTTTCTTCTGGTTCATATCCTAGGAATCCATTATTTAAAACCCACCTGTCGACATTTCTTAGCATCAGGTTCTCCATCAACCACCCGCATTCCCATCTTTTGTATCCTTGCCAAATGCTTCCTTGAGGTGTAGTGGTTCTTAGCTTGAAAGGGAGAGTTCAACTGAAAACAGAACAAAAATTTCCATTTAACTATGCACTTACTAAAAGTGAAAAAATAAAAATCAAATGAATGGAACTAAAACAAAGCAGTGGCTACAATGCTATGAACTCAAAAGTATTGAGATATCATCATCTAAATAGCCTGACCCAGAAATAATTCAAGATACAAACTACAAGAAAACCACATGCTATGTGCCCCTAAACAGTGCTCTGTGGGAAGCTAAAACCAGCATAAAAATAAAAAAATGAATAAGACTGGTAACTCTTCCTTCAGTGATGATATTCTAAAGCTTTCTCTCAATATTTACTTGCGTACTTTTAACTGCTGGGGGATTTTTCATGGCATGTCAATGTGTGGTCTTCACGGGTTTGAAGCTGGATGGTGTTTAGTTGATTATGCACCCGTTCACTATACAGGGCATCAGGCTACTAACACAAAACAAACTGTAGAATATAAATGATGCACTAAACAAGTACTTACCACAACTGAACATACATCACATCTTGTCTCTGTGCATTTCTGAGCAACATCACTGGGTATAGCCGTTCGCTCGACGGGAGGGCTTCCCACTGCACCTTAAGCAACAAAATGATTATCTAGAGACCGTCTTAAGGTCCTCGACATTGACGAAGCGTAAAGTCATAAGAAGAATTCACAATAGAGATGTCTCATTCCTATTTTACCAATAAAGTTAGTACTTTAGACCTGACTGAATACGAAGGGAAAATAAAAAGACCAATGAATAAAACTGGGAAACTATGTAGCTTTTGTCTGGAATTATATAAGAAAACTAAAAAAGGATGGAAGAAGGGACTATTTAACACACAACCATTGATTTTCAAGCCTGAATTATACTACTCGCTTCCTAGGCTCAGTTAGAATTAATTGTATTGTGATATTAATAACTTACATGACAGACTGGCTACCTCCCATATCATGCCATCTGTCCTGCTATTAGGTACAAGAAATATATGGGGAAAAAAAACAGTATAATGACAGTTGCCACATTTCAGGAATGGGTATGTGTTGGTGATAAAGTGTGGATGGATACTGGACAAAAGATTAGGTGCAATTTGTGGATGGGAAGAGAGAGTGATGATTATAAATTATGAGTAAATTTCAGGTAAAAAGGAGAAGGAATATTTGCATTTGCAGGTAAGGAATGCTGAAAAATATGCCTCCAACAGTAAAATTTTTAAAGAGAAACTGTTTATAAAATGTAGGTTGGCCAGTATGGAAATTGCCACTGGGATATAAGCTCCATCCGAGTTAATAATAACCTTTACTAACAAGGAAATAATGTACTAACTATACTAAAACATACGACAAACATAGGCAAATGAGTTTTTAAAAAGGTGCTAGTACCTCTAAGAAAAATTTCCCTTAACTTTCATTGCTAGATTTTGCATTATGATGTCTGCTTGAAAAGTACTTTGCGTAGAGACTATTCTATATGTTATTCTGTAAATTTGTAAAACAAAACACCCACTCTATTACAAAAGTCAATTACAAGAGCGAAAACTACACAACATTCTTTTTTGGCAAAATAATATTTACAACACACTTCATACAAGTTATCTTTCTCTCTTCAAAACTCTACAATCAGATTCTCATTTTCCCTTTTCTACCTCACTCAGAACTTTCGCATTCCCCTCCCCAATTAACCTAATTAATGTTTCTCTAACTGGAGTTTCCTTTAGAACATACTGACCACATATTTATTAAATTACACAAGAAGCTAATATCTTGCATTAGAGGTGTCATCCAAAAAACTTCTTTAACTTGTAATAATCTCTTCAGTAGGTTACAATCTAACATTTAATTTGTGATTAGACATGTTTCAGAGGAAGAATTTGATTGCTTTTTTCTTGAGCATCTGATTTATACTACTTTCTGGAACACAGTACAAAAAGTTTCTTTTTTCTGTTCATCAACATAAAGTTCATTAGAGCCAGGAGAGGGTGCAGGCTTTTTTGCAGGGGGGGGGGGAAGGGAGGGGGAACAGGGGAATTAATTCAGCTAAGGACTTTCAGAGGATCATCCTAGCATTTGTTTGGCTTAATTTATGGAAACCTGTAAAATTAAACACTATAAATCTAATGTGAGCAGGGATGGGCAGTAGTTTGGAAAAATGTCTTTACCAACAGAGGACTCAAATTCTTCAATAATTTAAATAGCTATGGCAGTTTCACATGGCACTTTTTAGTCCAGCTTTAATAAGAGGTATCATGATCATTTTATGCAGGTCTGTTCCTGAAGAACCTGAAATGGGAGCAAGCATTTTTCTTTACATTGCTAACAAAACATGTTGTGCACTAAAGACTGATTTTGAAATTTCATACATTTTCTGCAGAAACATTTTGCAGAGCATTTTTAATTTCAATAATACCAAGCTTAAAATTAGTGATGAGTCTTCATAATGAAAATGAATAACAATCCATGCATATTATTTCTTTAATCTATAATGAGTACAACTAAAAATCTATGTTATATTTGCCTTCAGTTGTTGTGAATCTAAACTGACATGCCATAACTTGTTTAGTAGCCACTGACAATTGAAAAACGTTGAATTGCCACCAACAGAATTAGAAAAATCAATTCTCTTCTGCACAGTGTGTGACCATGCATGGGTGAAAACAAAGAAAATAATGTAATATAGTGTTTTTTTTTTTTTTTCCTCACGCTGTCTGTCTATCCTCGAAGAATGGAAATGCACAATATAAAGGGGCATCCATTAGTTACATGAGGTGTTTTTCCGAAATTTCGGTCTCCCCCCCCCCCTCTGGGTGATATCTGGTCAGACCTCCTCCCCCCCCTAAGATGACGTGAGATTTGCCGGGACCCCCCTTGCCCCTGCTGATCGACTCATAGTTTTTTTTTAGGCTTTTTTTTAAAAAAAAGCTCGCATGACCCAAAGGTGGTTGTACCCCCTCTAAAACTGGTATCCACGTCATTTTTAGACCCTATATCCCCCCTAAACTCGACATCCATGTCATTTGTGAACCTTTTTTTTTTAAGCTCTGCTGTCCGCCAAGAATTTTCGAAAACTCACGTGAGGAAACATCGTAACCCCCTCCCCTTTGGTGAGATTTACTCCGGACACCCCCCACCCCATTTTTCCTTGCATAGTTTAAGATGGAAAGCAGTTCTGGATTGAAATGGCATTATTATTACAGCATAAATGTGGAAAAGATGGGATGGGGAAATGTGGACACTAAAGCAAAGAAACCATTATACATGGAACAAAGAACTTCAGCAGCAGACAGAGGGACAATAGAAACAGGAACTAACTGCTACTACTTAGATTGTTACAATTTTCCCCACAGCTTACTGAAAAAATTATATCATCAACCAACTTTCTAGATTTTTCCTATACATTTCCACTTCAACATAGTCACCCTAAATTCTCCAATGAATACCTATTGTATATCTCACTCATGTATATTAAATTAATTAAAACTTATTCTACCACAGCATTTATCATCACTTCTTGGATGAATTCAACAAATTTGTCAAAAATTTCATATCACTTCATACTAACATACAGATTCATTTTTATGTAATATATTTGCCAAATGTGGGTACAAAAATTACATCTACCTGCATACCTGCCACAAAATGATCAATTTATAACAATTAAACGATCTAAATCGAGGGTCCCTAAACTTTTTACCCTGTCGACCCCTTGATACGATATTTGCCTTCTTATCGATCCCCACAAGTATTTAATAAAAACATTAAATCATTTTTGGCATTTTTGATGCTAAGCAATAAGGTGGCCTGCATAACAAAATAATTTATAAAATCCACCCAATAAAATTCACAGAAAAACGAGATACTCTCCACTATTATTATAATCTCAAAAAATAGGAACAAAACTATGGACAGATGGAATAAATTTCAAATAAAGACCTACCAAAAAGAACAGATGGTTGTTGCACTGTTCTAACTTGTCACATAGCCATGAATCCACCTTCCTAAGGCACTCTTCAACTCTCAATACTGTTACTATCACCTCTTGACAACCACCTTACCTCAGTGAGCAAAAGAAATTGGTTGAAAGTTTCATCATTTACTTCACATGACTTCGCAAACAAACCAGAATTGAGAGGATGAGCTTTACTTTAATTTTTTGAGCTTATTTTTAGTAGAACATTCATATTTTTTCCTGTGCAAGTTAATTGATTGTTTTTAGTATTAATCGACGCCCTTTCGACCCCCTGTATTAATTGACCCCGTGAAATATCTTATAAACCCCAAGGGGTCGGTATCGACCACTTTGGGGACCCCTGATCTAAATACACTTTATACAACTACTTCAGAGGATATTTTCCAAATGTAGTTAGAACTGTATTAATGTCCATAAAAAGAAGTATTTACTAATCTACTTCTTTATCTTTACTTTCCATATGATCACTGCCTCTCATTTCCTCCTCACCCATTGTTTCTGGTATAATGCCCTTTTTTTTCTTGAAAATTCTTCAAATTAAAAGGAATCGATCACAAGAAAAACTCCATTATTAACTACACATAGAATACGTAGGTATGATTTCTGGATGAATAATGCTTATATTGTAATTAGAGAGGATTTGAATAAAGCTTTTCTAATTTTTTCCTCTACAAACATTTGGTAAAAACATCCCACCTATGTGTTCTCACCTATTATCAAGATATACTTACCAGCTGGGCCACAGACACGAGGTCCAGGTGGTGGAGCACCACGAGGGGGTGGTGGAGGCGGTCGCACTAGCAGCAACTGTCTCAGAACGGGAGGCGGTACGACACAGCGGGCCGGGAACCCTCTGCAGCCCGCAGGAGGTGGTGGAGGCGGTGGCGGTGGCCGCGACAGGAACACGGCAGCAGCGGAGTTCGGAGGTGGCGGGGGAGGTGCGGGTGGAGCCCCTCTCGGAGGTAGGAGCCCAAATGGTGGAGGTGGCGGGGGACGCATAGGAGGTGGAAGGGGAGCACCGAAACGTGGCGGAGGTGGCGGTGGGAAACGGGGACCTCCCGGGCCGGGAGGTGGTGGACCGGGTGGAGCCGCTACGGGTAATGCGGATAGTGGGTTGCGACCGGGACCTGTGTCGCGCATCATCCTCGTCTTCCCCGGTAGTTTTGTTTCAGATGCCTGTTAAACAGACAGTAAAAAAATACTGTCCATTTTTCAGCATTGCTAATAAAAAAAATATAATAAAATCCTATTAATTCAAATGATAAGATCTGTTTATTTGCTTTCAGTCTCTAGCATGATAGTAAAAACAGATATTTTTTGTTTTAAAAACCAAAATTAAATAAAATAATGCAGCATAAAAAATGTATAAGGAACAAAGAATAAATCCTACTGAATTAGAAAAAAAGTAAAAAAAACCCCAGAAACAATGCAAAAAGTTGTTACATCTCTGCAATTGTTCTAACAGCCAAAATACAAATTTATATTCATTAAAAAATAAAGACTTTAATAATCATAATATCTACTGATTTCCTGTCAAAAAATACAATACAATAATTAACATTTCATATTAAAATAAATGATGTATCAAGTCTACAGATTATCAAATTGTCATACATATCTAATTACTAAGCTAAGCTTGGTATTCAACATGAAGGTTGGCAGTTCGTTTCTTTTTTACCTAACATAACCCAGTAATCCTACTGTGTAAAGTGGATCTTACGCTTGGACATGGAATCTGAACCATGAAAGTGCCTGGTGTACTTCACATTACACAGCAAACTGTGTGAGAGGTGAAGGTCTGGTTCAGAGCCTATGAATATCCCCACTGAGACAGATATTCGAATTGGTGACCTTTCGATCTCCAGTTAGATTACCTTAACCACTAAGCCAACAGGCCGCATACCTATCTAATAATTACTCTAATTCTTGTACTGAACTTACTATGTTATTGCCCTTTTCTTCACAGTGATATAAGCTTAATGAAAAAAATCATGTAAGGTCTAGCCTGTGTTTCTCAACTTTTTTAACATGAGGACCAGACAAATATATATAAAAAAAATTATAAATAATATAATATAGGGAAATTAACCTGTCATTAACCACATATAAAGCTTGAAGGACCAGATAAAAAAAATGCACACACTTCACAATATTTCAATTAGTAACCTTATTCATATACGAGGCAAGACACATGGCGAGGGAAAGATGCGGACATACCACACGAATGCATGTGGTAGGCCCGGCATGTGTGTGTGTGTGTGTGTGTGTGTGTGTGTGTGTGTGTGTGTGTTTGTCTGGCCCTCCTGCCTTCACATGTGGTAAGTGAAGAGTTATTTTCCTTATCCTATATTATTTTCAGTGCTTAATGGCAGTTTCACTGTCATCATTACCCAAAAATAATTCTATGTATTACTGACTTACACAGGCCTAAGCTTTAACGTATGAGTAATGTGACAAATATTATGCAAAATTATTGGGCATATGTAATGAAAAAATGACAAATAGCCATTAGAAAGGATCATAAAATTAGAGCTATAAGATACTCTGTGAACATTCATTTCTCACTTGAACAGGGAAAGATATAAAACTAAGTAAACACCTACTGTCACAGCCATTGTGAACAAACATAAATGTGCTAAAAGAAAAATATTCTAATTACATTAAGTTCATTAAAAAGAAAAAGTAAACCAGAGTGAAAATGAGATCATATTTATTCCTGTTTACACCTTTATTTTGTGATTATTATTTCTGCAATTTAAGTTTGATACATCTCGATTTATTTGATAGTACCATTCTTTAGTGTTTCAAATTTATGAACTATACATACAAAAAAAAAAATAATAATAATAATGAGTGCAAACTCCATACTAAGCCAGTAAATGATAAAGCTTTAATTTCTAGGGCTCTTAGAAATGGAAATGGTATTTAGGAAACTTACACAGCCATTGGGAGGTGCAACAGCATTTGGCACACCATATGCGCCAACAGCCTGTTGCTGCATCTGTGGTTTCTGTTGTTGCTTAGGTAACTGATTCTGAAGCTTTTGCAGTGTTTGTGGCTGCTGCTTCTGCTGTGTTTGTGGCTGCTGCTTCTGCTGTTTCTGTAGTTGTTGCTTCTGCTGTGTTTGTGGTTGTTGCTTCTGCTGTGTTTGTAGCTGTTGCTTCTGCAGTGTTTGTGGCTGTTGATTCTGCAGTGTTTGTGGCTGTTGATTCTGCAGTGTTTGTGCCTGTTGCTTCTGCTGTACTTGTGGCTTTTGCTGTTGTGGCTCTTGTGGTTTCTGCTGTTGCTGTGGCTGTTGATTCTGTTGCTGTAGCTGTGGTTTCTGTTGAGTATGTTGCTGTTGTGGCTGCCACTGCTGTTGAGGCTGTTGTTTCTGCTGCTGTTGCACCTGCTGTGGCTGTTGCCTTTGCTGTAGGGGCTGTGGTATCTGTTGCTTCTGCTGCTGTTGTTGCTGCTGCAGCTGATGGTTGTGATTCATTTGGCTATGGACGGATGGTGTAGGTGTAGGAGTTACGAGAGGACCATCCGATGTCCCTGCTGCCGTTGACACAGTGGCTGCCTTTCCACTGTGGTTTGACCCTGCAAAGGTTTCGTCATCTTTTTAAAATATTTTAAGATTTATAACAATAAAAAAGTAATTATTGTAAAAAGTACCCACGGTTTCAAAAAAGATAATGTGACATATGCCATTTTACCGACAAAAAAACAGCAGATTAAGAAAAAATAGCCAGAGATATTATTTCAACTCTCTAAAGCAGCGGTCAGCAACGCGCGGCCCGCGGGCCACATGCGGCCCGTGACCTCCCTATTTGCTGCCCGTGGCCGTCTTATGAAAATCATATCGAAAGGCCATATTATAAAATAATAAAATATAAATCCATAAAAAGAGTGAACGCGATCTAACAGCGCAGCGAATGAACCACGTGAACAGAGCAGGACAAGCGCGAGCAGGAAAGATTCCCCCACTTTCCTCTTATTGAAACAATAGGTCAGCGTTGGCAACAATCTTCTCTCGCTCACCCACTGTCCGTCCGCGCTGGCTGTGTCATTGAGAGAAACAAGTTATTTCACGTGTGCACGCCGCCGCCGCGGCCCTGTACCTACCATTTAGTTATTGTTCTGTGATCTATGAGTACCTACTGTTTTGTTTACAGTTAGGTAAGTGTGAGATATTGATAGTTCATACAATTACATAGCGAAATTAAGTGACATGTTTTCAACATGGCTTTTATTCTTACAGCGTGTATTTGCCATTGTTGGTTATACGTTTTACTGATGGCTACAAAAAAAGAGTAGGTTAATTGAAGAAAATAGAGTGTTTAACGACGTATGGACAGATTTATACTTTTTTCATTAATTGCAATGGAAAGCCGCTATGTTTAAAATGTCAAAAAACCCTTGCTATAAAAAAAGGATATAACGTCAAACGTCACTATGATACCAAGCATAAAGCAAAATTTTCGTGCCTAGTTGGTAATTCCCAGAAAAACAAAATAAACCCACTCAAATCTTCATTCAAGAACCTACAAAGTGTTTTTAAGGTGCCAATTGAAAGTAACGAGTCAAATATAGGTGCGAGTTTAAGGGTGGCAGAAATACTTGCCAAGTCTGGGCGACCTTTTACCGACAGCGAATTAATAAAACAATGTGCCTCATCTATGGCTAAAGAGGTATGCCCTGATCAAAAAAAGAAATTTGAAAATATAAGCTTATATGCCAGAACTTGTATCCGGCGCACTGAAGATTTGGGCGCTAATTTTTGCGAAAAACTTCAGGAAAATCACAACAATTTAATGGTTCTCCTTAGCTACCGATGAAAGTAATGATGTGTCAGATACTACCCAGCTTCTAATATTTGTTCGTGGAATTGATAAGTACTTCAACGTGTGTGAGGAACTTTTACAGTTATGTAATTTGAAGGGAACGACTACGGGGGAAGATTTGTTTTGTCACTTAGAACAGGCAATGACGTCAATGCAATTGGCGTGGGCAAAATTGGTAAGTCTAACAACTGACGGAGGTAGAAACATGAGTGGGCAAAACAAAGGCCTGGTGGGTAGAATTAAAACAAAATTGGCAGAGATAGGATGTGAAATCCCGTTATTTTTTCATTGTATTATCCACCAAGAAGCGTTATGTTCCAAAGTCGTTTCACGGAGAAAAGTAATGGACATCGTGATATCCACTGTAAACTATATCAGAAATAATGGGTTGACACATCGTCTATTCTGAAAGTTTCTATCCGAAATGGAAGCAGATAATCAAGATGTCTATTATTCAGAAGTAAGATGGTTAAGTAGAGGTGCAGTGCTGAAAAGATTTTTCGATCTCAGAAAAGAAATCAACACTTTTATGAATCACAACGTTAAATCTGTTCCCGAGTTAACAGACCCTCAATGGTTAATAGATCTTGGATTTTTGACAGATTTAACTCATGAATTAAGTACGCTGAATGTCAAGCTTCAAGGGAAAAGCAAACTAATATCTGATATGCATACAGACGTAAAGGCGTTCCAAACTAAAAACCGGCTCTTCATAAAACATATTGATGAAAAAAATTAGATCACTTCCCGAATTGTCTAAAGGCTGTCGAGGAAGCTGGCATTGATTTTAATTGGGATAGTGAAAAAATGAATGACATTTTAATGGAGTTGCAAGGTGAATTCAGTGACAGATTTTGTGATTTCTAGAAGGTTTCGAACAAACTGAAGATTTTTGATAACCTGTTTTCATGCGATGTTGAGGATGTAACCAGTAATTTACACATGAATGTGATTGAACTTCAATCCAATGAGAGTCTAAAAAACGCTTTTTACGAGATGAATGATTTGGTCAAATTTTATGGTAGCTTGCCGTCTGATTTTGTCGCATTGAAAAAGTATGCTCAGCAGTTTATTTCAATTTTTGGAAGCACTTATTTATGCCAACAAACATTTTAAATCGTCAATTATCGAAAAAATAAATTCGCTTCTCGTCTCACAGATGAGCATTTGAGAGATATATTACTTATTTCAACTTCTAATACGAAAGCTGACACACAAAACATAGCCAGTCAACTGCAACTTCAAATGTCACACTGAATTTAGTATGTAAGATCAATTTTGTAACTTGTCTTCATTTGTATTAATAAAATTTGAAAACTGAGTTTTTGCATTTTTACTGTGTATGTGCGGCCCCATCTTTACTTTGTTTTGCCACCTTGTGGCCCTTGCCTGCTAAAATGTTGCCGACCGCTGCTGTAAAGAATTCAATCTCTGAAAGTAGAAACCTGCACTTCACAGTCACTGTTGATTCAAAGCAGTCTAAAAATAGGGATATTCTGCAGTATAGTCTGTCAAAGCAGGATTTCTCAAAATGGGATACACGAACCCCTGGGGTTTGTCAGTTGACTGTAGCGAATTTGTGACAAGATTTACGTTTTGGCAGCTGTCTTGCATGATGGTGCACGTGCGACTTATCACTCCGTAATTATATGGAAAGGACAGATAAAATACACCCAACACTCACCAAAATTGAAAGGAGGAGGGCTGCAGCAACACAAAACAACACACAAATAAAGAAAATACAATATTTCGGATTAAACCCTTTTTCAAGTTAAAAGAAGTAAGTGGTTGAGCATGTGCAAGCCTTGCATTCGACGCAGCCACTCATAGAATGAAATGATATCATTCTATGAGTGGCTCTCCTCAACTCAACTTTGGTGAGTGTTCGGTCTTTTTTATTTGTCCTTTCCATATAAATATTGCCTCACGGCAGTTCTTTTCTTCCATTATTATTGATATTATCACTCATTAAATTATTTATCACTTCCTTTGGTATTATTTGACTAATACTGTTATTTTCTTTAGGCTGTTGAAGTCTGGATTCAAAACCCAATTATGGTCACAACCAAAAGCATAAATTCTGGTTTGAGCAATGAAGCAACAAGAATCAATGCTTGAAATGTACATACATCAGACTCTTCAAGCTGATTTTAAAAAGATGCCTTTAGTTCATTTTTGGTCAGGTAGGGAGGAAGAATATCTGAAGCTCTCATGAAGAGTGGTGGGTTTCCTTTTGGCCTTCGTGACAATTTACTTAAGGGATTGTGGGTTTTCACACTGGTTAAGATAAAAACAAAATACAGGAATTGACTGACAGCTGAATCTAAATTGAGATTGAAACTGAGCAAAATTGCTCAGACTAAACTTGACTCAATTTGCGACAAGAAACAAATCCACCCATCACATTAACAACATAAAAAGGGAGTTTGCCATTGTCTGGGAAATTTAATAGGGCTACATGAATCTATAAGTTTGAAAAACCTGGAGTTAAAATATTTTTTAATCTTGTCATTAAATCCTGAGAATATTTTAACACTTTAAAACAATGAAGGCAGATATCAATTTCAACATGACAGCCTGCATCATTTTTATTTTTATGTAGCATATAAAAACTTCAATCTTCAAAATAAAAAATTAATTAATTAAAATTGTTATCTTAGAAATTATAGTGGTACAAAAATTACTAATGGTGTCAACAAAGAAAGATGCGGAATGTAAACCAACCACTTACAGAAACTAAAGGCACGAAACCAGTGGTAACAATAAATAAAAGACTAACATAATTCACGAGTCTCACCACATGAATACTTAGCGCGAAACACACCAGTCTCCCTTGCCACGAGTCATTTTCCTCTAATTCATCACTAAGGACCTGCCAGAAATAACACTAACTATGTCTGTCTAGTTTTACTGTGCGCTCACTGCCATCTGTTTTTTTCCCTTCCGATTTTTATGTCTTACTGACGTCGAAGTCATTAGAGGTGGGAAGGGACTGGTGGCAAGAAACACAAAGAAATTCAGCCACGGCCTTTCGAATGAGCCATCTAGGCATTCACCTAGAATTATTTCGGGAAACTGTGAAAAACTGAAATATGTATAGACAGGGATTCGAATCAGCGTTCTCCTGAACGCAAGGCCACAGCAATCACTGACCTCCTGCCTGCTACTTTGTCACTGATGGGTTTACTTCTCCACTATTCCTCATTTTTTATATTGACTTAAAGCATTTTCCTTTTCATCATCATAAGCTACAGATAAACTACTGTCATGATTTAAAAAAAATTCAGATGGTGAAAGGAATGTTAGAACATTAACTCAGAATTTACAACTCTGTCACTACAACACACTTCGGCTTACAAAATTTTCCCCAGGCCTCATACGGTATCCCATGATAGGGCTATGCTTTCTTCAACCAAAACCCTTCCTACCACTTCGTAACAAGCTTCAGTAGATGTTTTCTCATAAGGCAGCTCCTTGCACACAAATACCTATCACTTCATCCAGAAGGACAATATCATGGCAACTTGCCCCTGCAACAGATTATGCTTCCCATTACATTCATCAACCCCATCAAAATATGGCACAGGGAAATAAGAAAATTAAAATGGAACAATTTTGAAATCAAAATTAGAATTTCACAGAGTGGGCATCAAGAAGGAATGTACATTTTCCCATGCTAGCACCATAAACATACAAAACAATTACATAAAAATTATTGTGATGTGGAAACTTGTCATGTCCAGTGTTCACTGGGTTGTCCGAAACAAGTTCTCTTCTACAAATAAGAATGGCTACGGCAGACATTTAAGCATATTCTTTACAATTTGATGTTCTTAACGGCTACAAGCTCTTTGAAGGAAACTTAACTGTACCATCAGTACAAGAGACACACAGAAGCAGTTCCTCTTAAGTTCCAGGCAATATGATCTGGCCAACTACTGCACTCTGGATAAAGGTGTCAATATCATATAGTTGTCCTCTTTTTGGCTTACCCCCCCCCCCCCCTTTTTCTCCACTAACATTCTTTAATAACCAAATTTTTACACTGTTCATTCTTCAGAGATCACCAGTTGATGACATTCAACATTTTATTAATCTTCTCATTCGTGTTATATTATTTTCTATACTCAGTGCCTTTTTTCTTTCCCATTTTTGTTACTGGTTTCAATCCTATGTACTGAAATATTGTGTTGCAATTAGTCATTAGTTCCTGCCTACTCCCTTACAGAGCACACGGCTAATAGCTTATATGCAAAAATATTTTTGTTAATATTTCCAGATGTTTTCCTCAATCTGCATTGTACTATGGTGGCAGTTCCCTCCATTGTTAAAACTAAATGTTGCTGGATTTCTTACAACTCCTGCCACAGAGGTAGGCACTCCAAATTCCCATTAACCTCTTGGTCACCTCTGCACTCTGATCATTCTTTACATTCCACAGGAAGAAACTCTTTGGTAGTCATTGGACAACAGACCAAGTTGGCCTAGGGAGCTATTCCACATGAAGCTACAGAGAAACACTCTCAGCTTCATGGGGATTGTGTTAAATATTCTTGCTTATGTCATTTCAGCCTTGTGCCTCAGATTTACGTAATCTCATGAGGAAAATAATTTGATCATCTTCAAACACGGTAGCCCTTTCTTCTTTAGCTTATTTTCATAGATACTATGAACAGATTTTTTTTTTTTTTAATCTGCTTAACGTCTCTCTAACAGTGAGGTCTTTAGAGACGGGAAAGGATGGGGGGCAAGGAATGGGAAGGACTTTGCCCATCACCTTTTGAAGGAAGCATCCCGGCATTTGCCTGGAGTGATTTTGGAAACCATGGAAAAACCAAATCTGGATGCCCGGACGGGGATTCGAACCGCCGTCCTCCCGAACGCGAGGCCAGAACGCTAGCCGCTACACCACCACGCTCGGTTATAAACAGATGAACAAGCCATTCCTTGTTCAGGTAATAACTTTTATTTCCATCAGTTAATAATTTAACATTTTCCACCAGCAAAGCAGGAACTAAGACCATACTTTTGTATCGGACTTCTAGTGATACTTCCCAGTTCGTATACTGAATTTACAAACTCAAGGTAACTACTCAACTACGTCGCACAATTATGTCACTCCTGGCAAAAAACAACATTAAAAAAAAAGGCAGCACGAACTTAACCAAATCTCAAGGAATCTATATTAGTATGCTTGCATATAATATATATGTGATCATCACAGGGTCTTAGACGCTATATCTCCTGAGCTATGCCTGAGCCCTCTTCCTTCGTCGTCCCTAATTATTATTATTTGGCACAAGCATTAAATAGTAAATGGAGTGATTAAAAAGGTCCAGTAGCTCTGCCTGCTGTAGCACTGACCTCATCCGCTCACATATCTGCGTTGCATCGGTGTATTTGTGTATCTAATGCAGGCAGTATCCTGAAGATACATTAAGTCGAAATGTGAACAAGGAAAAGAGCAGTCAGATGTAATTAAGAAAATTTGCAATTGCTACAAATTTAGGTAAAAGATTAAGTCACAACAAACAGAAGTCATGAACATCTTCTCTCATAAAACTGCACACAATTTTTAAAATGAAATTTTTGTTGATACGGTGAAAATGTGCCTTGCACTATTGAGAAATTTGTCTCCTAGGCTTTACGTTAGTCAGCATCTGACCTGCAATGGAACTGATGGCAGCATTCTTTTTCTTGGCAGCAGCCCCTGCAGATGCCTGGCTCACAAAGTTGACTAGAGATACGGGGGGTCTCTGTACCACCACCGACACGGTGGCCGTGGTGGTGGGTGGCGTGCTAACCACTTCACCATCCTGGACACTAGTTACAGCACTAGCATCACTCTGTCCAACACTGGCAGCAGTCCGGCAACTGGAGTCAACCTGAGACCGAAATCAAACAGTATTCTACACACATTTCCCATGCAGTGATAGAGATACATACTAGAAATATGTATACTAAGAAAGTAATGAAACCATTATAGTTAGAAAGCAACATATAAAGTAAGATATGATATTTTGGTAAGCTCTCAGTTTCTCTTTACATTATTCTATTTTGTAATTATAAGTAACCAAAGATTTAAGAAAATTACACAGGCCGTTAAGTAAATGATCATATTAATATGACTGTTAGACAACCTCATATGAGGAAAGTAACTTAGGCACTTGTAAGTTAAAGAATTATGCAGCTTTCATTTTTTTAAAGTGACTAGCTGTTACCCGCGACTTCGTACGCGTGGACTTGGAGTTTCATTGCCAGAATTGGATATAGAAAACTGTTAGTAACGTAAGATTTGTCCCAAACAACACCGAGTTGACATAATATGATGGAAAGCCATCATTATATCATCCTATCGTCTAATCTGTCTCATGAAGAGAATCAATTTACAACATATTTAAAAACAGAAAAGTAAGCGAAGGTGCGGGGATGTGTGTGTGTGGGGAAGAGGGGGGGGGGGTTAACTGATGGCAGCTATATTTCAGCTTGGTTTTTTTCTTCTTTCTTCAACCTGAGCATCTGAATCTTATAATCTAATAGCAGCACATTGTCTTCTAGACCTGAACCTTAGGCCAGGTTTACGTCCTTAAGGCATGTCAAAAAGGAAGACAAATTGGTGCCAGAAACTTTTATACAGACACAAATGAATAGTACAGTGCAGAGCAAATTGACTTCTATACTAAATAATAAGTTTTGTTTCTTATCGAAATTTATTAACAAATCAAACACTAACAGACTGCGCTACTGAGCAACCAACGTAACATTACAGACTAACACACGAATCTGTCTGCCTTTCATCATTCGATAAGTTCTTAAAATTTCGTGACTGAAACTGTTATTCATACCGCAAAAAGGTACTGTGTCCTTCCTACACTATTTCATTGTTAAATTCCATCAATATTGATATAGCCATTTAGTCGTCAAAACGTAACAAAAAGACAGAAATTTACTTCCACAATTATAATATAGTAGTTGGTATCCCACAACTTCGTTCGTGATTGTAATGTATTCATATTGACAGCTGTAGACATCTAACCACCATAGTGCACAATGGGAGACTGGATACTATTACCACACACAAATACCAGTCTTCTGCGCTATGTAGTTCCGGCAGCAAAGTAAAATTTACGGATACACACAAGTCTTTGGATGAAATACGAAAATATTCATGATCGACCAATTTCAAACACCATATCTCACACACTCCCACAGTTACCGAATTTCGGCCAACGTTGTGATCGATGGGTGACACTGTGTTACTACCACACAAAAACGCCGGTAATCTGCGATTGATAGTTTTCACTCAAAAGTGATACACCGTGACACATGCGTCTTTGGCAGAAATATGAAATTGCCGCAGGTCGACCATTTTCATCCTCCATTTCTTCCACACCCCCATAGCTACAGACATCTAACAACCATAGTGCACGACAACAGACACGATTCTACCACCACACATAAACACCAATGCTCTATGCTATGTAGTCGTGGCAGAAAACAGAAATCTGCGGAGACACATGCCTTTCGTCGAAATACGAAAGTATCCTTGGTCGGCCCCTTACAACCACCATATATCCCACACAACCACAGTTTCTGAAATTCGGGCGATGTTGTGATCGAAAGGTGACTCTGTGATACTACCACACACAAACGCCAGAGATCTGTGATCGATAGTTTTCGCTGAAAAGTGATACACCATGACACTTTTGTCTTTGGCAGAAGTATGAAATTGCCACAGGTCGACCACTTTCAACCCCCATTTCTCCCACACCCCCATAGCTACCGACATCTAACAACCATAGTACACTACATGAGATACGATTCTACTACCAAACACAAACACCAATGCTCTATGCTATGTAGTTGTGGCAGAAAAGTGACATATGCGGAGACAGTCGAAATACGAAAATATCTTTGGTCGGCCACTTACAATCACCATATCTACCACAGTACCACAATTTCTGAAATTCGCTGTTGTGATCGAAAGGTGACGCTGTACTACTACTACACACAAACGCCAGTTATCTGTAACCTATAGTTTTCGCTGAAAAGTGATACACCATGACACTTTTGTCTTTGGCAGAAGTATGAAATTGCCACAGGTCGACCACTTTCAACCCCCATTTCTCCCACACCACCATAGCTACCGACATCTAACAACCATAGTGCACTACATGAGATACGATTCTACTACCAAACACAAACATCAATGCTCTATGCTATGCAGTTGTGGCAGAAAAGTGACATATGCGGAGACAGTCGAAATACGAAAATATCCTTGGTCGGCCACTTACAACCACCATATCTACCACAGTACCACAGTTTCTCAAAATCGGCCGCTGTTGTAATCGAAAGGCGACTATGTGCTACTACTACACACAAACGCCAGTTATCTGTGATCTATAGTTTTCGCTGAAAAGTGATACACCATGACACTTTTGTCGTTGTCAGAAGTATGAAATTGCCACAGGTCGACCACTTTCAACCCCCATATCTCCCACACCACCATAGCTACCGACATCTAACAACCATAGTGCACTACATGAGATACGATTCTACTACCAAACACAAACATCAATGCTCTATGCTATGCAGTTGTGCCAGAAAAGTGACATATGCGGAGACAGTCGAAATACGAAAATATCCTTGGTCGGCCACTTACAACCACCATATCTACCACAGTACCACAGTTTCTGAAAATCGGCCGCTGTTGTGATCGAAAGGCGACTATGTGCTACTACTACACACAAACGCCAGTTATCTGTGATCTATAGTTTTCGCTGAAAAGTGATACACCATGACACTTTTGTCGTTGTCAGAAGTATGAAATTGCCACAGGTCGACCACTTTCAACCCCCATATCTCCCACACCACCATAGCTACCGACATCTAACAACCATAGTGCACTACATGAGATACGATTCTACTACCAAACACAAACATCCAATGCTCTATGCTATGTAGTTGTGGCCAGAAAAGTGACATATGCGGAGACAGTCGAAATACGAAAATATCCTTGGTCGGCCACTTACAACCACCATATCTACCACAGTACCACAGTTTCTGAAAATCGGCCGCTGTTGTGATCGAAAGGTGACTATGTGCTACTACTACACACAATCGCCAGTTATCTGTGATCTATAGTTTTCGCTGAAAAGTGATACACCATGACACTTTTGTCTTTGGCAGAAGTATGAAATTGCCACAGGATCGACCACTTTCTAACCCCCATTTCTCCCACACCCCCATAGCTACCGACATCTAACAACCATAGTGCACTACATGAGATACGATTCTACTACCAAACACAAACACCAATGCTCTATGCTATGTAGTTGTGGCAGAAAAGTGACATATGCGGAGACAGTCGAAATACGAAAATATCCTTGGTCGGCCACTTACAACCACCATATCTACCACAGTACCACAGTTTCTGAAAATCGGCCGCTGTTGTGATCGAAAGGTGACTCTGTGCTACTACTACACACAAACGCCAGTTATCTGTGATCTATAGTTTTCGCTGAAAAGTGATACACCATGACACTTTTGTCTTTGGCAGAAGTATGAAATTGCCACAGGTCGACCACTTTCAACCCCCATATCTCCCACACCCCCATAGCTACCGACATCTAACAACCATAGTGCACTACATGAGATACGATTCTACTACCAAACACAAACACCAATGCTCTATGCTATGTAGTTGTGGCAGAAAAGTGACATATGCGGAGACAGTCGAAATACGAAAATATCCTTGGTCGGCCACTTACAACCACCATATCTACCACAGTACCACAGTTTCTGAAAATCGGCCGCTGTTGTGATCGAAAGGTGACTATGTGCTACTACTACACACAATCGCCAGTTATCTGTGATCTATAGTTTTCGCTGAAAAGTGATACACCATGACACTTTTGTCTTTGGCAGAAGTATGAAATTGCCACAGGTCGACCACTTTCAACCCCCATTTCTCCCACACCCCCATAGCTACCGACATCTAACAACCATAGTGCACTACATGAGATACGATTCTACTACCAAACACAAACACCAATGCTCTATGCTATGTAGTTGTGGCAGAAAAGTGACATATGCGGAGACAGTCGAAATACGAAAATATCCTTGGTCGGCCACTTACAACCACCATATCTACCACAGTACCACAGTTTCTCAAAATCGGCCGCTGTTGTGATCGAAAGGTGACTATGTGCTACTACTACACACAATCGCCAGTTATCTGTGATCTATAGTTTTCGCTGAAAAGTGATACACCATGACACTTTTGTCTTTGGCAGAAGTATGAAATTGCCACAGATCGACCACTTTCTACCCCAATTTCTCCCACACCCCCATAGCTACCGACATCTAACAACCATAGTGCACTACATGAGATACGATTCTACTACCAAACACAAACACCAATGCTCTATGCTATGTAGTTGTGGCAGAAAAGTGACATATGCGGAGACAGTCGAAATACGAAAATATCCTTGGTCGGCCACTTACAACCACCATATCTACCACAGTTCCACAGTTTCTGAAAATCGGCCGCTGTTGTGATCGAAAGGTGACTCTGTGCTACTACTACACACAAACGCCAGTTATCTGTGATATATAGTTTTCGCTGAAAAGTGATACACCATGACACTTTTGTCTTTGGCAGAAGTATGAAATTGCCACAGGTCGACCACTTTCAACCCCCATTTCTCCCACACCCCCATAGCTACCGACATCTAACAACCATAGTGCACTACATGAGATACGATTCTACTACCAAACACAAACACCAATGCTCTATGCTATGTAGTTGTGGCAGAAAAGTGACATATGCGCAGACAGTCGAAATACGAAAATATCCTTGGTCGGCCACTTGCAACCACCATATCTACCACAGTACCACAGTTTCTCAAAATCGGCCGCTGTTGTGATCGAAAGGTGTCTCTGTGCTACTACTGCACACAAACGACAGTTATCTGTGATCTATAGTTTTCGCTGAAAAGTGATACACCATGACACTTTTGTCTTTGGCAGAAGTATGAAATTGCCACAGATCGACCACTTTCTACCCCCATATCTCCCACACCCCCATAGCTACCGACATCTAACAACCATAGTGCACGACAGGAAAGACGATTCTACTACCACACACAAACACCAAAGGTCTATGTTATGTAGTTGTGGCAGGAAAGAGAAGTATACGGAGATACGAATTTTTGGTCGAAATATGAAAACGCCCTGCACTTACCAACTTTAATCATTATATCTCCCACATCCCCACAGCTATCGGCATTCGGCCAACGTTGTGCACTACAGGAAACTCCATGCTACTTCCACCCACAAACATCAGTGATCTGTGCTAGGTAGTGTTGGCTGAAAAGTGAAATATAGTAAAAAACACGTCTATTTTTATATATATATAAGATTTATTTTGACTCAGATTGTTATCTTGCAAACTATTAGGCCGAACTTAGCTTTAAAAAAAAGAAGCATGACAATTTACGGCAGAATAATTTTAATACTTTTCCTTGAGGGTTTCCCCCCCCCCCCCTTTTGCAATACCACAGATTTCAACAAATTATTTTCATCATTTCTGTAATTTAAAAAAAATAAATCCATTAAAATATTTTTTTTTAATTTTTTGTGAGCCCTTGTTACACTTGTAGTTTTTGACAAATGAAATGTTGATTTTAAAGTGTACAATTTTTCCCAAAATCATTTAAATTATTAAGTATCCATTCATAATGCACAACAATAGTCATAATTAAATAGTAAAAATATCTATTTTGTTAATGGAGCAACTATATATTTAGAAAATTTTCAAAAGCATGCCTGTTATTTCTTGCTCCAATTCTTTGTTTTTTAATTTCTTGTGTTTATGTATTTTTCAATGTGACCCACAGAAAAAAATTAAAAACAAAATCAGTCATGGTTTCTCTAGGTGATCACTAGGGTTTAGATCATTAGGACAAGTCACATTTTTTTCCTGCCTTCTTTTTGTGCTGAAATGTGGAATTAAACACTGATTCAACATTTTTGATTGTATTTAAATGTATTTTATATAGCACATAAATGTAAATAATTTTCTCGGGTGACTAGCCGAGTTATATGAATGTTATAGTTACACGATATTTCGGCGTACTGAATCATCGACGCCATCTTCTGGTGAAGTGAGGTCAGGAACGTGCGAAGTTGCTGAGCTAGACCAGATTATCGCTGCTAACCTCTGATTGGTCGGCTGTAGAACCAGTCGTAGCAGGGGTCAAATCTCGTTGCGGCTTGAATCGATGCTAAGGTGGAGTTACGGCTAGATTTGATGTCCGTTTTTACATGGCATGTAGCGGACGGGCTTAAAGTCATCGCTCCTTCGAAGATGATATCATAAAACAAAGCATTCAGCATAAATTGTTTATAAAACTGATGGGTCAACACGGATCCGTTGCGGGCCTCATATTGAGCCATGCTGCCACGTGATTGGTCAGATTTGTAACCAATCGTAGCCGGGGTCCTGCCTCGTATCAACACATCGTTCCATAGAAGGAAAAATCAGAAGGCAAAAACTTTCCCGTAAGCTGATCATTAATGCCTGAGTAACAAATTGCTCACTTATGTTACTACCGAACTTCCCGTTGATCTGGACGCGCCGTGTAATGCGTCCCGGTCGCGCTGTCGGCGAATAGTATTGATGACTGGCGTCCAGGCTTCACTCAGCTGGTACCCGCTGTCACGGTTGACGAGGTTAGACGCGAGACGAATTTCTACTGCTTCTGTAAGGATGCTGTTCCAGAAGCTCCCAGTATGCGCCAGTACTCTGGTATTTTCGAAATCAAAACCATGGCCATGTTCTAGACTGTGTTCCGCCACCGCAGACTTGTCTTTCTGCCCCAGACGAACGTGTCGTGCATGTTCTAGACAACGTTGGTGAACACACCGCACCGTTTGGCCAATGTAGCTTTTACCACATTCACAATTAATGCAATATACCCCAGGTGTCCGCAAAGCAAGGTCATCCTTGGGGGAGCGTAAGATGTTCTTCACCTTTGGTGGTGGCAGGAAAATGGTCTTGATTCCAGTTTTTGCTAGAATCCGTCCTATCTTGGACGTTGTGGCGCCAGAGTACGGCAAAAAGGCTAGACGATCAGGTGGCTCCTTGTTGGTGTTGTTGAGCCTACGTGTCGGCTCTCGGAATGCCAGTCTTATCTGATAATCAGTGTACCCATTGCGTTGAAAGGTCTGACGCAGATGACTCAATTCACCGGGTAGACTGTCAGCATCGCATATCGCTCGCGCCCTATGTACAAGCGTGCTGAGTACCGTCTTGCGCTGTGCCGGATGGTGATGGCTTCGCGCGTTCAGGTATAGGTCTGTGTGCGTCGGTTTTCTGTACACAGAATGTCCTAGAGACCCGTCAGGTTTCCTTTCTATTAGTATGTCTAAGAAAGGCAGCCGGCCTTCTTCTTCCACCTCCATCGTAAACTTGATGTTTTCGTTTCTACTGTTAAGATGATGGAGAAAAACTTGCAGGTTGTCTCTGCCGTGTTGCCAGACCACAAAGGTGTCATCTACGTACCGGAAGAAAGCCCTGGGCTTCATAGGAGCGCTTGCAAGTGCCTTGTCTTCAAAGTTCTCCATGAAGAAGTCAGCAATAGCTGGCGATAAAGGGCTGCCCATGGCCACTCCATCAACCTGTTCGTAATACTCCCCATCATACAAGAAATACGACGATTCGAGTGTGTGCCGGAATAACTCAACTATGGCAGGCTCAAAATGCTGTTCCAGTAGAGCCAACGTGTCATTGAGAGGGACCCTAGTGAACAGTGACACCACATCGAAACTCACCAATAAATCATGTTGCTGCAGGTGGAGTTCTTTAATTACGTCAATAAATCTTGCGGAGCTATTGCTGACTTCTTCATGGAGAACTTTGAAGACAAGGCACTTGCAAGCGCTCCTATGAAGCCCAGGGCTTTCTTCCGGTACGTAGATGACACCTTTGTGGTCTGGCAACACGGCAGAGACAACCTGCAAGTTTTTCTCCATCATCTTAACAGTAGAAACGAAAACATCAAGTTTACGATGGAGGTGGAAGAAGAAGGCCGGCTGCCTTTCTTAGACATACTAATAGAAAGGAAACCTGACGGGTCTCTAGGACATTCTGTGTACAGAAAACCGACGCACACAGACCTATACCTGAACGCGCGAAGCCATCACCATCCGGCACAGCGCAAGACGGTACTCAGCACGCTTGTACATAGGGCGCGAGCGATATGCGATGCTGACAGTCTACCCGGTGAATTGAGTCATCTGCGTCAGACCTTTCAACGCAATGGGTACACTGATTATCAGATAAGACTGGCATTCCGAGAGCCGACACGTAGGCTCAACAACACCAACAAGGAGCCACCTGATCGTCTAGCCTTTTTGCCGTACTCTGGCGCCACAACGTCCAAGATAGGACGGATTCTAGCAAAAACTGGAATCAAGACCATTTTCCTGCCACCACCAAAGGTGAAGAACATCTTACGCTCCCCCAAGGATGACCTTGCTTTGCGGACACCTGGGGTATATTGCATTAATTGTGAATGTGGTAAAAGCTACATTGGCCAAACGGTGCGGTGTGTTCACCAACGTTGTCTAGAACATGCACGACACGTTCGTCTGGGGCAGAAAGACAAGTCTGCGGTGGCGGAACACAGTCTAGAACATGGCCATGGTTTTGATTTCGAAAATACCAGAGTACTGGCGCATACTGGGAGCTTCTGGAACAGCATCCTTACAGAAGCAGTAGAAATTCGTCTCGCGTCTAACCTCGTCAACCGTGACAGCGGGTACCAGCTGAGTGAAGCCTGGACGCCAGTCATCAATACTATTCGCCGACAGCGCGACCGGGACGCATTACACGGCGCGTCCAGATCAACGGGAAGTTCGGTAGTAACATAAGTGAGCAATTTGTTACTCAGGCATTAATGATCAGCTTACGGGAAAGTTTTTGCCTTCTGATTTTTCCTTCTATGGAACGATGTGTTGATACGAGGCAGGACCCCGGCTACGATTGGTTACAAATCTGACCAATCACGTGGCAGCATGGCTCAATATGAGGCCCGCAACGGATCCGTGTTGACCCATCAGTTTTATAAACAATTTATGCTGAATGCTTTGTTTTATGATATCATCTTCGAAGGAGCGATGACTTTAAGCCCGTCCGCTACATGCCATGTAAAAACGGACATCAAATCTAGCCGTAACTCCACCTTAGCATCGATTCAAGCCGCAACGAGATTTGACCCCTGCTACGACTGGTTCTACAGCCGACCAATCAGAGGTTAGCAGCGATAATCTGGTCTAGCTCAGCAACTTCGCACGTTCCTGACCTCACTTCACCAGAAGATGGCGTCGATGATTCAGTACGCCGAAATATCGTGTAACTATAACATTCATATAACTCGGCTAGTCACCCGAGAAAATTATTTATATTTGCAACGCCGAGAAAAACTACGTAATTAAGCACATAAATGCATATTCTGACCATTTTCCTAGTTTTGGTCATATTTAAATAATATTTATGGTCATATTTTGAGGAAAAATCTGGTAGTTTATAATATTATCGGGAATTCAGTAGATATAGATGAGAAGTTAAGATAATTATTCACAGAACTGTACTACAGATGGGGAGGAAGGGGAAACTAATTTTCATTGTGATCAGAATTCACCAGTCAAGAATTAAAGTTATACATTATTGTCACTCTGCCTTTTAATCTCGAGAATGCAGCAGAAGCATGCCTCTGTCGATCCGCGTCAATTAATATCTCAATGAAATAACTTCAGTCATCGTTAAATATGCAGTGGATCAATGAGTAGACCTACCGGCATGCCGAAAGTAAAATTTTCTGAAAGTGCGAAGTTACGTAAGGGAATTTAGAGTGGAGTGTTTTAGTACAGATGAAAGAGTCCTATTCTGTAAATTATCTGAAATTAAAGTGACTTCAACAAAACTATTTAAAATTTAATTTCCCAATGGTGCAGCGAGTGCACGGAAGCAAATTATTCTGTTTACATGAAAGCGACACTACTAGATAAAATAAATTATGTATAATTGAGCATGTTTTGATGTATAGTAAATTTAAATGTTTGGTCATATTTTGCCATTTTTAGGTAATATTTTGCCATTTTTAGGTCATATTTACCCATTTTTAAGGTCATATTTGGCTGTATATTTTTCTATTTTTTTGGTCATAAAGATCCGAACTCTAGTGATCATGGTGGTTATTGAATATAGCAATATCACCCTGGAACACATGAAAAAGGTATTTCAAAATTCTCACACAGTTGTGTTAACATCTGATCAAGTCTGTCAGTGGAATGTCTTTGAAAAAGACAAAAAAAGTAAATAAACTGGTTTCAACAAACACAGACCGATCCAGTTTAATGTTTTATTAACTATGCTACCTGAAATTTTTTTGTGTAAGTAGTATTGAAGTTGCCAGAATGATTCATTTTTGGATTTCCCCATCTCAGATTGAAAATCTGTTAGTAAATTGTGACCTACTTGTCAACAAAATTCGATCCAAAGAATGACTGTTGTACTCTACAAATTCTAATCTCAACAGCATACCAGTATGCATCAGGCTTCTGACAGAATGGTAGTGGTAAGGGTGTAATTTAATATAATCCATTTATATCAAAATGAAAACTATTCTTCTTGCACTTATTGTCAGGTACCCTAATTAAAAAAAGAACTTGGGCTTCAGTTTCTGTATCAATGAAATGTGGTGACTGATTTTCAGTTTGGAAATCTCTCACTAATATTTTCCAAAAACAGACATTGTTGTCTTGGAACATCTGTGCAATTGGCGGTACTCCTTCTGAGCAGCTAAAGCACTGATGTAATATGAAAAGAGTCCTCTGCAATTATTTCATTTTTATTTTAATATCGGGAATAATAAAATAATGGTAATTTACCGTAACACCATTGGTGAAAATTACTTCAAATGTGAAACCTGATTCACTCTTATGTCACAAGTGCTGACATTAACTAGAGCACAGAGTAGCAAGTAATACAAACAGATCAAGATCCCATCAAGAAAAAAAAATACCGATAGCCTCATTCGAATGATGAAAAGTATTATTATAATTAATATGAAAAACAGAGGCAAAGTTGTCATCGACCCTCGGTAGCGAATTTTGCTGTCAAAGGTACGGCTTATAGCAATCAACATTTTATTATTAGAAAGGAAGAGAAAGAAATTTTATCATGAAGCTCCTCCAAAGAATTTAATATCATATATTGTAAGAATTTCAATATTTTAAATGTTTCACACAATATACAGGCAACTTGATCCTGTATTAGATACAAGGGTAGATCAAATATAAATGACTTATTTTTTATTTGTCATAACAAATGAACCAAGTACATACTATTCCTCAATGTAATCTCCACCTTTAGAAATACTCTTTTCCCAGAATATCGAAATATTTTTGATGCCGTCATCGTAAAAGGCAGGGGGTTGCGTCAGTAGCCAATTGTGCACGATGCCCTACACCGTGTTTTTATATTCAAATTGTCAGCTTCCCAGTGCTTCTTTCAGTGATTCAAAGAGATGAAAATCAGAAGGCAATAGATCAGGGCTGTAAGGAGGATGATCAAGTGATGTCCAACACATTTTCTCCAATTTTGCTTGAGTGAGAGCTGCACTGCGGAGCTGAAAGTTGTCATGGAGAAGAATCACATCTCATATGAGCTGACCAAGTCTTTTTCAGCAATAAGCAAGCTAAGCCTCATCCAAAAGGTTGCAGTAGTATGCTGCATTGATGGTGTGAAGCCCATACAAAAAAATCAAGGTGTAAAATGCCATGACAGTAACAACCTATTGCAAGCACCTTGGAGCTGCCTCATTCTTCTTTTTCCACTCCTTACTCACTTGTTATGACTCTGTTGTATAGTGGTGGAGCAATTTCAAAAATGTTTCCACCTTTCACAAACTGTACTAAAGTGTTGTTCACAGATTTGTGAATATGCCAACTTCTATTCCACAGTCAAAAGACTAGGCACCCATCAGGCAAGCAATTTATGGAACCCTAGGTCTTTTATGATGCTTGCTTGAATGCTGGCATAACTTATTACCGCACAAGAAATTTCGGAAACTGTTAAATGCAGTTACCTTTCAATAAAGCGAGAATATTCTACTAAGTAATGCTCATCCACGGACGACAATTGTGGCTCTCATTTTTGAACTCTTCACGGCCTTTCTTACACCAAGCAAACACACGAGCTCTTGACAGTGTACCATCCCCAAATTGTGCCTTAAATCTCCCCAGAATTTCTGTAGCTTTCTTGCCATCACAAGTGAGAAATTTAATACTTACACATTGCACAACCGAGGGGTGCACGTCTTGTTTCATCATTGTTAGCTGTAGTGCTACTGACTGTACGTCGTAAGGCAAACAATCGTTCTCATCTGTGACACCTCCAACAAACACGTATAGAAGCCTGTGACCACTTGGACCATTATTGCGTTCTCAGTTAAAAGAAAAGTATCATTTATATTTGATCCACCATCATATATCTGTTGATCATTGCCCTCAACATGTAATTCAATCGAGTTAAATCAGACCACACAAACCTGCTGTTGTGCAAGTCGCTCTGGTGAGGTGACCACCGACTGCTCCACTTTAGTTGGCAGAGGGACCTCAGTGGCAGAGACAGGTGGCGGTGGCTTCGAGTGTGGGCAACAGGGTGGAGCCGGAGGTGGTGGAGCGGTTGCAAACTGTGCAGGCCTAAACGGTTGAGGAGGCAAGTACTGCAGGGGCATACCCAGAGGCAGCACGGGTGGAGGTGGTCGGTACAGAAGCAGGGTGGGTGGCGGGGGAGGAGGACCTGGACCAGGGAACAGTGGCACGTAGACTGGCATCACACCAGGTAGAGGTGCCGGTGGGAACAGGGGGTCCACTGCTGGGGCAGTCATCGGAACTCCACCCACGAAGTACTGCATAGCAGCTGAAATAGTAACATTCTTAGGGTAATTTATAATAAGTAGCTGTAACATATTTTAAGAAAATCTTAAAACCTAAGAAGTTCCTAAAACTACAAACAGGATAAAGTATTTTTTTGTTTAGGGTTTTATACTTTGTCAGTGTCATTAGGGATCGGAGAAGATTGGCAAGGAATGGGCATTCTTGAAGGAGCCATTCCAGCATTCACCTGGAGTGATTTACGAAAACCATGGAAAACTGAATTTCGGATGGCTGGAGCACAGAATGAACCTGGGTCCTTCTGAAAGCCTGGTTTGAATGTTACTGCTCATTCACCAGACTCAGTAGAAGCAATCAAATTTGACCCTTGGAGTACAGTCAACTAGTATACTAATTCATCAACAAAACTGTACAAAGAGCAATCTCGTCAAAGGTACCAATAACTGCAGCATGATAAACAGAAAATGATGGACTAATACAAAGAGAAAATGAATTAATTTAATTCTACCACATACATAATATACGAGGGTGAATCAAATATAAACAAGACTTTATTTTTAAAAATATTATTTTTATTTTAAGTGCAAAAAAGTACATATCTTATTTTTCTACGTAATCTCCTGCTTTAGAAACACATTTTTCCCAGCGGATAGGCAGCTTCCCAATTCCTTCCATGTAGAAAGATGCAGGTCGTGTCTGCATCCAATTGCGCACGTAGGCTTCCACCTCAGCATCACTGTTGAATTTTTGGCCTCCCAAAGCTTCCTTGAGAGGACCAAACACATGAAAGTCACAGGGTGACAGGTCTGGACTGTAAGGAGGGTGGTCCAGTGTCTCCCACCCCAGTTTCTCCAATTTTTCCCTGGTTAAGGCTGCTGTGTGGGGGCGAGCATTGTCATGGAGAATAACCACTTTCCTCATCGGTAGGTCTCGTCTTTTGCGGCGATATGCAAGTCGGACCTCACTCAAAATGTCGCAGTAGTAGGCCGCATTGATTGTCCTGCGCTCATGCAAAAAATCGAGGTGCAGCAAACCATGCTGGTCAAAAAAAAACGTAGCCAAAACCTTGCCAGCCGATAGTCGTGACTTGGCTTTCACTGGTCCAGGTTCTCCTTTTTTTTCTCCACTCCATACTCGCTTGTTTGGACTCAGGGGTGTAGTGGTGCACCCAAGTTTCATCACAGGTGATGATGTGAGTCAGAAATGGGTCCCCTTCTTCCCGAAATCGTGCCAGAAGACGCTCACACACCTGAAGTCAATTCAATTTCTGTTCTGCTGTGAGAAGGCGAGGAACCCACCTGGCGCACACCTTACGGTACCCAAGCTCCTCTGTGAGTATGGAGTAAGTGCTCCCATAACTTATTCCGACCTTACTTGCAATTTCAGAAGTGGTAAGACGCTTGTCATCTTCAATAAGCCGTCTAACACAGCTGATGTCCTCTGTAATGCTGGTGCGGGGTCTGCGATTATGGCTCTCATTTTCAACATGATGACGACCATCCACAAACTGTTTATGCCATGCAAACACTCTGGCTCGCGACAGTGTCTCTTTCCCGAACTGGGCAGTCAATCTCCTCAAGATTTCTGCCGGTTTTACGCCTTCTGCAGCGAGAAACTTGATATTAACACGTTGCGCAATCGACGAGTGTACCTCTTGCTCCGACATCGTGACGGTTGGCACTGAGCGAGTCGAGGGGGGGGGGGGCTAACGGTCTTCCCCCACTCCTGACAAACCTACCTATCGCCAAACGAAGCGGGAACATTCTTCCACCACTATTGCGCCCGAACGGCCGAAAGTCTTGTTTATATTTGATTCACCCTCGTATATTATGAATTATAAAAAGTACTTTTAGTACATCTGTGAAAATGGTGGTGTAGTATGAAACCTACATTTTCAGTATCAAATACAGAAGCAGGAGGGGGTGCAGAGAAGGGCTGCTGTTTTGTCTCTGGAAATTACTGCAGACACAATCAGTAACTGATATGATGAAGGAGATTGAATGGGATTCACTGGAAGATGGAAGGAGGGTGAAGAGTCATGGGAATCATGGAAGCCATGGAAGTGTACTGTTGATGAGGTGTGGATAGATATTGGTGGAAGAATTAAGAGAGGTGTATGGAAAGGATGACCATGACCGCAAGCCACCACTCGACTTCAGGCATAGGGGTGTGGGAAGATTTTCTTTCATAGGTAATTGAGTCAAAAATTGGATTTTTTTTTTTTTTATCTGCTTAACATCTCCTATAACAACTAGGTCTTTAGAGACGGGAAAGGATGGGGGGCAAGGAATGGGGAGGAATTCGGCCATGGCCTTTTGAAGGAAGCATCCCGGCATTCACCTGGAGTGATTTGGGGAAACCATGGAAAACCCAAATCTGGATGCCCGGTCGGGGATTCGAACCAAAAATTGGAATAAATAACCAAGAGGTATAATGAATAATTTACCAAAAAAGCTGAAAGTATTTATAGTTGAAATTTTTAAGTGGAACTCTTGGAAAGTAACAATAGAATGATAAAACTACATAGAGCAGGAACCCTCATGAAAATGGCTTAATTTTGGCAATTGTGTTCTTTCCCCAACACAAAACTGATTTGTATGGTGTGGTATATGGTAGTGACATTTTTATTATGGCCATTAATGAGACATCAGACTTGATACAAAATTCTTAACAGGGATCGGAATTATTAACATCAGCTGACTACTTCAATTTTTGCTCATTACTCTAGCTTCTGGCAGTTTTGCGATTAGTTGACGTTAAATTTAAAGGACAGACTCCAATATTGTAACGGCTGTGTGAATAGGCAGCACTAAACATGCCTTCAGTGCCAACATCACTTAGATAAGTATGTTGAAGTGGTAAGGACCCAATTCAGAGGAAAAATGGAGGTAAAGTTGTTTAAGAAAAAAGTCTTACTCAGCATTTTATATTAATACAATGTTCTCTAGCAGAAATCTGAGTGAAAACAGTGTTTTATACATTTTATTTTTACAATGAAATTCTCCATTACCATCTTTGATGAACTCTGCTTGCTACGTAAGAGCATTATATCAAAGAAGTACAGTAATAAACACGTAACTTTTTTTGGTGTAGACATCTTTCGAACTGATCATGCAGAAAGTGCATAGCAGATTTAACCCATTTATAGACACAGTTATCATTGCTTTAACAGTGTTTTCAAATGTTTGCTCCCATACCTCCCCAAAAAACCAATTTATAGCTCTTTCTTCTGCAATCTTTCAACTTAAATTATCTTTCATGTAAGCAGGAATTTTTTTGATTACTGTTGATCATTTAAGTACTTGACACAGTTGTCTAAAAAAGAAAATTTGGTTCAACTGAAATTTGTAGGCTAAGAGTTTGGATTTAAAAAAAGGTATGCTTGTGACGTCTTTTCATATTCTGTGTAGGGTGACATGTATAATTTACGGTTTAATCCTAGACTGCGATTCCGCCACTGACCGGCGTTGACGTGACGTTGTTTTGACGTATTCGCTGTCGACTACCAACATAATTAGGTTTATTCCTTTTAGTGCTATTGTGACCTCGCTACGCTCGGTCACAATAATTTAAAACTGTACAATATCAACCTAAACTGATATCCCGAAGGTGAATCAGATGCAGGCGGCCGCTGGTAAGCGGCCGCAGATGTCCGATAACACAACCAGATGTTCAGTGTTTGATGTGTTATCGGATTTGCCGGTCACAATAATAAATTATCTTTATGTTGGTACATCGACAGCGAATACCTCAATATGTCAACGCCAGTCAGTGGCGGAATCGCAGTCTAGGATTAAACCTAATTTACTACATTATCTTTGTCCTAAGAAAGTAGTTATAGCAGCATTATTTAACCTACTTCAGTATGAATGATAAATTTTCCACTCCCTCAAAATCTGAAACGCTATATAGTGGTAATGGTCGTCCCTCCCTTCCATGAACTACTAATTCTTCTACCAATATATGGACAGTGATTTCAATTTAATTCTACAGCAACAGATTTTTTATCTTACTCTTTGCATTTATGAAACCTAATAATTCTTATAGTTACAAACAAAAATGATTGAAAACCAAGATCTACTGGAGATTCTGCTACAACAACATTCACTAATGACATTATAATACTGCTGTAGTCAATCGCAAGATGTATTATTTTCGAACAGTAATTCAATGGTAATACAGCTTGGACCATTATTTTCAGGCAGAAATTAGGTTGTAATACACCCTGGAACAGCACGACGCCATTAAATGTTCTTCAGAAAGTATTTCTAGTGGTGTCTTGCATTTGACTACTGCAGTATCATGACACCAATTACTTGCAGAATTATCCATTTAGCTATACAACATTACTTATTTATTTGTATCAGCAGCAGAAATTGTACATTGAAATTTGGCAGCCATTCTTATATTCTCAGTGAAGCTTCTAGATTTAGCCAATAGATAGCTCGTCATTTGAATGGGACACCACAACAGTCACTCATTACATGCAGGTTACTTCCTAGTGCCCAATAATCACATAAATTGAGAAAGAAAAACAAATAGTGATTTAAATGAAGTATCACATTATTATATTTCTTAGTATAATCACTGAAATAATCTTTTTCATTTGCCTCATCTATGTAAACTAATCACTCACCAGCATTAAATTACTTAAAAATAAAGTTTATGAAACACCATATTGATAGTCAAGATTCACAAGACTGTACCTAATAGTACTGTTACTGCACTTTAGATGTAATCTAAAATGTTATCAGCATTTCTTCTCTCAATTAAAAAGTTCACAGAAAATTCCAAAAATGTCACAGCAAAAAATATGTAAAAAAAAAAAAATAAGATTTAAGCTTGGCATGAATTGAAATATTAATTATTTGAACCAAAAAACATTGGAACATTATAAAGTTTGGCATCAGGTAACACATAAAAGATAAAACTGCAACAATTTAAACTAGACCTATTAATACCAAGACACCAATTGCATGAAATGTCAATATTTTGAGTATGCAAAACTTTGTGGGGTCAAGTTTACATCACAATACAGTGACTATGTTATTACATGTGATTTAGTCCAATTGCGGTTCATACTGAAAGTGTACAATAAAATTAATTGTGACAATTTATGCTACACTAATTAGGAATCCTAACATAGAAAATGTTGCTATTACTTGAAATGTAGTTACGATGCATTTAATGTGTTAAGGTGCGCCGTATTGTTTGATTTTGTGGAGGCAATATTAGCGGAGATAGTGGTTAGATTGAAATACTGCCTGGACCAGAATGTTCTTGTTACAGCTTAAGGTAGGATGAATTTAGTTATTATTAGTAATAAATAGGCTGCTTTCATAAGTGCCGTGTTAGTAACGACGTGTATCACGCTGTAAACTACTCCCACTCTGTCCTAGTTATTTTCTCTAATTGCAGTAATGGTTAGGCCTACTCTCAAAATGAAAACTTTTATGACATTTGCTTAACTAATTTCATAATCTGCGTAAAATTTTACCATTTGTGAGGATTGCTTGGTGGACTGCACTACATTTCATCATTTGAATTCATTTATGACAAATCTGATTGACTTTTTATGTAGTGTAAAATATTCACTCATCTTTTTCTTTAAGCTGAAGAAGTATGAAATAAACGAATGAAGCTAGTGTCAAAAAGTACTTAATTGAAACAACCAGAAGAACAAAACTACACAGCTAGTTTTCAAATAATTCTAAGTAAATATTCATATAAATCCCCAATCATGCCATATGAGAAACTTAAATTACTAGTTGCTGAATCTTTATCAAATAAAAAACAAATATGAAGAAAGTATTTAATGAAACTAACACAAAATGAACAAAAATGAAGCAAATTTGCATGATGTTTGAAACTATCGCGTTATAACTCACCTTTATCCAACTGACGTACGCGACAATCTCTTATTTATCTACTACACGCGAAACTTCCAAATAAATACGGCAACAATTGAAGACAGTAATAATTAGCAAACAAAATAACAATCTTCCTAAATACTGTCGTCATAAACACAATAGCGATTCACACTTTGCTTGATCGTTCATGACGATCTGTATTTAGTGATCACGATATCTTAGACGGCGTTCTCACAAGTATAAATGTTACCATAGCGATGTTTCGCTGCAAGCCAGCTTGCGCTTCTTGCATTTTCCAGCAAAGCGTTTTACAAAATTCATTCCATTCGGCCAAAATACACACAATACACCTGTACCACACACCCGCAGCAGACGCAGGACATTTTACTGCATTCTCCAGCTATACCAACATTCTAACTGTGCGACTGTCACGATAGTAATTTAATTTTTTTAGCCTGTTGTATATTCAAATAAGAAGTATTTAGATCAATGAAGTTCAGAGTTAATGAGAGGAATAAATATTTTACTGTGAAAAGTTACGACGAAATGTTACATGTGTATTATGAACAGATTTTGTACCTATAACAATTACAAATGGGTTGCGGTTAACCAAAGCATTTTTTTTTAAAAAAATACCAATACGCTTAAAACGCTAGCAACACCAGCAAAATTATTTCTCTTATAATAAAAGATATGAAGTTCCAAATTCTGTCAAATTTGGAATTATAATCAAAGATAATTTATTGTTTTAATCCCGACGATAGCAAGTTTTGAATGAAAGAAACAGCTTTCTCAATTAAAACTTGTATAAAATTTAACGGGCCATCTTCATAGCTTTCAGATTTAACAATAGGATTTATGTCTATCATAGAATACAAATTTCTTATTAGGAAAAATATTGAATCCGCGACAAACCTGCATAGCCTTGTGGTCTTAAGACATGTTATTCGATACAACGGTGTTAATTTAATTAATTAAGATGAACTATATGACACAAAAATCTTTCTAGACACGGTAGACATCTGCTTTATTTCAAGATTTTTTTTTTTTTTATTTCATTTAAATTTGAACACCCATCTACTTTCTTAAGCAAAACTTAGGGATGAAAATTAAATGGATTCCTCCGTGGTTGCTCCATGGTTCGATGCGACTATTACGGAGGGACTATGTTGCAGGAAAGGGAAGGTGTAAATAAAAGAACGAGATTGTCGGCGTTATTACAAACGAGCAGGCTAAAGAATTTAAAATTCATTCTAAGGAAATTATAATGGAACTAAGAAAGAAAAAAAAGCATAAATAAGCTGATGTAGATAATATTACTACAGATGTCTTAAATATAGTAGCATACGACATCGTAACCTAACTAGAAATATTAATTTTGTCTGTATACTTATTGCTTAACAGAGGACATGAAAAGTGCGATATTAGTAGACTTTCGGTCAATAAAGGAAGAGTAACAAATAGGGTCAAAAATAATGGTCGATCAGATTTACGTCAGTGGTCGCTAAATTGATGGAAAGATTGGTTGGTATACAGCCACTTCAAAAATGTCTGTGACGAAGGAAACTGGTTTTGTAACACACAACATGGCTTTCGGCAAGAATATTCATGAGAATCTAAGTTAGAGGGCCCAGGGGCGGCCCTAGGGCGGTGCGAGCGGTGTAACCGCACCGGGCGCCGTCATATTGGGGGGCGCCGAAAATGTAGCGAGAGATCGTCTGCGCAAAAAATGAAAAATAAATTCTATAATAACCCAGCTTTTAACACACATCATCCAGAAGAGTTTATAAGAGTAAGAGTCTCAGCTTAATGCATAGTTGTATGTTATCATAGAATAGAGTCAATTCGAGTTGCTACTCGAGTCAGTTCGAATTACTCGAATCATGAAAATCACAATTCGTTCCATAGTTAGCACCCTCCCGTGCCGCGTCGCTCCTCCCGAACCTGCTTCCTGCCTTTTCAGCTGTAGTCTTGAAGTTCATGCATGCGGGTACATGTGCACGGGGCGAGATTCAACCCACTTATCTCTTTCTACTATATTAGATCCTCGGTAATTACTATTAACGTTGGTATCGTAAATATTTACAAAGCTTATCTGGCTTTTACAGACAACACATGTCCCTAACCACAAACAAAAAAACAAAAAAACAAAAAAAAAAGCAATTGTATGGCGCACGATACTTAAAAAGAAAACAAAACCAAGACGAAATTGAGAACGCTTCAAAATTGATGACAATTTCTTTCTTTTTTTTTTTTTTTTTTTTTTTTTTTTTTTTTTAGAAGTCACCTGAATTGTCTCCAGAACTAGTTAAGCACGAGACGGAAGAAAACTTTTAATGGAAGTTATTCAGACGAGGCTCATGATAAAGAGCATGGAGGAAGGAAATACCTCCATGGATAAAGAACAGCATGTTCGAGAAGATTTATCTATGCCTGGAACGTCGTCCGCTGTTCAAAAGATTACATGTGGGTATACAAGACATACCACCACCGTCGCCTTTTCAAAGTACAAATTATGACGATATTTCAAAATTGTCGCTATTGACTGTGCTGGCACAGTTGAAATAATTATTCAAGCAACGAAAAAATCAAAAAAAATCATGGACTTCATTTTTCGAATACGTATTTTCAAAGAGTAACACCAAATGAAGAAACTTATAAAAGTAGATAGCTTGTTTATTCTAAATCTGCGGATAAAGTATATTGTTTATATGTTAAGTATATTGTTTATATGTTAAGTATATTGTTTATATGTTATTTGTTCAACAGAAGGTCTCATTTTTATTTGGGAAAAGAAGGATTCCATGACTGGAGTTACTAATCAGAGCGTTTCAAAACTCACGAAACTTCCTCAGATCACAATCACACCACGCTCAGTTGGATAGAAGCGTTGAATCCATCCATTAAATAACTTCAATATAATAAACAAGCATTTGTAAATACAGACGAAAAATCACAGTGGGTTGCTATCCTCTAATGAATGATGTATTGTTCAGAACAAGCTTTGGATCTGAAATACTTCTAAAGATGGTAACTTCCTGGGTATATGATCCTGTGATGATGGATCATCTCCGCCGTATTGCTAATAATGAGACTAATGTCTTATTATATTGGCAAATGTATTCAAAACGAATCAAGTTCGTAATAAAATTTTGTTTATGGTTGAGTCATCTAAATATTTTTCCATCATACTGAATTGAACTCCAGAGGTAAGTCACTTCGAACAATTATCTTTGACATTGATTTTGTTGACACTAATGAAGATGAAGTCTAAGTGCATGAGTATTTCATGGAGGAAGGAAATATATGGAGACGTCGCAAGAAACCTTCACCACGCATTGAAGTGAAGCCGGGCGGAGGAGGAGTGGGGAGCCATGGTCGCTTCCATACAGACGGGGAATATGTACAAAAACCTCAAGGGGACTATAGGATAAACGTGACGCCGCAATCTGGTGATGGATTATTATGTAATCGATGAGACAAATAAAAAATTAAGAATAAAATTTTTGATATCCTGCTTAGTTTTCGAGATATTCTGTCTCAAACGTGAAATGTTTTTGGTTGAAATTCAGAAGAAAAAATTGGTCAAATTCAAATTTGATGACGGATTCTTATTTAAAAAGACGAGACAGATAAAAAATAAAGATTACATTTTTCGATATTTCGCCTAGTTCTCGAGATATACTGTATCAAAAGTGAGGTGTCTTGAGTTGAAATGCAGAAGAAAAATTTCGCAAAAATCAAATTTAATGATCGATTCTTATGTAACACGAGGAGACAAATCGAAAATAAAGAATAAAATTTTTCGATATCTTGCTTAGTTTTCGGGATATACTGGGATTGCGTTGATATGCGGCCTGGACTAAAAATTAATTCTGCCAAAACCAAAATGAATTACATGGTGGACATACAGAATGGATATTTCAGTTGTTTTTACTACCACTTGTGGTTAGGTTGAAATGAGGCCAAGACCAGAATAAAAGAAGTTATTTTGTTACCAAACATCGTGAGCTTAATTGGGAATAGCTGGAAGTGGAAGTAGTTTCCATCGCGATACACGTTTTGTCGCTAACTTGGTTCTCATGAAATTACTAAAAGTAATAGATAAATTCTTTGTCCCTTATGGAACAATAAAACCATTCTGGTACAGACTGCATTTAGACCTAACCATAATCTCCATTAAATTGCCGCTACGGAATAAAACTATGTAGACATACCCACACACGCGTATTTGAATCGCAAACTATATTTGCGGTAGCAACATCATTTGCTTCATCAAGATTCCTAGATTGTATAGCTTAATTTAACACATTTAATTTCATCATACATTGTCAGTATAAACTGCAACGTGACGAAAGAGAGCGCAATACTAAATTAACTGAACCGCGATGTAAAACACACCCCTTTAATTCTCATTTTCAACACTCGTTAAGAAGTAATGCTAGTCTATTATGTGCAAAATAGCAAGGTATGCTGATTTTCTACACTACACTAACAAAAATTTGAGAACAAAGTCATCCCATTGAGAGCTATAATTAAATATTTATAGACAGGCAGCGAAGTTTGAAATTCCTACCGCCCACTTCAATAACGATAATTAGAATTCAACTTACTTATTAAATGATATTCCAGGTTATTTCCTCTCTTGCCAATTTGTGCAACAGTATGCAACACAAGATGGCACTGTAAAACACTTATACACATTACAAAATGAAATAATCACAGCATCTAACAGCATGTGAACATCGCATTTGTTTGGAATCACAATATCGCCGCTGCCGCCACTGAGCATACGTGAGAGTTTAGAGCCTGTTTCCATGGCCCGCGTTAGGTGGGGGGGGGGGGGGGGGGGTAAACGGGTCAAATGTACCGGGGTCCACCCGTCTGACGGGGGGCCCGGCCACAGGCTATAGGGGCCCTCTGCTCGACAAGTTATAGAGCTAAAAAAAAAATGGTCACCGATTTTGGCCTGAGGGAGGGCCCTAACCGATGAATTGGCCGAGGGCCCCCAACTGCTAAGAACGCTTAACCCGGGCCCCAAAAACCCTAGCGCCGGCCCTGCTTGCTTCACAGATTTAACGACACTTCTCCTCCATATATTTCCTTCCTCCATGGAGTATTTCGCTGTACTTACAATCCGGAAAAGTGACTCTTTGGGACCTGGGAGCTGGAATCGGTGTCTTGTTTGTCATTGCTACTTTGCAATAGTTCGATTTGGATATGAACGATTGTCGAGGCCAAAGATATGACGATGGATCAAATATGGCAGGATGAAACAAATGTGTCCAAAGCAAAATTCTGAACCAGTATCTTCGAGCAATTTTTAATCCACGTAACTGTCATTAAATTTAGTAATAGCAAGTGCCACCAAAACATCTGTTGAATCGGTTTCCTTGTCGGGATTTCTTTGAAGAATATTTGCTTTTTTTTCTCTCTCTCTCTCTCTCTCTCGATCAAGAAAGCGATGGGAAGTGGTATTCAAGCACTTGGAAGGACCATCGCCAAATAATTTGCGAAACTCGTTCCAAGCATCTTTTCTAGCATCGCTACAGTTCGTTATCACTACTCATCATTTCGTGACTCCCTTCTGAAACGAATTATTCAGTTGCAGCAACAGATGCCTCGTCACTTAGCCAGATCATTGAACAATTTGAGTTCATAATTAGAGTGGTGACTTGGTCTAATACAATGTATCAAGTAAAAATCGTAAGCAAAGGCTATGCAGACTGAATGTGGATTTGTGAAACTCTTCACAGTTGCTGAAAAACAGCTCGGAATTTTAGAAAGAGTGCCGGTTCCGATAAAAGAAAGCTAGAGAAATTGATTCTCAGAGTGGAACATTTCCTATTGTTAACACAGTCAGATGCAGAAGAAAGTGAAGATTATTTGAGTATGAGTCGTAAATGAGATAGCGACAGATCCAGAAGAATTGTTTACAATGAACGAGTTTTAGTACATGATCGATACAAAAAAAAAATACTTTTTGAAAATAGTTTTACCTGGGGAAAAAATACCTGTTTAAGCATTAGTCAGCGAGGGTTCTGACAAAATTTTGGTAAAGTTTATTTTTCGGTATTAAAAGTGGGAATTTTTAATTTCATATATTTTCTATTTTATAAATTTTTAAAAAATTATTAAGAACTGTGAATTTGACGTGTAACTGAAGTGAGTGAGCATTGTGTTCGCCATAGTAGCTTAAATAAACCTTTTCAAACATATAGTATTCCTAGTTTATACTGTTGTTTCTCATTCATACCGCTGCTGTCCTATACTCATCTTTCCGATGTTTGAGTTATTATCAAGTATAAAGACTATTTTTTGCCCGCGGCTTTGCACGAGTGGAATTCATACACATATCCGTATCCGAATCCCACGGGAACTGCTATTTGGGATTAAAGGAGATGGAAAATACATTACTCCAAATTTATCCTAAGCAGTTCAGTCGGTTCGACGTGAATCAGTAAAAACATACAAGCAAACAAACTTTTAAATTTATCATATTAGTAGGATGTAAGAAATGTATGTTATCTTCAATCTATCTATATGAACACCTTAATTACAAATAAGTGATTTCACATTTGGGGCGCCACAATGAAATCTCGCACCATCTGAAAAACTTGCTAGGGCCGTCCCTGAGAGGGCCATATGGAAGTAAGTGAATTCTGTTATTTCGGAAGCAAAATTACAACCGATGGCCGAAGCAGGAATGATATTAAAAGCAGAATACCACTAGCAAAAAGAGCCTTCATGAAAAAGAGAAATCTTTTAGTTTTAAATGAATTAGAAAAAACTTTTTAAAACTCTATGTGTGGGGCACAGCACTTTACGGTAGTGAAACATGGACTTTAGGAATACCAGAAAGAAGGAAAATTGAAGCATTTGAAATGTGGCACTACAGAAGCATGCTGAAAATTAAGTGGACAGACAAAGTAAGAAATGAACTAGTTTTGGAAATGATGGGTAAGGAAAGAAGTTTGTGCAAGAAGCTTACAGAAAGAAGAGACAGGCTGGTAGGTCATATTTTGAGACATGCTGGATTGGTTAATTTGCTGGTGGAGGGATCGGTCGAAGGTAAGAACTGTAGAGGAAGATAGAGATTAGAATATATGAAGTAGATAATTGAGGACGTGGGTTGTAAGGGATATGTAGAGATGAAGAAGTTAGCACAAGATAGGAAAGGATGGAGGATTGCATCAAGCCTGTCGAAAGACTGATGACAGCAAAAAAAAAAAGGCAGATATTTTGGATGAAATGGACAAGGCCAAACTGATAGTATCATTAATATTATTAAGGTGACCAATCGTCCTTTAGGGAGGACAGTCCTCCTTTTGTAGGTTCTGTCCTTCCTCGAAAAGTGTACTCCTATTTTAAGTTTTAATGTAGTTACTGTTTTTGTATTTCTTCTGCCATACGAAATAAATAAATTTTAAGTTTAGGCAAATGTCTAAAAATTCAGGAATCTTTTTAAGTTATGAATTATTGGAGATATTAATGTATTTTGTACATAATCAGGCTTCTTTTTTCCACAAAACGATTCAAAAGATTGAAGGTAAACATATTTCAGCTACAGAAGTTAGTCTTATTTTGAACGATTAGGTCCTTTATAATAAATCACGAACTAAAGAAAAATTTATCCCTTTAATAATAAAAAGAAATGTAAGCACTATAGTACGGTAGTGAAGCCAGAATGTTTATACGCAGCAGAAACACTAGCCAGAAAGGTATTGACAGAAATAGAAAAGAAAGACAGAAAGTTTCTAAGGAAAATTTTGGGACCAAAAAAGTGACAGGAAGTGAATTTAATTTCCGTTTGAGATTGAACCAATAATTATACAAGTTTGAAAAGGTATCAAACACAATGAAGAAAAGGAGATTAGCGTTCCATGGACACGTCAAGAGACTGGAACCAGAAAGAATGGCAAATAAAATATTCAACTGTCAAGAGAACAGGAAGACTCAAGTTCCATGGGTGAAAGAGGTCCATCAGGATCTGAAAAGATGTGGGATCAGCATGGAAGACATACAAGACAGAATTATTCAGAGACTGAAGACAAACCAATTAGGAAAAAGAGGGCATTTTCGGAGGAACAAAAAGCAAGAGTGAACCAGAGAAAGAGTACTGGCGACGAAAGATGGAAACTCAAAAGAGGAAATGAAGTTGCGTAGTTGAATATGATAATAAGGTAGGGAAGAAATTATCTGTTTAAGACTTGAACTGTAAATATCTTGACATAAAATTTGGTAATAAGCACAAATGGGCACATAGTAGGAAAAGATTTCAGAATCCTTCATTTATTTGAATGGGCGATGAGGAGATGTGCCAGAGAAGTTAGGGAATTGGGTTACAAAACTTCGGTCAGACAATTGGTTGATTATGGTGGTGTGACACACATTTTTGGTATCAAATAAAGAATTGGAAAGTGTTCTGAGAAGGGCTGTGATTTGTCTATGGAAATTACTGTAGAACACAATCAGTACCTAAGTGATACAATAAAGGAACGGTAATGGGATTCATTGGAAGACAGGAGGAAGGTGAAGAGAGTGTGGGAGTGTATAAAGCATTTATTGGTGAAGCATGCAATGATATTGGTGGAAGAATTAAGAGTGGTTTATGGAGCGAAAAGGTGACTATGACCACATGCTGGCATAAAGGTGTGGGAAAAATTTCTTTCATTGGTAACGGTGATAGGGAATGGTTTAAATTACCAAGGAAAGTGAAGAACAATTTACCAAAAATACTGAAAGAATTTAAAATTCATAGAGGGCAAAGGTAGGCAGATACAAGAAAGAATAAAAATATGTAAGTAGGGAAATTGCCACTGGAGCATGCACTTGATCACAATCAAATTAGATTTAACTTAGCCTTGTTGCAATAACAAGAACTTAAGGGCACTACATGAATTGATATTAAACACAACAGATACTTTGTACTGCCAATTTTGTTGGAAAGCACTCATTGTGTGGTCAGTAAATTAATATTCAATATATACAGAATGTTGCTAACAGTCTGAGTAAAATTAGTGGTATTTATTACCAGAGTAAAATAAAAGAAGGATAGAAAAGGAACTGTCATTCCCTTCCCTTTCCTGCTCTGGTTGCACAGAAACCACCACTATCACAGTTGATATTGCCAAAATTCAAAATTATCTGCATTAGGGAGGTATTCTTTTCCATATACTGATTTATTATTTGACTATGTACATTCATTCATTTATCTTTTTCTGAATTTGTAAAATATAATTCTCTTTCATATATTAAACCAACTCCACTTCCACTGTTTTACTGATTTTTTTAACTCATCCCAATTCACACTCTTAAATCACCTCATGCACACCACATTCTTCTGCTAATGATGCATTTGTACCTGTGAATTTTAAACTTTTTCATGTACCAAGGCTAACTTTGTGTCAACTTTGTTGTTAGTTCTTTCCTCCATCTTATGGTTAATATTCTTCTTTTTTACTTTATCAATTAGGTTTTAAGCCATTTCTATTTTAGAGGTATTAGAAAGCCTTGGGTCCCAACAAAAGCTATTGCCAGGGAAATTGGTGGATGAGTGCAATTGCGCTGTTGCCACACTTCAGAAAATTCTCGTGTAGCACTCTCTCTCTAACACTGCTTTGCATAGTAAGAACACCAATGCACAATTTATTACTATAAGCTAATGGATGAATTTAACTGTTAAGTGCACCATCTGCAGCCGCCCACCAATACCTCTAGCCACAACAATAGTTTGTATTCAACAAGTGTGTTATAAAAGACTTTGTTTTCTCATTGTTGCTACTGGTATATGCTGAACACATTTCTCTATTCCATACGTGATTTGGTCATTAACAGAATAAATTTTCAGTTCCCTTCTAATATGATTGTTTCTTTTTGATCTTGTTAACAGCCTATCCTCCTTAAAAACTTCATCCCTGCAGACTGTATTCTTTGATAAACAAATTTGATTGTTTGCTGCTTAAGCTATCGCATGTTAACACAGGTGCAGGCATTGCTTTATGAATCTTCCTTCAGGTATCATTCCTTATAATTTATTGCAGAGCCAGTGAATAATGCCACAGATTGTTAATGGTTTTTGTTTCTCATTTCATGTTTGTATTCATAAGTTAAATCAGATTCTATGTAATTGTCTGTTTATCTAATAAGCTGACTCTTCTTGCAATTTATTGGCATTCCATGTGATATCAGGTCCTTGTTTAGCTGTTTAGTCTTCTCCCATTGTAATCCTGTCGTATAACATTATGCCATTAGGAAACATACTAACTTAGTATGTGTGTAAATCATCCCACAGTCATTCATTAGAATAATGAATATCAATAGTCCTACTACACTACCCTGTGGCACTCCCTTCTTTTTTGATACTGCATTTTTTATCATAACTCTTTGGTTTCTACCATTTAACAATTCATACAACCAGCAAGACACTTTTTCATACATTCTATAGTTTTTATCTTATTTACCAATTACTCTGTAAAATGTCTTGGAGATATATAGTGGAACACTATCAACTTATTCTCCCTTGCCCACTTCATCCAAAATATCGTGCATCTATCTCAAATTAGATTAGTAAGAATATGCTGTCTAAAACCCAGATTGTCATTTTTCAGACCAGTTGATTTTCTCACAGAAATTTCTGATGTGGTTACAAATGAGCTCTCCATCATCTTATCTGCTATTGATTAGGGCTGTAATTTTCAACCATATTTTTCACCATTTCTTTATTGACTGGTACTATTATGGCACCTATTTAGTCCTTTGGTAAGCAGCAAGTCTCAAATAATATTTCAAAGTATACTACATAGCCGTATCCCCCTATTTACAATAATTTATCCACAGTCCCCTTCATGCTTTTTTACCATTCTTAGATTCTTCAATTCCATATTTTAGTTTGGTTTATGATTGAAGATCTTTTAAACTTTTTTTGGAATATAACTTGGTTGTCCACGAATAGCAGACTAGTCTTGGGTTAACACCTATTCTCCATTGGTATACAATGTCATTAGCACATATATAAAATGTAGTCGGTGATAAACTATACCCATCTTACATCTATGTTTTAATTGTTTTGATTATTTCTATTTCTTGTCTTGATATAAGCCTTTAATAAACTTTATCTGATGTAGGAGGTAACCTCATCATTCATATATATTCCATACGGTATTTCTATTCCACGCATTGAAGGCATTTTCATAATGTTCAGATCCTACGAGTGTGTCTAGTTGTGTTAACGGAGTTGTATAATAGTTAATAATAATATTCAAAAACTTTGTTAAATGGAAGTTTTTAGGGTTCATTTCCTTCTGAATGAAAGCAGAATTCTTATATAATCACTGTACAACCAGTCACAACTTTTAAATCGTTACGATAAGAAATCTGTAACAGCATAAACCTTCAGTTCTTACTAACTTTATTTTTGTAACATAAAATTTGGCAATATCATGAGGAGTGAAAATAAAAATGTGCTTTAGATAATCTTCAAGGCTGAAAAATGAAAGATGGCATACCGCTGTCAAAATGTGGGGATATTCCTCCCTTTCCCACCATCCTACATTTGCCCTCTACAAATTTCAACTTTGAATTCATTCAACATTATTGGTAAAGTAGTCATCATTTCTCTTCATAACTTATTCCAATCCCTGACACCCTTGAGAATCTTCCTAACCCTTATGCCTGAAATCAAGTACCAGCTTATGGTCATCTTTCCCCTTCCATGCATTACGTTTCATTCTTACATCAATATCTCTCCATGCCTCATCACCAATACACGCCTTGTACACTCTCATGACACTCTTCACCATCCTCCTGTCTTCTAATGAATCCCATTTCAGCTCTTTTATCATATCTGTTACTGATTGCCTCCTGCAGTAATTTCCAGAAACAAATCCACATCCCTTTTTCGCACCCTCTCCAACTCCTGTATTTGATACTCAAAACGTGGTTTCAATACTACACTACCATATTCAAGCAATAGTCTGGCCAAAGTTTTGTAACCCAATTCCTTCATTTCTCTCATGCATCCCCTTGTCACTCTCTCCAAGGGCAGAATTTTGAAACCTTTTCCTACTACCTGTCCAATGTGTCCGGCCCAGTTAAGCGTGTTATCAATGTAATGCCAAGATATTTTCATTTCAAATCTTCAACAAGCAATTCTTTCCCCATCTTATAATCATAAACAACCATTAGTTTTTTATCTGTGTATCTAATAAAATGACTCTTCTTTGCATTTATCTTCATCCCATGTTTACCTACCCAACTAGACTTCCTGTCCAGATAACCCTGCAGCTGTTTAGTCATCTGCTTATTTTGATCCTTTTATACAGCACTATGTCATCTGCAAACAATCTAATTTCTGATAGTAAACGATCAACACAATTATTCATTAGAATAATAATAGCAATTGTCCCAATACTTTACCCAGTTTTACTCTCATTTTTACTTCCACTTCTTTTGATACTGCCTAATGTTTGTGTTTTCTACATTTTAAAAATTCTTCTACCCAGTAAATCACTTTCTCATTCACTCCAAAAGCTTTTACCTTATTTACTACCATTTTTGGCTCATTCTGTCAAAAGTCTTTGAAATAACTAGTCCTACACTACCAATTTGGCCTCCCTCGTCCATTTCATCTGAATTATCTTGCTTATATCCCAATAACTGAGATTCACAAGAATATGCTTGCCTAAAGCCATGTTCCCTAATTGTGAACCACTAACACTCCTCACATATATTTCTGATGGGCTGCATATAAATCTCTCCATTAATGTACCTACCTCTAATGTAAACCAATTGGCATATAATTTTTGACTCTATTTCTCAACCCTCCTTTATGCACTGGCACTACTATCGCACTTTTCCAGCCCCTTGTCAACAGCAAGTATCCAGACTTAATAAGGTACAATGTCATATCCTGATATATTTAAGTCATCTGTAGTAATATTATCTACACCAGTAATGTTTTTTCAACTTTCTAAGTTCCTTCATGATATCCTCAGGATGAATTTCAAATTTTTGGTCTGCTCATTTCTAATTATGTTGTTAAGCTTGTTATCCGATTTAGACCCTCCCGTTTCTGAGTTATTGTCCCTAATGCACTCAGTTATTTAAAATCTCTGCCTTTTTCAAATTATTTTCCATCCTTATCTTCAAGTGTTCCAACACCCTCCCTTCCCCTCAGTTTTCTAACATAGCCATAGAAATTTCTCAATGCATCAGTTAATGACCCCCTGCACTGACAGTACTCTTCATAAACCCATCTCTAGCCACCTTCTTAGCTATTTTTAAATCCTTGTTTAGTTGTTTTAAATATTCCCTACTACCCTGCTGTCTCTTAACTCCATAATGTTCTCTCTTACAACCTCTTTAACCTCCTCATATACCTATTATATTACACAGGTTCTCTACTTCTCTTTATTTGCTGTTTTGGAATAAATTTTCATCCCCCTTTAACTCTTCCCTCCTTGACTCTACTGTACTTGTGCCTTCCTTAGCTGAAACATTCTCTGAAATATCTCTTCAAGTTCTAAATCTGGGCCTTTTTATAACTGTACCTATTTCCCCCTTTAATTTTGGCTGCTGGTTCACTGAATCCTCTAATATTCATCAAAACTGCTTCATGATAATTTATTCCTTCAGTTGCTTGGCACCCCACAAGGTTATCATTAGGCTTTATCAGGAATATATCCACAATATTTTGTCCCCTAGTGTTCTGTTCTACCACTTGTGTAAATCCTCCTTCCCTTGTTAAGGTATTTGCAAATCTCTGTTCCCTTGTGTTTTAATCTTATTTCCAACCCAGTTTACACCTGGTAAATTTAAATCGCTACTAATAATTCCATTCTATTCTCACCTCTGAAATCTGAGTATGAATTTAATTTCTCCCCACAAGCCTCATCTTCATTCGTCAATCTTCCAATGCGGTTAGCAGCCAACACCTTGATTTTCTCTTTTTTACTGTCTCAGAAATCTGCCGCAATTAACTCATGGTCATGATCTATAAACACCTGTGAACTGTGGTAGTTTTTGCTAACTAGTATGAAAACTCCTCCATCTCTACGGCACACTCCGCAACCATCGGGAAAAACCTCATTGTCTAATACGTCTTTCAACGAAGATTATATCCCTATAAATACTTGTGGTTCATGTATCTCTATTAAGTTTGCAAATTCGATTACTGCTACAGTTCACCAGTAACACCTTTATTACTGGCTTTATATTTTCAGCATTAATATCTCCAGAAATACTGATCTGAAAGTGCTTTCTAAATTTACACTGATTAATAGCCACCTTGAAGTCAACAGGTAAAATGTAGCAAATCTTTGTAGAATGTAAAGTTTTCGCAAAGTAACAAAATAACTAATCTTAACAAATTTGTACTCCAGATGTGTCATACGATAGAGAATTTATTGAATCAGATCATAAATATGTAATAAAAATATTCATTCTCAAAAATTCCATAAGACCCCATTATTTTTTAAAAAACTAAAATTCATTTATATATTACAATTCAATAGACAATTTGGCGAAACATATAATTTGTTGCTGCATTTTTTTTATAAATGTCCAAAAAAAATCTCTGTATGGAACCCCAATTAGGTGAGAGTAACTTGAATTTTACGGATTTGTTTTTGTTTTATTGTCCTCTCAAGGAAATCAACTAATCCTCCTCTAAGATGTATGATTTCACACACCACATCATATAGAAACTGCCTCCCTTCTATTTGCTTTGAAATTCTGACTGACAGTGCTTTATTCCACATATCCAATCTCCTACCTCAATCCCGCTAGCAGAGCAACAACACATAGTCACACATTATATTTCCATGGTCATTCACTGACAACTTACCTCATACATTGCACTACTACATTTATGCCTTCTGGGATGAATGGATACAGTCAGATATGTCATGGACAAAGTTGTAAATACTTAGGAACAGCCTCTACAATCAATCATTATATTAACATTCTTAATAAATTTTATAATGAGTTATTAGAGCTATTCTTCAGCATACCTGCCATTTCTTTGCCCCTAACCCTTCTTTTTCTCTCCAGTCATAAATCCTACCCCACAAACCAAATGAAGCAATTCATCACCGACCACATTTATTTTCTTATTGTTATTACTTTTACAAATAGGGCTTACTTTTCTCTCTCTGACCAAAGTCAAATTCCTCTCAATAGGGTTTCTGTCCATACCCTTGGTCGCCTGGTGTTAATTCCCCTTATTTACTCCAGGTTTCAGTATCGATTCCACCGTTTGCTAAAGGTTTTTTTTGTAATATCACAATATAAATGGCCTCACCATTTACAAATTTTCCCTAGAGGTTTTACATATTGTTTCATTATTGCACCTACAATAAGGCTACTGTGCCTTCTACTATGATGATGGATTCTTTTTCTATGCTCTACACAAATGATTCTCAACCGTAGATCCTTGAAGGTGGTCTGCGAGCAGAATATTAAAAAAAATAATTCTAATTGAATTAAAAATATCAAAACAAAACATAAATTAGTAAAAAAAAAGTCCACATAAATTAGATATGTTACTCATATTGTACAAGGCAATAAGCAAGTATAAATTATAAGTCAAACTTTCAAAAGCCATGAATATTTCAAACCACCAGCAAAAATCTGGTAATTGCAGGATATGAGGCTACAATTGCATTGTTGCTATAATAGTCTTATTCACTAAATACGTCTCTAGTAGCACCAAAAAGAGTAGATTCCTTTGAGAATTGAGTTAGTGAGCATTTTATAAGAGTCTTGTTGAGGGTGTCTTAAGGGACCTCGATACATGCTGATAACAATTAGTAGAGTTGGTTAGTAATTTGCAAATGGGTAATATGTAGTCTCACATAATTTAGTGATCAGTAGAATACTTTATCACATTTTTTTGGTCCTCGGGTTGCGAAAGGCTGGGAAACACTGTAATACATAGTTTGATTCTAAACTGCAATTCTGGTAGTGTTTCTCAGCAATTTAATTTTCAACAAGGCTAAAATAGGAATTTATTCAAATAACAGTAGTGCATAAATAGTAAACTTTATTTATGTACTAGCTGCCTGATCACGCGTTGCTGTGATTCAGCAATGTTATTCTAAACTCCCTAATGTTGTCAAATTAATATTCACTAATAAAGATAAAAACATTTTCAAAAGTAATTGGTAAAGACTGTCGGAGAGTTAAAATAAAGGACAAATGAATGTATTTGTTTTTAATTTACATTTTATTACAAATTACTTAAAGGAAAATATCCCCTGAGAGATCAATATAACGTAAAAAAGTGTACACCTAGAAACGTATGGAACTATAATATTAGTTCGTGTCGTCATAATGGGTTTCTATTGGCTGCGTATTCCACCCGTAGTAGCCACCTTAACCTTACCCGCTATTCCTGCTGGATACAGGGGACCTACAGTTTAGCGTGGAATTTGAATCACTGAAATGTTCTGGCGTACTTCACATTACACAGCAAGCTGTACCGGAAGTGAAGGCAGGGTTAAGTGCGAATTCATCTCAGACAAACACCGTGATGCGAGATTTTTATAAACTGCTGCTGTGAATTTTCGACTGCAAGAATTAACTTATTGTCCTTTCCGTTCCTTGTCCGTCTCCCCTCCTCCTTTGTAACTAGCAATAATAAATATTTAGATCAATAATCGAGATAAAAACTATCCTATCTTTTAAGTTGGACCAAATTACACACAATAATCCAAATTTTATCAAAATCGATTAAGTAGTTTCGGAGTTCATCTAGACAAACATCGTGACGCGAGATTTTTATATATATAAGATTAGATTTTACATTAGGCAGGTGTGGTAATGTAATAAGGAAACAAGATACAAACTGATGTTCTTCACCTTTGTTCTCCACAAGTTTATTACTAAAATAGCCTCAATTATCAGGGTGGAAGAAGAAATGTATTAAATAACAAAATAAGAACTTAGAAAGGACAATGTAAACCAAAGTTACTATATGTGGTGGACAGACTAGTGACAAATGGCAGGTTCTGGGCGAAGAGCTTAGTCATGTCTGAGATTATATCTTCACATATATATCAAATACTAGACTATTCATCACCTTTGGCAAATATTTACTTTCTTCTTCCCAAATGTTTGTTCATACTTACACAATTTATGTCAACTTATGATGATTTTGCAGCTAGTGCTTCGCTCAGCAAGTAAAGTTTTGAGCTGCATTAAGTTTACTTATGCCCACAAGTAAACTTGAAGTTACCCATCACCAGTGGCAGATCCAGGGGGGGGGTTGGTTAGGGGGCTGAAGCCCCCCCTCAAAAAAGTATTAGGTCCACCCCCGACATCAGTAATTATTTAGATTTGGAGACCAAAATTTTACCTGGAGTTTCTAAACATTCTAACTAGACTATATTAAGTACATAGCATGAAAAGCTGTTACCAACATGAAACAAATTGATTAAGAATACTTTGAATTTTCATTCACATTTCTTTATTCAGTTGAGCAGAAGACAAATGTTTTTAATTTCATCAGGGGCAAGAAAGCCAAAGTTCATAGTACAGAATATTGTAAAGACAAACATATTCTCTAATAAGTATTCTTTATTATCCTTCCTTGTTTGCCATACATAAATGCACATAGAAAAGTACTGGTATCATACGTGGATAAAGAAAAAAATCATTTGTTACCATGGTTTATGTGCCAGATGGTGGAGAATCACAACACTGTACAAACAGTGAGAAAATAGCACTAAAATTTTAAACACTTGAGGTGACAAGGATAGTTTGGAATCTCTCCAAAGCTGATGAAAAAGTCTAAATTATCTTTGTGTAATGGGGGAGTGACAAGAAACAAGAAGGTGGAAATCAGCAAATAAGACATAAGAAGCACCGTTTAAACATTATCACAGCATTGTGCAGATACAAAAAACTTCCTCAGCAGGATGTGTACTGTCGGGAACGAATATTAGTATGTTAGTGAAAAGGAACTACACGAGGTACAAATTAGGAACAATTGTATGGAAGAAAGAAATGAATTTGGGGTCAAATATACAGAAAAATACACACAAAATAAATAAATTAAAAAAAAGGAACGGTTCAAATAATGGGGAGTTATAAAAACATCAACCATAGTAAATAGGAGATATTGGTGGCAGAGGAATCTTGGACGAAATTCTGAACAAACCTTTCTCATCTTTAACGTCAACTCCATCATTAATTGGCATTATAACCCTACTTCCAGGGAAAATGGGACAGTACAGAGAGATGCAAGTCAATTCAGAAATTTTAGCCGCATGCCTTCTCCAGATTAATTCTTTCTTTTAACCTCAACTGATGACCTGACAACTTGTCTGTGATGAAGTTTGTTTCTTCTAGGTTAGCTTCCCTCAACAAAGCTAATGACCTCTGAAAACCCACTTACTTTCAATCTTCTCTCCAAAATTCACAAGACCAATAAATCTAGATGTCTCTCGAATTCAGATTTTTAGTTCCCCAATGGCATATGGCTCAGCATTAAGAATATTAATTTAATTGTGATCATTAGCAATTTCCTTACTTTCACATTTCATAAATTTTTATCTAAAATTCTTTCAGGTTTCAGGAAAATTGGTCAGCTTTTCCGTCAGTAATTTATTTAACTCCCTCACCTATGAAAGGAAATTTTTCTGCTACTTTATGCCTCAAATTGAGAACTATTTTGTAGTCATAGCCACTACTTTCCTTCCAAGTACTACTCCCAATTTTTCTATTCCATCGAGGACTAATCCCCATTTATTCCTCATACACTTTTTAGCACATTTTCACCCACCTCCTGTCTTTCAATGACATTCTACCCAGCTTCTTTATAATTTCAGTTTCTGATTGTGTTCTACAGTAATTTCTACAAACAAATTTAATGACCCTCCTTTGAAATCCTTGGAACTCCAATATCCGTAATGTGAGAGCCATACCACCCCAACACACTCAAGCAATAGTCTGACCGAGCTATTGTATCTCATTTTGCACACTTTCTTGGTGAATCTGCTACTTTCTCCAGTAGACGCAAGATTTTGAAACCTTTCCCTACCACCTAACCAACATCTATTAAAACCAATTTCCTCAAAGAGTAAGACAGCAGAAAAAGATATATGTATGACTATGAATCAATTATCCACCTGGATGGTACATGGTTTTGGCAAAAACTGTGATGTTATGATTCCAATTCACTCTTTATGAATAAACAAGAATCACACAATTTCCATGTCTCAGTCTAAGATAGCTCTCAATACAGTAGAACTTCAATTATCCAAATCAATTGGGACTAGACCCCATTCAGATAATAAAAATAAAGATAATTGGATTTTTTTCCAAAAAAGGGTCTTTCTAATTAATTACTGTATGTATGTTGAAAATGAGAGAGAAAGAAACTATTTTTAAATAAAAAAAGAGCTTTTAATTAATTAAATGAAAAAGCAGCACTTTTGCATGTTAAGCATACTGTGCTGTAAATAAAAGTCATTGCTTGCTGAACATCTTGGTCAAAGTAAGCTGTTTGACTGTATTCATCAGTTTTTTGCCCCGGCTTGGAAAATTCCTAGATCCGCCACTGGGAAGGACATTAGCGCGTAGGTAGAATCATTATTTTGTGAATCGCCGTACGTTTGTCTTAATTAAAAAAAGCGATTTGGATATTCAGCGATTCGGATAGTCGGAGTTCGGACAATTGGAGTTCTACTGTAATCCAGTTCATCTAACCCAATGGAAATAGCCACTTGCTACAGTTGATGTTTTCAAAATAATTATTTTTAAATAATTTATTTATTTAACACAAATTCTCTTTTATACTGCATTTCATTATTTTTCCAATGAAAAAAATTCATTTATTGAGTGTTCTCTGCAATTTTTTATGTCTCTCTTCTAATATGTTGTCATTTGTGATAAATGGTACCTTTCTTTCATGTTGAAAAAATTACATTCTTATTTACTAAACGTTTCACTTTCGATAAGTTATGGTTTCTTTCTCAACTTGTTTGAAATTGATTGTCACAAAATTTTAGTCATGCAACTCTGTGGATGAAACTCATTCGACTGTTACTGTGGTAAATTTATAGATTTTAAAATTAAGGGCACAAAACTGTCCACACTTTTCAGTGTTCTTACTCTCCTTTTTTTTTCCTTCTTCTTTCTTTGCAGTAAAGTTTAGAAAGCAACAAAACATTTTACCACCACTTGAAGAACTTCCAGTGAAGACAGAATGGTTAAAAATAATTCCAAAGTAACAAATATTATATAGCATTGCAAGCCATTTATGCAAAGAACAAAGCAGAGTGTACTATTGAACTTAAAACTATATACTTAGTTTTTGAGGATGGTAAAACAACTTACAACATTTAAACAAACATTTCAGGATTGCAACTGTACTGTAGGTAAAATAAGTCTGCTTTTTACAGATGTTTTATTTATAAATCACAGTACCAGGAAAGCAAAATTTAATTTCTCATTCAGAAATGCAGGGGAAGGCCTATTGTACTGCAGGTTGCAAATGAATAACTTTTTTAAAAAAATGACTGCATACTTTTTATCTTCTACATGTCTTGTAGATACACATAAATGATATAATAAACAACAAAATTGATCATAATACAACAACAACAAAGCAAGAAATAAAACTAGAAGCAGCTATTTTAATTTGTAGTAATATAAAAAAGTAGATTCCCTAATATTTCACAGCTATGATGCAATTAAAATAAAGGAAGGAACTATAATAATAATTTACAAAATGAGATGTTAAATCTATTCAAACAGATAAGTTCATTTTGTCAGGCTAAAACAATTATTCACAATAATGGAATTTTAAAAAATAAACCCCATGAAATACATTTTATCAGAATGCACCCATCAACCTTAATTACAATCAATTTGTTTAAAAAACATGTGGCTCTAGTGAATAACACTGCAAATATGCAATATTTCTATATGCATGCAAAGCAAGTGTCAACCAAATATTTGTAACAGTCATTGCAAGCTGAGGACTGTATCTTAAGGTCTTACAATGCCAATTATTTATCACAGATACAATTATACAGATAATTCATAAGTTCCTCCATTTGGCAACTTGTAATTAAGAATACTGTTCTTTTCTGAGGTAATGGTACCTGTATACAGAAAACATAATCTATTTATTCCCTATACAGTTCAATTAAATTAAATTAAATTAAATACATTAAATTATTGTCAGATTTTGTTTTTTTAAATTAAAAAGAAACATGCACTGCATGTTGTCCACTTCTGTTATGAGGATAAAATTAATCTTCTAATGCCTACTTTGAAACAATTTCTTGATATGACATGGGATGAAAATACCTTATGTCTTTTTTGACAAAAGACCTTTCTTTTTTAATTGTTTCAGTGCACATTTTGCTGCAGTACACTTAGCAATACGGTAATTACGGCCAATTCCTTTATAAATACCCTTACCAAAGACTTCAACCGTCACACGTACTCGTCGACCATCAGCAAGCTTCTCTGGTTTACCAAATTTTGCAGTTTCAGGTTCCAATTCAAGTAGTTCCCTGATTGGGGACTTTGGCACATTTGTGCTGAATTGTTCTATTTCAGACTTCATCATACGGTAATACACTCTCCACACTGCATCTAACGACATATCACTGTCAAGAAAAATGGCCCCCGCAACTGACTCAAACACATCTCCCAGTGCTTTTGGAACTTCGACATCTTCAGCTTCTTCACATTCTTCTTCCTCTATCAAATAGTACTCTTCACTTATAGTATGTCCATTCTCCTCTTGAATGCGGACAAACCTGTCGACAACTTCGTTCAAACCCGGGGATAAGTGACGGAAAAATTTGTGGAAACCGTAACGAACAGCGAGTGAAGCAAAGATAGTATTGTTGACTAATGCTGAACGAAGATCTGTGAGTGCACCAGGGGAGTGCTGACGAGAATCTTCGTACAAGTGACGAGTAATGAGATAGTCTAATACAGCATCACCCAGAAATTCTAGTCTCTGGTAGCAGTCGGTAAGTCTGTTTGGTGAATATGAAGCATGAGTGAGTGACTGAAGGAGGTAACTCCTGTCTCGGAATTTGTAACCAATTTTTTGCTCAAATACTTCATACCCATCTAAGAGTATCTCCAAATCATCTTCAGGATTTAGTGCATTTCTTAGGAGAGGTGAGGATGGAGACTGAAGACAACCATACCTCACCTGTTTCCACACAGCTGTTCCATCATTTTCAACATGCACCAAAACTGGTTTCAAACTACCAATAGGTCTCTCCTCAGGAAATTCATCTGGAGAACTAGTTCTTAAAATCACTTCTTCCCTTGGTAGAACATAGATTCCCAACCAGGCCATGAAAAGTAAAGCACCTCTTGGACCACAGGCAATTAGGTAAGCACCAATCAGAGCTTCAACACAATCAGCAACACTTTTATCTGGTATGCTGTGTTGTGTTATGAGATTGTAAGGAATGAAACAAGGTAGCTTTTCTACGTTGGTCAAAGATTCAGTGTCACTTTCCTGAACAGTCTGGAACTGGATACAACGCTCACGAACCAACTCACAGATTTGCTCTCGTGTCAAGTTGCGAAGAGCTGGGAGGTCAGCTCGGTTCCAATGGCTAGCAGGAACACCCGCTTCTACGAGCGCTCGCTCGAGCTCGCGAGGAACATAGTAACAAGGTGGTAGCCAGTTGTCGTGCGGTTCAAATTTTGTCGCTATCATACTCTCTCCAAAAACTTTCCTCCGACCGAGCCTGTAAAGATTTAAATTGCTAACTTGCTTTGAGCGCAAGTGGCTTAGTTTACCTTCATGTATGTTATCATAAGTGCAGTATAAGTAAGTTGTTATTGCATATTTCAAGAATGAATCTCCTATTGTTTCCAGCCTTTCTAAATTTATTCCATCATTTGCATTTGACATTGTTAATGCTTGAAGAATAATACTTGGACTTGGTCCTGGGTGACCCTGCAACGTGGGCTGAGCATCAAAACTGAATTTTGTTATGATATCTTCATTTTCGCTATAATTAGACACAAGCATTTTCTTTTGTTCACGATGCTTACAACTGTAAATTGCAGAGTGGCTATTAGTTTCAAGTTCATTATAATTATCACCCAAGATAAACTTACTTGAATGGAATACTGTTTTCCTCTCAGCAATGAAGTTAGTCATCACAACATCCTCTTGGGCGACGCTGTCAGTACCAGGCTTCTGAATGTGCATCTCAACTGGTATGTTCGGTAGCTGAGATGGAGGCAAAGAAAGATTTCTTACAATTTTTAGAGGACTCTCTTTCCTTATTAAAATACCACTAGTTTCAATACGGTTTATGTTCTGTTTAGTTGCTTCATCAAAGCATTCCATGTAAAATTTTGTCATTCTGTCTGCTTCATCTTCAAAATCAACATTATCGTTAGTGTCATCACTTTCCTCCATGTCACAATAACTACTACAACCATCTTCACTGTCAGTTTCTCCATCCCAGTTCCATGGAATTTCACTTCCTATTCCGCTAGATGGTGAAAACTGAGCAACAGTACGTCGCCCGTTTACTTTGCAACACTGTAGTTCATCTTCTATCGCTTCAGCTATGTTGTCACCCTTGAACTCTATTCTGATACCAGAGTGACCTTGAAAACTGCTGCTATCCGAAACATCTGATTCATTACCAGGGTCACTATATGAATCGTCAGATTCGTAACCGATGGAATCGCCATCAAAGTTGGCAAATGTAGTAGTGGTCAGCCAACTGCTAGGCGAACCGTAACGCACCCTTTCTGTGTGCCTTGCTTCAATCCCTGTGCCCCAGTCACTGCTTCCGCCTCCCATCATCATTCCTGACAATTCTCCATCAGCACCCAGCAAAGTCAAGTTAGAAGGAAGTGCAATATTAGGGTCGAACTCGTCGATATCGGCCGTATCTGTTGGGGGCCGGTCAGCCATGTCATTGGACCATGTTCCTATTTCCATCCATTCACCTGACAATTTCTTTTCTTCTTCTGAAAACAAATCATTTGCCGATTTCCATTTCTGTTCAGTTTGGTTATCCTTTATCTCACTAGTACTTGTTGCTTCTTCTCGTTCTAAAGATTTTGCCTTATTTTCGGCAGCTTTAGAGTTTTCTTTTGACTTTTTTAACACATCAGCTAGGCTCCAACCAAAATTTAATGGGGGCCATTCGAAATCTTCAGGCAATTCCTCTTGACCGAGAGCTATACAGTTTGATACTTGACACCGAATTTGGTCAGCCAATAAAAGAGCGTTGATGCGATATAAAATACAAGGCAGGCAAACAGCTTTCCTCCATAATGATGCGGGGAACGGATGGACAGTACACAGTTCTGGAACCAAGATTTGTTTCTGCTCAAGATTTTCACGCTTTGCTCGTTTCGTTTCTTCACTACTAGTAGGAAGTGCGACGCCTTTTCGGTTGACATACCGAGGTGTCAAAAAGTTCAGTCTAGCGGAGGTATGATCCACATCTAAAAGGGGCTGGTTACTATTTTGTATTGTTATGCCATATTTTTTGAAATAGTATTCATCAAACGTTTTATATTCAGATCCAGGAAATGCCGATTTTGGATTTAAATGAGAGCAAATTTCTGCCACATAAAAGTACTGAGGTTGATCCTGATTTCGGTACCAAGGCATTATGACAGCATCGTGATATATTGAAGCATCAAAAACAAAATTTATTCTGTCACTTTCCGGAACTGGTTGAGGACGAGGATCTCGGTTTTCGTAGATACGTTGAAGAAAGTCCCAATCGACCTCGGCAGGAGAAGTTTTGCTTTTTTTTCTAGTGGGTACAATAAAGTATGAATTTTCAGATGTTTTGGGATCAAACATCATTAAATATTTCTGCAGACGTAACACACTCGTGAATGTATAATTGAGAAATGTAACAATCATGTCAATTTTCTCTTCTGTTAAGATCACATCTGTATCTGAAAGTTCTAGTTTTACACTGACTTCACCAGAACGTGTGAAAATTGGAAATGGGCAGATTTTGGGGATATTTTTGAGAGTTAGAATCCCAAAACCTTGTTGAGAATCCTCTGGGGGATAAATTTTCCTTCCTCTGGTGTTTTGTTCCTCAGGCAAAGGACATGTTAGTAACATATCAAGATTGTATAAAAAAGAGTGTTCTCCTGATACTGGTCTGCAAGCTGTTAGTGCCTCAGCAATACGTTTGTAGTAGTACTGTCTTCTCTTTGTTGTTCCAGGCCGAGGTTCCAAAGAATCACGAGGCACCATTTCATCTAATTCATCAATATCTACAGCATTTTCTCCTTCTTCATGTATATGGAAGCGTTCCTTGCCAACAGGCATGAGATTATCGTCAAGTTCTCTGGCACGGTGTAGAACACGACAGGTTTCAAGGGCAGCAATGCGTCTTGCCAAAACTCTCGTGGGCATGGGAAGACCCACAATATTCTGTTTGACAGGAGAGTTGATTGGAAGTCGTATAGTACAAATGTAATGTGTTTTTCCATCAATATCTACAGTCCTCAAAGACCACAAGGGTGACAGGCGTGTGAAAGTATCACTTGGAAGTTTTGCACAATACCTGTTAACTAGAGTTACAGCTGTTGACATGGTTACAGATGAGTTATTTGGACTTAAAGGTGGACTATAAGGCTCAACTAAATCATTATACTTATCTGCCTCCAATTCCTCTTTATCTGAAGGTTCCTCATTAGCACACTTCCTCAGCAACAATTGCTCAATTTCGTAATACTGAGCCAAGTCACGTACAAATATTTCTGTTCTATCTTCTTCTACCATTAATATATAATGGGCATCTTGAGCACGTGCCCGACCTTTGGATTGAACATATGAACGGTAAACTGATGGGACATCAAAACGCACTACCAGATTACATTTTGGGATATCAATCCCTTCTTCTAACACTGAAGTACTGACCAAGAGATTACACTCACGCATTCGAAATCTTTTAAGTACTTCTTCCTGTTTCCTATGTTCATTTTCAGCTTCACGAGGATCTGTTACAGGATCTGCTTCTTTGTCTACAGCGTACTGGGCCATCAAAAAAGCGAATTCTTCATCATTACGGCGCAGTTCATTTAGTAAGTGATACAGTATCTTAGCTGTGAATTTTTTCTCAACAAAGACAATGCTACACAGTGCATCAATATCGTCCTGCATGTTGTTTCTGTAACTCCTAATTTGAACATCATTTTTACCGCCCAGGTCATCTCTTATATTTTTTCGAATCATTCTAGATGAACGACCTCTGTTTTGCATAGTTTTATACGTATTTACAAGTTCATTTTTTTGAATTTCAGAATTAACAGGGACAGCTTTCATGGTAGTATTTGCAACACTATTGCTATTGGAACATTCACATAAAATATTCCTAAAAGACGTAACATTACTTTTAAAATATTTTGTACATGTACTCAAACTGCAGTCATAATGGTTATTAAGTACAAATTTAGAGTGCAATAATGAAACAGCTGCACTTAACTTAGGATTATCTTCTGCAACGGGAATGTGCAATAAAGACATTTCGTCAAGAAATGTGTCCGTTTTCAATAGGCTTCCAGGAAAATATTTAGTCAGGTTATTAGTTTCACAAATGGATGTGCCTTTAAAAGTGGAATGGTTAATTCTCTTGCAGAAATGTTGTACACTTTTCAATAAACCTCCTATCTGTCTCTCCTCACCACTGACACAGCCAAATTCATTTTTCCTCCAACAATGCACACACACTAAGTCACAAGTTCTTACCTTAGAACACCTGTAAATTAAAATTGGGAAGGAACGTGATTTTACACAATCACACTGATGATTACAACAACCACAAACAATATCAATAAAAGTTTGTTTGTATCCATTACATTTAGGTACGCAACAGACACATTTTGAACTGCAGATTGTATCTAAAACACATTTAACACCTGAAATTTCTGGATCACATAAAGGAACCAAAGCATACTGATCACAGTTCACAGAATTGTCAATTATTTGTGGACAAGTCACATTACACCACCCTTTAAGAATTGCACACGTATCAGCAACTGTACAAATTTTGTCATCATTAACTAATTCACTGTCATATTTTTTAATTGCTGATTTAACAGGCTTAAACTGCTGAAGAATTTCAAGAAGCCTGAGAACCTTTGGTGAGGAGAATTTCATAATTTTCTCTCTTTCTTTCAATCCTTTAAAGTAATCATCACACACAGCTCTAATTCGAACAAGAACAGTTGACACCATGCAAAGTAGAAGAAAATGTCTCTCATATGGAATTTTAACTTTTAATTTCTCAACATAAACAAGTAGGGATAGTGCTGCTCTATCAGCACACCATGGACCTAAATTTCTCAAAACTGTCAGGAACTCATTGAAAATATTAATTGGGTCAGTTTTTGGATCTGGAATAGCCTTGAGTTCATCCTGAAATTCTTCATCATACATCTCCGAAGGATCGTAGCGATGATCACTGATAAAGTCCATGGCTCTGCACACAATGCCTTCCAATATTACATCCAGATTACCAGGTTTATGAAGTGCACATTCAATCACGAACTCCTTTGGCTTGGTACAGTACCGCAGAACTGATACAATGTCACTTGCAGTTTCTGCTGTGCTAAGCAAAGTAGCTTCTAATCTTCTCATTTCACCTTCTAGGCGGCTAGGATCAGAACTGCTGTTGAAGAGCGGCGCTGTAAGACCCAGAATTCGTGGCTTTTGATGGGATCGTACAACATAACTCATTACCTCCTTCATAGGATGACTTTTCACAGCATGATGGCACTCGTCCAATATTAGCAGATTTATATCTTTTATCCTCAAAAAACCATTACTTATTACGTCACAGCACACAGAGCTTGTCATAACAAGGACTTGTTTCTCTGAAAGTTCTTGTTCCCAATCCATCAGGGTTTTTGATTCTGTGTATTCACCAACTGCCAGATCTGTCAAGTTACGGATGTAAGTTGCTTGATGTGCCACCATTGCCACACTGTCCACAAGATAAATAGTGCGTTTACCTCCATGGCCAAAAGGTCTTCGCACTGTAGTAGCAAACTCCTGAATTAGCTTGGTTGCAATAAATATCCTTGCGGAACTTGAGCATAAACAAACTATTATATTACGTTCTTTAGCAGCGTCAAGAAGTTCGACTTGATATTCTCGTGGAGTTAATGACTTCGTGTGTATATTATCACTAAAATAATAGGCCATCGGCTGCTCGTGAAGAGCTAGTGGGCAGTTTTCACTGCTCCAGTTAGTGTTCAATCACTTGTTTAGTTGTTTGTGTCAAACAAAGCCCACCACTCGAAGACAACACAGACAGCGATTACTCTTTAGCGGGCCAGAGGTTATCAGGAGAATGTCTCTGGATTATGTCAATATATCGAAAAGGTATAAACCAAAGTAAGCTACTAGTCTGGCTACTAGCGACTAGAGAAAAAAGTTATTATTATTAATTGCGATGGAACTAAACATAGTTCATTATTTTTATTTTATATATTTTTTTATTTTTTCACCTTAGAATCCATCACACTTTGAGATATGTTCGAGTTCCCAATCTCATCATCCATTCTTCTGCTGTGGTAAGCAGTTATGACCCACTTTTTTGTATCGCACAGAAATCTATCCTTAATAACTATAATCAATTGAATTTAATTGTGGTTGAGCGCATGTTCCAGTAACAATTTCCCTAGTCAACTAATTACCACTTTCTTATTATTTTTGTATTATTACTTTACATACTTTAAGTGTTAAATTCGTCCACCCATCCATTTTTGCCAATTACGAATTTTAATTGCAAATTCCTTCAGCATTTTTGATAAACTGTTCATCACTTCCCTTGATAATTTATTTAAATTCCTAACTTCCTTATCCACAAAACAAAATCTTCACACTGCTTATGCATGAAATCGAATGCCAGCTTATGACCATTGTCATATTTTCCTTTCCATGCTCTACTCCCAATTCTTCGAGCAATATCCCTCCAAACCCCATCACTAACTAATATACGCCTTGTAAACTCCAAGCACTCTCTTCGCCCCCTCCTGTCTTCCAATAACTCCCAATCCAGCTCCTTCATCATATCAGTTACTGACTGGGTCATATAAACAATAATTCCAAAATAAGGATATTTTCTTTTGTACTAACTGTATCGGGGGCTGGAATAAGTTAACAAAGGGGAAAATGAACAATGATTATAATTCAGAATATAAATGATTTTAAAATTGTGATTGAATTATAACCGGATGCATAGTGGGAACACCGGAAGATGCATCGCAATCAACGAATATCAATAATAATCATCATTTAAGAAAACATTTAATGGTGTACCTAAGAAGTTATCATATCTTTAATACCGTATTACCACGAAAGAGAACATTTGTAGTGTAGTGTCGTAGCTATAATTTTTTCCTGGAAGATGAGATCAGACAAGAGAGAATTCTTGTTTAATGTCTAGATCAGGGGTGGCCAACCCAAATGATCTTGCGGGACACTTTGGAAGTGCATCATAACTCCGCGGGCCGCATATAAAATTATATATCCCGACTAGAGACAGTTTTTTGGAGTGAAAAATTAAAACATGAGTTATTATTGTGTTTACTCTTATTCTTACATGTAAACATAGATAATATAATAATAATTATACTAAACGCACATTGTAAAGAAATATGTCTTGTCTTTAAACTTTGATAAAACTCAGTATATGCAATTCAGTACATCACACAGATTAACACCTGATATGGACATAAAATTTGCTGGCCAGTCCATTCAAGAGGTAGAGAGTGTGAAATTTCTAGGTTTGTATATTGATCATAATTTAAATTGGAATGTACATGTTTCTGACTTACTAAAGCGATTGGGAGCAGCCACGTTTGCAATTCGTACAATTTCAGCTTTAGGTGATATCCGTATGAGGCAGCTAGTTTATTTTGCTTATTTTCACTCCTTATTGTCATATGGAATAATATTCTGGGGCAATTCTACCCATAGAGACAAAGTGTTTAGAGCCCAAAAGTGTGTAATAAGAATTATGTGTGGGGTTAGCAATAGAACTTCATGTAGGGAGCTGTTCAAGAAGTTAGGAATTTTAACATTAGCATCTGAGAATATATACATATTAATGTCCTTTGTAGTCACAAATTATACTTTGTTTGAAACAAATAGTAAAATACACAATTATGGCACTAGAAGTAAAAATGATCTTCACAAGACTTACAAGTCATTGTCATTTGTTCAGAAAGGGGTCCGATATTAAGGGATACATATCTTCAACATGCTCCCAACACATATTAAATGTCTAGTAGATGATAAGAATAAATTCAGGAAAACATTGAAAGAATTTTTAATTGACAACTCCTTCTACTCTGTTGAAGAATTTATTTCTAAGGTATCTTAAAAATAACTGCCAGTATCTTGTGTAAATATAGTTCACATAATTAATTTACCATGTATGGTATGACTGTACATCTCCTGGTGTATGTATTTAGTTTCTTATGTAATTGTTTAGGGTACCATATATGTTACGACTGTACATCTTGTGGTGTATGTATTATTTTGTAATGGAAGTGTGTAGTGAAATTGCCACCGGAGCCTGTGCTCCATTGCAATTAAAAATTAAATTAAAAAAATTAAAAATGTACCATGTATACTATGACTGTACATCTAGTGGTGTACTTATTATTTTGTTATGCAACTTTTTATCTGTAAATTGACAACTTTCCACATCCCACAGAGCCAGTCTCTTATATTGGGATCAATGGAAAATGAATGTATTGTATTGTATTGTATAAAACACCAAAAATGGAATATAAAAAATATTTTGTAAGAGTGTGATGAATCTCGCGGGCAGAAAAAATGTTCAATGTGGGTCGCATCCAGCCCGCGGGTTGGCCACCCCTGGTCTAGACATTTGATCTACGATAGTGTATGTTTCGCTGGGTGTTATTATTTCTGCGCAACTAATAGCATGATGAAGAGCAACTTAATATTTATCAGAAAAATCAATATTTGTAGAGTGAAAATTCAGTTGCAATTAAATGCCACAATACAATAAATTTTATAGCTCAGATTGAATAGACTTAGGTAGTACTTTTTACTTATTTAAACCATGGAATTTAAACACTGCACTTTGTTTTAAACATCCGTGAAGAAATTTAAATTTCCCGGTTGATTGAATATATTTTATTTTTGTAAATACGTTTATTGGTTACCTCTGAATATCAAACAAAGAAAAGCGTCTGCTAGAGGATGACAAACACATGGAGGAAGGGACAAACATAGAGTTGATTTGTACTGTTTGATTTCAAAGGTCAGTTTGAACTAGGGCTATCGGAAGCAGTTGCGATCATTGCTGATTTTCGATGGGTATACGAGAAAGAGATGGGCAAAACAGCTTTTTTCCAGTAATACGTTATTCAGTTATTGCTTCTTTTATCTAACCGCTTTTTTTAACCGTTAGAAATAACGTACAGTTATTTTGTTCTGAAGTAATATCTGTGGTGACGCTACTAAAATCTCTGCTCAGAAACGCTCTTCTCTTGTTGAAAAAAGCCGGAAATGTCAAATAACCGGATGTGACGAATATAGCGGCCCTGACGTCACGAAAAGCCGCTTATTAGCGTTATTTAGCGTTTAACGATACGTCACGAATAGCGGCTTTCAAATAAGCGGCTTCCTAACGGCTTCCATAGTAACTGTCAGAGACTTTATATACGCCTTCGACTTGTGTTTATCATTTGTTTAATAAGTCGCAGTGATGCCTTGATAAATTAATATAGAATTTTAACACGACCAGCTTTAGCGGTTTGTGTATAACGTGATTTACGGACGTACGATTAAAAAAAAAAAAAATGCGAAGTGGGCAGTTTTGATTACGTGTTAATATATTTTTCTGTTTGAAACTAATGAATTTGTAGTATGAGTTTTTATGAATATATGCAACAAATACAGAAGATTAACTTTGCTGAAAGTAAACAATTTTTCAGTCTGGCTATTAATTCGCATTAAGTTTTGTGTGGCTATAGTTATATGTATAGCATACTTTACATATGTTGTAAATGTGTCCCAATAACAGACCAGCTGCAATTTAAATATGTTGTTCAGACGTACATAAAAGTAATTTGAAATGTAAATATGATTTGCTGTTTTAAACTAATTGACTTGTGGAAATACTAGCGCTTTTCGATGGTTTCTCCATCTGTTGGTAGCTATCGCAGTTAATAACGGTTAAAGGTATTAAAAAGCTGTTTACATAGGTGGTGTCCTCTAGTGATCGCTATCGAAGTTAATAACGCCTTCAACTGGCAAAGACGATATAACACATGTACACAGCTGTAACAAAAAGCATAATCAAGTGGTTTTTGATGGAAGGATGGATGCTGAAAACCAGTTTAATGGTCACTAAGTCGTAGAGAGATGATAAATTTTGGACCCTATCGCAAATAACACCTGCAAAGTAGTATTTAACGTCGTCAGCAGTAGCGACATCTGTTGGGCGCTATCGCAGTTAATAACGGTTAGAGGTTGGAAAAAGCGGTTTACATAGGTGGTGTCCTCTAGTGATCGCTATCGTAGTTAATAACTATTATTTTGCGATGGTAGTGTCATCTAGTGGTATTTATTGCAATTAATAACGGTGAGAGCAGCAGCACACGCCTTCACTGCCTTATTGTAACAGGCAGGGTATGATGGAGGTTTTGCTGGTTGACATTTCCTCCTATATGTGGTAGATGTTGCATGTCTTCTCGTATGGTATGTCTTCATATAGGCGTTTTTTTATTATTGTTGAAAAATCTTCAGTGGTCGGTTATGTGGTCCAACATCCATCGGATAATTGCCAAGCTCGTTAACCAATGGATTTTTAGATATATAACATTGATTGTAGAACTTTTTCGCAAGCTCGCGGAACCGATCTTTCAACATTGGTAAATTTGCAGCTTCATGCAGGGCAGAGGTAGGAAACCTTGTGTCAAGATGTAAGGCTCTCTTCAGAGCTCTGTTTTGTATTGTTTGCAGGCGGCGATGATGTGTCGCGGCCGCGTATCCCCACACTGGACAGGCGTACTCGAGTATCGGTCTGACCAATGAGCAGTAAAGACGCACACCCATAGATGCTGCGAGATTGCTGTCCCTGTTCAAAATTGGATACAGGGCTTGTAGTCTGGCACTAGCTCTTTTCCGAACATCTTCAACATGTGCACGCCACGTCAGTCTACTGTCGAGTGTCACACCGAGATAGCGGGCTGTTCTGGCCCATGGTATGCTTTTCCCATTTAACTGAAGCTTAAGGTCAGGTTGAATTCGCTGACGAGGTCCCAATCTTCTGGTGAGCATAATTGCTTGAGTTTTGGCGGGGTTGATTTCAATCCGCCACCGCCTCGCCCAAGCTACTGTCTTCTGCAGGACTTCCTGCAAGCGGAGGGTGGTTACTGTCCTGCTGTGGCTGCTGGTAAAGAAAGCCGTATCATCAGCGTAGGTGGCAGTATGGACTGTTGGCTGAGTTGGCACGTCAGCAGTATAGAGTGAGTATAAGGTCGGTCCTAACACCGAGCCTTGAGGAACACCTGCCATGATTAGTCGTCGAGATGAAAGTTCTGCGCCAACTCGTACGCAGAAAGTCCGTCCCTCGAGATACGACCACAGCAACTTGATAAAGTGACGTGAGAATCCCTGGTCATATAATTTCATCAGGAGTCCAGAGTGCCAGACTGAATCAAAGGCTCGTGATATGTCTAAAAGCACCAGGCCACAATATTCCTCGTAGTTGAATGCATGCGTCGCAGCCTCTGTAACTCTCATCAGCTGTTGGATGGTCGAGTGGCCACGACGGAACCCTAGTTGGTGGTGGGGAATAATTCCGAATCGTTCGATGTGATTGTTTAGGCGCCTGAGCAGGAGACGCTCAAACACCTTGCTGACTGCTGGCAGCAAGCTGATAGGACGATAATTTTGTGGCAAGCTTGGGTCCTTCCCGCTCTTATGAACTGGAACCACCTCCGCGTGTTTCCACCGACGTGGGTATGTCTTCGTCTGAATTATGGTGTTGAAAAGATTGGCAAGATAGTCTGCAGCTACCGGCGGAAGGTTCTTGAGGCACATATTTCCAATCTCATCAGGACCCGTGGCTTTATGTGGATGCAGTCTGGCTACACAGCTGAGTATCTCCTGAGGAGTAACAAGTTCTATATCGTGCAATTCATCATCCCCTGCCTCAAGGAGAGCACTTAGACGACAGTTCACGATGGCCACCTGTTCGACGTCTCCTTGAGATGGTTGAAAATTCCTTTCGAACACATCCGCCAGGACATTTGCTTTGTCTGCAGAGCGGTAAATGACGCCACGCTCTCCTTGGAGAGATGGAAGTCTACTCCGTTTCTTGGTGAACCAACGGGTTTGCGACCAGAGTGTTCCATCTTCCGGACGTAACATCGAGAGGCGGGATTCCCACTCCCGGTTTCGATGCTCCGATAGAGACACCTTCAGCTCTCGCTGGAGGCGATTTAACAACGTTCTGGTTGCCGGGTTTCTAGTGAGCCTCCACTCCTTGGCAATCCGGTTTTTGTGGCGGATCGCAGCAAGCAGGTGCGGTGGGAGATGTGGAGAAGAAGCAAGGTGAGTCTGCATTGGTGTCGTAGCTGTAGTTACATTTTTGACTGCGCTTTCGAAGAATTCTAAGGCGTCGTCAGTATTTCTTTCAACTGGGAACTCTTCCAGCGCCTCCGTTAACAACTCCCTATACTTTCTCCAGTCAGTCTTCCGAAAGTCGAAGGTAGGCCTGTCTGTCGGCTGCCAGGAACCCACGCCAACTTCCACTATAACAGGCAGATGATCGGATGACATACTGTTCATTGTAGATGCTGCGAAAAATCCTGTAATGCCCTTAGAGATGAGAACATCAAGGATATCCGGTCTGCCTCTGCCACTTGGATAGTGTGTAGGTTCTTCAGGTGCCCAAACACACATATTGTGTCTGTTGGACACACGCCGCAGAAGTTTACCTGCTTGATTGGTGATCCTGCAGTGCCAGTCTGTGTGCTTAGCATTGAAGTCACCTCCTATCAAAAGCTTACCACGGATGGATGCAAGCGATATAAATTCAGCCTCGAGGAGATGCCGCCGTGGTGGACGGTAGGCTGAAATGACAGAGATACTACCATTAGCCGTGATCACCTCAATGCCGACTGCTTCGATGAGTTGTAGGGATGGAAGGGAAATTTCATGGTGTGGAATTCCTCTTTTCACGTAGATGGCGACGCCCCCTCCAGCCGTGAGACGATCTCTTCTGTAACAGTTATAATTTGCAACCACGGCGCGCACTTCTGGCTTTAGGTGTGTCTCGCTAACAAGACACATGTCAATGTTCCGCTCCTTAAGAAACTGCCGAAATTCCGGAAGTTGGGTACGGATTCCGTTAGCATTCCATACACAGAATGTGAGGTCATGGATGTGCGGCCGTCTATCCATGGTGCGTGGAACAAGAGCATTTCGTAGTTGCAAGGGCAGTCGTCACTGTTGTATTAATGCTCGTGGTCATCTGATCAATCCGTTGAGTTAGGCTGAGCAGCATGTTCAACATAGATTCCAACATGTTACACAGTCTTTCAAAGACTGCCGGTGCTGGATTGTTAGGCTGCTTGTTGCACTGAGTGGGTTTTTCCTTACCTGCGGCGTTTCGCGGTTTTTCATCAGAGGTAACTGCTGCCTGCGTTGAGGGAGTAGGCGCCTTAGGAGTGATAGTTGGTAGTTCTAGTCGTTTTCCTCCCGCGGCTTCAGCGAAAGAGCGGCCATCAGTATGGCGGCTGACTGGTTTGGGCTCTTCTTCTTTTGTTTTTGTTGCAATTCGGTTTTTGTGGAAGACTTTTGCACGGCTTCTTGTTGGTTATCCATAGTACTCGACTGTTTCTTTTTGTCCAGATTTTCTCGTGCTGTGATGAGGCCACGATGGCGGTCACGCGCCCTCTTGTAGGCACTGCAACCCTTGTAGCTGGCTACATGGTTACCTCCACAGTTGCTGCATTTAGCGGAGTCACGTGACTTCGGCAATAGACAGTTGTTGGAGTCATGTTGACCTGCACATTTCACGCAGACTGCCTGCATTCTGCAATGTTGAGCCACATGGCCAAATAATTGGCAGTTGAAACATTGCGGTGGCCCAGTCGAGGATCGGAGCTTCTCTGTGGTGACTTTCAAATGGCAAATGGTTTCCACCTGGAATATTTGACGGTTGTGAGGCGTATCTGGAACCACAACAAGGAACAGTGGCATAGCGATGCTGGTGCCAGGGCGGCGCAACTGAGCCACTGTCTGTACGTCATAGCCCATGTCCATTAGTTCTTCTTTCAGTTCAGCAGTTGGAAACGTTCGTGGTATCCCGCGAAATACCACCTTCAGCATTTTCACAGCACCGGTTGGAAATGTAAAGTATGGCGTCTTTTTCTCGTCAAGGAGATTCATCACCGTGGTGAAGTCTTCTACAGTCGTAAAGGTGAATTTGATCTTGTCTCCTCCTGCCGTCTTGGCAGTGAAAGGATCCTTCGCGATGTTTTTCACCCAGTCGTGAAGCTTCTTGTAGCTTTCCTCAAACTGTACGACAATGGGTGGAATGTGAGAACTTTTCACTCTAGTTGGTGTCTCATCTTGCAATGGTTGGAAGGGATTACTCACTTCCATCCTTTCTGGATCGAGTGAAGGAGGAGGTTTCACTGTGCGACGTGGAATCACGAACCCTTCACTGTGAGGCTGGTCAGCTGCATGTCTTGGACTGCTAGTTGTCTTCAAGTCATGGTAAGTACTAGCAGTCTTGACGTTGGTGGGCCCACAACTGCCATCCTTCGTTGCAGGTGAAACTCCCTTCTTATTTTTCTTATTGGCTTTCTTGTCCATGTTTGACAAGGATATTTGCGACACTGGTACCCTGAGCTTGGAATAGGTACGTAATTCAGCACGTGGTTGCTTCGTTATTCCCAATAGGAGTGGCGAAGTGCATCTCTTCATTGAACCACGTGAATCGTGCCGGCTATCGTTAACTTGTCCGTTATCGAAATGGTATGGCGACTGCATTGTCGTGTTAGTCAAATCACGTTGTGTCTCGATGCCCGTTAAGCATTGGTTCATCTCCGAATATGTAATTTCTACTGCCGGCGAAGCCGAGTACGATGAAGTACTTGGCCCGCCTGACGAGGCAATATTGCAAGTGCTTTCCTCTTCATACATCCTTCTTTAACTTCAGGCAAACATTCATGACCGAAGGAAATAGACACACGCGAAAATAGGAAGAAGAAAGAAAGACTTGTTCACAGCGAACAAGATAACTTCAACGAGAAAATAAAACGAAAAATTAAGATAACTAAACACAACAAAAAAAATAATACGCAATAAATACACAGTCTGTACACTGAGTTACACTATTTCTCTCATTAAATCGAGAAAAAACCGTGTAAATGAACGTTTTATAGAGCAGCGAAACGCGATCGTGACGGTGAGAGAGGCAATAAGCGGTGACTGATGCACTCGTAAGCGGGCGGTCGACGAACAATTACAGCGTTGTCAGAGGGAAGTGCTGACATTGTCTCTGGTGCTGACCGTTATTTGAATAACTCCAGTTATCGTTTTGGCCGCTACTTTCTAAACGGCGTTTTTAAAATAACTGTTATTTGTAGCCGCTTAGTTATTTGTGACCCATTATGACAGTCTTTTTCGTGTTTACTGAGCCTCTGGTCAAGTAGCACTGAAATATTATAATTGAAATAGCGCTACTTTAGCTCTTGAATTTTAAATTGAATGTTTACACCTTAGCTGGAAATTGCCAGACAACTTCATATGTGTAGTTACATTTCTAATCTTCTGTCTGTCAGTGTCAGATTACAATACATTCCTTTTCCGGCAGTTCTATCATTACCGTGGCGCCAAAATCTGATGATGAATTCTTGTAGAACTCGACGAAATAAATCGAAAATAAAGAATAAAAATTTTTGATATCTCGCTTGGTTTTCGAGTTATAGCATGGTAAAAATCAGTCATAGGTTTAATTCCTTCTGCTTTCGTTGCTTTTTCTTCTGGTCCAGGCCGTATTTCAACCTAGCAACAATCACTAGGAAGAAAATAAAACACCTACAGTGCATTACACCGTGTCGATATGGTGGTTTTGGCGAAAAAAAAGTTTCTGGTCCAGGCCGGATCTCACCTTAACCTCATCATTTTTGAGATACAATATCTTGAGAACTAAGCGAGATATCAAAAAACTTTATTCTTTATTTTCCATTTATCTCGTAGTGTTACATACGAATTCATCATCAAATTTGACTATAACGAAATGTTTCTTCTGGTCCAGGCCGAATTTAAATCTAACTACGTCAATTTTGAGATACGATATCTAGAAAACCAAGCGAGATATCAAAAAAATTTATTCTTTATTTTCGATTTGTTTTGTCGAGTTGTATAAGAATCAGTCATCAAATTTTGGCGCCACGGTAATGATAGAATCCCCCCTTTTCCATTGATCCCAATTTAATAGACTGGCTCTGTGGGATGTGGAAAGTTGTCAATTTACAGATAAACAGTTGCATAACAAAATAATAAGTGCACCAGTAGATGTACAGTCATAACATACATGGTAAGGCCTACATTAAACAATTCATAACAAGATAATACATACACCAGAAGATGTACAGTCATAGCATATATGGTACCCTAAACAATTGCATAACAAAATAATACATACACCAGGAGATGTACAGTCGTAGCATACATGGTAAATTAATTATGCAAACTACATTTACACAAGCTACTGGCAGTTATTTTTTAGATACCTTAGAAATAAATTCTTCAACAGAGTAGAAGTAGTTGTCAATTAAAAATTATTTCAATTTTTTCCTGAATTTTGTCTTATCATCTGCTAGACATTTAATATGTGTTGGGAGCTTATTTAAGATATGTATCCCTGAATATTGAACCCCTTTTTGAACAAATGACAATGACTTGTAATCCTTGTGAAGATCATTTTTACTTCTAGTGCCATAATTGTGTATTTTACTATTTGTTTCAAACAAAGTATAATTTGTGACTACAAAGGACATTATATAGTGAAAGGAGGAAAGCTTACAGAAGGGTGGAAGGGGATCTTCTCCACCACCCCAAAACTAGTACCTACTGACCAGTTGAAGTTTGGATTAACTGCTTCTTTATAATGACCCCTGTACCGATAATTTTTTGTGATATTTTTGTAGTGCTGCTAACATTTTGCGGTTGTGGGCGTCCCACATTTCGGCATTTTTAATTTAATTTGTGGCGACTTTTCCGAAAAAGGAGAGCGCCAAACGTGAAGCAGTTAATCCAAATTTCAACAGGTCAGTAGGTACCAGTTTTGGGGTGTTGGAGAAGATCCCCTTCCACCCTTACAGAATTTTTTTTACACGACATCTTTTGCTTCGATTACAAATAACAATCGTTTCTGGGTATCTTTTCGTGATATTGTTGAGTAGAGATAGAAACTGAACAGTTTTTGGAGGTAGAATGAACTTGGCCGATTTTCTGGCAGCTAACTCTACAACCCTGTGTATGTCTTTGTTCCATCGGTGTGATGGTCTTTCAATTTGTCTCTGACGACATCTTGGGTTCTACCTCAATGCTTTTTTTTTGTTTTTGTTTTTAGGATCTTTCCTCTCAGCATTATTGCTGGTCCACTGCCACTTCAAGAAGACGGTAGAAATAATAATAATAACAGACCCGGTGTGTATATATGGAGTATAAAATATGTATGATTTTTTTTAATGACATCACTATACTGCAGGTGTCAGTCTCTAAACATTTTATAACCATTGAGTAAATAGGTTGTAATGTGTCCTGGACCAGAAGGACATCAGTAGAATTACTTTAAAAACTATGTAGTTCTAGCGATATTATTTTGGTCCAGGGTTTATTATAACCTATTTAATAGTCCAAAATAAGATTTTTCATTATTTATTGCCAAAATAGTATCATTTCATTACCTCACACAGTGTAAAGTAGTTTTGCTAGTATCATATACTCGTATACACTGACTGCTTTTTTTTTCCTTGCCGAAAGTTAATAATTTTTGATTTCTCACTGTCTCTTTGGTGTGAGTATGCCCTAAAGCTTCAATATCTTGATACTTATTTTCTGGTAGATTTGACTAATTATGAATTTAAATATTGCATTTCCCTTCTCTTGATTAATGTTCCAGGTTCACCTTTTGGTACGTTTGGTTGACTATTAAGTATTCTATAATTTGAAGACTATTGACTTTTGAACTGTTGCCTTAGACGAGAAAGAATTTGATCTTTTCCTCTTACCTTAATTTAATTTAATTACAGTGGAGCACAGGCTCCGGTGGCAATTTCCCTACGCCCCCATCTTCCCCCCTATCCTGCAGCCACCTACATTTGCCCTCTACAAATTTTATCTTTAAATTCAATGTTTTCGGTAAATTATTCATCATTTCTCTTGGTAACTCATTCCACTCTCTGACACCCTTACCTAAAAAAGAGACTCTTCCCATACCCTTGTACCTGAAATCGAGTGCCAGCTTGTGGTCATGGTCATCTTTTCCCTTCCATGAACTACTTTTCATACCTACTGCAATATCTTTCCATGCCTCATCACCAGTATACGCCCTGTACACTCCCTTCACCCTCCTCATCCTGTCTTGCAATGAATCCAATTCCAGCTCCTTTACCATATCTGTCACTGATTGCATTCTTTCTGCGATAATTTTCCAGAAACAAATCTAGCAGCCCTTCTTTGCACCTTCTCCAACTCCTGTATTTGATACTCAAAATGTGGGTCCCATACTACACTCCCATATTCGAGCAATGGTCTGACCAAAGTTTTGTAACCCAATTCCTTTACTTCTCTTGTGCATCCCCTCATCACTCTCTCCAACAAGTGCAGATTTTAAAAACCTTTTCCTACCACCTGTCCAATGTGTCCTGCCCAGCTTATTCATAATTTAACATTTTTTATTATTATTTGTGTATCTAATAAGCTGACTCTTCTTTGCATTTATCTTCATCCCATGTTTATCAACCCAACTAGATATCCTGTCCAGATCACCTTGCAACTGTTTAGAATCCTCTGTTGTCTTGATTCTTTTATATAGCATTATGTCATCTGCAAAACAATCTAATTTCAGATAGTAAACAATCAACACAAATATTCATTAGAATAATGAATAGCAATGGTCCCAATACACTGCCCCGTGGCACTCTGATTTTTACTTCCACTTCTTTTGATACTACATATTCTACCCTAAACTTTCTGTTTTCTACCTTTTAAAAATTCGTCTACCCAGCAAATCATTTTTTCATCCACTCCAATAGTTTTTTACCTTATTTACTACAATTTTATGGCTCACTCTGTCAAACGCCTATGAAAGATCTAATGCTACACTATCAGTTTGACCTCCCTTGTCCATTTCATCTGAAATATCTTGCATATATCCCACCAGCTGAGATTCGCATGAATATCCTTGTCTAAACCCATGTTGCCTGCTCATATATTTCTGTTGTATCAGATGTAAATATGAGGTGTGATAAAACAGTAACAATTTTTTTTTTAATTTCTTTAGTTCTCATTTAATTTTTATATCAAGGTACCAATTAAGATAGCAGGAGTCCCAGTGAGGATTTGTAAAGTTGCTTGATAATTTAATTCATTATGGTTTTTACTAGGGGTTCCCAACCTAGGGTGGGGTGCACATCTCCCCCCCCCAAGAGGGTATGAAGACATGTCAGGGGGACATGGGATGTGAGTAGTGTTGCCAGGTCCGGTTTGCTAGAAATCGGGACGGAAGGTCAAAAAAATCGGGATTCAGGGTTACAAATCGGGACGGCCAAAAAAATTTTTAATTCGCGTTTATTTTTATAATTTAGATTGGGTAGGGTTATTTTCTATGGGAACTGTCTATCATGTGATAGGAACTTATGAATCTAATTTCTAAACATTATCATAATAGTAAGGTTTGTTATCTAGGACAAGTAGCGAAATACTTCGGGAAAAAGTGTATTTTGAAGTTGAATTTTAAGAATTTATTTATGCTGTAATAAGTATGAGGTATTTATTTTTTATTAAAATTTTATTTTGTTATTTTTTAATGCGTTAGGTATAGTATTGTTATAAAATTCGCTAAAACAAAATGAAGTCAGTTTTAACTCGTTCCTCTGCTGTGACATGCTCGAGTGATAATCGGTTTCGTCTCTCAGAACAAATTATTGTAATTAATTAGCCTGGGAAAATATCCTTTCAGCTGCCGCGTTTGGAATCCGTATTGAAGCCATAAAATAAAATATTTTCTGGCAGACGGACAATATCTTGATTTTTTAAATATATTGTGTCATTTCTGTGGCAGCGTTAAGGGAGCGTGCACAAACCACGTAGCTCCATTTTGGCCTCCTGTAACCCCCCCCCCCCCCCATACACACACGTAGCACGTAGCTTTTTTCCCTTTTGATTCCAGAAGACATTTTGTACGGTTTTCTCTTGTCAGACTATTGCAAATTATATACGGAGATTATTAACTGAGGGAAATAAATATTCACATGCTGTTGTGAGTTCTGTTCCTCATTTTAACTGTGAAAAATGTTATGAAAGGAAAGCTACGTGGTCTGGCTCGGAACGCCCCCCTCCCCCACGTAGCCCAGCGTAGCCTTCCAGCCAACCCCTCCCCCCGCTTGGACCGAGCCACGTAGTTTGTGTACGGTCCCTAAGTCTTTGTTCTGCGGTGCTGTCCTTCACTGTTTCTTTAACGTTACATGTTTTCTCATAAAGTTCACCCATTTCTAAAAACAAGTCAATTTTTAGTTTGACGCGAAAGTGAGAAAGTCACCTTGCAAATAAAGTGGCTTGAAAAAGTCGAATTTACTTTCACTGAATTCGTACTTAGTCTCTATGTAATTTAAACCACTTCTGTACTAACCACTACAATCTTTTTAATTTTCGAAATTATTTCATTCGGCAAGTATTTGAAAAATTGTCACATTGAAGACTTATAAATACATCTTCAATCCTCTGCTTAAATTTTTTAGTGAGTCTGGCCGTTTATCTTAACTTCCGAAACACAGAAATGTTTCGTTTTCGAGACTTGATACCGAATCTTGTAGGGACCTTCAGTGGATTTTGGAACAAAGTCAGGTAAAGTTCTGTTCCTTTATAATTAAAGAATATCCAGGGTGCAGTGGAACATTCGTTTTCTCCTATATTACAGATATAATCTTTTAGGACGTCGAATGATTTCGAGACACGTTCAGCAGCGGGTAGAAATGACATGTCTTACGGCTGTATGAAATTCAGATTCAAGCGTCTCACACAGTAAAAGTCTTTTAAAGCTTGAGCACATATTGTATAGTATGAGAAATGACTATGCAGCTTTAGGATAAAATTTTCCTAGTCAGATTTATCCAAACTTATAACATATTTTACATCGTTATGTAAAATGTGTGCGGGACATCCCACTGATATAATTTTGTCATTATCATCGACCATTGACTGTAAAACTGAATTGCGGCTGCCAAAGTTCAAATTTGTGTTGTCCGCACGACTTTTAGTATCAGCATTATTCTCCTTTAGTTGTGTCACTCAATTTTTATCCTTGACTGATACAGTTTGTGACGGTTCTAGGGCTGTACAGAGTGTATTCTAAGACATTTGTCTGAGTTTTATTATAAAAATTATGAATTGCGAGCGTGGTGTAATATTAGGATCCATGCGTAGCCACAGGTATTGCTACACAATCCTGGCGTCTTGGTAAGTGTTGCATCAAAAACCAGCGTCAGTATAAAAGGACGAGAGACCACCGAGCGTGGCGCTTTTTCGTCACCAGTCTTCATCGCAGTCGGACCTTCGGTCCAGAGCAGAGTTTAAATTTGTGTGGCAGTGGGTGACTTCTAGGTGTTTGCGGTAACCGTCTGAGTTGGTCTTTTGTTTTTGTTCGGGGAGTAAGTGAGTCGTCTGGTATTTTATTTTTGTTATTCATCGAAAGTGAGAATTTTAGTATAATCACTCAAATTAGGTTTTTTCGTCGAAACTAGCAAGAGCTAAGTTTACATAAAGTGTGTCAGGTTAGGGAAGCAATAATAATACCAGCGAAAACTTCTTATTAGTCGACACTTAGCGGTTGCGCAATTGTTTAAATTTGCAACGTCTATTCCACTGTTTTAAATTCTGTTCCAGTTTAGAAGTTGTATATCAGCCATCAAGTATTGATTTTATAATTTATAATTGTGCAACAAGTGTGCAAGAATTGATAGGAACTTTAGTAATTTGAAATCGTAAATTGTTGCGCAATTTGTGTGATGTTCAAAGAAATGGTTAGGGATTGTTAGCGGAAAGTATTAAGAATTTTTCAAGGGATTATTGCGGTCGTAGCAGAACTGTCTTCTGATTTTTTGGGCGAAGAAGAAATTATTTACCTGGTGAAAAATCTGTTGTGTAAGGAATCTTCTGATAGAAATTTAAATAATATACCGGTCGGTGGGTCTAACAAAATTTAAGGAAAGCTGTGCATTAAAGACTTGAAAGAAAATCATTTAATCTATGATTTAGTAGTTTTGAGATACCCTTCTAACCTTTTATATATTTCAGAGAAGGTTTGAAGTGACCACCGCCGAAGAGAGAGAACATTGTATGTTGTTAATTACTTGATGCTTTCCAGGTAGGCACAAGTAAACGCCACGAGAACAAGATACTTTATTTTTTTTTTTTGGTAACTGTACAGTCCATAAAGTGAGTGATTCTTATATTTTGGCAACATATAACTTGCGGGTTCTTTCAGAAGTTTCAGTCGCGTCTTCATAAAAATCAAATACGCAAGTTTTTAAATATGTAGCTGGACTGTAAAATTTTACCATCAGTAGAAAAAAAAATTGTTCCGCAGTGATTGGAGGCGTCTGTAGTACACTGTAAAATGTTTCCTTTTGAAGAGCTTCGATCGCTTCTTGACTAGATGCCGAACTTAAAACATTATGTTCAATGCCATTAGCCTTTGTTCTACCAACTGACAATTTTTCAGCAATTTTAGAATCGTTATGCAAAGTATGATCGAGCTTTGAGTCACAACCAAGAGAACTGAATGACAAGTTGTTATTGACCGAGTAGTAGTCTTTGTGAGTTCGGAAGCTTTCTTATTGGGTGCCCATTATTTTAAAAATATTTTCAGGAATGTTGTTTCTTTTTTAAAAAATGTTTGTTACATTTATGGTGTTTGCTATATATCATTTTTGCTACCATGAGATATTTTAAACTTTTTTTTGGCACAATGTACAATATGCTTTATATTTATTATTCTTTGATAAAGGAATAGCTTTTTATTCAAACATCAAGAAAAGAAAACATTATTTGTTGTTGTTTCGTCCTCTCCTGAATTGGTGTTCGAATAGCTCATTTTGATGAAATTTTGAAAACAATAAAATTATCTTTCCGACATCAACATACGTAAGTACATATCAAATTGGCATACCGTACAAATATATTCACCCTTTATTCCATTCTGTCTTCTATCCAGTAGATTAAGAGCAGTAAAACCAATATCCCTTCGTCGAAAATTCTTAAAATTTATTTAATCTCGTATAAGAACTTGCGGATATACATATTACTAAACCAGATTGAATAAACTTTCTACCCAAATATTAAACTTAACCTTAAATTCCATAGAGAGAGATGAAATCTTAGAATCACATGAACAGACTAGTTATACGTAGAGTAATTTATTGTATAAATAGCTCTAACACTTACCCACAGGACGTTTATATCTCCTGCCTTGACTGATTAAAACTTTACAATATACGAAACTCACGTGAACACAACCAGTGAACGGACAAACGATGAACGATTATAAGTGCGATCGCGTCTCCAGCAAGCAGGAGAGCTTCAACGATTCACATTTGCGGCAAGAGAGAACGGGCCAGCACAAGCGCTGTGGGGAGAGACCATATACTGGACAGGATATTTGGATTCATGCACGACAATAACGGAAAGAAGGAGCGTACTCACCCCTAACCGAGGAAAGAATTACAGCTTGGGGATCTATCACCGACTCTAGTGCTCCAGGAATCTGTTCAGTGAGCTACTACCACGCTCAAGGGTAGTTGGGTCTGTTACACCATAAGTTGGAATGGTGTTGCTGGTTGGGAGCGATGCGTCTCGACGTGTAACACGCGATTTCATGTTTTGCGTTGAGTGATGGCTTATTATCACTTACTCCAAAAATCGGGACATTTGGCGTCCCGATCACGAGTAAATCGGGACACGTCCCCAGACCCCCGAAAATCGGGACGTCCCGCGCAAATCGGGACACCTGGCAACGCTAGATGTGAGGTACACACCTTATCATTATTATTGGCCGCCGCTGAAAAATTCTATCACTCTTATCTTCCACAATCCGACATCAATGTCATCCTAAGAAACAGTAACGCAATACTGGCTCGTCAGTATTACAGCAGCGGCCATTAATAATGATAAAGTGTGTACCTTTGCCGCCTGTGTGCACTGTACCCAAACTCTACACTGTCACAAGTATGAAATGTCTACCTCGCTGCCTCTTAGAGTTGAAAACTGTTATTCTGACATCATATACTTGGCGAGTTTCCTCTGAGATGTTGTTCTTAGTATATAAAAGAAGGTAGTTATCTTATTAATAATAAAATTGTGGCAGGTGTGAGTAGTATTCTTTTGATGGAAGGGGGATGTAGTACAAAGAACATTGGGAACAGCTAGTTTAAACATTCACAATGAATAAATAAAAACAATTTGCATGTATTAACCACCGGGGATTCTATCATTACCGTGGCGCCACAATATGATGATTGATTCTTATAGAACTCGACAAAACAAATCGAAAATAAGGAATAAAGTTTTTTGATATCTCGCTTGGTTCTCGAGATATCGTATCTCAAAATTGACGTAGTTAGGTTGAAATACGGCCTGGACCAGAAGAAAAATTTTGCTATAGCCAAATTTGATGATGAATTCTTACGTAACTCGATGAGACAAATGGAAAATAAAGAAAAAAGTTTTTTGATATCTCGCTTAGTTCTCGACATATTGTATCTCAAAAGTGATGAGGTTAGGGTGAGGTACGGCCTGGACCAAAATTTTTGTTTTCACCAAAACCACCATATCTACATGGTGGAAATGCACTATAGGTGTTTTATTTTCTTCCTAGTGATTGTTGTTAGGTTGAAATACGGCCTGGACCAGAAGAAAAAAACATCAAAAGCAGAAGAAACTATACCTATGGCTGATTTTTAACATGCTATATCTCGAAAACCGAGCGAGATATCAAAAAATTTTATTCTTTATTTTCGATTTATTTCGTCGAGTTCTGCAAGAATCTATCATCAGATTTTGGCGCCACGGTAATGATAGAACTGCCTCTAATTAAATTAATTATTGTATAATTATATCTTCAGTCCGCTTCAAATTATATTATTATGCACTTGAGCCAATGTAGTTTTAAGTTTGAGAAATGCTGGCCAAACACTTCTTTAGGTATGGTCTTAAACTAAATCTGCAATTTTGCCTATATCTCATCTGTTGTTGAAAAAGTTGTTCTTCAACTATCCTTTTGAGTCTGGGAAATAGGGAGAAGTCACAGTTTGTCGGTGAATAAGGTGGTTGTGGCGTCACAGTGATGTTGTTTTGCCAATAACTGTTGGATGAATGTACGGATGAGGTGGTGCATTGTCATGGTGCAAAAATCCATTAGTTTTCACTCCAAAGCTCGGTAAATATTTTCTGGATTGTCTCTCACAAATTGTGCCAAACTTGTCTACTGTAACAACCTCTCTGCTGGTAATTTTTCTATTGTCAAGCACAATTTCTTTAATTTTTTTCTATGTTCTCATGATTGATGGAAGTGTTATATCACCCAGATCTTGTGTCATCTTTGATTCCTTTCCGATCTTATTGAAAAGGTTTTTGCCATTCATAAACTTGTGATTGTAATATTGTCTCCAAAGTTCTGTAACATTTTGAATGCGTCACTGGATTTAATTCCATTTTATCACAAAATTGCACACAAACACATTAATGCTACATTTTTATTCCCAAAATAAAAATGCCAAATGCACTAAAGAACGTCTTGCTCATTTGCATATTGAATACAAACTACGCATTGCAGTTACCCAACAGTTAACACATACATTACTACCAGTGCTGCCAACCCACAGAAAAAAAATCAACCAATATCCAAGATACAGCATACACAATATCGAAAATCTCGTTAATTTTTTTAGCACACCTTGTATAAACTTCCACTTAAGAATTAGGTTCTTAAATATGTTAATTATCATACCAGACTTCTCTCTTATATTGTGAATAGTATTGATATGTTTTAGAATTTAAATAAAATAATAGGATTAGTCTATAGCAATTTTTATGCCAGTTATTTTTCTTCTGTCATGCAGGACAGTGGTTATTTTAACATGAAGAACCTCTTACCACTCATTGGATTATTTTTTCTGTGCCATGGAGTAATATGTATTGGTTCCCTCACACCACAGCAAGTGCATTTGGCTTTAGGAGGTAAGCTAAAATATATGAGACTTAATCTAGGCTAATAATTCATTTCGATACCATCCATTTCCTCTTGCTGCTTTAATCCCATCACCAGAACTTACTAAATTTCCTTTTATCAGTATGTGATTTTTATTTCTTCAATGTTTAATTTATCAGCTTTGTTTGAAACATAATATTGCAATTGAGTGTTTAATGGGACTACCGCCAGATTGTGTTTTCACAATGCAATCCGGCTGTACATCTGTGACGACTTCATTACAATCATACACCAGAAAGATCTTTCTTCTTAAAACATAATACTATATTTACAAAAAAAAAAAAAAAAAAAAAAAAAAAAAAAAAAAAACATTAGTTCATTACAAAATGTTTAATTTTAGTAAAATAAAATGGCACATTTACAAAATTATCTTTCGTTATTTAATGTGAGCGAATTTAGATATTACACTAGTGAAATCAATGTTTCTCACTAAATCGGTTTCTATATTCGTTAAAGCCAGATCATTTAGACATATATGTGCTAGGCCCCTTGAAGGCACGGGGCCTGTGTCATTTGCTAACTCTTGCTACATGGTTAATCCGGTACTGGCTTCTATTCTGTTAGCGATTTCTTTACATTCCTCCTTTTGTGTTACCAAAATTTTTAGTTTAAACTATTTAATGGTCTGTGGTAAACTGTTCACCATATCCCTTAATAATTCAAGTGAGTTCATTACTTGTTTACCAACAAATGAAAATTTTCCCACTCCATTAAATATGGAACCAACTGCTAATTTATGGTCTTCTCTTCCATTTCACTTACTGCTACCAGTTTCTTATATACTCCCAGCTCTCTTCATCCATCTGCTGTCTTTGAATTACCTCTAATTTAGTTTCTTTATATCATCACCTACTAAATGTGTTCTCTAGTAAGTTCTGCAAAAAAAAAAAAAAAAAAAAAAAAAAAAAAAGCTGCCTTCTTTTCCACCCACTCAAATACCTTTATTTCATACCAATAATGTAAATCCTGGACAATGAAGAAGTGGAAAATTACAAAAATACAAGCAAGCAAAATGAAATTTCTAAGAAGCAGAATGGGTGTTAAGAGAATGACCAGGATAAGAAAATAAATTATTAGTCATACAGTAAAAGAGGAACTGCTACAGGAAATGATAGAGAAGGCTAGACTAAGATGGTATGACCATGTTAAGAGAACGAAGGTGCAGAAAATCACAAGGAAAATCTGGAAATGAAGATTCATGGTAAACGACCCAGTGAAAGACCAGGGGGTTTTGTCACAGAATTTGTCATTATTTTCCAGTGTCAGTTTTTTGAGTGAGATATAAGTGTGCTCATCACATCTTTGGGACACTGTTGGTCATGGAAATTGCATAAAGTTTTTTTCCTTTGTCTCTCTCTGACCTCTGTTTCTATCCACTCTCTCATTGGCTTTTGAACAGTACACATAAAACAAAACTAAATGCAGGGAGTACAAAACTAATAATCTGTTGAAAAGTAATTGCAGAGTTAATGCATTGGGGGTTGAAATAAATAAATAAATAAATTAAATGGGATTACTGGGATTGCGATTCCCCAAGGAATTGGCGGCGTATTTATAGTACAGTAGTAAAATGCAAAACACCACTAGAAATACTTTCCAAAGTACATTTAACTGCAACTGAAATATAGTTTCCAATTAATTTTTTCTAGAGATACCACGAATATTCGGCTACTATTTGGTATTCGGACACTTTTTTCCATATTCGGTATTTGGCCGAATGTTGCCTACTATTCAGCCGAATACTGAATACCAAATCCTGAAAAAAGAAAACTCACATATTACCCAAAAATTTATTTATTTTAGTTCCAAATTATTACATTTAATACTGAAAATCTACCAGCAGTAAGTTGTGATGTATGAAAATAATTGTTTCAACATTTTTTGTTAGAAAACGGTTGCGCTTTTCCTCATAAAGTAAACCTGCTTCTGAAATTGGCCTCTCACTATATACTGTAGTGCCAGGAGACGATAAGTAAATCCGAGCGAATTATGTCAGTCTTGGGTACTGTTTAGCGTTTGCTGACCACCACTTGTAAGGGTCTGCTGTCTGATGTAGGCGAACAGTTTTCATATAAAAATCAATCTCATTTGCTGCAAGACGAATTGCTACCCATTTTGACCACTCTGATATTGCACAAGAAAATTTGAAATTAAAAAAAAAAGAAAAAAAAATTACAAGCGGTAAATTCATTCGCCAAGAACTTGACGTGTCAAACCGCCAACTAGTACAAGATGTAAGCACTTGATGGAATTCCACATATTATTTAATGGAGAAATTATTAGAACAAAAGTGAGCTGTTTCTTTGTACATAACTGATCACAAGTGTTTAATCAATTTAACACCTTTTCAGTGGCAGCTAATCGAACAATGTATCAAGCTCCTGAAGCCATTCGAGGAGATTATGAGAATAACCAGCTCAGGTATTTCCTGCATCTCTGAAGTGATTCCACATATCGTCACATTGTTGAAATACCTGGGGAAGGTAGAAACTGCATATAGAACACCAAATTTATTGAGAATGAGAACTTCATTACAAGCTGAGGGAGGCAAAAGCCACATTGGACTACGTGGTGGGAGGGGGGGTTCACAGGAGGCCAAAATGGAGCACGTGGTTATGGATGCTCCATGAGATAGGTCGTAGCCAGTCACCCACGAAAGCTACACAGTACACATTTTTGCCGAATATTCGGCGCTTAGACCAAGAGCGTGGCCAAATATTCGGTATTCGGCAAAATCACTATTCATGGCATATCTAATTTTTTATATTCTTTTATATTTATAAATTTGTAATTTTTTTCCAAAAAAAAACCATTGTATAGTATATTTCTTTATTACTTTTGTTCTATTTTATTTTATCGTATTGTTACTTTGCCACTTTTTATTTAATTTTTTCTTAGCTTGTTATTTTAAAATCTTGTTTCCCTTTGCTCACTCCCAGAATTTTTCTCCTTTTCCTCAGTTTCTAATAACATAACTTTGTACACATGCCATACTTCACATTAGACCTTCTGTGTGTCTCACTCTTGTAAAGTTAATAGGAACTTTCAAAATATTGTTTATTTATTGCATTAATTTAATTTTTTATCACAAACCACCTCTGTTTATCACCTTGGTGAATGAATGATTTACTTTCTCTTATCTTGTGCATTATCAGTAAAGTTTACTTAAAAAAAAATAAAAAAAATTGAAATATGAATAAGTTCTGATTGTTCAGTCTTTATTTTACATTGGAATTTGCAGACAATCAGTATGAAATGACAGTTACTTGGAACACAGTGAGCAAGACCAAAGACACTCTTGTTGAATATGGAGTTGATGGATTGAAGCAGAAGGTAGCTGGAAATGCAACTAGATTTGAGGAGTGCAAGAAACATCCTTGCAATAAGCAGGATGTACACAGAGTGAGGCTGCAGAATCTAACTCCTGCGTCAACATACAGTGAGTACCCTACTTTTATTTCCGTATCTTTTCTTTTCATCTGCTTTCATGACTTTTTTGTTTCTTTTAATTGTCAATCTTCATCTCATCATATCTGTCACAACCCATATTCTCAGTTATCTGCTTCATATGTCATAAATGTTGGTTGTCCTCTACAGAGTTTCCTTTTGACTGTTCCCTCCACTAAAGTAATAAACATTCCCATTTGTTATCAAATGTGCAACATCATCTTGTGTCTTCTTTGTGTGGGACTCTTCCACAAACTTCATTCCTTACCTATCATTTCCAAATCACATTAATTTCACTTTCCGTGTTCTTTTATAACACCATGTTGCAAATACTTCAATTTTGCTTCTTTCTGGTGTTCCCTTAGTCTAAACTACACTATCTTACAGTGATGTGCTCTTTACTTACAGTTTTAGAAAGTTCTTGTTGTTTCCTTTTTCAGAATTTGAAACTAAAAATTTCCATTATCCAATGTGGCTCTTTTTGCTATAATTACTCTGCTTTAACTAATCTTTTATATATATATATATACACGAGGCGCGTACAGAAAGTAAGTTCCGTTTGGTAATAAAATGAAATTGTACACAGATACAGAAGAAATTTTTATTGCACAAAATTCTACAACTCTTAAACTACTTTTCCACATAACTGCCGAAATTTTGCAGGCATTTGTCATAGCGTGGCACCAGGTTTTGTATACCTTCTTCATAGAAATCTGCCGCCTGTGTCTTCAACCAGTTGGAAACAGTTTCTTTCAGCTCGTCGTCATTGGTGAAGTGATGACCGCCAAGGAAAGACTTGAGATGTAAGAACAGATGAAAGTCGCTAGGAGCGAGGTCAGGGCTGTACGGAGGATGGTGAAACAGTCCCAGCCAAATCCCTGTCCGAGGTTTTTCGTCATGTTTGCAGTGTGTGGTCGTGCATTGTCGTGAAGCAAAACAACACCTTTTAACAGCAGTCCCCGGCGCTTATTCTGAATTGCACGGCGCAATTTCTGAAGTGTCTCGCAATAAGCATCTGCTTTGATTGTTTGACCACGCAGTAAGAAGTCAATGACTAGGATGCCTTTCCAGTTCCAGAACACTGTGCACATCATTTTCCGAGGTGTCATGATTTGCTTCGGCTTAACCTTTGGTGGGGATGAAGTGTGCCTTCATTCCATTGATTGCCGCTTACTCTCAGGGGTGTCGTAAGAAACCCACGTTTCATCTCCTGTGACTATCCATCTCAGAAATTCTTCGCCGCTTTCAGCATTACGGGTCAAAAACTCAAGTGCACTACCCAGCCGTTGTGTTTTGTGTTGCTCAGTGAGAATCTTTGGTACCCAACGTGAGCAAAGTTTACGGAATTTTAGTTGTTTGGTAACAATTTCATGCATCAGTGATCGTGAAATTTGGGGGAAGTCCATAGCGAGAGCACTAATTGTAAACCTACGGTTTTCCTGGATCTTGTCATCAATCGCGTGAACCAGTTCTTCTGTAACCAAAGGTGGACACCCACTTCGTTCTTCATCGTGCACATCACTACGCCCGCCATTGAACTGTCGGACCCATCTTCTCACCATCGAATCACTCATCGCATTTGGTCCGTAAACATCGCAAATTTGCCGATAAATTTCACTTGCTTTCACTTTCTCACTTTTCAGCCATCACCACCTAGCACAGATCACTGGTGTTTGTGTGTGGAAGTAGCATGGAGTTTCCTGTCGTGCACAACGTTGGCCGAATGTCGATAGCTGTGGGGATGTGGGAGATATGATGGTTAAAAGTGGTCGATGCAGGGCATTTTCGTATTTCGACAAAAGACGTGTGTCTCCGTATATGTCACTCTGCTGCCACAACTACATAGCATAGACCATTGCTGTTTGTGTATGGTAGTGGTATCGTGGCTCCTCTCGTGTACTATGGTGGTTACATGTCGGTAGCTATGGCGGTGTGGGAGATATGGTGGTTGAAAGTGGTCGACCTGCGGCACTTTCATATTTCTACCAAAAACGCATGTATCATGGTGTATCACTTTTCAGACAAAACTATCTAGCGCAGATCGCTGGTGTTTGTGTGTGGTAGTAGCACAGAGTAACCCATCGATAACAACACAGGCCAAATTTCGGTAACTGTGGTAGTGTGGGGGATATGGTGGTTGAAATTGGCCGATCAAGGATATTTTCATATTTCGACCAAAGACATCTGTCTCCGTATATGTCACTCTGCTGCCACAACTACAAAGCATAGATCATTGGTGTTTGTGTGTGGTAGTGGTATCGTGTCTCCTATCGTGTACTATGGTGGTTAGATGTCGGTAGCTATGGGGGGTGTGGGAGATATGGTGGTTGAAAGTGGTCAACCTGCGGCACTTTCATATTTCTACCAAAAACGCATGTGTCATGGTGTATCACTTTTCAGACAAAACTATCTAGCACAGATCACTGGTGTTTGTGTGTGGCAGTAGCACAGAGTCACCCGTCGATCACACCGTTGGCCGAATTTCGGTAACAGTGAATGCGTGGGAGATGTGTTGGTTGATATTGGTCGTTTAAGGATATTTTCGTAATTCAACCAAAGACATGTGTTGCTGCCTGAACTACATAGTACAGATGACGGGCGTTTGTGTGTGGTAATAGCATTGAGTCTTCCATCGTGCATTATGGTGGTTAGATGTCGTTAGCTGTCAATCCAAATTCTTTATAAACGAAGTCGTGGGTACCAGCTAGTTACATCTAATTATGTTTTATAATAATATCCTATTATTGCTATAATTTCTGCGAAATTTCACAACTTTTGTCTTACTTTAATTTATATGTAGTCCCAATGTCTTCTCTGTTTTGTTCATGCTATTCAGTAATTTTTCAATATACTCAATCTGTTCTAACAAATCAAAGCATACTTATTGCTTCATACTGAATACTTATGCCAAATTTAAAAAAATTTCTTCATTGTTTCCTCTAACAAGTAAAATGTTAATGGGGATAGACTACAATCTCGTCTCACAAATAACTGGTGCTTATCTCTCATATTGTTTTACTTTTTTTATAGCCACTTCATTATTATATAGATTATTATCTTATATATCAATATTTTAGACTCCTATTCTATTTTTTTTTTTTTTAAATGATTTAAAACCCCATAAAAATCTCGTTGTTTTTCTGGAACCACCATTAATTTCCAGAATTGCTTTTTAGATACCACACTTTTTATAAGCTTCTCCATGTATCCCTTCCACTTAGATACGAGGGGGGATCAAATATAAACGGGATTTTATTTTTGATTTAAATTAATTTATTGATAAACACTAGGTAATTACAATTTATTTTTCCCCGTAGTTTCCTGCTTTTGAAATACATTTTTTCCAGCGTATGGGCAGCTTTTTGATGCCCTCATCATAAAAAGAACATGGTCGTGTCACTATCCAGTTGCGCACGAGGTCTTCCACACTCTCGTCATCTTCGAATCGTTGCCCTCCTAGAGCTTCTTTCAGAGGTCCAAGCAAATGGAAATCGGGAGGGCGATAAGACCAGACTGTAAGGAGGGTGATCAAGTGTAGTCCAGTGCAATTCCTGTAGTTTAGAGACAGTTAGAGATGCAGTATGGGGTCGCGCATTGTCTTGGAGGAGAATGACCTGTCGAATCGGCTGGTCTTTTCTTTTGCGGCGATATGCAACTCTCGCCTTGTTCAACAACTCACAGTAGTAAGCAGCATTGAATGTGCGTCACTTCTGCAAAAAATCAATCAGCAAAATGCCTCGCTGATTGAAAAAAACGGTTGAAAGAACCTTGCCAACTGACAGTCGAGTCTTGGCTTTCACTGGTGCTGCCTCCTCTTTCCTCCGCCACTCCTTACTGGCTTCTTTGGATTCTGGGGTGTAGTGGTGAACCCATGTTTCATCGCAGGTGACGATCCAATTAAAAAATGCATCACCTTCTTCCGCAAACTTTGCTGTAAGCCTCTGACAGACTTCCAAACGTCTCAACTTCAGATTTTCGGTCAAAAGGTGAGGGACCCATCTGGAACACACTTTACGGAACAGTGGGTGTTTTGTGGTGATTTCTTGACAGCTCCCATAACTGATTCCGACTTGTTCTGCAATTTCTGACACTCTCGCCCGTCGATCGACGTCAATAATGTCTTTAACCGCACGAATGTTTTCGTCTGTAACGCTGGTCCGGGGACGGCGATCGTGTTGCTGATTTTCCACACTTTCTCGTCCTTCCTTGAACTTTTTATGCCAGAAAAACACACGCGTCCTTGACAACGCTTGATCACCGAACTGTGCAGTCAATCTCTGGCAAATTTCCGCCGCTGTAACTCCTTCAAGAGCAAGAAATTTTATAATAATGCGTTGCGCAGTGGAGGGGTGCACCTGTTGCTTCGACATCATGAGCGTTACTAACTAAATGGCGGGAAATATCTAACAGCATGCTCTCCCCACTCCTAATGGTCCCGCCTAAGCATAGCAGAAGCGCGGGGTCAGTACTGCCAATTGTTGATTTTCAGGAACAACAATCCCGTTTATATTTGATCCCCCCTCGTACATAGATTATACTTGATTGTCTTCAAACAAGAGACAGCTGGCCAATATGCTGAAATGAATGATTTTGGTTTTCCTTGCTGGAACAGATTAGAGGTTATATAGGATGGTCTCCAATAAGGGATAGAGTCGAGTATTGCAATGAGTCGGAGAACAATGTAATCTATGCCTTAATACCTGATACTCTATTCCATCGAAAGAGATTACCTGAAAAAGAAAATGGGGGATAGGACTTGTCTATTATTGAAACTGTAAGAAAAAAATTAAAGAAATAACTAATGGTGATGGTCATTATGGTCTTGAAGGAGTTTCTCAAAAGTATTGTCAGGGAATAAATGAACACAGCTTTTCTTGGTGTTATTTATTTATGAATGTTTCTTGCCAAAATATTGTGTATAAATAATAGTATTATTCAGTTTGTTTCCCAAGAAACTTTCATAAATCATCAAGGAAGTTTAAATGTTGTGAATAATTTGGTTCACTCTTTTGATGCCATCAGAAATTTCAATGTTGCTTACTGTCTGTGCCAAATGCAGTTATTCATGAAAATAAGTGCATTGGGTCAATTTGTGCTTTTTAAACAGCATCATAAAAAAAATGAAAAGAATTTGCATAACACATTGATATTTGAGAAATTTTACTGTGGCGAGAAGAGTATAATAAATCAAAAACCATTAAAGGCTCTCATTAGGGAAGTGTCCAACAAAAAAATACCGACAAAACCAAGCGGAACATCAGCAGACAACTTATTACCACTATTTCCAGAACTCGTTTCTATCACAGGAATTTCCCAAGCCCCCTGCACCGGTTAGGGATTTCGAGAATCTCTGCTTTGCGATTGTCAAGATCAGGCTATTGGAGACATAAATCACATAATATTATCATACAAAAATTTAAACCTCATAAAAATAAAATGATAAGTGAACTAGCCAGAATGGGAATCCCCCAACCACAAATTTAATCTTGCTCCTGGCCAGCGAACTATGTATGTTGCAACTAATGTATACCAAGAAGATTGTACTTATAATACATAAGATGGCTGTATGGTCTCTGTTATCAAAGGTCAATAAAATAAAATAAAAATACTCTTGCATTGTTTACATCAATAAAATTATCTCCAAATCTGAGTATGATTTTGGATTTTATAGTTTGAAACAAAAAATATGAAAAAAGTATGCTAAAGAGACTAGTACTTTGAAAAATTGTATTTTATTTTTTAATTGCTACTTCTGGCTGTCATAGTTTCGCATTCAATAAAGCCCTTTTGTAGACTGGAGGAAATGTTCGTTGACGATGTTCTTCATAGTGGACAACTTTGTAAATTTATTTTTATCAGTAAACTTCACATGTTAATGAGTATGGCTGTGTTCAAAACTAACTTCATTGTTGAATAATAGTTATCCGTTTATCAAAGAAGCACATATGAGGTTTTCAAAACATACATATATATTTTGAATGGAATGTAAATTTTTGAGACAGTTTCAGTTAGACAGACCTTATTTTGCATTCATGAATATTCATTAACACAGTGCATTATTGTTAACAGGTAAAAAGTGAATTGGTACATTAACACGTAGTTGCTGCATCCAACTGATCCAATATTAATATATTCATAATGAGCACTGAAGTATTTTCTTGCATTGTATCAAACTATCCAGAGCTACAAACCATGTGACTGGTGGTTTTTCTGGTGTCCTTTAATCCTACAGTCCTATTAAAAATTAAACAGTGTTTATCCATTAATTGCATCTGAGCATTTCTCAGTTGTCTTAAAATATTTGATGTGAAAATAATATGCAGACAATAATCTTTTTGCCCTCATGCCCAGAAGTTGCTAATATTGAATTGTTGTGATTGTAGTGTACCATTGTGGTAGCACTGACGGAGGTTGGTCACCGGTATTCCTATTCACAACGCCACCGGCCCCGTCCGTACCCTGGGCACCGCGCCTGTTGGTGTACAGCGACATGGGCAGTGTAAACGCACAGTTGCTACCCAGGATGGAGCAGGAGGTAGCACGAGGGGATGTAGACCCTATTCTTCACGTTGGAGACTCGGACTCGGTGAGCTTGTTGTTATATATAAATAAATGTTTGATTGACATTCTTCAATTCTGTTTTCATTTCTTTTATGCCATTACACTCCAACACACTCAGCAATGTGTTATGTATAATTTTTTCTTCTATTATTCTTTCCTTCTGCTAGATACTTCAGATACTTATAGACTATCCATTATATCTTTGGGCTCAGTTTATCCAGAGTCAAACTGATCCTAAAAAGAAAATGGTTTAGAGGGTTTAACATATTTTTCTTTCTGTATTTGTTCCACTCCACACTTGATTATGTTCTTTTATTATTGAATTACAGTAAATAAATCACCTCTATGTTCATTGGTCAAAATTAGTCTGCTAAGAATTTTACTTTATCCACTCTCTAATTGCACCTTCTTTTTAGCATATTTTCAACTGTTTGTTTTATTCTCTTGTACCAAATTTGTAACAAAAAACATAATTCAAATTACTAAGATAGATGATATGCTTGTCTTGGTACTACTGCATTCATCTGTGATAAGTGATGGGCATTTTTCCTTATTTAAGTTACAAAATTCATGTTATTTGCTTACTATCTTTTTCAAACATACCTTGGATATAGACTGAGTTTCTAGTGTGAAACTTCAAAATGTGGTATTTCATAAAAATGTAGTGAACATTACAGTTCACAAACAAATCTAAGTTTCCTGACATTTTTGTTAACTTATTTGTCATTATGACTGAATAATTGTCATCCACATTTTACAGGGTAGTAGATCAATCTCCTTTCAGTTGATGTATTTGTTATTGTTGTTATTTATTTGACACTTGGCCTGTAGGCTATACAGTCTTTGCACATTACACAAACATTCAACAATATAAGTCTACATTCAGCATAAAACAAAAGTCAACAATGCCAAATAATTTTCCATAGAAAAAGATACATGACATACCACACATTTATATTTATATCATCATCATCATCCTCTACAGTTTCCAGCCTCTGGCCAGGTCTGCTTTATGCACAAGCCCCTCCATTTCCTTCTTTCTTCCCACCACCTCTCTGTCACCACTTTGTTCCAGTCCTCTCCTCTCTTCCGTACACACTCCTCCACTCCTTTCAGCCATTCATCTCTTGGTCTTCCTCTGGGTCGTTTACCATGCATCTTAATTTCATGGATTTTTCTTGGGATTCTCTGAGCCTCCATTCTCTTGACATGTCCATACTATCTCAGTCTGGTCCTCTCTACCTTTCCTGTAGGGGTTCCTCTTTTATGGTGCATGTAATCACTTCATTCCTTATTCTGTCCATTTTAGTAACTCCCATTCTACCTCTTATATTTATATATTGTTCTTAAATTCAAAGCATAGCATTGTCTGGTATTTTAATGCATTTTTTCAGAACAAGATGACTTAACATTTACTGGGTAGTTTGTATCACATTGTTTTAGATCTTTTAAGTTGATATCTGTATCATTTTTATACCTTTTGCATACAAAAAAGAAATGGTTAGTGTCTGCTTCAGACACTCCGTCTCAATTACACAGTGGAAAACTTCTATTTGTGTTTTACGCAAGTGGCTTGTGATTCTAAACTGGAAATTATAGACACAGCCTGTAGACTTGTAAAATACAGAAATATTGGTTGGAACTATTGTGAAAATTGCATAAAAACAACATTTTGGTATTGATAGTACCCAGTCCAAAAATTGAACTGACATAATCTCTGCCAGTTAAAACATATCAGCTCTAAGAAGCTACATGTCTTTCTGCCGGTAAGCTTATTCCAAAAGTAACTGTAAAAAATCACCACAAAAAATTAATGCTTTCATTTACCTGAAGTTTGCTTATTATACATGAGATGAATTAATTTTTTCTTTGTGTTTGATTGTGCACTCAATGCTTCCGTTAATTTAGTAGATAAATTACTTTCATTTCTTTTTTAATTGTATAATGATATCTTCATTGACATGTTTTTCCCCAGGAGAATGGTGCGGTTGGTGATGAGTTTATGAGACAAATTGAATCCCTTGCTGCATATGTTCCTTATATGACCTGTCCTGGAAATCACGAGGAGTGGGGGTAGGTACAACTGGCTTAATTAATGATGAATCAAGAGATCAGTATTTTAAGTGATTTTTAGCTTGCACAAATTCCCATTCCTCTTTTACTCATCCATGATAACAATAACTGTGGATTCGTTACTGAAGTGTGTAGATAGTTGCATTTAGCATGTTCACATAAGACTGGAATAAGTCATGTGGTCTGCTATTTTTAGGCAGTGAAGAAGTGTGAACAGAAAAGTAATGGAATTAAACAAATTTGGTATCATAAAACATTGATGAGCAGGTTATTATCTACAGGAAATTTATTCTGTTCTCTTTCTTTGTTTAATCCATTAATGATGGCGTGTCCATGCCTGAAACTTTATTCTTTCATAGCCTTCGTCAGTCTCATTCTGATATTTAAGTTGGTTCAGGAGGAATGGTAAATATTGAAGTAGGTGGTAGTATGAACAATACTGAGTAAAAAGTTCATCCAAACATGAGTCTGATTTCCATTTTTTTTGAAGATACGGGCGCTGGAATGTTATGCACAAAAGTTTAAATTAAATGTTCAAAAATCCCACGATAAACCTCAATATAGTTTACAGCTCTCTTTTCAACAGTACATGTAGCTCTTCTGTGTACTTTTACGTGGGTAGCAGCATTTACAACACAAGCGAGTAAATTGTCTCTTATGTTTATTTTTTGTTTGTACTCTTTGTTTTCAACTATACCCACACAAAAAATCTAATGGTGATAGATTTATTTTATGCATAAAATTTCAGCACTTGTATGTCCAAAATGAATCGAAATCAGAAACATGTTTATATGAACGTTTTTACTCAATATTATTCGTACTACCACTCCTTAATATTTACCATTCCTCCTGAATCACCCTGCATAGTTACTCTAAACATACACTATGGTAATTAATTAGAGCTTTTGGTGTGGAATATAAATTCTTATCAAAATATGTGAAATGTGTAAACATTAGTTTATTTAAATAACATCATCTTAGTTGATTCTGTCTCTGAAGTTTTCAAGTTTTCAAGTTTTAAAAACCAGTAAAACACAATAATGATGAGTGAAAATGCTGAGAAACTTCTGTTAGGTATGAAAACAAGGAAGAGTACCAAAAATAACCAATGGAGGCAGGGAGCCAGGAAAAACACAAAGACATTAACATACAATACAAAATTAGTCATGTAAAAGGTGAAATATTTGACAAGGGGAAAGATGTGTGCACATCCAGACTTTCCACATGACTGATCCAGTGATGAAACATTTGTGAGGGGATGAGGATTGCAGTGGGAGGTTGTGGGGAAGTGGACCAACAATAATTGTGGGAAAGTATAATCTCTGCAATGACCAGTCAAAGTAAAATAAAATGAATAAATTTCCTAAAAATTATAAATTTTTGGATATGTTTAAAAATAAAAAATACTAGCTCGTACCCGTGACTTCGTACGCGTGGATTAAGAATTTTTTGCCAGAATTGAATATAGAAAGTTGTTGGTAATGAAGGATTGGACCCAAACAACACCGAGTCGGCATAATATGACAGGAAAGCTATCACTATATCATTCTACCGTCAAACCAGTCTCTTGAAGATAATCAGTTCCAGCATATTTCTGTCACCATTCGATAAGGTCTCAGAATTTCATGACTACAACTGTTAAACATACCGGAGAAAATGTCCTGTGCCCTTCATCCAGATTTTCTTGTCAAATTCCATCAACATCGATATAGCCATTTGGTCGTAAAAAGGTAACAAAAAGACAGAGACTTACTTCCGTGTTTATAGTATTATTACTGCAGTTCAAACACACACACACACTGACTGCGAACAACCCCTGAGGTATCATTATATTGTAAAAAAGTGAACACATACAGCATTGCAAGACTACCTACGATTTGCCTCGCATTGCACCCCTAACTTTGTGATATCTACAGTTTAACATTTAATCCGAATAACCTACGGCCCAGGCGTGACTCTTACGACCAAAAACAATTTTTAAAAATCTTAGCCTCCACGGAGATTTGAACCGGAGATCACGACCCAAATATTTGTAAGCAAGAGTTTAACCACAGATCTGTTTGACCGATACACGGAAAAAGCAGTATACAGACATCCATATCCTACTCGTCTGTCTATCGCCATTCAGTAGTATTTCGAAATTATGAGACAACATGTATTATTTATACAGATAATTTTTTCAACCAAATGTAGACAGTATTTTTCTCCTTGTTTCAAAGGATAAGTGTGCAAAGTTTCATCGAGATAGGATGGAAACTGTGGATTTGTATGAAGAACAAACAAACATACATACATTCATCTTTATATATATAGATTTAAAATTGATGTATATTTATAACAAAAGTGACAGATTTACAGATGGGGTCTTAACGGAGGTTGCGGCCAGAGGGATTTATGATATCTAGGATGTGCTGGTTGGCCAGTTCCCATCTCTGGAGTTCCAAAGAGATAGTAGTTCATGTTGGCTGATCATTAGAGAGTTTATACTTCAATACAACTATTGTTGCTCAACTTTCCCTTCTCTAACCATTGCAATCCCAACCCCTTCCAAATCTCACACTCAGTCATATAACATCTCTGGATGTACAAGGTCTGTCTCAAAAGTATCCGACCTTCCTTCATATTTTCCTGCAGGTGTTCTGCATCATCAGGCTGATGGTATCCTTCAAAGTAGTCCCCGTTTGATTGAAGAATATTCCCCAACAGCCTTTCCACTTTTGGAAGCAGTCCTGAAACTTGTTTTTATTTTTTTTTTATTTTTTATTTTTTTTTTTTTATTTTTTTTTTTTTTTTTTTTTTTTTTTTTTTTTTTGTATCGCTCTCCTGCCTTCATCAGTGGTAATGGATGGATTATTTTATTATTTTCCCTATCCTTCCTTGTTTTCAAGAAACAATAACATTGTTACTGAAGAAATTTTTAAGTGCATTTTTGTTTGTATGTAAGACTTGCTGTTCATATCTTCTAATATAACTTTTCCAGCAACTTCAGTGAGTACAGGTCACGCTTCTCCATGCCAGGAGGCACCGAAGGCCTAATGTACAGCTTCAACCTGGACCCGGTCCACTTTATCTCCAGTTTGACCGAATTCTACTACTTCCAGCAGTATGCCATCAAGCTGCCAATCAAGCAGTATGATTGGCTCATTGAGGACCTAAAGGTGACCTTCATAAAAGTTCTCAGAGCTTTTTTGGTTCAAGACTCATTAAAACTGGATTAATGTTTCTATTTTGCTGCTGTTTTTCAAGATACATTTAGGACATAGTATGTGCTTTAAAGTTAATGCTGTTAAAAGCATGTAAACTTTTAGTCAAGAACTGTCACTATGAATAATTCCATTCAATAGCTAATTGCCAAGTAAAGTAATTTGGGCCTTCACTACCTAAAACTCTCTAAGAGTTCCCTTGCTATAAACATTCAGGGCATTTACTGTACTATTTTCTGTGGTCAAGAATTCCAGAAACCTAAATAAAGTGTATTGCATCTGAAGGAGACCTAGTAAAATTCAACATTTTTAGATAGAATTGGCTGTTTTTAACCTTGCTGTTTCGTACTTACATCCCTGGTAAGGCCATGCAGATTTGTAATGACTGAAGTGTACAGAGCACACACATACAGAGCATCTCGGTCATATGTTTCATTTTCATGAGTAAGGGGATATCTTGAAATATTGTGTTTTTTTGTGGAGTGAAACAAATACAATTTTTTCAAAAAGTGTTTTGAATACATATTTATCCAATTCATAAACTTCTCTGTCAAATAAAAGGTATGATATTTTTTATCAAAAAATATTTACTGAAGTATATCTGTCTTTCTTCAACTGAGGTTTTTTCTGTTTTTTTGTCTTATATATGCCGGTGGCTTGGTCATTATTTTTTTTTTTACTGTCTTATATAATTTGAGTGTTAAATTCTTTCTCACCTACTACTTTTGTGATTTACAAATTTTAATTTTACATTCCTTCAGTGTTTTGGTAAATTACTCATCACTTCACTTGGTAATTTATTCCAATCGCTGACACCCATACCAACAAAAGAAAATTTTCCCACTCCCTTATGAATGAAATCGAGTGCCAGCTTTTGGTCATGGTCATCTTTTCCCTTCCATGCATTATTCCTAATTCTTCAACCAATATCCTTCCAAGCACCATCCCCAAAATATGCCTTGTACATTTCCAGCACTCTATTCACCCTTCTCCTGTCTTCCAATGGCTGCCAGTCCAGCTCCTTTGTCATATCAGTTACTAACTGGGTCCTGCGGTAATTTCCACAAACAAATCTAACTGCTCTTCTTTGCATGCCTTCCAAATCCTGTATTTGATACCCAAAATGTGGATTCAAACTACACCACCATATTCAACCAATAGTCTGACCAAAGTTTTTAAACTCAATTCCCTAACTTCTCTGGTACATCCTGTCATCGCCCTCTCAAGTAAATGAAGGATTTTGTAACCTTTTCTTACCATCTGCCTACTGTGCTCTGCCCAGTTATTATCAAATGTTATGCCAAGATATTTGCACTTCAAGCCTTCCACAAGCAATTCTAACCCCCTCCCCTTTTCCATAATCATAAAAAAACTTCATTAACTCCTGCTGCCCTCCTCCCTTCAACTTTGGTGAGTTTTGGGTGTATTTTCCCTTTCTTTTCCATTACACTAGTATGATATTTGTCAGGTTCAAATTAGTTGCAAGTTTTTTATTTTTGGAGTATGTCAAAAAGTTATTGTCTTTTTAAACATGTGGGTTTTTGTGAAGTTCTTAGGTATAACTTTTTCATTTGGCATTTTGAAGTCTAATTTTCCCAAAAGGGATATTTTGAATTTAGTTAAAGTTTTCAGTGCTTTGTCAAATTCAGTTTTGGCTAATTGTTCTCCAAATGTATAAGGAACCATTTCCATTTTTGTGCCCCTTACTAATTTTTTTTAATTCTATTTTTCCATTTAAATTACCATAGTGTTCACAAATATTAGTCCCTTGTATGGTTGATGTAATAATGTTTAGTATTTCAAAAGGTATGACTTCAAATGCTCATTTTATGTTATTTTCTCTAGAGGTTTTTCTTTTGTAGGTGGCTACAGTTTTGTCTGATTGTTAGTTTTTAATCTTGACAACTGTAATGATCATTATTGTTTTGAATGATTGACTGAATTAAAAGTGTCATTACAGTCACCGTGTGATATGATTATCAAATGATGTTAACTTGCCAAGAATGTGGTATTATGTCCTACAAACTTTCGTCGGTATTACATTTGAATTTTTCTTCTTAATAATACCACCACGGACAAACATCAGAAAAGGATGGCTAAATTGCACTGCTACTAAAACTTACTAAACAGATTCCAAAATATATCAAATTGTATTGTGCAAGATGATAAGTTTTGACCTGGAACACTGAACTTGTATGTATTACTCACTGTGTGAAAGTAATAAATTAATATCCTCTTCTGTGCTTTATAGTAATGGTCCCAGAAAATAATCACATTTAAAAACCCATATAAATAAAATGTGTTAAGTCTATTTAAAAAAAGAGAGAGAGAAAGAGAGATTTTGATGTATTCTGGTGGCTATTAATGAATACTGTGTGTTGGCAAATTTTCATAGCAAAAACATATTAACATTTGAGATAATTTCACACACAAATTTTGCATACATAGGAAGTTAGTGGCCATTCCTGAATTCAAATCGATTTTGTGTAAAATAACAAAAAGTGGACTTAACATGTTTTATCTGCTCTCTCTCCATTTGGGAACACTGAGAATGCTAAAAAAATTTTTTTTTTTGATTGATGTCTTATGAATAAAAATAGGTGATAGTATTGACAGATCATCAACACAGACGGTTTGAAGTATTACATCAGATCATGAAGTTTTTCCCCCCTTTAAATAAAACAAAATCAAAATAGCTCATTTCTTACATAGTTAAATTACTATCCACAAAAAATGCTGATGCGACTTATTGTGATTCTTTTCTTAGATGCTTTTTCCTCTCTTCAAGGTGTTCTCAGTGAGCCTATGTTTACTAGAAAATGTTTGTAACTCTGTATATTTTGTATATTTTTTTTTTCTTTAATGTGAAATTACCTTTGTATGTAAATAAATAGTGTACTTACATTTCTGTTGCAAGGTGTGGAAGCTGATCACCTTGCCTCTGCCAAGTATGTTCCTTTACCAGTTATGTCACTTTTAGTTTTACACTCGCGCCTATCATTCTGGAGGACACGGTTTCGAATTCCTGTCCGACCATCCATATTCTGGTTTTCCATGGTTTCCCAAAACCACTCCAGGCAATTACCAGAATGGTCACTTAAAAGATAATGACTGAATTCCTTCCTGTAACTTGCCCCCAGTACTTTCCCACCTTTAGTGACATCAATGTCAAGGCAGGAGCGTTAGTAAAATAAAAATTCATTTTTGCCAGTAATTGTGTGCAACATGGAAAGCAGCATATATAGTAAATGCAGAGGTGATCAATTGCTTCCAATTTATTTTACTATAATTTAATTTAACTGCAATGGTGCACTTGCTCCGGTGGCAATTTCCCTACACACCCATTTTCACTTCTCCTTCTCCTATCTACTTTTTCTCTCTACTAATACCAACTTTAAATTCTTTTTGCTTTTTTGGTAAATTATTCATCATTTCTATTGGTAATATATTTCAGTCCCTTGCCATCTTCCCTACGAAATAAAATCTTTCCAAATCCTTGTTCCTGAAACTGAGTGCAAATGAAGTCGAGTAATATCATTTGTGACATTAAAAGTCACATTCTTAGTGAAGACATACATAACCAGCTACCACTATGTCAGCAGAAATGAAAATTTAAGCGAACTTTCATATATAGAAATGTAATTTAAAAAAAAAAATCTGTGGTAATGTTTAAACTACAAATAATTTTCTAGTAAATATTAGATCAGTGATAAGACATCAACAGAATGCAAAACGTATCAGAGTAAACATAAACCCAACAACAGTTGAAATCTTATTAACTAATAATTTAAACAAACAGTTGCATAAGTAATGACTTACAATAACTACATATTATTTGTAAATAGTTGTATAGGCTTGAGTAAAATATTAATGTGAGGCTAAACTTTCTGCTCCAACTGATTTTTACAATTGCTCATTACAGGGTTGTAAGGAGCGAATAGCGCCATTTGTTCTACCCATGCCCGATTGGTCAGCATTCCAAAGTACGGATTATGGATACACCCGCGTGCACTTCCAGAACAGCACACACGTCCACATTGAGCAGGTCTCCGATGACAAGGTAATGGCAGTAGTTTTTCTATCGTTTTAGATTATAACGTTTAAAAATAAACCCCCAATTTGGACCCGGGATGGACTGTTTGAGAGATTATCAGTTGAAAGATAACGCCAATGCAACTGTTTCATTTATTTATTGGTGCGTCATACGTGTTTCAACTCTCCTCGAGGCATCATCAGCGACGAATCTGTGTTAAAGTTTTTATATACAGTTTTATCCTATTATTACAAATTATGAGCATATTTTTATTAGATATTTTTATAGCTAATTGTTACTTACTATGCTCATAATTTGTAATAATAGGATAAAACTGTATATAAAAACTTTAACACAGATTCGTCGCTGATGATGCCTCGATGAGAGGTGAAACGCATATGACGCACCAATAAATAAATCAAACAGTTGCATTGGCATTATCTTTCAACTGGTAATTAATTAAGCAACTGTGGAAACATGGCCTGCAACAACATCGCATTGTTTGAGAGAGTTTGCTTCAGTGTCATGATGTGGTAGACTGTGATGTCTTAATGTTTCTATTATTTGCTTTTTGAATGATTGTTTACTGTAAAATAATAAAGGATAGGGAAAATGACTCATCACTCATCAAATTTGAAGTCTGCAACGAGTGAAACACATATGAGACAAACAAAAACATATAAAATATTTTGGTTTTACACCTTATTCATGCGTTAACGACCAAGTCATATGGTTCGGGAGGTGTTTACCATATGACTCGTGTGGAAAACTTCGGCATGTGCACACCTCCCGAACCACGTGACTTGGTCCCCAATGCATGAATGAGGTGTAAAACTGAAATATTGTGTATGTTTTTGTTTGTCTCATATGTGTTTCACTCATTGCATCCTTCAACTTTGCTGTGTGATGAGTCATTTTCCCTATCTTTATTGTTTAAATTACCTAAAAGACATTTCAATTTTCCTTCATATCATTATTATTTACTGTATAAGAAGTCTGCAGCTTTCTTAGTAACAGTAAGATTACAGTTAGCTCTGTTGATGGTGAAAAACAATTAAAATAATAATTCCCTTTTGAAAAGTCTTCCTGAAGAAAAAAAGAAGAAATCTTTAAATATCGATCTGGTACGTGGAAAGAGGTTTGTAAAACTGCATTTCATGAAAGTATCACTTGGACTCATTGGCGGATCCACGGGGGGGGGGGGGGGGTCATGGGAGTCATGACCCCCCCCTGGGAGCCCCTAGGTCAACCTCTGATAATACTTTTAATCTCATCGATTTTAATTTTAAAAAATATTTTGAAAGGTGTTCGATCAGATCTCACAGAAACATACATGATAGTCACGGTACGAGTATGTGCTGTTTATAATATTATGTTCTAACCGTTCGGTCATTGTGAATAAAATACCGTGCACGCGATTCCAAGTTTGATTCTGCTGCGTCACCCCATCCCTTCGCACTTCCGATGTTTGTTGTCGTCACAGCCATGTCGCTCCCGCCACCCCCGTGCGCTGCCGGGATTAACCAATCCTGTGTTGGTCCGACCATTCTGCTCGTAGTCGTGCACCACTTCAGGCTTGTTTATTGTGAATGCAATTTTAGCGCGAATCGAATAGTGCATAAAGAATATTTTACTTTGTGAGTCTTCAACAAATAGAAGCAGAGTTCCTGAAAGTTATTGCATCTGGCGTTGAAGGAAATGGTAAGCAATAAACAATCATAACTAGTTAGCAGTGTTAGTTCACTTCAAATCTCGAATTATGAATCTCGTGTAAGTTATACTGTTCTTAGGATGATTTTCGGCTATATGGAATTTTTTAAGTCTGACAGTTTTATATGTAGGCCTAAATATCTATATATATTCTCTATTGTCATTTAAAATGTTTCTGCATGATTGTAAGTAAATTTTTGGGGTCTAGTTTATGTCGCGATACATGACGTCACTAACTTTGGATAAAATTACAGTATAAATGGGCGCGCGATTGAAGCTTTGATTTTGTAGCGGCAATATTAGCGGAGTTTGTAGTTAGGTTGAATTTCAGCCTGGATCAGAATGAAAACTGAACCTTCTTGTCACAGCAAAAGGCACGAGGAATTCAGTTATCAGTTTTTAAGCAGCTTTCATAAGCACTTCGTCACGTTGTGATGTTATGTATTGCGATTTAAACTACTCCCAATTTGTGTAGGTTCTGATTATTTTCGTACCATTTCTATCGTTTCGAGTGATTGTTAGCTAGCCAGGCTCTTTTAATCAATGTTTTTTCGACGATTCTGTAGCGCTTATTTAATTTAAATGTAATTTAATTTTAAAAGCCCGAGAGTAGGCTTGTTTATAAGTTTGTTTTAATTTCGCTTGAGTTCGCTGGATCTATGGTACCAGCAATGTGCTTTAGAATCTTTGACGGAGCTCATGTCTTATCAGTGTATTTATTTATCGCTCATGAACAATCCGAGAGAATAAATGTAAAACGTGAATCGACAGTCTTGTTATTTCATCAACCACCTGATCATTCACAAGTTAGGCATAGGAATTATCAAACTTTGATAACAGTAACCAAAGTGCACGAAATCCGTCCCCTTTCCTAAATTCGTCCTTCCCTCGAAGGGAGCGTCCATAAACCACGTAGCTCCATTTTGGCCTCCCGTGAACCCCCCCCTCCCCCCTCCCCTCACCACCACGTAGCCCGACGTTGCTTTTGTCTCAACCTCCCTCCCCCTTTGTTCCATATTGATTCCAGAAGACATTTTGTACTGTTTTCTACTGTAAGACTATCGTAAATTATATACGGGGATAATTAAATGATGGAAATAAATATTCACATTCTGTTGTGTCTTCTGTACCTTATTTTAACTGTGAAAAATGATATGAATGAAAAGCTACGTGGCCTGGCTCTGAACTCCCTTCCCTCATGTAGCCTAACGTAGCTTTCCAGGCAACCCCCTCCCCCCCCCCCTCTAGACTGAGCTATGTAGTTTATGGACACTCCCTAACTTCCATGGTAAATGCTGAAATCAAGCGAGAGCGTAGCAAACTCCTGAATCCTTATAACAATGCAGTTGAATGCTGGCATTAACGCAGTTGCTTTTTGTCTTCATTTGCGGTCGAATGTTTCAAAAATAGGTTTCGCGAAAACTTGCTACAGTGTGTAATCAACTTTAAATAATTACACTGACGTCTCACAGTAGGTTTTCAATTATTTAGTGGTTGGTAATTATAGATTACTATTTTAACGTTGTGTAACAGATGTGTAGGTGTAGTCGTCTGCTGAAGCAATCATGTTGCTATAACGAGAATCCTAAATACTTTCCCTTTGAAATTCTGAAATCCATCCCGGGTGCGGATTTAGGACCATCATAATTAATTAAACGTATATATTAAACTCGAAGGTTGAAGAAAAAAAATAACAATTTTGTGAATGAAATAAGGCTGATATAAATAAAGGCAGTAAATAGTAAAAGCAGTAACGTAATTTAAAAAAAAAAAAAATATATGTAATCAGAGACACTCCCGGCGTGTAAATGCAACATTTTCTACCCGGGTTTGCAACGAAATAGTGTTATGAAAAGATTACAACGTCTTGTGTTGTCTTCATTAGGTATCTTGCTATGAAGAATCTAGAACTTTTATATTGTCAATAGCAATTTAAGTCCATCCTCCCGCTGATATTTGACAATGAACTTCTAGATTCTCGATAGTAAGATACCTGATAGAGACAACAGAGGACGTTGTTCTATTTTTGTAACACTATCCGGCTGCAAACCCGGGAATACTATGTTGTAGATAAGAGATATTTCTTAAGTGGAATGAACTTTTTATTTCCATTGTCACTGAATTGAAAGAGAGGATAGCCTTGATAGCCACTACTCCCAAACTAGAAATGATGGGAATAGTTCGAAGGATGTGGATGCATCATATTCGATTTGTGGAAAGCGTTTTTCCAAACACAGGAAATGGAGCATATGTTCATAATGCTTCCAGTGGTGCTGCAAAATGTGCTCATCCTCAAAAAAGTCAAAAACTTTGTTTGTGATTTTTGTCTATATTAAAATCTATAATCATGCTGTCATATTAATAAATTTTATTAGAAGAGATCTTAGCACTGTTTAAAACAAATTTTCTACAAAACAGATTAGTAGAAAGTATCTGGAACGGGGAGACGGAATTGAGACATCTTTTTTGAAAAAAACCAAAATTTTCATTCTTTTCATTATTTAGACTTTTTTCTTAAGAAAGATTTATTTAGTATAAACACACTAAGAGCACTATTAGGAATTGAGTTGCATATTTATAACTCTAAACCGTTATTTAGGTTTCACGATTTTGCTTAGGGGAACGGTATATAGACACTTTGCCTTATAATTCAGCTGACGACCTGCCTACAAAAAACCGGTAAATCTAAAGAAATTACTAATTGATCTACAAAAACTTTACGGCGAACTTAGAATGAGTCGTTTAGCAGTACATTCTTTCGGAATTTTTGGATTAGGGTGTATTCGGGGACGCTGCCTCTAATCTACCTATTCGAAACTGGAACTGACCCGTTGAAATTTGGATTAACTGCTTCATTATAATGTCCTTTTACCATTTTACTCTCCTTTTTCGGAAAAGTCGCTACTGATTAAATTAAAAATGCCGAAATATGAGGTCGACGCGTAGCTACTACATACCGCTTTTTTTTTTCTTTTTGCTTTACGCCTTGTCGATGTCTTTAGCGGCGGAAAAACACTTGGAGAAAGAAACGGGAAGGAATTCGGCCATGGCCTTTTAAAGGAACCTTCCCGGCATTTCCCTGGAGTGATTAGTAAAACGATGAAAAACCCAAATCTGGATGCCCGGACGGTGAATCTAACCCGCATCCTCCCGAATGCTGTATTAGATGCCGCCAGCGCTACAAAACCAATCTCTTGAAATTGTGAGGGACCCATAGCCTGTCTGATAGTCTAGACATGTAATGCTTGGTATTCAGAGAATGCATGACCTTGGGATGCTGATCCCGTTATTCTAGCGGTTCCTGCAGACCTCTAACGTGGGCGGGGGGAGGGTGCCAGGCGGTGGTGAAGGAGAAATGTTTTTCGAGCCTGAGAGACGGGAGTCAGCTGTCACAAAGTGCTGATTATACTGAACTCAGACATTGACCACGTGTAGGGTTTATTTGTGGTAGGGGTCTACTAAAAAAATAAAGGACGAGCTGCAGCTACTTTGTGGTCATTTCACTGCCTTCCATGGATGAACTCGTATCTGAATTGTTAAATATAAGAAATAATAGATGTAGTTGATAATGACGGCTAAGCTGGATGAGCTGCGGCTTTTTAGTACCGAGCATCATACGAAGGCAACTAGTTCCTTTCATCCCATGGATGGGTCACTGCAGACTCAACTCCGGCGTTACCGTTGCAAAATGTTGGTTAAGTCCTCTGTTGCAATGTTTCCTTGCCATTTCAACTTCCCTCCGTTGTAAAAATTTACAGGAAATTAACAAATAAAAAATATTTCTCCGAACTGTAGTACAACAATGCTCGATACAAACAATCGGAGAGAATCTATTGCTTCCATTGTAAATAAATACGCCATTTCCGAGACGACAAAACGAAACTATTTAGGTTTTTGCAGTGCTGGTAGCATTTCGCGGTATTTCAGCATTTTTAGTTTGTGGCGACTTTTGCGAAAAAAGGAGAGTGCGAAACGTGAAGAGGACATTACAAAGAATCGGTCAAAACAAATTTAACAGGTCAGTATCAGTTTCAAGTAGGTGGAGAAAAAGGCAGCGTCCCCACAGCTTTTTTTTTTTTATTATTATTATTTCTTTGCTACTTTTTCCTTTTGTATTTCAAATTATGCCACAGAAAGTAGTAACCTTATTGATGTATTTACTTAAATACTGTATTGTCATTTACGCGTAGTTATGCATGGGTGTTTTTGCCTGCAGGGTGACACCAGAGAAAAAGGTGATGCTGCTGGTGGGTCTAATCGGAATGAATGTAGTGGTTCATTGAGAAAGATAGATTCATTTTTTACAAAGAAACCAAGGTTACAGATGGATGAACACTCAAAAACTTTACCTACACTAACCGCTGACACATGTGATCATTTGTGTGCTGCCGATGCTTCTACAGCAACGTTAATCTTAAATGACGAGAAAAATTGTACTCCTGCAGAAGCTCTTCAATGTATGCCGATATCGTATACGTCGACTTCCAATTCTGATCAGTTAAAAGTTTCGCTTCCTCAATCAAAATTTTCCCCAGATATTGGATGGTATGTAGGAAAAAACATAGACAATTCAACAAGAGCTATGTTGCTAGAAAAGCATTGGTTTCCTCCCCCAAATTATATTTTCCCTCACTGTGTCGTCACTAAAAAGGGAAAACAAACAAAAAAATATGCACAGAAGTCACACCTTGACAAGTTTCACTGGCTTGTTTCATCGCATAAAGACCAGGGCCTTTATTGCAAATATTGTGTTCTATTTACCGTAGCGCCCGGTGGTGGAGTACAGTCAAAAACACCTCTGAAACGACTCGTCAAAGAGCCATTAAAAGCTTTTGATGATTTGCTTCGTGAAACTGGTGCGTTGTTAACTCACCAGCGAAATCAGTACCATGAAATAGCTGTTGAAGCTGGGAAAAACTTTTTATCAACGTTTCACAAACCTGAACTTGATATTATAAATCAAATTAGTAGTCAAAGAATGAAACAAGTTAATGAAAACAGAGAACGGTTACGACCAATCGTTAAAACTATAATTTTTTGTGGACGTCAGAATATATCGTTACGTGGGCATCGCGATGATGGCAAAGTTTTGGATAAAAAAGCAGGTAACGGCAGCATGGTAGCTGATGAAGGAAATTTTAGAGCACTGTTAAAATTCCGTGTAGAATCTGGTGACATAGCATTGCAGCACCATTTAGAGACTTCTAAGTCTAATGCAACATACATCAGCAAAACTGTACAAAATGAGCTGATTGACGTTTGCAAGGAAATCGTTCAGGAAAGTATTTTACAGAATGTAGAGGCAGCTAAATACTTTTCAATTTTATTCGATGAAACTACAAACATATCACGAATCTCACAGCTGAGTCTTCACAATGGCATTATAAAAGAAGATTTTGTGACTTTCTGTGATGCTTACAATACACTTAGATGTGATGACAATGATACAGGCGATACGGAGCGTCGGTTGACAGGTGTAGCACTGGCGAAGATAGTTGAAAGCCTCTGTCTCAAATTTGATATAGATTTAACATGGTGTGTTGGTATTGGGACAGACAGCTGCTCGGTAATGGCTTCAGATACAAAAGGAGCTGTAAAAGAATTATCAAAAAAAGCTATACATGCCAAACGTTGCCCCTGCAGCAATCATGTTCTTAATAACTCGTTAGCTAAGTCGTCCAAAGTTATTTCTTGCCGTAATACCTCGGGCACCATGAGAAAAGTTGTAGCATTTGCCAATGCATCCGCTAAGAGGCATCAAATATTTGAAGAAGAACTTGGAGTTGCAATGCAAGGCATCTGTGAAACGCGTTGGGTTGAGAGGCATGATGGTCATCTACAATTTCAAGGAGACAATCTAGTGAAAATTTGTGGCGCTCTCGAAAAGATTTCTACTTGGCAAGACAACGAAACTGCTAATGACGCGCATTGTTTACTGCAAACATTATGCAGTTCGGACTTTATAATATCATCTATCTGCTTGAGTGATGTTTTAGGTAGGTACATAAACATTTTGTTTATTATTCTTAAGCTTGTATTAACACATCATAGCAAAAAGTTAATAACCTATTTCATTAGTAGATAGCTTCTAAAGATTTCAACCAAATCAAATTAACGTTTATATCTCATCAAGATCCAAAATATAGTTTAAATATAATTCATTTTATTTTTCAGGTACAACTGTATCCTTAAGTAGACTGTTGCAAACGAGCTCAATTGATTTAAAAAGGGCTATGGATGCAACAAAAAAGGAAAGAGGCGCACGCAGTTTTCAGACAACTTTTTGAAGAGGCAACATAATTAGCCAAGAAACTTGATATAGAAATTAAATGCCCCAGAATTGTTTCCAGACAAATACACAGAGCGAATAACCAACCTGCTCAATCTGCTGAGGAGTATTTCCATAGGGCTGTATACATCCCACTTTTAGATTATGTAATAAATGATCTACAAGACCGTCTGTCTCCAGAAGTACTTAATTTATTCCAACTAGGTGTTTTCATTCCGAAGGTCAACTACACCTGCACTAATGAAGATATTGAGACGGTTGAACTGCTCGCATTCAGCTATAAACAGTTAATAGATAACACACCAGTATCAGTAATTAGAAACGAATATCGGCTGTGGACAGTAAAATGGCAACGGAATCAGAATATTCCATGCTCGATTTCTGATCTCATAGAACATTGTGACTCTGAAATGTATCCAAATGTAAAAAAGTTTTTATGTATTCTTGCTACATTACCCGTTAGTATAGCGACGGCAGAGAGATCTTTTTCTACCCTCCGGAGGCTCAAAACATGGCTTAGAGCGTCAATAGCAGAAGACCGCCTAACTGGACTCGCACTTCTGCACGTTCACAAAAACGTGCAAATTCAAGTGGAGGAAGTCATAACACGATTTGCGAGAAGACAAAAAAGAAAACTTGAGTTTATTATTTAATTAAAATTATTTTGATGTAATAAAAAATTACTATTTCTTATTTATATATATTATTGTAATTTTGAGGCCTCGACTATGTGACCCCCCCCCCCCCTGACTCGAAGGCTGGATACGCCCCTGCCACCATCTCTTCTCTGAACTAATAGTCATAAAGAACTGATCGCATGGTTGTGTTGACCATGGGTGCTTATTTGAATCTATCTATATGCTTCTTCTTTCACAGCCATGAATGAGGACAAAACCAGAAATATTATGTTTTTGACATGTAAGCTTGTTATAATCAGTCAGTGTTTATCAAATTGGTTTGAAACTTCAGTAACTCTGCTAAAAATAGACATAATGCCACTATTTTCGTCACATTTTAAATAGGAAGTATTTCAATACTTGGACATTATGAAATGCAATCAATCATAAAGTGATCACACGGTTTTTTTACTTTCCAAATTTGACACGGGATATCATTTCAAAGATTAATTATTGGAATCAAGTAAATAACACTTCCTGGGGTCCAACTCTGTATCTCAAAAAGTGGATGTGGATTTTAAAAAGTTTGATAATTTTCCAATTTTTTTGCAAATGTCATGATGTATGTGGGGAAATTACAAGATTACTAAAATCAGGCACGAGTGCATCAAACACAAATTGCCAAAGAGAACAGCACTAAACACCAACATGCAGTACTGTGCCAAACGTAGGCAACATAAGTGCACTTTGAACAACCAAGTTGTAACTGACAAGCCTGGGTCAGGTATGGCTATGGATTTAATTACTGATGAAACTGAAAGGACGTTGGTGAAGATTTGGACCCATTGTACCCACTTGCAAACCAAAAACTGGATTTTTACAGAGCCAACAACTATTAATTTCTTTAATTTAATTTCGTTGTACTATCAGGATTAAAACAAATGCAGCAGTGTTCTACACTTACTGACTTATAGCTATGAGGGCAGGACACTCAACAATTTCAATCATAATTTCATTGAGCGTGATTGGCTGGCTTCGTATTCGTGTTCGGATCCCCGTCTGACCATCCAGTTTTGGGTTTTCCACCGTTTCCCCAAATTACTCCAGGTGCTGGGATGGTTCCTTCACAAATTCATGGCCAAATACATACCCCTTCCTTGCCCCCATATGTTTCCCACCTATAATGACCTTGCCATCAACTAAGCGTAATGCCATTAGAAAAAGTCATCTGGCACATCCTCTTCCATTTTTTACGTAGTCCCTAAAAAAAATTCTATTGTCTCCAATCAATGCCCTTGTGCTATGCCTTTCTGAGCCTGATCCAGCTATTCTGTTCATTTACTAAAATAAAATCCCTCCCCTCTCCCCTTTTACCCACATGGCAGGAGATGTGAAATGCTGTGAAGTAAGGTTGGGGATATGCAGGAACCTTGACAAATGAAGTTGATTGACATCTTAAGAAACATTATTAATAAAAATATTTCCAGACAGACAATTCAGATCATTGTAGAAAATTGTAATGGAAAAAAAATTATAATGTTTTATTTGTATTAGTGAATAGAACAAGAAATGGGGAGAAAAAAATGAACAATGATGATACTTGTGATGAGACAGTAATTTGATACTAAAAGAGTAGAGTGGAAAGGCTAATGCATAAGGTTTAATTGGTTATCAAACTGCCAGAGCAATTATAACAATAAGAATTAGTCTGGCGACAATGGGAGGGTTCGGTAGCAGGAGGCCCGGCAGTGAGCATACACAGTCAGTCAGTAGTAGAGACCGATCGGCATGTGGTAGCAAGCGTGCGAATTGGCGTGCGTAGCATAGTGCACGTGTAACGGCCATTTAAGATCATAGTTTATCAGTATTGAAGGTTGTAATGGGAACTGCACCACTTTCGGTACCTGCGAAATACTTTTACTAACCTGTTGAAATTTACACCATTCGCTTCATTATGATGTCCTCTTCACGTTTTGCGATCATGTAAACCGGAAAAGTCGCCAGGAATTTAATTAAAAATGCCGAAATATGATGGGCTGAGCAACTGCTAAATGCTGTCAGCACTGCAAAAATAACAAAATTATCGGTACAGGGATCATTTCAACCTAAACAGTTTAGTTTTATCATATAAATCGTGGTTAGGTTGAAATACGGCCTGGACCAAATGATAAAAAATTACGAAATTTTGGCTATGCCGCATACAACGCGCAAAGGCCTATTTGTTTATATTGGAAGCAAACAATTATCTCTGGTTGCTCATTGCTACGTAAGATGGCGGGGCTCGAGCGCAACGCCAGGGTCCCAAGAAGTAAATGTGCTATCGGTCTGAAATTTACTACACACGTTCCTAAATGCATATTATTTCATAAAATGGTGCATATGAAGCCCTCAAGCGTATAAAAAATGTATAAAGTTGTTTGAAATATGGGTAGCTCGTTAGAAGTAATCACACAATAAATGCACGTTATTAGCTGTTAATTTTTATTCCACGTGTTCTTACGTCTTCATTATTGGATAAAAACTGCTTTCCACCTGCAAATTGCCTACACTTGATAAGAAGAAAATCATTAACATTTACAATTCATATGTGCGTGGCGACATATTGGATTTCAATGCTGAGATATATTGCATGGTAGCCTACCTTCGAGGGTAAAACATGGCGCTACCGTAACGGATGTTGGATACAGAGAATTTAAGTTAGTTTAAATTTTTGATAATAGCAGTTGTGGTTAGGTTGAAATGCAGCCTGGACCAATAGTTAAAAGTAAGAAACACGCAGAAAAATATCAACATGTAATAACGTGGGCGGTAATAACATTTATTGCGTGATAACTTGTAACGAGCTACCCATATTTCAAACAACTTTATACACTTTTCATACCTTTAACGGCTTCATATGCACCGTTTTATGAAATAATATGCATTTAGGAACGTGTGTAGTAAATTTCAGACCGATAGCACATTTACTTCTTGGGACCCTGACGTTGTGCTCGAACCGATGGCGGTCATCACCGTATTACAACTCGGATAAATATTGCGTGTTTGTCAATTTTGTGCGTCTTTTTTACAAAGAAGTAGAGATGAAAAGGCATGAAAACATTACAACAAAGGATGAAATCAACATTTTAAGAGACTGTCACTAATTTTTTCAACGTTGGCGGCATGTAACGGCTGTACGTCATGTCATATTTCGGCATTTTTAATTAAATTCCTGGCGACTTTTCCGGTTTACATGATCGCAAAACGTGAAGAGGACATCATAATCAAGCGAATGGTGTAAATTTCAACAGGTTAGTACAAGTATTTCGCAGGTAACGAAAGTGGTGCAGTTCCCCAATAAAACTTTGTGGTTTCTATAAGGATCATAATTTATTGCACAAACTTTAATTTCTCCTTCCATTAAAAGCTGGAAAATGAGTGATTCATTAGTAGAGTATTCTAAGAAAATTTATGAACACAAGATTAGTTTCTTTGCCTCCTCCAGAGAATATAGACTTCAATTTTTCGTTTGTTTTATTTTTTTGCCAAATTCTCTGTTCGAAAATGACGTCCGTTTTAATTTTTTTTTTTTACTATTTTGGTAAGTGTGTGTCACAATTTATTTTATTTAATCTCACCAAATTCGTACTCAATTTAGTTGTGATCTAAATGGCAAATCTGGAAGAATTTTTTTGCTGTTTCATTATTCTGTGATTTGTAGCGTATGGCATTTTTGAAAGCAAACGTTAAATTATTTAAAACTAGCATTTGCCCGCTGCTTCACGCGCGCGTGCTTTGGCAGGTGTAGAAATTATTTACCGATTTTATTCTCTTATCAGACATTAACGTGGAAAGGCATGAACTGTTAATGTATTCTGAATAGTTTCGTTTTGTTTCGGTTAATACGTTAGGTTCGGTTTTCATACTGATGTCAGAGAGTTGTTTTATTCATATTTTAACATGATGCAATTGATTCAATAGTAGAAAAGGTTCCTGAAAAATTAACAGTAGTAATTCGTGGTTGTAATTATTGTGCGAAGTATAAACATTTATTGTTTAGAAAGGCTTTCACGGTTCAAACGACGTTCTTTCTTCTGTGCGCTTTCAGAAGCTATGGATTTAGCGTATAGAACCCGGTTATAGGTCAATCGCTTTTCTCGGTGCAGGTTACTTTCATTTGCTCTAGCTATTTCATCTAGTTCTCTTTGACGTTGCAGACGATGTTGTCGGTCTATTTCACTCTCATTTAGCCGAATATTATTTCTGAAAGCAATAGTTAACTCAGCTAAAACATAATATTTTTAAATGCTGATATGGAGGATTCCACGTTAACCGTGGTACCGAAAATTTAAATGGATATATAACAGTTGTAACGTTAAGAAAGCTGATATTATAATCATTATGTGTAATTTTTTTTTGGCGATTTTAAGTGTAAACTTTGCCTGGGATTATATAGCTAGGTATAAGCTTTGTTAAGGATGTATCTGTGGATTTAATGAAAAATATTCTTTCCATGATACTTAACTAAAAAAAGTTTATTTTTAAATGTGGATACCGAGGATTGCAACATAACCACGGTGCCATAAATTTATGTAAATATAGCAGTAATCTACGACTTAGTCCTCTTGGAAGTGTGCTGAAATATAAAAATTCGTTACCAATAATCACAGCATCTCAATTTTTCTGATTTATTTATTTTTTGTTGTTTTTTATTTTTTGTTGTTTTTTATTTTTTGTTGTTTGGATATTGGTTTTATTTTATGTTGATACACCATGAATTATTCCTGCTTTAAAATAGAAATTTACGTGAATTGGAGCTATTCTTGATTTCAAATCGTCGTATCATTACTGTCATTATTTCAGTCAGATATAATTAATCCAAAAATGTCGAGATGTGATCATGGTGCAGTTTATGTAGTAACGTGCATGTAACTGAAACAATTATTTCTGAGTGGCAACATTATCGCAAGTTGTGAATCGCTTGAAATGCAACCTGACAGCTGATATGATGCTTTGTTATAGGCCTAAGAGACGATGCCTGCAGCTTTATAATCTACGCGGTGTAGCATTAGGATATGAAACATTTTTAATTTAAGTTTCTTTCAATATAGCCGTATTTTCTATGTAATTATTTCAGTCGCATGTAAGTACCTGGCGAAACAATCGCCTGGACCAGATGATAATTGACTCTTGTTTAGCATCAGACATAACGGGTTTAGTTTTAAAATTTACGCGGTGTAGAATAGAATTTTAGGATGCCTAGTTATATTTGAAATAAAAATTCGTTACCAATAATCACAGCATCTCAATTTTTTCTGATTTATTTATTTTTTGTTGTTTGGATATTGGTTTTTATTTTATGTTGATACACCATCAATTATTCCTGCTTTAAAATAGAAATTTACGTGAATTGGAGTTAATCTTGGTTTCAAACCGTCGTATCATTATTGTCATTATTTCAGTCAGATATAATTAATTCAGAAATGTCAAAATGGATCACGGTACAGTATATGTACTAATGTGCATGTAACTCAAGCAATTATTTCTGAGTGGCAAAATTATCGCAAGTTGTAAATCGATTGAAATGCAACCTGGACAGTGATGACAGCTGATATGCTTTGTTATAGGCCAAAGGGACGATTCTTTTAGCTTTATAATTTACGCGGTGTAGCATTAGGATCTGAAAATTTTTTTATTTGAGTTTCTTTCAATATATCCGTATTTTCTATGTAATTATTTGAGTCGCATGTACCTGAATTTTCGGATACGTTATAGCCACGAGACATATTAATGGAATAAAGTACTTCCAAATATGTGCAATTCCGCACAAGTCATTATGAAAGAAGTATGTTTCATTACTTGCTGATATTTATAATAGCTGTTTTTCAGACATCGCTCTTCGAGAAAAAACTGAATTTCGTATTAAGTATTGGCTTATTGTGGCTGTATTGTACAGAATTTACGTAGCAATTTTGTTCCAGAGACAACTGTATAACAGTCTACCAGAGACAATACGTCTTCAATATTTGTAATACAACTTTTTCGTAATTCAACAGACCTGTTACGATTCAAGTAAAAGATGATTATACTTGATTCACGTATTCTTTTTATTTTGAAGTACTGCGGTCCAGAAAAATGAATCGCAGAAGTAAAAAAAAAAAAAAAAAAGGAAATCCTAAATTTTGTCAGGTCTCTTTATGAAAGGAGTGACCGTCTGAATGTGTATAATTATCTGTGGTCTACAGTTTCACATTTCTGAAGTTTTTTACTGACTTTCTTCTTCCCATGGTACATATTAGTCGTTAGCTACTTCTGCAGATGTTGACCAGCAACATTAGCATTAAAAAATTTGGAAAAACCATGCAAATTGATGCGGTAGTTTTTGCGTTATTAGAGATCAAGCCTCACGCAGCTTGCTTATAGATTTATAATAGTATAGATAAACAGTTTAGCGGTAAGAACTTTTATTCGTTAAAGAACCATTTGGGTGGCCCCGAAACTATTTTAAAGGTATTCGTAAACGGTAATTTATTTACAATAATAAAGGAATTCACATCAAAAAATCCTCTTAAATTTTCATTGCTAGCAGGAATTTTAATTTAATATAAACACAATATTTTGAAAAAAGTGTTTACATCATAATTTATTTTTGTTTAACTAATTAGTTTCCCGAGGGCATTTCTATCATTAGCGTGGCGCCACAATCTGATGATGAATTCTTTTAGAACTCGACGAAATAAATCGATTTTTTGGTGCTGTGCAAAGTACGGCAGTAGAAAAAACTGTTATTTCTCGATGAAAATGTGATTAACGCATTCCTTAGGCATTTCTATTTAAGAAAAAGTGCACGCGAAGCCAGTAAAACAGGTAGGAAAGAAGTAATATAGTGAAAATCGTCGGGTTACGTGCGGTATTAGCCGATGTGTAGCAGCCATTTTTACCGCGAATGTAATATTCCTCAAGCTGTACACATGTTGATTTTCAATAGCTGTATTGGTGGACGTTGTGGTTAGGTTGAAAAGCAGCCTGGACCGGAATTACGACTAATATTCCGTAATCCGTATAGTGGATTTTGAACGACTTTGGAGGCCGCCATGCAGCATTCTGATTATAAATAATGACATCACACACGGACGAGACGTCTATTACCGCTAATCATATATATTATTTCTATAAAGTATTAACGTGCTAAGGTTAAAATGCGATCTGGATCAGAAAGAAAAATTTTCTCCATAGCAAATTAATGATGAATTCGTATATAATGAAAATAAAGATTACATTCTTTTTCAAATCTCGTTTTAATTCTCCAGATATTATATCTTAAATGTCCGGTCTGGACCAAATAATTTTATCCACTGAAACCAATACATCCACATGGTGAAAATACACTATAGGTGTTTTATTTTCTTGCTAGTGTTTGTTGTTAGGTTGAAGTACGACCTGAACCAGAAGAAACGTCTCCAAAAGCTCTAGGATCAATACCTATAATTGATTTTTAACCAAGCGAGATATAATTTTTTATTTTATATACATATATTCGATTTTTCTCGTCGAGTCCTACAAAAATTTATCATTAGATTTTGTGCCCACGGTAATTTTAGAATTGCCAGTCAATCTTTAACAACTATTTCCATTAATAGTACATTTGATAATTCAAACATTGCTAAGTATCCATGTCAATTAGCGGCTGTTCTATCATCACCGAGGCGCTACAAACTGATGAAATCTTATAGAACTCGATTCAAAAAATCGAAAATAAAGAATTAATTTTTTTGTTATATCGCTTGGTTTTTTAGATATAGCATGTCCAAAATCAGTTATAGGTACAGTTCCTTGTGCATTTCTGGGACGTTTCTTTTGCCCCACCGAGAGTGATGGGTGAACGGTTAACCTTCTGGCCTCGCATTCGGCACGACGCGGGTTAGAATCCCCGTCTGGGCATCCAGATTTGGGTTTTCCATGTTTTCCCCAAATCACTCCAGGCGAATGCTGAGATAATTCATTCAAAAATGCCATGGCTGAATTCCTTCCCATTCCTTCCCTCCAGGGCCATCCACCTCTAATGACCTTAGCCTGGTCGACGAAGTGTAAAGCAATAAGTAAAAAAAAAATTAAAAATAAAAATAAAAAGTCTTCTGGTCCAGGCGGTATTTCAACCTAACAACAACCACTAGGAAAGAAATAAAACATATATAGTGCCTTTCCAAAGTGTAGGCACAGTGGTCTTCCCGATTTTTTTTTTTTTTGTCTGGGCTGTACCTCCTCAGTTTTCAGATAAAATATATCTAGAATCAAGCAAAATATATATATATATATATATATCTTATATATAAAAATCAATGTTTGTTTTGTTTGTATGTTCGTCTTCTATGCGTTCCTGTACCATTTATCAGATTGCAATGAAACTTTGGAGAGTTTTCGAGTGTGCGCCTGCGAAGGTTCTTGCGAACAAAAAAATTCCAAAAAGTCGCCACCTATTCCCCATAACACCCCATAGTTTAGGCAAAAACCACATTTTTTATCCGATTTAGATAGGAATTTGTACACTTATACTTTAAAACAAACATAAAAATACTGCCTACATACGGTTTCCGAATATTAATCCCCTCGCCCCATATCCACCCCCATACTTTAGGCAATTCCACATTTTTTATCCGATTTAGATAGGAATTTGTACACTTATACTTTAAAACAAACAGAAAAATACTGCCAACATATGGTTCCCGAATATTCATCCCCTCTCCCCTTCCAACCCCATTACGTTTTCACCCCATAATTTAGGCAAACCACATTTTTTATCCGATTAGATAAGAATTTGTACACTTTTACTTTAAAACAAACAGAAAAATACTGCCTAGGTATGGTTCCCGAATATTCATCCCCTCTCCCCCTTTCCAACCCCATTACGTTTTCACCCCATAATTTAGGCAAACCACATTTTTTATCGGATTTATATAAGAATTTGTACACTTACACTTTAAAACAAACAGAAAAATACAGCCTACGTATGGTTCCCGAATATTCATCCCCTCTCCCCCTTTCCACCCCATTACGTTTTCACCCCATAATTTAGGCAAACCACATTTCTTATCCGATTTAGATAAGAATTTGTACACTTATACTTTAAAACAACAGAAAAATACAGCCTACGTATGGTTTCCGAATATTCATCCCCTCTCCCCCTTTCCAACCCATTAGTTTTTACCCCATAATTTAGGCAAACCACATTTCTTATCCGATTTAGATAAGAATTTGTACACTTATACTTTAAAACAAACAGAAAAATACAGCCTACGTATGGTTTCCGAATATTCATCCCCTCTCCCCTTTCCAACCCCATTACCTTTTCACCCCATAATTTAGGCAAACCACATTTTTTATCCGATTTAGATAAGAATTTGTACACTTATACTTTAAAATAAACAGAAAAATACAGCCTACATATGGTTTCCGAATATTCATCCCCTCTCCCCCTTTCCACCCCCATTACGTTTTTACCTCATAATTTGGGTAAACCACATTTTTTATCCGTTTTAGATAAGAATTTGTACACTTATACTTTAAAACTAACAGAAAAATACTGCCTACGTATGGTTTCCGAATATTTCTCCCTCTCCTCCCTCCCCATTACGTTTTCACCCCATAATTTGGAGAAACCACATTTTTTATCCGTTTTAGATAAGAATTTGTACACGTATACTTTAAAACAAACAGAAAAATACTGCCTATGTATGGTTCCAAATATTCATCCCTGTCCCCCTTTCCAACCCCATTACGTTTTCACCCCATAATTTAGGCAAACCACATTTTTTATCGGATTTAGATAAGAATTTGTACACTTATACTTTAAAACAAACAGAAAAATACTGCCTACATACGGTTTCCAAATATTAATCCCCTCGCCCCCTTTCCACCCCCATAATTTTTTCACCCCATAATTTAGGCAAACAACATTTTATATCCGATTTAGATAAAAATTTCTATACTTATACTTTGAAACAAACAGAAAAATACTGCCTACGTATGGTTTCCTAATATTAATCCCTCTCCCCCTTTCCAAACCCATTACGTTTTTACCCTATAATTTAGGCAAAACACATTTTTTATCCAATTTAGATAAGAATTTGTACACTTATACTTTAAAACAAACATAAAAATACTGCCTACATATGGTTTCCGAATATTAATCCCCTCGCCTCCTTTCCACCCCCATAATTTAGGCGATACCACATTTTTTATCCGATTTAGATAAGAATTTGTACACTTATACTTTAAAACAAACAGAAAAATACTGCCTACATATGGTTTCCGAATATTCATCCCCTCTCCCCATTTCCAACCCCATTATGTTTTTACCCCATAATTTAGGCAAAGCACATTTTTTATCCGATTTAGGTAAGAATTTGTACACTTATACTTTAAAACAAACAGAAAAATACTGCCTACGTATGGTTAACGAATATTCATCCCCTCTCCCCCTTTCCAACCCCATTACGTTTTTACCCCATAATTTAGGCAAACCACATTTTTATCGGTTTAGATAAGAATTTGTACACTTATACTTTAAAACAAACAGAAAAATACTGCCTACGTATGGTTTCCAAATATTCATCCCCTCTGCCCCTTTCCAACCCTTTACGTTTTCACCCCATAATTTAGGCATACCACATTTTTTATCCGATTTAGATAAGAATTTGTACACTTATACTTTAAAAAAGAGAGAGAAATACTGTACACATTAATTTCACAAAAACTCAATCCCTCTCCTCTCTTTCCACCACCTTATTTACCCCCTCTTCCCCATAACAACCCATAATTTAAACAAACCCGCAAACCGTACGTCCGTTTACGGTGAAGCTTTGGTGAGTTGTTGACGGGATGACGGAGAAGGTACCTGTCAAAAAAAAAAAACCCACCCCTTCTCCCCATAATTTAGACAAAACCACATATTTCATCAGATTTCAATGGGAATTTGCACACTTATAGTTTGAAACAAACAGAAAAATACTGCCTGCACATGTTTTCCAAAGCGCATCCCCTCTCACCCTTTCCAACTGAGAATGAATGAAACAGCAGTTTAAGATTTTGGTATATGCTAAAATTTAATGTTAGATTTTCCTTGTATTGAAATTATTTGTTTATCTCTGAAATAAAGTTTATTAAACATGATAAAAGGTCTATTTATGCATTCTATTTGCAGTTATTTAACATTTACTTCATCTAAATTAGTTCAGAATAACTCGTTAAACAATGTCAGTTTCTGGTATTAAAAGTTTACTTTTACATGAGGTTACCTATTTCCTACTAGAATATCGTTGATTTAATGCCATTTATATATTATTTACATTGGTTATGGATTATTTATTCACTTTAGTGTATGGAAAGTGTTGTCAACTCGATTTTACGTGTGGTATCGGATACTACTGTTAACCTTAAACTTGGCCGGAATCTAACTAAATCTTGAAAATAGAGTGAGGGATACCTTACAAATAGTTCGTCACAAACTCTAGCTACACCTGCATCTTATATTTAACTTTCACATGATCCACTTCTTGTATGCCTTTCCAAACAGTCTTCTCAAAATCAACCCAGTGTTCCCCACTGTCTAATTTAATCCGTAAGTTACCTTCTCCACAGTCTACCAAAGCCTTTACTTTTGTAAGCCAATCCATGCCTAAAATGCAATTAACATTCAACTTAGGGACTACATACATGGGTATTTCTACATTTACAGTCCCCATACACCCTTCCATCAACATTTCCTGCTAATTCTCTTACTCGAGAACCAGTAGCAGTAATAACAGTCATACTACTAACGGGTAACACTTCAATTTGATGGGTGCTTTCAATTTCATTAAATAATCCCTCAGCAAGGCAAGAAACCTGTGACCCGGTATCAATGAGAGCATCTATTTGTTTATTAAAAGCATTAATTTGCACTATGGGAACTTTATCTAAAACTTCATCCTTATCCTCCACCTCTTCCAATAAATCTTCTCTGGGATTATTCATAAAAATGGTATTAACTCTATAGCAGTTGGTACCTGGACCCACCTTCTTGTCCACCACTGCGGGGCCCATCACAGGGGTGGTCTTTAGTTTGCCTGCCCCCCATGCTGCCTTTCCCTTTCAGATTGAGGGTTCTGTTCTCTCACTTCCCCATTATCATTCCTCCTTGTGTAATTATCACGAACCCATCCCCTAGATCTACCATCCCTTGACCCATTACCCCTTCTAGGGGGACTCCTGCTGCCCCTCCTATGGTGTTGATGGTGGTAATGTTGTTCATTGAATGACTCCTGGGCATCCAAGCGTCTCAACAATTCAGAAACTCTATCCACATTTACTACATCCAAAGTGGCAATTAAATTTCTTGTTTGCTGAGGTAGCCTAGCTCCTATCAAATCAATGAATTCCTCCTCTCCATAAGGATGGTCTAAATACTTACAACGGATCCAACATTTATGAAAAAAGTCATGTTGAGTTTCCCTACCAGGTTTATAGGGCCTTCCAGTCATAACTCTCTCTTTTCCTGAATCTGCCTGCTTGTCGACCAAAAATGTTTCAAAAAGTTTTCTTTAAACAGCTTGTAGTCAGTCACTTCCCTAGCTTGTCTATCACCCCATGTCCTAGCATAAGACTTTAGATGTTTACCCACAAGTGCAATTTCTTATTGTCGGGTAACAAATTAAAATAGTCTGATCTTTCAAAATTATCTATAAATTCAATAGGGTGAAGCCTCCCACTATCATCATAGAATTCAAATTCTTCCTTAATGTCAGCACTAACAATTGTGTTACCTAGTGTGGGAGCTTGACTTAACTGTATCTGCAACCCAGTAACCCTTTTCTCTAACTGATTTACATTGCTTTCTAATCCCTGCTCCAACTGTTTCTGCTGCTGCACCAATGTATTAATATTTAATCCCACCTCTTGTCTCAACTCGTTGACCCTTTGAGCAGATTTACTGTCACTGGTTTCGAACAAACTCACATATTCCTCCTTCATCATATTACATTCTTCTCTGACTCCCTTCATCTCCTTGCTATATTTGCAGTCTACTTCATTAATTAAATCAACACATGCATCTTTAGTGTCTCTACAAATTTGGTTAACCTTTACAAAATTCTCCTGACACTCTACAACAGCTTGTTCCAGTTTCGAATTTAAATTATTGACATCCTCCTTAAATTTAGAACTAAAACCTTGAAATTGCATACAGATTTTCTTATCAAAACAATCAGCCAACTCAGAGAATTTGTTCTCAAATCCAATTCCTTTTTGAACTCAGAAAACTTACAGTCAAATTTATTATCAATTTCAGAAAACTTACTATCAAACTTACTATTCATTTCAGAGAATTTCCTATCGAGATTTAACTCATTTTTAAATTCAGAAAATTTGCTATCAAGATTTAACTCATTTTTAAATTCAGAAAATTTGCTATCGAATTCAGAAAATTTTGCATCAAATTTGGCTACAAAAGACTCTAGAAAAGCTTGCAGGTTCTGACTATCAGCCATTTTTAGTAATCAGCAAAATCAACATAAAAAACAAAATTAAGAAAATTAAAATCTTTCCTATCTGCCACACAATAACAAGCAAAAGAAATCACTTGAATATTCAATGCAGTACTTACAGTTATTCCTCAATTTTGTATCACATTAAATTTCGCTTAGAAGCACTTATTTAACCATTAAACACCACACTGACTTCAAACACTTAACCACACTTTTCACAATTCACTGTAGGAAGACGATTTTGAGGCCGAAGAAAATCCACTCGTCGTCGGAAGATTACAGCCGATTCCCGCTGGAAAATCTCCGCCTTAGGCCGAAGAAGATTCGCTTGCCGTCAAATCCGTGTCGCCTGTACAACCTCTACGTGTCGTAGCCGGCAGTGGCGTAGCTAGATCAACAAGGGCCCCGGTGCAAAAAAAATTATTTTGGGCCCTCAGGCAAGATGGGCAACCTTTTTTTTTGCTTTGTGTTGCTGGTAAGGGCCCCCTGAGCTAAGGATGGGGCCCTTGTGTTGTGCTTAGGGGCCCCCTGAGCAGTGGTTGGGGCACCCCTGAGCAGTGAGGGACTTCCTGTGTCTCAGGGGCCCCCTTAGACGACTGTAGAGCTAAAAAATAGGTCGCCAGTTTGGGGCCTCTGAACTGCGCTTGGGGGCCCCCAGACGTATGCTTGCGGGCCCCCTGATCGTAGGGGCCCCGGTGCACTGCACCGCCTAGCCCCATAGTAGCTACGCCCCTGGTAGCCGGTCGAAATTTTCTCGCAGGTTATGTTCGCTTATCGCCGATAATTCGTCGCAATTTTCTGCACATTCTTTTTAGAAGATAAACATCCCACAGATGTTTAAGAACTTCTCGTCCTGTCACGGTCGCCATATTAGGGTTCTTTCGGTGGTTTACATACTGATTAATTAATTAAAAAGTCCACCAAACAGGTTAATTTTGAAGAGCTGTTTTATTTTGATCAAATCAAAACAAGTCAGCGATATTCACAAGCATAGTTACAATCCAAGGATGCACTTCTGAGTCGTCGCAAATAAAATCTTTGTGAACTTCACTGAATACTGTCAACTAAACTGACTTACTAACTGAATAACGGAATGAATATCTCTGTCCAGGCGATCTGTTTATATAGAGTCTATCGAAATTACGAGAATTCTTCAAAGGCATCCGCCCGATATTTCTCGATCATAAACAATCACTCAAACAATCTAACATATAAAAAACAATCGGAATTAATACAAAATTAATTAACAACATTACAAAATGATCAGAAATGGTAATTATAGATACTTAAATACAAAATTATTTACAGAAATCCTTTCAAATGGTGGAAAATTGTCCTGTAGACATCGTAACTTACATTAATACATGGACTTACAAACTTTTAAGAAATTCTCTTGCATCATTCGGTTCTTAAACATATTAAATGGTCTTTAAATAATTTTCTTATATAAAACAAAGTCTATATACACTTATTTACAAGAAATTACAAAATAAACATACCAAATCACTTTCAATCAGACTTTAGCTCACTACAAATACTTCATACAGTACAATGCTATTCAAAATTCAGGTATAAGGGCTATTACAATATGAATAAGAAATTGTGCAGTTACCATAAAAAAAATATGTACAACAAAGTGAATAAAGACCAAAGTGAGAAAATTAAGAAATTCTCAAGGAGATCTCTATACAAATTAAATCTGTACTGAACTATAAAATTAAGTATACTGGCCATCAATCCAGTGATTCCATACTTGCATGTGCTTCAAAATTTTTAAGATTATATTTAGTGCTAACTTGTGGGTTCACAAAGTTTTTGGCTAATAAATTAGAACCCGTCCAAGATTCTAAAGACAGACAGTTGTAATACAAATTTGATTCATTTTGTGGATAAGATGCTGAACATCACTTTTTTCAAGGACGATCTACATATTAATTTGGATGCAGGTGCAGTTTTTACCAATGTCCCAGTCCTTGAAATAATAAATCAAGAATTTAATGGTGAATCAATATATTTCCTTCTGCTTCGTGCACATGGACCATGGTGTGTATAGAAATGCTTTATCCTTTTTATTTTCTTAGCAGATATTAACATGGATAAGTAAAAAATGTAAATTTTATATTAAAAGTTTCCTGTCTTTTAGTTTTTACCTTAGATTAAGTTTTCATACTGAGGTCTAATTTTTTTTATTTATATTTTAACGCAGTTTAACGTATGAAATATAAGAAATTAAACACACCTGAAACATTATCAGTAATGGTCCAAAAAGTGCATACCAAGAAGCAATTACCCCTTTGGTCAGAAATTTTATGCCCCTTTCTG
>CM061918.1:113978132-114004848 GCA_031002005.1 Vandiemenella viatica
CATGGAGACCTGCTCAATGTGGACGTGTGTGTTGTTCTGGAAGTGCACGCGGGTGTATCCATAATCTGTATTTCGGAATGCTGACCAATCAGGCATAGGTAGAACAAATGGCGCTATTCGCTCCTTACAACCCTGTAATGAGCAATTGTAAAAATCAGTTGGAGCAGAAAGTTTAGCCTCGCATTAATATTTTACTCAAGCCTATACAACTATTTACAAATAATATGTAGTTATTGTAAGTCATTACTTATGCAACTGTTTGTTTAAATTATTAGTTAATAAAATTTCAACTGTTGTTGGGTTTATGTTTACTCTGATACGTTTTGCATTCTGTTGATGTCTTATCACTGATCTAATATTTACTGGAAAATTATTTGTAGTTTAAACATTACGACAGATTTTTTTTTTTAAAAAAATTACATTTCTATATATGAAAGTTCGCTTAAATTTTCATTTCTGCTTACATAGTGGTAGCTGGTTATGTATGTCTTCACTAAGAATGTGACTTTTAATGTCACAAATGATATTACTCGACTTCATTTGCACTCAGTTTCAGGAACAAGGATTTGGAAAGATTTTATTTCGTAGGGAAGATGGCAAGGGACTGAAATATATTACCAATAGAAATGATGAATAATTTACCAAAAAAGCAAAAAGAATTTAAAGTTCGTATTAGTAGAGAGAAAAAGTAGATAGGAGAAGGAGAAGTGAAAATGGGTGTGTAGGGAAATTGCCACCGGAGCAAGTGCACCATTGCAGTTAAATTAAATTATAGTAAAATAAATTGGAAGCAATTGATCACCTCTGCATTTACTATATATGCTGCTTTCCATGTTGCACACAATTACTGGCAAAAATGAATTTTTATTTTACTAAGGCTCCTGCCTTGACATTGATGTCACTAAAGGTGGGAAAGTACTGGGGGCAAGTTACAGGAAGGAATTCGGTCATGATCTTTCAAGTGACCATTCTGGTAATTGCCTGGAGTGGTTTTGGGAAACCATGGAAAACCAGAATATGGATGGTCGGACAGGAATTCAAAACCGTGTCCTCCAGAATGATAGGCGCGAGTGTAAAACTAAAAGTGACATAACTGGTAAAGGAACATACTTGGCAGAGGCAAGGTGATCAGCTTCCACACCTTGCAACAGAAATGTAAGTACACTATTTATTTACATACAAAGGTAATTTCACATTAAAGAAAAAAAAATATACAAAATATACAGAGTTACAAACATTGTCTAGTAAACATAGGCTCACTGAGAACACCTTGAAGAGAGGAAAAAGCATCTAAGAAAAGAATCACAGTAAGTCGCATCAGCATTTTTTGTGGATAGTAATTTAACTATGTAAGAAATGAGCTATTTTGATTTTGTTTTATTTAAAGGGGGGGAAAAACTTCATGATCTGATGTAATACTTCAAACCGTCTGTGTTGATGATCTGTCAATACTATCACCTATTTTTATTCATAAGACATCTATCAAAAAAAAATTTTTTTAGCATTCTCAGTGTTCCCAAATGGAGAGAGAGCAGATAAAACATGTTAAGTCCACTTTTCGTTATTTTACACAAAATCGATTTGAATTCAGGAATGGCCACTAACTTCCTATGTATGCAAAATTTGTGTGTGAAATTATCTCAAATGTTAATATGTTTTTGCTGTGAAAATTTGCCAACACACAGTATTCATTAATAGCCACCAGAATACATCAAAATCTCTCTTTCTCTCTCTCTTTTTTTAAATAGACTTAACACATTTTATTTATATGGGTTTTTAAATGTGATTATTTTCTGGGACCATTACTATAAAGCACAGAAGAGGATATTAATTTATTACTTTCACACAGTGAGTAATACATACAAGTTCAGCGTTCTAGGTCAAAACTTATCATCTTGCACAGTACAATTTGATATATTTTGGAATCTGTTTAGTAAGTTTTAGTAGCGGTGCAACTTAGCCATCCTTTTCTGATGTGTGTCCGTGGTGGTATTATTATGAAGAAAAATTCAAATGTAATACCGACGAAAGTTTGTAGGACATAATACCACATTCTTGGCAAGTTAACATCATTTGATAATCATATCACATGGTGACTGTAATGACACTTTTAATTCAGTCAATCAATCAAAACAATAATGATCCATTACAGTTGTCAAGATTGTTAGTTTTTAATCAGACAAAACCTACAAAAGAAAAACCTCTAGAGAAAATAACATAAAATGAGCATTTGAAGTCATACCTTTTGAAATACTAAACTAATATTTGTGAACACTATGGTAATTTAAATGAAAAAATAGAATTAAAAAAATTAGTAAGGGGCACAAAAATGGAAATGGTTCCATATACATTTGGAGAGCAATTAGCCAAAACTGAATTTGACAAAGCACTGAAAACATAAACTAAATTCAAAATATCCCTTTTGGGAAAATTAGACTTCAAAATGCCAAGCTTAATCTTTGATGAAAAAGTTATACCTAAGAACTTCACAAAAATCCACATGTTTAAAAAGACAATAACTTTTTGACATACTCCAAAAATAAAAAACTTGTAACTAATTCGAACCTGACAAATATCATACTAGTGTAATGGAAAAGAAAGGGAAAATACACCAAAAACTCACCAAAGTTGAAGGGAGGAGGGCAGCAGCAACACAAAACAACACACAAACAAACAAAAAATACAATATTTCGGGTGCAAAAAGGGATTTTCACCCGAAATATTGTTGTTTTTTTTATTTGTTTGTGTGTTGTTTGTGTGTTGCTGCCGCCCTCCTCCCTTCAACTTTGGCGAGTGTTGTGTGAATTTTCGCTTTCTATTCCATGTAAATATTGCCTCGCGGAATTTAATTACTTTCATTGTTACCTATACTAGTGTAATGACTGTATAACATTTAAGCAGTATTCTCTTGATCCTTCAACTAGAGCCGGATATATTTATTAAGGCTTGACATTTCATCCTCTGATGGCTGAAACATCAGGTTTCAGTAAATCGATGTTTCACCCGCAGAACAAAGAGACTACATTGACTGCATAAGTCTGTGCAGTCATATATAAGCAGCCCTAAATGTCAATACATACAGCAGAACCAGTGATGATATCCGGAGCCTTCGGTCCATTTCTGTAAGGTTCTTCGAGGCTGCCATTATAAACAGTGTGGTTGTAGAGGGGCCACGTCCGCTCATAGGAATGTTCATGTCCCCATATCACCATGTCCACACCATAGTCATAGAATAGATCCTCCAAGCCAAACCTGAAAACCAAAATACACATTATTTTCTAAAAGAAGTAGACAATTTTGATATCTATTGAATGAAATCATAAAAATTTTTGAATGAACAGAGATTTCAGTGGTGAATGGTTGCAATGAAACCTTCACGTATGTAATGCTGGATTGTGTTGTAAAACACAATCTGGCGATACACCCAAGGAGATTTCAATGGATTTAAAAAAATTTAATATACTTTCAAAAGTTATCAGAGTTAAATGCACCACATTTTTGGTACTAAACAGACACACAATCTAATTCAAAGCAAATAAACTGTGTACCGAGATATAAAATCATTTTTCACAAGTTCAATGTGTAATTTTAACAAGTTAAATTTTCTCACCTTGATGCGAGCCACCAGAAAATTGTTCACATAACTAAACTTAGCTATTCCAACTTAGTTTTACATTAAGCTTCTAAAAACAGAAAAAAAAAATGCTTTAATAAAGCAGTGAAATTAATTAGCCACAGCGAACATGAAGAGCAGACTTGTTTACTGGAGGAACAATTAATTCAAAATCAAAAGTCCAATAAATAACTTAGGTTACATATTTTTTCCTTATGAATTAAAAATAAATGAAATCTAAACGAATGCAAATAAAAGTGATTCTCAAAATTATGCCTACAGAGAACTCTGTGTCAAGGACTGTGTTCATTATTATAAAGTAATTGTAAATTCTCAGGATTTTAAATAATGAATAAACTGATTATTAAACATTACAAACTCCATCGAAGAGATGATATCATTTAATGCAAAAAATTGTAAGCATTATATGCACCTATATATACAATATAAAAATTATTTCAAAATTCATAACTGCTTTTTAAAGATATTTTGGCAATAAACATGCCGATTTTTTCCCAATAATGCTAATTTTAATAACAAAATTTTGAAGTTCATTTGCAACTTAAATAATGCATAATCTAACTTATCCACTCAATGTATTGGCTCATCTGTAACATAATACATATGTCAAGAGAACATAATACAAAATTAAATCAGATCAAAAAGTTAGCTCGCCTTAACTTGAAGCCTTCCTAAGGAACCTTGTATATTTATTTTGTTGTACTTTACTCGTATTTTCTATTTATTTATTTCATAGTCATAGTAAAGATATCTGTTTGATTATTTAATGTAATTTCTTCTGAAGTTTTCTAGCTTCGCCAATAACCAATGAACTTATATGCTTTGATTCCTTTTTATTTATAATGTCATAACATCTTTAATCATCCGAAGTTATACAGGTTCTTTTCCGCAAGCAACTTTAAATCCAAAACGAACACGACAAGTTCTCACCAAGTTCGCCGATCCTGAGCTATCTTTCATCTGTTTATCCCAACGTTACCCTTAACTACCAATTTTCTCTAAGAGTAATTATTATAGTTATTCATCTCTGTTATACCACAGCCCCCCTCAAGTTTGCCATATATCTTTGTATTCACAAATATTCTGGCAAACTTACTGAGAACCTTTCGGTCTTAGCTTTGAATCATTATTCATATATAACATTTTTCACAATCTCAACAATGAGGAAAAAAACAATAAATCCTTCCTCTTCTTGTCCTGTCACGGTCGCCATGTTGCATATTTATTTTGTATATTTATTTTGTTGTACTTTACTCGTATTTTCTATTTATTTATTTCATAGTCATAGTAAAGATATCTGTTTGATTATTTAATGTAATTTCTTCTGAAGTTTTCTAGCTTCGCCAATAACCAATGAACTTATATGCTTTGATTCCTTTTTATTTATAATGTCATAACATCTTTAATCATCCGAAGTTATACAGGTTCTTTTCCGCAAGCAACTTTAAATCCAAAACGAACACGACAAGTTCTCACCAAGTTCGCCGATCCTGAGCTATCCCAACGTTACCCTTAACTACCAATTTTCTCTAAGAGTAATTATTATAGTTATTCATCTCTGTTATACCACAACCTCTGCTGCAAATCCCTTACAATCCTCATTTGTTGTAGTATACAAATTTCCAATTTACACCTTTAATCCTAAGAAAGCAATTGACAGCTTATGTCAGTAAAAAATTAAAATGTTTTTAAATACAAATAACCGTAGTGCATTAACAAGCAGCAAAAATGTAAACTTCTTTCAAAGGATATGCTATAAGTTACTGGAGTGAGCTGATGGGTACACACGAGCATCAAAAATGTTCTTGCATGGTTAGATACATCTTCAAAACATTTGCAAAAGTTTCTTTAAATGCTACAGTACTTTTTTTAGGTCCTAGAGCTATCCAACATCAAGGTCATTAGAATCAGAGAATTGGGACCAAGAAATAGGAAAGAATTCAGCCATGAACTTTTGAAGGAAACAACTTAATTTTTGCCTCATGTTCTTTCAGATTCAGACACACACAATTATGTGCCCAGCAGTTGAAAAATTACTCTCGTTTGCCATGTTGTGTATATCTTGAAATCTAATTGGCATGTGACATCTTTATTGTTACCAAAGCAATGTAATTATGTGGAATTCAAACTCCTTATAAGAATCGGCTATGAATATTGTTATTGTATGATATTGGTAGACCCATGAAGAAATGGTCTGAAAACTGAGGCAGAACAGGTTTTTGGCCTATCCAAGGGAAGGTAGTTATTTATTTATTTTATTTAGCATATGATGCTACATAAAATAATACTCAACTACAATAGGGGAAGTAGTAAGTACGTGTGATAAATATGGCCCATTCACTACGCTTCATAAACCTTGCAGCCCATAGGTTCTTGAAAGTTTACATTAATGTAAAAATTTTGAAACGAAGAATGGAAAGAAAAATGAAGAATGGAAAGAAAAACGAAGAATGGAAAGAAAGGAAGTCAAGGAATGAAATAAATTATCAAGGAAGATGGTGAAAAATTATTTCAAACAGTGAAAGAATTTTAAGTAAAAACCTGTGCAACACAAAAAGTAATTGGTATGTAAATTGCCACCAGGGAAAAGCTTCATCACAATTAATAATAAAATTGGATAAACAATCATGACAGAACAATCAGCTGGAAATACGATAATTTTCTTACTATATGTGGAAGCAATTATGGCTGTTAAATAATTCAGAACAATCTATTTCTTATCTTCTTTTTTTTGCTTACGGTTTTACGCCTCATCAGAGGTAGGAAAGGAAGGAGAGCAAGAAACGGGAAGAAATTCGGCCATGGCCTTTTGAAGGAAGCATCCTGGCATTCACCTGGAGTGATTTGGGAAAACCAAAACCTGAATGCCCAGAAGGGGATTCGAATCCGTATCCTCCCAAATGTGAAGCCAGAGTATTATCCACTCACCCACCATGCTCGGTCTCTATTTCTTGTTATCTTCTCAAATACAGATGTTTACCTCAACAGCTACAGACATGGTGTAACGTTTCTAATTTGATTACCGAGAAGTGTACACAAATGCCGAACAAATATTGTTTTGGGTGTGGGGTGGACAACATTATAAACAGTGTATTTACTTAGACTGCTCCACGTGGTACTGATGAGCAGGACAGTAAACAACTACCACATATCGGCAAATTCCACTCTCAAACTTACTTTTAGTACAAAGTATCTCAAGGCAAAGCCCTATAAAAAGTTTTAGTAGACTGTAGAAAATTCTAACATTTGCATCATCAGAAATTATATGCAATAAGTAGACTGCAAAACAAAACCCTATTATACGCAATCAGTGGTGGATCCAGGATTTTGGTTTGGGGGGGGGGCTAGGATTTGTTTGGGGGGGGGCTTGACTCGGGCGAGGAGGGGGGGCCGACAGAAATCTCCTTATTCCAGATTGCCGCCCTCATACAAACAGTAGAGAAAAAAAAAAGTCTCCAAAATCCATGTCGTCATGGGTGACCTTGGTGCTTTTGGAGGGGCTTCAGCCCCCTATACCCCCCCCCCCCTGGATCCGCCACTGTATGCAATACTTTTAACTTTATGTGTTTCATTGTACAATTAGCCTGATCCATTGGTGGTGATTTCCTAGTGCAATAATTGGTATGTTGCCTGGTTTTATGAACTGTTTAAGAAATGAAGACAAGAAAGGAATTCTTAAGCACAGATATATCCATAGAATGATTAAGCATTCAAGAACTCAAAACAACTTTTGCATCAATGCATGGCAGTCAATGAGACTGATAATAGGAATTAGATTCCAATTTTCTGCGTACTGTTATCTGACATCTGTATGCTAGTGACGTACTTACATTCCGAACACTGGTATGCCAGTGCGGACACGCGAGTTGTAATTGTTGCAGTCGGCCAGACCACCATTGGAACAGTACATGGGACGGTGCCCGAAAGCTACGATCCAAGGCCTTTGGGATCGCGCCTCTGGCTTTGTTGCCTCCTGAAATTATAAACAGGTGATTACATTTACCGCAAGGGAATCAACAAACTAATATTATATATATAGGTAACAATTGAAAGGAAAGAAATGCCGCGAGGCAATATTTACATGGAAAAGAAAGGGAAAATACACCCAACACTCACCAAAGCTGAAGGGAGGAGGGCAGCAGCAACACAGCACAACACACAAACAAATAAAAAACAATATTTCGGGCTGCGTCCGACGCAAGTCTTGCGCAAGACCAGCCACCTATCTGTTTACTTGAAAAAGGGGATTCTTCACCCGAAATATTGTTTTTATTTGTTTGTGTGTTGTGCTGTGTTGCTGCTGCCCTCCTCCCTTCAGCTTTGGTGAGTGTTGGGTGTATTTTCCCTTTCTTTTCCATGTTAATATTATATAATATTATATAATCCTTTATCTGAGACAGAGTGATCATTACATTAGCACTTTAATTGCTATTTACCAAATGCATAAGAAACAGATCATCTTCCGGCTATTATTAGTTGCACTAACTGGCTCATGCTCTCATTGATTTTATTCTAAGTGTTATTGGTGTGTGATTTAAGCTTAATACACTACAGCCTCTTCTTTCAGATTCCCCTCCAAGTTCAAATTCATATCTGATATATTACAACCGTATACCTGCAAACAGTAGCAGATCACTGATATGTTTTCTCTACATTTGATCTGAATGTTTAAAGAGAACCACTGGGAATATGTAACTTAGGAGTACTAGATGTGAAAGCCCTACGTCAGAATGACAACTTCTCTATTACTAATAGATAAACATTAAAATCCAAATTATAGTTTACCACATGACTCACAGTCATGCCATACGTGATGTTATGGTCAGTTTTGTATCAGCAGTTGAAGTTGAAGATAGATGAAAAATAGGCTAACACCTTCTTGTTCTGCTAAAAGTTAATGAAGTTTTTTATGATTATGGAAAAGGGGAGGGGGTTAGAATTGCTTGTGGAAGGCTTGAAGTGTAAATATCTTGGAATAACATTTGATAATAAACTCAACTGGGCAGAGCACAGTAGGCAGATGGTAAGAAAAGGTTACAAAATCCTTCATTTACTTGAGAGGGTGATGACAGGATGTACCAGAGAAGTTAGGGAATTGAGTTAAAAAACTTCGGTCAGACTATTGGTTGAATATGGTGGTGTAGTTTGAATCCACATTTTGGGTATCAAATACAGGAGTTGGAAGGCGTGCAAAGAAGAGCTGTTAGATTTGTTTGTGGAAATTACCGCAGGACCCAGTTAGTAACTAATATGACAAAGGAGCTGGACTGTAATGTAATGTAATGGAATGTAAAATTAAAATTTGTAAATCACAAAAGTAGTAGGTGAGAAAGAATTTAACACTCAAATTATATAAGATAGTAAAAAATAATGACCAAGCCACCGGCACATATAAAACAAAAAACAGAAAAAACCTCAATTGAAGAAAGACAGATATACTTCAGTAAATATTTTTTGGTAAAAAATATCATACCTTTTATTTGACAGAGAAGTTTATGAATTGGATAAGTATGTATTCAAAATACTTTTTGAAAAAATTGTATTTGTTACACTCCACAAAAAACACAATATTTCAAGATATCCCCTTACTCATGAAAATGAAACATATGACCGAGATGCACTGTATGTGTGTGCTCTGTATACTTCAGTCATTATAAATCTGCATGGCCTTACCAGGGATGTAAGTACGAAACAGCAAGGTTAAAAACAGCCAATTCTATCTAAAAATGTTGAATTTTACTAGGTCTCCTTCAGATGCAATACACCTTATTTAGGTTTCTGGAATTCTTGACCACAGAAAATAGTACAGTAAATGCCCTGAATGTTTATAGCAAAGGAACTCTTAGAGAGTTTTAGGTACTGAAGGCCCAAATTACTTTACTTGGCAATTAGCTATTGAATGGAATTATTCATAGTGACAGTTCTTGACTAAAAGTTTACATGCTTTTAACAGCATTAACTTTAAAGCACATACTATGTCCTAAATGTATCTTGAAAATCAGCAGCAAAATAGAAACATTAATCCAGTTTTAACGAGTCTTGAACCAAAAAAGCTCTGATAACTTTTATGAAGGTCACCTTTAGGTCCTCAATGAGCCAATCATACTGCTTGATCGGCAGCTTGATGCCATACTGCAGGAAGTAGTAGAATTCAGTCGAAATGGAGATAAAGTGGACCGGGCCCAGGTTGAAGCTGTACATTAGGCCTTCGGTGCCTCCTGGCATGGAGAAGCGTGACCTGTACTCACTGAAGTTGCTGGAAAAGTTATATTGGAAGATATGAATAGCAAGTCATACATACAAACAAAAATGCACTTAAAAATTTCTTCAGTAACAATGTTATTGTTTCTTGAAAACAAGGAAGGATAGGGAAAATAATCCATCCATTACCACTGATGAAGGCAGGAGGGCGATAAAAAGAAAAAAGTTCCAGGACTGCTTCCAAAAGTGGAAAGGCCGTTGGGAGTATATTCTTCAATCAAACAGGGACTACTTTGAAGGATACCATCAGCCTGAGGAAGGTTGGATACTTTTAAGGCAGACCTTGTACATCCAGAGATGTTATATTACTGAGTGTGAGATTTGGAAGGGGTTGGGATTGCAATGGTTAGGGAAGGGAAAGTTGAGCAACAATAGTTGTATTGAAGTATAAACTCCCTAACAATCAGTCAACATGAACTACTATCTCTTTGGAACTCCAGAGATGGGAACTGGCCAACCAGCACATCCTAGATATCACAAATCCCTCTGGCCGCAACCTCCATTAAGACCCCATCTGTAAATCTGTCACTTTTGTTATAAATATACATCAATTTTAAATATTTTTTAATTTTTAAACATATCCAAAAATTTATAATTTTTAGGAAATTTATTCATTTTACAATTATTGTTGGGGTCCACTTCCCCACAACTTCCCACTGCAATCCTCACCCCCTCACAAATGTTTCATCACTGGATCAGTCATGTGGAAAGTCTGGATGTGCACACATCTTTCCCCTTGTCAAATATTTCACCTTTTACATGACTAAGGTTTTTTGCTCAAATTTTGTATTGTATGTTAGTGTCCTTGTGTTTTTCCTGGATCCCTGCCTCCATTGGTTATTTTTGGTATTCTTCCTTGTTTTCATACCTAACAGAAGTTTCTCAGCATTTTCACTCATCATTATTGGGTTTTACTGGTTTTTAAAACTAGAAAACTTCAGAGACAGAATCAACTAAGATGATGTTATTTAAATATAAACTAATGTTTATAATACACATTTCACATATTTTGATAAGAATTTATATTCCTCTAATTAATTACCATAGTGTATGTTTAGAGTAACTATGCAGGGTGATTCAAGAGGAATGGTAAATATTAAGGAGTGGTAGTACGAATAATATTGAGTAAAAACGTTCATATAAACATGTTTCTGATTTCGATTCATTTTGGACATACAAGTGCTGAAATTTTATGCATAAAATAAATCTATCACCATTAGATTTTTTGTGTGGGTATAGTTGAAAACAAAGTGAACAAACAAAAAATAAACATAAGAGACAATTTACTCGCTTGTGTTGTAAATGCTGCTACCCACGTAAAAGTACACAGAAGAGCTACATGTACTGTTGAAAAGAGAGCTGTAAACTATATTGAGGTTTATCGTGGGATTTTTGAACATTTAATTTAAACTTTTGTAAAATTTGCGTGTGTTTTTGCATAAATAAAGTACTTCAATAAGTTATTTGTGTGCTCTTTATCTTTCCTGAGGTTTATTTTATGCATAACATTCCAGCGCCCGTATCTTCAAAACAAATGGAAATCAGACTCATGTTTGGATGAACTTTTTACTCAGTATTGTTCATACTACCACCTACTTCAATATTTACCATTCCTCCTGAACCAACTTAAATATCAGAATGAGACTGACGAAGGCTATGAAAGAATAAAGTTTCAGGCATGGACACGCCATCATTAATGGATTAAACAAAGAAAGAGAACAGAATAAATTTCCTGTAGATAATAACCTGCTCATCAATGTTTTATGATACCAAATTTGTTTAATTCCATTACTTTTCTGTTCACACTTCTTCACTGCCTAAAAATAGCAGACCACATGACTTATACCAGTCTAATGTGAACATGCTAAATGCAACTATCTACACACTTCAGTAATGAATCCACAGTTATTATTATCATGGATGAGAAAAAGAGGAATGGGAATTTGTGAAAGATAAAAATCACTTAAAATACTGATCTCTTGATTCATCATTAATTAAGCCAGTTGCACCTACCCCCACTCCTCATGATTTCCAGGACAGGTCATATAAGGAACATATGCAGCAAGGGATTCAATTTGTCTCATAAACTCATCACCAACCGCACCATTCTCCTGGGGAAAAACATGTCAATGAAGATATCATTATACAATTAAAAAAGAAATGAAAGTAAGGTATCTACTAAATTAACAGAAGCACTGAGTGCACAAACACAAAGAAAAAATTAATTCATCTCATGTATAATAAGCAAACTTCAAGTAAATGAAAACATTAATTTTTTGTGGTGATTTTTTACAGTTACTTTTGGAATAAGCTTACCGAGCAGAAAGACATGTAGCTTCTTAGAGCTGATATGTTTTAACTGGCAGAGATTATGTCAGTCCAATTTTTGGACTGGGTACTATCAATACCAAAATGTTGTTTTTATGCAATTTTCACAATAGTTCCACCCAATATTTCTGTATTTTACAAGTCTACAGGCTGTGTCTATAATTTTCAGGTTAGAATCACATGCCACTTGTGTAAAACACAAATAGAAGTTTTCAACTGTGTAAGTGTGATGGAGTGTCTGAAGCAGACACTAACCATTTCTTTTTTGTATGCAAAAGGTATAAAAATGATACAGATATCAACTTAAAAGATCTAAAACAATGTGATACAAACTACCCAGTAAATGTTAAGTCATCTTGTTCTGAAAAAATGCATTAAAATACCAGACAATGCTATGCTTTGAATTTAAGAACAATATATAAATATAAGAGGTAGAATGGGAGTTACTAAAATGGACAGAATAAGGAATGAAGTGATTACATGCACCATAAAAGAGGAACCCCTACAGGAAAGGTAGAGAGGACCAGACTGAGATAGTATGGACATGTCAAGAGAATGGAGGCTCAGAGAATCCCAAGAAAAATCCATGAAATTAAGATGCATGGTAAACGACCCAGAGGAAGACCAAGAGATGAATGGCTGAAAGGAGTGGAGGAGTGTGTACGGAAGAGAGGAGAGGACTGGAACAAAGTGGTGACAGAGAGGTGGTGGGAAGAAAGAAGGAAATGGAGGGGCTTGTGCATAAAGCAGACCTGGCCAGAGGCTGGAAACTGTAGAGGATGATGATGATGATATAAATATAAATGTGTGGTATGTCATGTATCTTTTTCTATGGAAAATTATTTGGCATTGTTGACTTTTGTTTTATGCTGAATGTAGACTTATATTGTTGAATGTTTGTGCAATGTGCAAAGACTGTATGGCCTACAGGCCAAGAGTCAAATAAATAACAACAATAACAAATACATCAACTGAAAGGAGATTGATCTACTACCTTGTAAAATGTGGATGACAATTATTCAGTCATAATGACAAATAAGTTAACAAAAATGTCAGGAAACTTAGATTTGTTTGTGAACTGTAATGTTCACTACATTTTTATGAAATACCACAGTTTGAAGTTTCACACTACAAACTCAGTCTATATCCAAGGTATGTTTGAAAAAGATAGTAAGCAAATAACAGGAATTTTGTAACTTAAGTAAGGAAAAATGCCCATCACTTATCACAGATGAAGGCAGTAGTGCCAGGACAAGCATATCATCTATCTTAGTAATTTGAATTGTTTTTTGTTACAAATTTGGTACAAGAGAATAAAACAAACAGTTGAAAATATGCTAAAAAGAAGGTGCAATTAGAGAGTGGATAAGGTAAAATTCTTAGCAGACAAATTTTGACCAATGATCAACATAGAGGTGATTTATTTACAGTAATTCAATATTAAAACAACTTAATCAAGTATGGAGTGGAAGAAATACAGAAAGAAAAAGATGTTAAACCCTCTAATCCATTTTATTTTTAGGATCAGTTTGACTCCGGATAAACTGAACCCAAAAAGGTAATGAATAGTCTACAACTATCTGAAGTATCTAGCAGAAGGAAAGAAAAATAGAAGAAAAAATATACATAACACATTGCTGAGTGTGTTGGAGTGTAATGGCATAAAATGAAAACAGAATTGAAGGATGTCAATCTAACATTTATATATAACAACAAGCTCACCGAGTCCGAGTCTCCAACGTGAAGAATTGCGTCTACATCCCCTCGTGCTACCTCCTGCTCCATCCTGGGTAGCGACTGTGCGTTTATACTGCCCATGTCGCCGTACACCAACAGGCGCGGTGCCCAGGGTACGGACGGGGCCGGTGGTGTTGTGAATAGGAATACTGGTGACCAACCTCCGTCAGTGCTACCACAATGGTACACTACAATCACAACAATTCAGTATTAGCAACTTCTGGGCAAGTTGGAAAAAAGATTATTGGTATACTTTCAATGTCTGCATATTATTTTCACATCAAATATTTTAAGACAACTAAGAATGCTCAGATGCAATTAATGGGTAAACACTGTTTAATTTTTAATAGGACTGTAGGATTAAAGGACACCAGAAAAACCACCAGTCACATGGTTTGTAGCTCTGGATAGTTTGATACCATGCAAGAAAATACTTCAGTGCTCATTATGAATATATTAATATTGGATCAGTTGGATTCAGCAATTACACGTTAATGTACCAATTCACTTTTTACCTGTTAACAATAATGCACTGTGTTAATGAATATTCATGAATGCAAAATAAGGTCTGTCTAACTGAAACTGTCTCAAAAATTTACATACCATTCAAAATATATATGTATGTTTTGAAAACCTCATATGTGATTCTTTGATAAACGGATAACTATTATTCAACAATGAAGTTAGTTTTGAACACAGCCATACTCATTAACATGTGAAGTTTACTGATAAAAATAAATTTACAAAGTTGTCCACTATGAAGAACATCGTCAACGAACATTTCCTCCAGTCTACAAAAGGGCTTTATTGAATGCGAAACTATGACAGCCAGAAGTAGCAATTAAAAAATAAAATACAATTTTTCAAAGTACTAGTCTCTTTAGCATACTTTTTTCATATTTTTTGTTTCAAACTATAAAATCCAAAATCATACTCAGATTTGGAGATAATTTTATTGATGTAAACAATGCAAGAGTATTTTTATTTTATTTTATTGACCTTCGATAACAAAGACCATACAGCCATCTTATGTATTATAAGTACAATCTTCTTGGTATACATTAGTTGCAACATACATAGTTCGCTGGCCAGGAGTAAGATTAAATTTGTGGTTGGGGGATTCCCATTCTGGCTAGTTCACTTATCATTTTATTTTTATGAGGTTTAAATTTTTGTATGATAATATTATGTGATTTATGTCTGCAATAGCCTGATCTTGACAATCGCAAAGCGGAGATTCTCGAATCCCTAACCGGTGCAGGGGGCTTGGGAAATTCCCGTGATAGAAACGAGTTCTGGAAATAGTGGTAATAAGTTGTCTGCTGATGTTCCTCTTGGTTTTGTCGGTATTTTTTGTTGGACACTTCCATAGTGAGAGCCTTTAATGGTTTTTGATTTATTATACTCTTCTCGCCACAGTAAAATTTCTCAAGTATCAATGTGTTATGCAAATTCTTTTCATTTTTTTAATGATGCTATTTAAAAAGCACAAATTGACCCAATGCACTTATTTTAATGAATAATTGCATTTGGCACAGACAGTAAGCAACACTGAAATTTCTGAAGGCATCAAAAGAGTGAACCAAATTATTCACAACATTTAAACTTCCTTGATGATTTATGAAAGTTTCTTGGGAAACAAACCGAATAATACTATTATTTATACACAATATTTTGGCAAGAAACATTCATAAATAAATAACACCAAGAAAAGCTGTGTTCATTTATTACCTGACAATTCTTTTGAGAAACTCCTTCAGGACCATAATGACCATCACCATTGGTTATTTCTTTAACTTTTTTCTTACAGTTTCAATAATAGATAAGTCCCATCCCCCATTTTCTTTTTCAGCTAATCTCTTTCCATGGAATAGAGTATCAATTATTAAAGCAGAGATTACATTGTTCTCCAACTCATTGTAATACTAGACTCTATCCCTTATTGGAGACCATCCTATATAACCTCTAATCTGTTCCAGTAAGGAAAACCAAAATCTTTCATTTCAGCATACTGACCAGCTGTCTCTTGTTTGAAGACAATCAAGTATAATCTATGTATCAAAGTGGAAGGCTTATAAAAAGTATGGTATCTAAATAGCAATTCTGGAAATTAATGGTGGTTCCAGAAAAACAAGGAGATTTTTATGGGATTTAAAGCATTTTTTTTATTTTATTTTTTTAAATATAGAAGAGGAGTCTAAAATATTGATATAGAAGATAATAATCTATATAATAATGAAGTGGCTATAATAAAAGTAAAACAATATGAGAGATAAGCACCAGTTATTTGTGAGACGAGATTGTAGTCTATCCCCATTAACATTTTACTTGTTAGAGGAAACAATCAAGAATTTTTTTTAAAATTTGGCATAAGTATTCAGTATGAAGCAATAAGTATGCTTTGATTTGGTGATAACATTGTCCTGTTAGAACAGATCAGGTATATTGAAAATTTACTGAATAGCATGAACAAAACGGAGAAGACATTGGGACTACATATAAATTAAAGTAAGACAAAAGTTGTGAAATTTAGCAGAAATTATAGCAATCATAGGATATTAATTATAAAACATAATTAGATGTAACTAGCTTGTACCCACGACTTAGTTTGTAAAGAATTTGGATTGACAGCTAGCGACATCTAACCACCATAATGCACGATGGAAGACTCGATGCTATTATCACACACAAACGCCCGTCAACTGTGCTATGCAGTTCAGGCAGCAAAGTAAAATATACGGAGACACGTCTTTCGTCGAATTACGAAAATATCCTTAAACGACCAATATCAACCACCATATCTCCCACGCATTCACTGTTACCGATAATCGGCCAACGTTGTTATTGACGGGTGACTCTGTGCGACTACCACACACAAACACCAGTGATCTGCGCTAGATAGTTTTGTCTGAAAAGTGATACACCATGACACATGCGTTTTTGGTAGAAATATGAAAGTGCCGCAGGTTGACCACTTTCAACCACCATATCTCCCACACACCCCATAGCTACCGACATCTAACCACCATAGTACACGATAGGAGACACGATACCACTACCACACACAAACACCAATGATCTATGCTTTGTAGTTGTGGCAGCAGAGTGACATATACGGAGACAGATGTCTTTGGTCGAAATATGAAAATATCCTTGATCGGCCAATTTCAACCACCATATCCCCCACACTACCACAGTTACAGAAATTTGTCCAACGTTGTTTTCGACGGGTGACTCTGTGCTACTACCACACACAAACACCAGCGATCTGCGCTAGATAGTTTTGTCTGAAAAGTGATACACCATGACACAAGCGCTTTTGGTAGAAATATGAAAGTGCCGCAGGTCGACCACTTTCAACCACCATATCTCCCACACCCCCATAGCTACCGACATCTAACCACCATAGTACATGAGAGGAGTCACGATACCACCACCATACACAAACACCATTGGTCTATGGTATGTAGTTGTGGCAGCAGAGTGACATATACGGAGACACACGTCTTTTGTCGAAATACGAAAATGCCCTGCATCGACCACTTTTAACCAACGTATCTCCCACATCCCCACAGCTATCGACATTCGGCCAACGTTTGGCACGACAGGAAACTCCATGCTACTTCCACACACAAGACCAGTGATCTGTGCTAGGTAGTGATGACTGAAAAGTGAATAATAGGAAAACACACTTCTAGTTTTATGTATATATAAGATTAGTTAAAGCAGAGTAATTATAGCAAAAAGAGCCACATTGGATAATGGAAATTTTTAGTTTCAAATTCTGAAAAAGGAAACAACAAGAACTTTCTAAAACTGTAAGTAAAGAGCACATCACTGTAAGATAGTGTAGTTTAGACTAAGGGAACACCAGAAAGAAGCAAAATTGAAATATTTGCAACATGGTGTTATAAAGGAACACGGAAAGTGGACAGAAAAAGTGTGAAATTAACGTGGTTTGGAAATGATGGGTGACGAATGAAGTTTGTGGAAGAGTCCCACACAAAGAAGATACAAGATGATGGTGCACATTTGACGACAAATGGGATTGTTTATTATTTTAGTGGGGGGAACAGTCAAAAGGAAACATTGTAGAGGACAACCAACATTTATGACATATGAAGCAGATAACTGAGAATATGGGTTGTGACAGATATGCTGAGATGAAGATTGACAATGACAAGAAATAAAAATCACGAAAGCAGATGAAAAGAAAAGACATGGAAATAAAAGTAGGGTACTCACTGTATGTTGATGCAGGAGTTAGATTCAGCAGTCTAACTCTGTGTACATACTGCTTATTGCAAGGATGTTTCTTGCACTCCTCAAATCTAGTTGCATTTCCAGCTACCTTCTGCTTCAATCCACCAACTCCATATTCAACAAGAGTGTCTTTGGTCTTGCTCACTGTGTTCCAAGTAACTGTCATTTCATACTGATTGTCTGCAAATTCCAATGTAAAAATAAAGACTGTGAACAATCAGAACTTATTCAGTGTTAGCATTTCATATTTCAAAAATTGATAATGCACAAGATAAGAGAAAGTAAACCATTCATTCACCAAGGTGATAAACAGAGGTGGTTTGTGATAAAAAATTAAATTAATGCGATAAATAAACAATATTTTGAAAGTTCCTATTAACTGTACAAGAGTGAGACACACAGAAGGTCTAATGTGAAGTATGGCATGTGTACAAAGTTATGTTATTAGAAACTGAGGAAAAGGAGAAAAATTCTGGGAGTGAGCAAAGGGAAACAAGATTTTAAAATAACAAGCTAAGAAAAAATTAAATAAAAAGTGGTAAAGTAACAATACGGTAAAATAAAATAGAACAAAAGTAATAAATAAATATACTATACAATGTTTTTTTTTTTTTTTTTTTTGAAAAAATACAAATTTGTAAATATAAAAAATTAGAGATGCCACGAATAGTGATTTTGCCGAATACCGAATATTTGGCCACGCTCTCGGTCGAAGCGCCGAATATTCGGCAGCCGAATGTTCGGCAAAAATGTGTAGTGTGTAGCTATCGTGGGTGACTGGCTACAACCTATCTCATGGGGCATCCATCACCACGTGCTCCATTTTGGCCTCCTGTGAAACCCCCCCCCCCCCTCCCACCATGTAGTCCGACGTGGCTTTTTGCCTCCCTCAGCTTGTAATGAAGTTCTCATTTTCAATAAATTTGGTGTTCTATATACAGTTTCTACCTTCCCCAGGTATTTCAACAATGTGACGATATGTGGAATCACTTCATAGATGCAGGAAATACATGCGCTTGTTATTCTCGTAATCTCCTTGAATGGCTTCAGGAGCTTGATACATTGTTCGACTAGCTGCCACTGAAAAGGTGTTAAATTGATTAAACACTTGTGATCAGTTATGTACAAAGAAACCGCTCACTTTTGTTCTAATAATCTCTCCATTAAATAATATGTGGAATTCCATCAAGTGCTTACATCTTGTACTAGTTGGCAATTTGGCACGTCAAGTTCTTGGCAAATGAATTTACCGCTTGTAATTTTTTTTTTTTTTTTTTTTTAATTTCAACTTTTCTTGTGCAATATCAGAGTGGTGAAAATGGGTAGCAATTTGTCTTGCAGCAAATGACATTGATTTTTATGTGAAAACTGTTCGCCTACATCGGACGGCAGACCCTTACAAGTGGTGGTCAGCAAATGCTAAACAGTATCCAAGACTGACAGAATTCACTCAGATTTAGTTATTGTCTCCTGGCAGTACAGTATATAGTGAGAGGCCATTTTCAGAAGCAGGTTTACTTTATGAGGAAAAGTGCAACCGTTTTCTAACAAAAAACGCTGAAACAATTATTTTCATACATCACAACTTACCGCTGGTAGATTTTCAGTATTAAATGTAATAATTTGGAACTAAAATAAATACATTTTTGGGTAATATGCGAGTTTTCTTTTTTCAGGATTTGGTATTCAGTATTCGGCTTAATAGTACGCAGCATTCGGCCAAATACCGAATATGGAAAAAAGTAGCTGAATACCGAATAGTAGCCGAATATTCATGGTATCTCTAGAAAAAAATTAATTGGAAACTATATTTCAGTTGCATTTTTTCTTTAAGATATAAATGTACAGAATCCTTGTCTCAAGGTGAATCACAACATACAGAGAGGAAACTTCATTCAAAGCACACATCATTACTCTACCAATTTAAATCCAAAGTCATTATGTGTACTTATTAACTGTTCTACCTTTAAAACTTACTACTTTTTTAAAAAAAATGAATTTTTTTGTTTTATTATTTTATTGGGTCTGCTGCGATTCCACCACTACATCATTCACTAATGACGCCATAATACTGCTGTAGTCAATCACAAGATGTATTCATCCAAGCAGTAATTCTGTTGTACTACAGCCTGGACCATTATTTTCAACCAGAAATTAATTTGTAATATGCCCTGGACCAGCATGACACAATTAAATGTACTTTGGAAAGTATTTCTAGTGGTGTTTTGCATTTTACTACTGCACTATAAATATGCCAATTCCTTGCGGAAACGCGATCCCCAGTAATTCAATTTTATTTATTTATTTTTTTCAACCCCCCCCCCCCCTCCCCTGCATTAACTCTGCAATTACTTTTCAACAGATTATTACTTTTGTACTCCCTGCATTTAGTTTTGTTTTACTTGTACTGTTCAAAAGCCAATGAAAGAGTGGATAGAAACAGAGGTCAGAGAGACAAAGGAAAAAACTTTATGCAATTTCCATGACCAACAGTGTCCCAAAGATGTGATGAGCACACTTATAGCTCACTCAAAAAACTGTCACTGGAAAATAATGACAAATTCTGTGACAAAATCCCTTGATCTTTCACTGGGTCGTTTACCATGAATCTTCATTTCCAGATTTTCCTTGTGATTTTCTGCACCTTCGTTCTCTTAACATGGTCATACCATCTTAGTCTAGCCTTCTCTATCATTTCCTGTAGCGCTTCCTCTTTTACTGTATGTCTAATAATTTATTTTCTTATCCTGGTAATTCTGCTTCTTAGAAATTTCATTTTGCTTGCTTGTATCCTTGTAATTTTCCACTTCTTCATTGTCCAGGATTTCCATTGTTGGTATGAAATAAAGGTATTTGAGTGGGTGGAAAAGAAGGCAGCTTTTTTTTCAGAACTTACTAGAGAACACAATTAGTAGGTGATGATATAAAGAAGCTAAAATAGAGGTAATTCAAAGACAGCAGATGGATGGAGAGAGCTGGGAGTATATAAGAAACTGGTAGCAGTAAGTGAAATGGAAGAGAAGACCATAAATTAACAGTGGGTTCCATATTTAAAGGAGTGGGAAAATTTTCATTTGTTGGTAAACAAGTAATGAACTCACTTGAATTATTAAGGGATATGGTGAACAGTTTACCTCAGACCATTAAATAGTTTAAAGTAAAAATTTTGTTAACACAAAAGGAGGAATGTAAAGAAATTGCTAACAGAATAGAAGCCAGTACCGGATAAACCATGTAGCAAGAGTTAGCAAATGACACAGGCCCCGTGCCTTCAAGGGGCCTCACACATATATGTCTAAATGATCTGGCTTTAACAAATATAGAAAACGATTTACTGAGAAACATAGATTTGGTTAGTGTTATATCTAAATTCACTCACATTAAATAACGAAAGATAATTTTGTAAATGTGCCATTTTATTTTACTAAAATTAAACATTTTGTAATGAACTAATGTTTTTTTTTCTTATTGTAAATATAGTATTATGTTTTAAGAAGAAAGATCTTTCTGGTGTTTGATTGTAATGAAGTCGTCACAGATGTACAGCCGGATTGCATTGTGAAAACACAATCTGGCGGTGGTCCCATGAAACACTCAATTGCAATATTATGTTTCAAACAAAGCTGATAAATTAAACATTGAAGAAATAAAAATCACATACTGATAAAGGGAAATTTAGTATGTTCTGGTGATGGGATTAAAGCAGCAAGAGGAAATGGATGGTATCAAAATGAATTATTAGCCTAGATTAAGTCCATATATTTTAGCTTACCTCCTAAAGCCAAATGCACTTGCTGTGGTGTGAGGGAACCAATACATATTACTCCATGGCAGAAGAAAAATAATTCAATGAGTGGTAAGAGGTTCTTCATGTTAAAATAACCACAAACACTGTCCTGCATGACAGAAGAAAAATAACTGGCATAAAAATTACTATAGACTAATCCTATTATTTTATTTAAATTCTAAAACATATCAATACTATTCACAATATACGAGAGAAGTCTGGTATGATAATTAACATATTTAAGAACCTAATTCTTAAGTGGAAATTTATACAAGGTGTGCTAAAAAAATTAACGAGATTTTCGATATTGTGTATGCTGTATCTTGGTTATTTATTGGTTGATTATTTTTCTGTGGGTTGGCAGCACTGGTAGTAATGTATGTGTTAACTGTTGGGTAACTGCAATGCGTAGTTTGTATTCGATATGCAAATGAGCAAGACGTTCTTTAGTGCATTTGGCATTTTTATTTTGGGAATAAAAATGTTGCATTAATGTGTTTGTGTGCAATTTTGTGATAAAATGGAATTAAATCCAGTGACGCATTCAAAATGTTACAGAACTTTGGAGACAATATTACAATCACAAGTTTATGAATGACAAAAACCTTTTCAATAAGATCGGAAAGGAATCAAAGATGACACAAGATCTGGGTGATATAACACTTCCATCAATCATGAGAACATAGAAAAAAATTAAAGAAATTGTGCTTGACAATAGAAAAATTACCATCAGTGAGGTTGTTACAGTAGACAAAGAGTACTACCTACAAGTTTTGCACAATTTGTGAGAGACAATCCAGAAAATATTTACCGAGCTTTGGAGTGAAAACTAATGGATTTTTGCACCATGACAATGCACCACCTCATCCGTACATTCATCCAACAGTTATTGGCAAAACAACATCACTGTGACGCCACAACCACCTTATTCACCGACAAACTGTGACTTTTCCCTATTTCCCAGACTCAAAAGGATAGTCGAAGAACAACTTTTTCAACAACAGATGAGATATAGGCAAAATTGCAGATTTAGTTTAAGACCATACCTAAAGAAGTGTTTGACCAGCATTTCTCAAACTTAAAACTACATTGGCTCAAGTGCATAATAATATAATTTGAAGCAGACTGAAGATATAATTATACAATAATTAATTTAATTGGTGGTTAATACATGCAAATTGTTTTTATTTATTCATTGTGAATGTTTAAACTAGCTGTTCCCAATGTTCTTTGTATTACATCCCCCTTCCATCAAAAGAATACTACTCACACCTGCCACAATTTTATTATTAATAAGATAACTACCTTCTTTTATATACTAAGAACAACATCTCAGAGGAAACTCGCCAAGTATATGATGTTAGAATAACAGTTTTCAACTCTAAGAGGCAGCGAGGTAGACATTTCATACTTGTGACAGTGTAGAGTTTGGGTACAGTGCACACAGGCGGCAAAGGTACACACTTTATCATTATTAATGGCCACCGCTGTAATACTGACGAGCCAGTATTGCGTTACTGTTTCTTAGGATGACATTGATGTAGGATTGTGCAAGATAAGAGTGATAGAATTTTTCAGCGGTGGCCAATAATAATGATAAAGTGGGTACCTCACATCCCATGTCCCCTGACATGTCTTCATACCCTCTTGGGGGGGGAGATGTGCACCCCACCCTAGGTTGGGAACCCCTAGTAAAAACCATAATGAATTAAATTATCAAGCAACTTTACAAATCCTCACTGGGACTCCTGCTATCTTAATTGGTACCTTGATACAAAAATTAAATGAGAACTAAAGAAATTTAAAAAAAAATTGTTACTTTTTTATCACACCTCATATTTACATCTGATACAACAGAAATATATGAGCAGGCAACATGGGTTCAGACAAGGATATTCATGCGAATCTCAGCTGGTGGGATATATGAAAGATATTTCAGATGAAATGGACAAGGGAGGTCAAACTGATAGTGTCAAAGGCGTTTGACAGAGTGAGCCATAAAATTGTAGTAAATAAGGTAAAAACTATTGGAGTGGATGAAAAAATGATTTGCTGGGTAGACGAATTTTTAAAAGGTAGAAAACAGAAAGTTAAGGGTACGATATGTAGTATCAAAAGAAGTGGAAGTAAAAATACGGGGCAGTGTATTGGGACCATTGCTATTCATTATTCTAATGAATAATTGTGTTGATTGTTTACTACCTGAAATTAGATTGTTTGCAGATGACATAATGCTATATAAAAGAATCAAAACAACAGAGGATTCTAAACAGTTGCAAGGTGATCTGGACAGGATATCTAGTTGGGTTGATAAACATGGGATGAAGATAAATGCAAAGAAGAGTCAGCTTATTAGATACACAAATAATAATAAAAAAATGTTAAATTATGAATAATTGGGCAGGACACATTGGACAGGTGGTAGGAAAAGGTTTTTAAAATCTGCACTTGTTGGAGAGAGTGATGAGGGGATGCACAAGAGAAGTAAAGCAATTGGGTTACAAAACTTTGGCCAGACCATTGCTCGAATATGGGAGTGTAGTATGGGACCCACATTTTGAGTATCAAATACCGGAGTTGGAGAAGGTGCGAGGGTGAAGGGAGTGTACAGGGCGTATACTGGTGATGAGGCATGGAAAGATATTGCAGTAGGTATGAAAAGTAGTTCATGGAAGGGAAAAGATGACCATGACCACAAGCTGGCACTCGATTTCAGGTACAAGGGTAGGTAAGGGTGTCAGAGAGTGGAATGAGTTACCAAGAGAAATTATGAATAATTTACCGAAAACATTGAATTTAAAGATAAAATTTGTAGAGGGCAAATGTAGGTGGCTGCAGGATAGGGGGGAAGATGGGGGCGTAAGGAAATTGCCACCGGAGCCTGTGCTCCATTGTAATTAAATTAAGGTAAGAGTAAAAGATCAAATTCTTTCTCGTCTAAGGCAACAGTTCAAATGTCAATAGTCTTCAAATTATAGAATACTTAATAGTCAACCAAACGTACCAAAAGGTGAACCTGGAACATTAATCAAGAGAAGGGAAATGCAATATTTAAATTCATAATTAGTCAAATCTACCAGAAAATAAGTATCAAAATATTGAAGCTTTAGGGCATACTCACACCAAAGAGACAGTGAGAAATCAAAAATAATTAACTTTCGGCAAGGAAAAAAAAAGCAGTCGGTGTATACGAGTATATGATACTAGAAAAACTACTTTACACTGTGTGAGGTAATGAAATGATATTATTTTGGCAATGAATAATGAAAAATCTTATTTTGGACTATTAAATAGGTTATAATAAACCCTGGACCAAAATAATATCGCTAGAACTACATAGTTTTTAAAGTAATTCTACAGATGTCCTTCTGGTCCAGGACACATTACAACCTATTTACTCAATGGTTAGGCTATAAAATGTTTAGAGACTGACACCTGCAGTATAGTGATGTCATTAAAAAAAATCATGCATATTTTATACTCCATATATACACACAGGGTCTGTTATTATTATTATTTCTACCGTCTTCTTGAAGTGGCAGTGGACCAGCAATGATGCTGAGAGGAAAGATCCTAAAAACAAAAACAAAAAAAGCATTGAGGTAGAACCCAAGATGTTGTCAGAGACAAATTGAAAGACCATCACACCGATGGAACAAAGACATACACAGGGTTGTGGAGATAGCTGCCAGAAAATCGGCCAAGTTCATTTTACCTCCAAAAACTGTTCAGTTTCTGTCTCTACTCAACAATATCACGAAAAGATACCCAGAAACGATTGTCATTTGTAATTGAAGCAAAAGATGTCGTGTAAAAAAAATTCTGTAAGGGTGGAAGGGGATCTTCTCCAACACCCCAAAACTGGTACTGGCCTGTTGAAATTTGGATTAACTGCTTCACGTTTGGCACTCTCCTTTTTCGGAAAAGTCGTCACAAATTAAATAAAAAATGCCGAAATGTGGGATGCCCACAACCGCAAAATGTTAGCAGCACTACAAAAATATCACAAAAAATTATCGGTACAAGGGTCATTTTAAAGAAGCAGTTAATCCAAACTTCAACAGGTCAGTACTAGTTTTGGGGTGGTGGAGAAGATCCCCTTCCACCCTTCTGTAAGCTTTCCTCCTTTCACTATTTAATGTCCTTTGTAGTCACAAATTATACTTTGTTTGAAACAAATAGTAAAATACACAATTATGGCACTAGAAGTAAAAATGATCTTCACAAGGATTACAAGTCATTGTCATTTGTTCAAAAAGGGGTTCAATATTCAGGGATACATATCTTCAATAAGCTCCCAACACATATTAAATATATAGCAGATGATAAGACAAAATTCAGGAAAAAATTGAAAGAATTTTTAATTGACAACTACTTCTACTCTGTTGAAGAATTTATTTCTAAGGTATCTAAAAAATAACTGCCAGTAGCTTGTGTAAATGTAGTTTGCATAATTAATTTACCATGTATGCTACGACTGTACATCTCCTGGTGTATGTATTATTTTGTTATGCAATTGTTTAGGGTACCATGTATGCTATGACTGTACATCTTGTGGTGTATGTATGCTATGACTGTACATCTTCTGGTGTATGTATTATCTTGTTATGAATTGTTTAATGTAGGCCTTACCATGTATGTTATGACTGTACATCTACTGGTGCACTTATTATTTTGTTATGCAACTGTTTATCTGTAAATTGACA
>CM061918.1:114005848-114071124 GCA_031002005.1 Vandiemenella viatica
ACTGAAAACATAAACTAAATTCAAAATATCCCTTTTGGGAAAATTAGACTTCAAAATGCCAAATGAAAAAGTTATACCTAAGAACTTCACAAAAATCCACATGTTTAAAAAGACAATAACTTTTTGACATACTCCAAAAATAAAAAACTTGTAACTAATTCGAACCTGACAAATATCATACTAGTGTAATGGAAAAGAAAGGGAAAATACACCAAAAACTCACCAAAGTTGAAGGGAGGAGGGCAGCAGCAACACAAAACAACACACAAACAAACAAAAAATACAATATTTCGGGTGCAAGAAAGGGATTTTCACCCGAAATATTGTTGTTTTTTTTATTTGTTTGTGTGTTGTTTTTGTGTTGCTGCCGCCCTCCTCCCTTCAACTTTGGCGAGTGTTGGTGAATTTTCGCTTTCTATTCCATGTAAATATTTCCTCGCGGAATTTAATTACTTTCATTGTTACCTATACTAGTGTAATGACTGTATAACATTTAAGCAGTATTCTCTTGATCCTTCAACTAGAGCCGGATATATTTATTAAGGCTTGACATTTCATCCTCTGATGGCTGAAACATCAGGTTTCAGTAAATCGATGTTTCACCCGCAGAACAAAGAGACTACATTGACTGCATAAGTCTGTGCAGTCATATATAAGCAGCCCTAAATGTCAATACATACAGCAGAACCAGTGATGATATGGACCGGAGCCTTCGGATTTCTGTAAGGTTCTTCGAGGCTGCCATTATTGTAGAGGGGCCACGTCCGCTCATGTCCCCATATCACCATGTCCACACCATAGTCATAGAATAGATCCTCCAAGCCAAACCTGAAAACCAAAATACACATTATTTTCTAAAAGAAGTAGACAATTTTGATATCTATTGAATGAAATCATAAAAATTTTGAATGAACAGAGATTTCAGTGGTGAATGGTTGCAATGAAACCTTCACGTATGTAATGCTGGATTGTGTTGTAAAACACAATCTGGCGATACACCCAAGGAGATTTCAATGGATTTAAAAAAATTTAATTCCACTTTCAAAAGTTATCAGAGTTAAATGCACCACATTTTTGGTACTAAACAGACACACAATCTAATTCAAAGCAAATAAACTTGTACCGAGATATAAAATCATTTTTCACAAGTTCAATGTGTAATTTTAACAAGTTAAATTTTCTCACCTTGATGCGAGCCACCAGAAAATTGTTCACATAACTAAACTTAGCTATTCCAACTTAGTTTTACATTAAGCTTCTAAAAACAGAAAAAAAAAATGCTTTAATAAAGCAGTGAAATTAATTAGCCACAGCGAACATGAAGAGCAGACTTGTTTACTGGAGGAACAATTAATTCAAAATCAAAAGTCCAATAAATAACTTAGGTTACATATTTTTTCCTTATGAATTAAAATAAATGAAATTCTAAACGAATGCAAATAAAAGTGATTCTCAAAATTATGCCTACAGAGAACTCTGTGTCAAGGACTGTGTTCATTATTATAAAGTAATTGTAAATTCTCAGGATTTTAAATAATGAATAAACTGATTATTAAACATTACAAACTCCATCGAAGAGATGATATCATTTAATGCAAAAAAATTGAAGCATTTAATGCACCTATATATACAATATAAAAATTATTTCAAAATTCATAACTGCTTTTTAAAGATATTTTGGCAATAAACATGCCGATTTTTTCCCAAATATGCTAATTTTAATAACAAAATTTTGAAGTTCATTTGCAACTTAAATAATGCATAATCTAACTTATCCACTCAATGTATTGGCTCATCTGTAACATAATACATATGTCAAGAGAACATAATACAAAATTAAAATAGATCAAAAAGTTAGCTCGCCTTAACTTGAAGCCTTCCTAAGGAACCTTGTATATTTATTTTGTTGTACTTTACTCGTATTTTCTATTTATTTATTTCATAGTCATAGTAAAGATATCTGTTTGATTATTTAATGTAATTTCTTCTGAAGTTTTCTAGCTTCGCCAATAACCAATGAACTTATATGCTTTGATTCCTTTTTATTTATAATGTCATAACATCTTTAATCATCCGAAGTTATACAGGTTCTTTTCCGCAAGCAACTTTAAATCCAAAACGAACACGACAAGTTCTCACCAAGTTCGCCGATCCTGAGCTATCTTTCATCTGTTTATCCCAACGTTACCCTTAACTACCAATTTTCTCTAAGAGTAATTATTATAGTTATTCATCTCTGTTATACCACAGCCCCCCTCAAGTTTGCCATATATCTTTGTATTCACAAATATTCTGGCAAACTTACTGAGAACCTTTCGGTCTTAGCTTTGAATCATTATTCATATATAACATTTTTCACAATCTCAACAATGAGGAAAAAAACAATAAATCCTTCCTCTTCTTGTCCTGTCACGGTCGCCATGTTGCATATTTATTTTGTATATTTATTTTGTTGTACTTTACTCGTATTTTCTATTTATTTATTTCATAGTCATAGTAAAGATATCTGTTTGATTATTTAATGTAATTTCTTCTGAAGTTTTCTAGCTTCGCCAATAACCAATGAACTTATATGCTTTGATTCCTTTTTATTTATAATGTCATAACATCTTTAATCATCCGAAGTTATACAGGTTCTTTTCCGCAAGCAACTTTAAATCCAAAACGAACACGACAAGTTCTCACCAAGTTCGCCGATCCTGAGCTATCTTCCATCTGTTTATCTAAACGTTACCCTTAACTACCAATTTTCTCTAAGAGTAATTATTATAGTTATTCATCTCTGTTATACCACAACCTCTGCTGCAAATCCCTTACAATCCTCATTTGTTGTAGTATACAAATTTCCAATTTACACCTTTAATCCTAAGAAAGCAATTGACAGCTTATGTCAGTAAAAAATTAAAATGTTTTTAAATACAAATAACCGTAGTGCATTAACAAGCAGCAAAAATGTAAACTTCTTTCAAAGGATATGCTATAAGTTACTGGAGTGAGCTGATGGGTACACACGAGCATCAAAAATGTTCTTGCATGGTTAGATACATCTTCAAAACATTTGCAAAAGTTTCTTTAAATGCTACAGTACTTTTTTTAGGTCCTAGAGCTATCCAACATCAAGGTCATTAGAATCAGAGAATTGGGACCAAGAAATAGGAAAGAATTCAGCCATGAACTTTTGAAGGAAACAACTTAATTTTTGCCTCATGTTCTTTCAGATTCAGACACACACAATTATGTGCCCAGCAGTTGAAAAATTACTCTCGTTTGCCATGTTGTGTATATCTTGAAATCTAATTGGCATGTGACATCTTTATTGTTACCAAAGCAATGTAATTATGTGGAATTCAAACTCCTTATAAGAATCGGCTATGAATATTGTTATTGTACGATATTGGTAGACCCATGAAGAAATGGTCTGAAAACTGAGGCAGAACAGGTTTTTGGCCTATCCAAGGGAAGGTAGTTATTTATTTATTTTATTTAGCATATGATGCTACATAAACATAATACTCAACTACAATAGGGGAAGTAGTAAGTACGTGTGATAAATATGGCCCATTCACTACGCTTCATAAACCTTGCAGCCCATAGGTTCTTGAAAGTTTACATTAATGTAAAAATTTTGAAATGAAGAATGGAAAGAAAAACGAAGAATGGAAAGAAAGGAAGTCAAGGAATGAAATAAATTATCAAGGAAGATGGTGAAAAATTATTTCAAACAGTGAAAGAATTTTAAGTAAAAACCTGTGCAACACAAAAAGTAATTGGTATGTAAATTGCCACCAGGGAAAAGCTTCATCACAATTAATAATAAAATTGGATAAACAATCATGACAGAACAATCAGCTGGAAATACGATAATTTTCTTACTATATGTGGAAGCAATTATGGCTGTTAAATAATTCAGAACAATCTATTTCTTATCTTTTTTTTGCTTACGGTTTTACGCCTCATCAGAGGTAGGAAAGGAAGGAGAGCAAGAAACGGGAAGAAATTCGGCCATGGCCTTTTGAAGGAAGCATCCTGGCATTCACCTGGAGTGATTTGGGAAAACCAAAACCTGAATGCCCAGAAGGGGATTCGAATCCGTATCCTCCCAAATGTGAAGCCAGAGTATTATCCACTCACCCACCATGCTCGGTCTCTATTTCTTGTTATCTTCTCAAATACAGATGTTTACCTCAACAGCTACAGACATGGTGTAACGTTTCTAATTTGATTACCGAGAAGTGTACACAAATGCCGAACAAATATTGTTTTGGGTGTGGGGTGGACAACATTATAAACAGTGTATTTACTTAGACTGCTCCACGTGGTACTGATGAGCAGGACAGTAAACAACTACCACATATCGGCAAATTCCACTCTCAAACTTACTTTTAGTACAAAGTATCTCAAGGCAAAGCCCTATAAAAAGTTTTAGTAGACTGTAGAAAATTCTAACATTTGCATCATCAGAAATTATATGCAATAAGTAGACTGCAAAACAAAACCCTATTATACGCAATCAGTGGTGGATCCAGGATTTTGGTTTGGGGGGGGGGCTAGGATTTGTTTGGGGGGGGCTTGACTCGGGCGAGGGGGGGGCCGACAGAAATCTCCTTATTCCAGATTGCCGCCCTCATACAAACAGTAGAGAAAAAAAAAAGTCTCCAAAATCCATGTCGTCATGGGTGACCTTGGTGCTTTTGGAGGGGCTTCAGCCCCCTATACCCCCCCCCCCCTGGATCCGCCACTGTATGCAATACTTTTAACTTTATGTGTTTCATTGTACAATTAGCCTGATCCATTGGTGGTGATTTCCTAGTGCAATAATTGGTATGTTGCCTGGTTTTATGAACTGTTTAAGAAATGAAGACAAGAAAGGAATTCTTAAGCACAGATATATCCATAGAATGATTAAGCATTCAAGAACTCAAAACAACTTTTGCATCAATGCATGGCAGTCAATGAGACTGATAATAGGAATTAGATTCCAATTTTCTGCGTACTGTTATCTGACATCTGTATGCTAGTGACGTACTTACATTCCGAACACTGGTATGCCAGTGCGGACACGCGAGTTGTAATTGTTGCAGTCGGCCAGACCACCATTGGAACAGTACATGGGACGGTGCCCGAAAGCTACGATCCAAGGCCTTTGGGATCGCGCCTCTGGCTTTGTTGCCTCCTGAAATTATAAACAGGTGATTACATTTACCGCAAGGGAATCAACAAACTAATATTATATAATATAGGTAACAATGAAAGGAAAGAAATGCCGCGAGGCAATATTTACATGGAAAAGAAAGGGAAAATACACCCAACACTCACCAAAGCTGAAGGGAGGAGGGCAGCAGCAACACAGCACAACACACAAACAAATGGAAGCGTCCGACGCAAGTCTTGCGCAAGACCAGCCACCTATCTGTTTACTTGAAAAAGGGGATTCTTCACCCGAAATATTGTTTTTTTGTTTGTGTGTGTGTTGCTGCTGCCCTCCTCCCTTCAGCTTTGGTGAGTGTTGGGTGTATTTTCCCTTTCTTTTCCATGTTAATATTATATAATATTATATAATCCTTTATCTGAGACAGAGTGATCATTACATTAGCACTTTAATTGCTATTTACCAAATGCATAAGAAACAGATCATCTTCCGGCTATTATTAGTTGCACTAACTGGCTCATGCTCTCATTGATTTTATTCTAAGTGTTATTGGTGTGTGATTTAAGCTTAATACACTACAGCCTCTTCTTTCAGATTCCCCTCCAAGTTCAAATTCATATCTGATATATTACAACCGTATACCTGCAAACAGTAGCAGATCACTGATATGTTTTCTCTACATTTGATCTGAATGTTTAAAGAGAACCACTGGGAATATGTAACTTAGGAGTACTAGATGTGAAAGCCCTACGTCAGAATGACAACTTCTCTATTACTAATAGATAAACATTAAAATCCAAATTATAGTTTACCACATGACTCACAGTCATGCCATACGTGATGTTATGGTCAGTTTTGTATCAGCAGTTGAAGATAGATGAAAAATAGGCTAACACCTTCTTGTTCTGCTAAAAGTTAATGAAGTTTTTTATGATTATGGAAAAGGGGAGGGGGTTAGAATTGCTTGTGGAAGGCTTGAAGTGTAAATATCTTGGAATAACATTTGATAATAAACTCAACTGGGCAGAGCACAGTAGGCAGATGGTAAGAAAAGGTTACAAAATCCTTCATTTACTTGAGAGGGTGATGACAGGATGTACCAGAGAAGTTAGGGAATTGAGTTAAAAAACTTCGGTCAGACTATTGGTTGAATATGGTGGTGTAGTTTGAATCCACATTTTGGGTATCAAATACAGGAGTTGGAAGGCGTGCAAAGAAGAGCTGTTAGATTTGTTTGTGGAAATTACCGCAGGACCCAGTTAGTAACTAATATGACAAAGGAGCTGGACTGTAATGTAATGTAATGGAATGTAAAATTAAAATTTGTAAATCACAAAAGTAGTAGGTGAGAAAGAATTTAACACTCAAATTATATAAGATAGTAAAAAATAATGACCAAGCCACCGGCACATATAAAACAAAAAACAGAAAAAACCTCAATTGAAGAAAGACAGATATACTTCAGTAAATATTTTTTGGTAAAAAATATCATACCTTTTATTTGACAGAGAAGTTTATGAATTGGATAAGTATGTATTCAAAATACTTTTTGAAAAAATTGTATTTGTTACACTCCACAAAAAACACAATATTTCAAGATATCCCCTTACTCATGAAAATGAAACATATGACCGAGATGCACTGTATGTGTGTGCTCTGTATACTTCAGTCATTATAAATCTGCATGGCCTTACCAGGGATGTAAGTACGAAACAGCAAGGTTAAAAACAGCCAATTCTATCTAAAAATGTTGAATTTTACTAGGTCTCCTTCAGATGCAATACACCTTATTTAGGTTTCTGGAATTCTTGACCACAGAAAATAGTACAGTAAATGCCCTGAATGTTTATAGCAAAGGAACTCTTAGAGAGTTTTAGGTACTGAAGGCCCAAATTACTTTACTTGGCAATTAGCTATTGAATGGAATTATTCATAGTGACAGTTCTTGACTAAAAGTTTACATGCTTTTAACAGCATTAACTTTAAAGCACATACTATGTCCTAAATGTATCTTGAAAATCAGCAGCAAAATAGAAACATTAATCCAGTTTTAACGAGTCTTGAACCAAAAAAGCTCTGATAACTTTTATGAAGGTCACCTTTAGGTCCTCAATGAGCCAATCATACTGCTTGATCGGCAGCTTGATGCCATACTGCAGGAAGTAGTAGAATTCAGTCGAAATGGAGATAAAGTGGACCGGGCCCAGGTTGAAGCTGTACATTAGGCCTTCGGTGCCTCCTGGCATGGAGAAGCGTGACCTGTACTCACTGAAGTTGCTGGAAAAGTTATATTGGAAGATATGAATAGCAAGTCATACATACAAACAAAAATGCACTTAAAAATTTCTTCAGTAACAATGTTATTGTTTCTTGAAAACAAGGAAGGATAGGGAAAATAATAAAATAATCCATCCATTACCACTGATGAAGGCAGGAGGGCGATAAAAGAAAAAAGTTCCAGGACTGCTTCCAAAAGTGGAAAGGCCGTTGGGAGTATATTCTTCAATCAAACAGGGACTACTTTGAAGGATACCATCAGCCTGAGGAAGGTTGGATACTTTTAAGGCAGACCTTGTACATCCAGAGATGTTATATTACTGAGTGTGAGATTTGGAAGGGGTTGGGATTGCAATGGTTAGGGAAGGGAAAGTTGAGCAACAATAGTTGTATTGAAGTATAAACTCCCTAACAATCAGTCAACATGAACTACTATCTCTTTGGAACTCCAGAGATGGGAACTGGCCAACCAGCACATCCTAGATATCACAAATCCCTCTGGCCGCAACCTCCATTAAGACCCCATCTGTAAATCTGTCACTTTTGTTATAAATATACATCAATTTTAAATATTTTTTAATTTTTAAACATATCCAAAAATTTATAATTTTTAGGAAATTTATTCATTTTACAATTATTGTTGGGGTCCACTTCCCCACAACTTCCCACTGCAATCCTCACCCCCTCACAAATGTTTCATCACTGGATCAGTCATGTGGAAAGTCTGGATGTGCACACATCTTTCCCCTTGTCAAATATTTCACCTTTTACATGACTAAGGTTTTTTGCTCAAATTTTGTATTGTATGTTAGTGTCCTTGTGTTTTTCCTGGATCCCTGCCTCCATTGGTTATTTTTGGTATTCTTCCTTGTTTTCATACCTAACAGAAGTTTCTCAGCATTTTCACTCATCATTATTGGGTTTTACTGGTTTTTAAAACTAGAAAACTTCAGAGACAGAATCAACTAAGATGATGTTATTTAAATATAAACTAATGTTTATAATACACATTTCACATATTTTGATAAGAATTTATATTCCTCTAATTAATTACCATAGTGTATGTTTAGAGTAACTATGCAGGGTGATTCAAGAGGAATGGTAAATATTAAGGAGTGGTAGTACGAATAATATTGAGTAAAAACGTTCATATAAACATGTTTCTGATTTCGATTCATTTTGGACATACAAGTGCTGAAATTTTATGCATAAAATAAATCTATCACCATTAGATTTTTTGTGTGGGTATAGTTGAAAACAAAGTGAACAAACAAAAAATAAACATAAGAGACAATTTACTCGCTTGTGTTGTAAATGCTGCTACCCACGTAAAAGTACACAGAAGAGCTACATGTACTGTTGAAAAGAGAGCTGTAAACTATATTGAGGTTTATCGTGGGATTTTTGAACATTTAATTTAAACTTTTGTAAAATTTGCGTGTGTTTTTGCATAAATAAAGTACTTCAATAAGTTATTTGTGTGCTCTTTATCTTTCCTGAGGTTTATTTTATGCATAACATTCCAGCGCCCGTATCTTCAAAACAAATGGAAATCAGACTCATGTTTGGATGAACTTTTTACTCAGTATTGTTCATACTACCACCTACTTCAATATTTACCATTCCTCCTGAACCAACTTAAATATCAGAATGAGACTGACGAAGGCTATGAAAGAATAAAGTTTCAGGCATGGACACGCCATCATTAATGGATTAAACAAAGAAAGAGAACAGAATAAATTTCCTGTAGATAATAACCTGCTCATCAATGTTTTATGATACCAAATTTGTTTAATTCCATTACTTTTCTGTTCACACTTCTTCACTGCCTAAAAATAGCAGACCACATGATATAAGTCTATGTGAACATGCTAAATGCAACTATCTACACACTTCAGTAATGAATCCACAGTTATTATTATCATGGATGAGAAAAAGAGGAATGGGAATTTGTGAAAGATAAAAATCACTTAAAATACTGATCTCTTGATTCATCATTAATTAAGCCAGTTGCACCTACCCCCACTCCTCATGATTTCCAGGACAGGTCATATAAGGAACATATGCAGCAAGGGATTCAATTTGTCTCATAAACTCATCACCAACCGCACCATTCTCCTGGGGAAAAACATGTCAATGAAGATATCATTATACAATTAAAAAAGAAATGAAAGTAAGGTATCTACTAAATTAACAGAAGCACTGAGTGCACAAACACAAAGAAAAAATTAATTCATCTCATGTATAATAAGCAAACTTCAAGTAAATGAAAACATTAATTTTTTGTGGTGATTTTTTACAGTTACTTTTGGAATAAGCTTACCGAGCAGAAAGACATGTAGCTTCTTAGAGCTGATATGTTTTAACTGGCAGAGATTATGTCAGTCCAATTTTTGGACTGGGTACTATCAATACCAAAATGTTGTTTTTATGCAATTTTCACAATAGTTCCACCCAATATTTCTGTATTTTACAAGTCTACAGGCTGTGTCTATAATTTTCAGGTTAGAATCACATGCCACTTGTGTAAAACACAAATAGAAGTTTTCAACTGTGTAAGTGTGATGGAGTGTCTGAAGCAGACACTAACCATTTCTTTTTTGTATGCAAAAGGTATAAAAATGATACAGATATCAACTTAAAAGATCTAAAACAATGTGATACAAACTACCCAGTAAATGTTAAGTCATCTTGTTCTGAAAAAATGCATTAAAATACCAGACAATGCTATGCTTTGAATTTAAGAACAATATATAAATATAAGAGGTAGAATGGGAGTTACTAAAATGGACAGAATAAGGAATGAAGTGATTACATGCACCATAAAAGAGGAACCCCTACAGGAAAGGTAGAGAGGACCAGACTGAGATAGTATGGACATGTCAAGAGAATGGAGGCTCAGAGAATCCCAAGAAAAATCCATGAAATTAAGATGCATGGTAAACGACCCAGAGGAAGACCAAGAGATGAATGGCTGAAAGGAGTGGAGGAGTGTGTACGGAAGAGAGGAGAGGACTGGAACAAAGTGGTGACAGAGAGGTGGTGGGAAGAAAGAAGGAAATGGAGGGGCTTGTGCATAAAGCAGACCTGGCCAGAGGCTGGAAACTGTAGAGGATGATGATGATGATATAAATATAAATGTGTGGTATGTCATGTATCTTTTTCTATGGAAAATTATTTGGCATTGTTGACTTTTGTTTTATGCTGAATGTAGACTTATATTGTTGAATGTTTGTGCAATGTGCAAAGACTGTATGGCCTACAGGCCAAGAGTCAAATAAATAACAACAATAACAAATACATCAACTGAAAGGAGATTGATCTACTACCTTGTAAAATGTGGATGACAATTATTCAGTCATAATGACAAATAAGTTAACAAAAATGTCAGGAAACTTAGATTTGTTTGTGAACTGTAATGTTCACTACATTTTTTATGAAATACCACAGTTTGAAGTTTCACACTACAAACTCAGTCTATATCCAAGGTATGTTTGAAAAAGATAGTAAGCAAATAACAGGAATTTTGTAACTTAAGTAAGGAAAAATGCCCATCACTTATCACAGATGAAGGCAGTAGTGCCAGGACAAGCATATCATCTATCTTAGTAATTTGAATTGTTTTTTGTTACAAATTTGGTACAAGAGAATAAAACAAACAGTTGAAAATATGCTAAAAAGAAGGTGCAATTAGAGAGTGGATAAGGTAAAATTCTTAGCAGACAAATTTTGACCAATGATCAACATAGAGGTGATTTATTTACAGTAATTCAATATTAAAACAACTTAATCAAGTATGGAGTGGAAGAAATACAGAAAGAAAAAGATGTTAAACCCTCTAATCCATTTTATTTTTAGGATCAGTTTGACTCCGGATAAACTGAACCCAAAAAGGTAATGAATAGTCTACAACTATCTGAAGTATCTAGCAGAAGGAAAGAAAAATAGAAGAAAAAATTATACATAACACATTGCTGAGTGTGTTGGAGTGTAATGGCATAAAAGAAATGAAAACAGAATTGAAGGATGTCAATCTAACATTTATATATAACAACAAGCTCACCGAGTCCATATCGTATGCAAAGTCTCCAACGTGAAGAATGCGTCTACATCCCCTCGTGCTACCTCCTGCTCCATCCTGGGTAGCGACTGTGCGTTTATACTGCCCATGTCGCCGTACACCAACAGGCGCGTGCCCAGGGTACGGACGGGGCCGGTGGTGTTGTGAATAGGAATACTGGTGACCAACCTCCGTCAGTGCTACCACAATGGTACACTACAATCACAACAATTCAGTATTAGCAACTTCTGGGCAAGTTGGAAAAAGATTATTGGTATACTTTCAATGTCTGCATATTATTTTCACATCAAATATTTTAAGACAACTAAGAAATGCTCAGATGCAATTAATGGGTAAACACTGTTTATTTTTAATAGGACTGTAGGATTAAAGGACACCAGAAAAACCACCAGTCACATGGTTTGTAGCTCTGGATAGTTTGATACCATGCAAGAAAATACTTCAGTGCTCATTATGAATATATTAATATTGGATCAGTTGGATTCAGCAATTACACGTTAATGTACCAATTCACTTTTTACCTGTTAACAATAATGCACTGTGTTAATGAATATTCATGAATGCAAAATAAGGTCTGTCTAACTGAAACTGTCTCAAAAATTTACATACCATTCAAAATATATATGTATGTTTTGAAAACCTCATATGTGATTCTTTGATAAACGGATAACTATTATTCAACAATGAAGTTAGTTTTGAACACAGCCATACTCATTAACATGTGAAGTTTACTGATAAAAATAAATTTACAAAGTTGTCCACTATGAAGAACATCGTCAACGAACATTTCCTCCAGTCTACAAAAGGGCTTTATTGAATGCGAAACTATGACAGCCAGAAGTAGCAATTAAAAAATAAAATACAATTTTTCAAAGTACTAGTCTCTTTAGCATACTTTTTTCATATTTTTTGTTTCAAACTATAAAATCCAAAATCATACTCAGATTTGGAGATAATTTTATTGATGTAAACAATGCAAGAGTATTTTTATTTTATTTTATTGACCTTCGATAACAAAGACCATACAGCCATCTTATGTATTATAAGTACAATCTTCTTGGTATACATTAGTTGCAACATACATAGTTCGCTGGCCAGGAGTAAGATTAAATTTGTGGTTGGGGGATTCCCATTCTGGCTAGTTCACTTATCATTTTATTTTTATGAGGTTTAAATTTTTGTATGATAATATTATGTGATTTATGTCTGCAATAGCCTGATCTTGACAATCGCAAAGCGGAGATTCTCGAATCCCTAACCGGTGCAGGGGCTTGGGAAATTCCCGTGATAGAAACGAGTTCTGGAAATAGTGGTAATAAGTTGTCTGCTGATGTTCCTCTTGGTTTTGTCGGTATTTTTTGTTGGACACTTCCATAGTGAGAGCCTTTAATGGTTTTTGATTTATTATACTCTTCTCGCCACAGTAAAATTTCTCAAGTATCAATGTGTTATGCAAATTCTTTTCATTTTTTTAATGATGCTATTTAAAAAGCACAAATTGACCCAATGCACTTATTTTAATGAATAATTGCATTTGGCACAGACAGTAAGCAACACTGAAATTTCTGAAGGCATCAAAAGAGTGAACCAAATTATTCACAACATTTAAACTTCCTTGATGATTTATGAAAGTTTCTTGGGAAACAAACCGAATAATACTATTATTTATACACAATATTTTGGCAAGAAACATTCATAAATAAATAACACCAAGAAAAGCTGTGTTCATTTATTACCTGACAATTCTTTTGAGAAACTCCTTCAGGACCATAATGACCATCACCATTGGTTATTTCTTTAACTTTTTTCTTACAGTTTCAATAATAGATAAGTCCCATCCCCCATTTTCTTTTTCAGCTAATCTCTTTCCATGGAATAGAGTATCAATTATTAAGCAGAGATTACATTGTTCTCCAACTCATTGTAATACTAGACTCTATCCCTTATTGGAGACCATCCTATATAACCTCTAATCTGTTCCAGTAAGGAAAACCAAAATCTTTCATTTCAGCATACTGACCAGCTGTCTCTTGTTTGAAGACAATCAAGTATAATCTATGTATCAAAGTGGAAGGCTTATAAAAAGTATGGTATCTAAATAGCAATTCTGGAAATTAATGGTGGTTCCAGAAAAACAAGGAGATTTTTATGGGATTTAAAGCATTTTTTTTTATTTATTTTTTTAAATATAGAAGAGGAGTCTAAAATATTGATATAGAAGATAATAATCTATATAATAATGAAGTGGCTATAATAAAAGTAAAACAATATGAGAGATAAGCACCAGTTATTTGTGAGACGAGATTGTAGTCTATCCCCATTAACATTTTACTTGTTAGAGGAAACAATCAAGAATTTTTTTTAAAATTTGGCATAAGTATTCAGTATGAAGCAATAAGTATGCTTTGATTTGGTGATAACATTGTCCTGTTAGAACAGATCAGGTATATTGAAAATTTACTGAATAGCATGAACAAAACGGAGAAGACATTGGGACTACATATAAATTAAAGTAAGACAAAAGTTGTGAAATTTAGCAGAAATTATAGCAATCATAGGATATTAATTATAAAACATAATTAGATGTAACTAGCTTGTACCCACGACTTAGTTTGTAAAGAATTTGGATTGACAGCTAGCGACATCTAACCACCATAATGCACGATGGAAGACTCGATGCTATTATCACACACAAACGCCCGTCAACTGTGCTATGCAGTTCAGGCAGCAAAGTAAAATATACGGAGACACGTCTTTCGTCGAATTACGAAAATATCCTTAAACGACCAATATCAACCACCATATCTCCCACGCATTCACTGTTACCGATAATCGGCCAACGTTGTTATTGACGGGTGACTCTGTGCGACTACCACACACAAACACCAGTGATCTGCGCTAGATAGTTTTGTCTGAAAAGTGATACACCATGACACATGCGTTTTTGGTAGAAATATGAAAGTGCCGCAGGTTGACCACTTTCAACCACCATATCTCCCACACACCCCATAGCTACCGACATCTAACCACCATAGTACACGATAGGAGACACGATACCACTACCACACACAAACACCAATGATCTATGCTTTGTAGTTGTGGCAGCAGAGTGACATATACGGAGACAGATGTCTTTGGTCGAAATATGAAAATATCCTTGATCGGCCAATTTCAACCACCATATCCCCCACACTACCACAGTTACAGAAATTTGTCCAACGTTGTTTTCGACGGGTGACTCTGTGCTACTACCACACACAAACACCAGCGATCTGCGCTAGATAGTTTTGTCTGAAAAGTGATACACCATGACACAAGCGCTTTTGGTAGAAATATGAAAGTGCCGCAGGTCGACCACTTTCAACCACCATATCTCCCACACCCCCATAGCTACCGACATCTAACCACCATAGTACATGAGAGGAGTCACGATACCACCACCATACACAAACACCATTGGTCTATGGTATGTAGTTGTGGCAGCAGAGTGACATATACGGAGACACACGTCTTTTGTCGAAATACGAAAATGCCCTGCATCGACCACTTTTAACCAACGTATCTCCCACATCCCCACAGCTATCGACATTCGGCCAACGTTTGGCACGACAGGAAACTCCATGCTACTTCCACACACAAGACCAGTGATCTGTGCTAGGTAGTGATGACTGAAAAGTGAATAATAGGAAAACACACTTCTATTTTATGTATATATAAGATTAGTTAAAGCAGAGTAATTATAGCAAAAAGAGCCACATTGGATAATGGAAATTTTTAGTTTCAAATTCTGAAAAAGGAAACAACAAGAACTTTCTAAAACTGTAAGTAAAGAGCACATCACTGTAAGATAGTGTAGTTTAGACTAAGGGAACACCAGAAAGAAGCAAAATTGAAATATTTGCAACATGGTGTTATAAAGGAACACGGAAAGTGGACAGAAAAAGTGTGAAATTAACGTGGTTTGGAAATGATGGGTGACGAATGAAGTTTGTGGAAGAGTCCCACACAAAGATACAAGATGATGGTGCACATTTGACGACAAATGGGATTGTTTATTATTTTAGTGGGGGGAACAGTCAAAAGGAAACATTGTAGAGGACAACCAACATTTATGACATATGAAGCAGATAACTGAGAATATGGGTTGTGACAGATATGCTGAGATGAAGATTGACAATGACAAGAAATAAAAATCACGAAAGCAGATGAAAAGAAAAGACATGGAAATAAAAGTAGGGTACTCACTGTATGTTGATGCAGGAGTTAGATTCAGCAGTCTAACTCTGTGTACATACTGCTTATTGCAAGGATGTTTCTTGCACTCCTCAAATCTAGTTGCATTTCCAGCTACCTTCTGCTTCAATCCACCAACTCCATATTCAACAAGAGTGTCTTTGGTCTTGCTCACTGTGTTCCAAGTAACTGTCATTTCATACTGATTGTCTGCAAATTCCAATGTAAAATAAAGACTGTGAACAATCAGAACTTATTCAGTGTTAGCATTTCATATTTCAAAAAATTGATAATGCACAAGATAAGAGAAAGTAAACCATTCATTCACCAAGGTGATAAACAGAGGTGGTTTGTGATAAAAAATTAAATTAATGCGATAAATAAACAATATTTTGAAAGTTCCTATTAACTGTACAAGAGTGAGACACACAGAAGGTCTAATGTGAAGTATGGCATGTGTACAAAGTTATGTTATTAGAAACTGAGGAAAAGGAGAAAAATTCTGGGAGTGAGCAAAGGGAAACAAGATTTTAAAATAACAAGCTAAGAAAAAATTAAATAAAAAGTGGTAAAGTAACAATACGGTAAAATAAAATAGAACAAAAGTAATAAATAAATATACTATACAATGTTTTTTTTTTTTTTTGAAAAATACAATTTGTAAATATAAAAAATTAGAGATGCCACGGATAGTGATTTTGCCGAATACCGAATATTTGGCCACGCTCTCGGTCGAAGCGCCGAATATTCGGCAGCCGAATGTTCGGCAAAAATGTGTAGTGTGTAGCTACGTGGGTGACTGGCTACAACCTATCTCAATGGGCATCCATCACCACGTGCTCCATTTTGGCCTCCTGTGAAACCCCCCCCCCCCTCCCACCATGTAGTCCGACGTGGCTTTTTGCCTCCCTCAGCTTGTAATGAAGTTCTCATTTTCAATAAATTTGGTGTTCTATATACAGTTTCTACCTTCCCCAGGTATTTCAACAATGTGACGATATGTGGAATCACTTCATAGATGCAGGAAATACATGCGCTTGTTATTCCTCGTAATCTCCTTGAATGGCTTCAGGAGCTTGATACATTGTTCGACTAGCTGCCACTGAAAAGGTGTTAAATTGATTAAACACTTGTGATCAGTTATGTACAAAGAAACCGCCTCACTTTTGTTCTAATAATCTCTCCATTAAATAATATGTGGAATTCCATCAAGTGCTTACATCTTGTACTAGTTGGCAATTTGGCACGTCAAGTTCTTGGCAAATGAATTTACCGCTTGTAATTTTTTTTTTTTTTTAATTTCAACTTTTCTTGTGCAATATCAGAGTGGTGAAAATGGGGTAGCAATTTGTCTTGCAGCAAATGACATTGATTTTTATGTGAAAACTGTTCGCCTACATCGGACGGCAGACCCTTACAAGTGGTGGTCAGCAAATGCTAAACAGTATCCAAGACTGACAGAATTCACTCAGATTTAGTTATTGTCTCCTGGCAGTACAGTATATAGTGAGAGGGCCATTTTCAGAAGCAGGTTTACTTTATGAGGAAAAGTGCAACCGTTTTCTAACAAAAAACGCTGAAACAATTATTTTCATACATCACAACTTACCGCTGGTAGATTTTCAGTATTAAATGTAATAATTTGGAACTAAAATAAATACATTTTTGGGTAATATGCGAGTTTTCTTTTTTCAGGATTTGGTATTCAGTATTCGGCTTAATAGTACGCAGCATTCGGCCAAATACCGAATATGGAAAAAAAGTAGCTGAATACCGAATAGTAGCCGAAATATTCATGGTATCTCTAGAAAAAATTAATTGGAAACTATATTTCAGTTGCATTTTTTCTTAAGATATAAATGTACAGAATCCTTGTCTCAAGGTGAATCACAACATACAGAGAGGAAACTTCATTCAAAGCACACATCATTACTCTACCAATTTAAATCCAAAGTCATTATGTGTATTATTAACTGTTCTACCTTTAAAACTTACTACTTTTTTTTAAAAAAATGAATTTTTTTGTTTTATTATTTATTGGGTCTGCTGCGATTCCACCACTACATCATTCACTAATGACGCCATAATACTGCTGTAGTCAATCACAAGATGTATTCATCCAAGCAGTAATTCTGTTGTACTACAGCCTGGACCATTATTTTCAACCAGAAATTAATTTGTAATATGCCCTGGACCAGCATGACACAATTAAATGTACTTTGGAAAGTATTTCTAGTGGTGTTTGCATTTTACTACTGCACTATAAACATGCCAATTCCTTGCGGGAAACGCGATCCCCAGTAATTCAATTTTATTTATTTTTTTTTTTCAACCCCCCCCCCCCCCCTGCATTAACTCTGCAATTACTTTTCAACAGATTATTACTTTTGTACTCCCTACATTTAGTTTTGTTTTACTTGTACTGTTCAAAAGCCAATGAAAGAGTGGATAGAAACAGAGGTCAGAGAGACAAAGGAAAAAACTTTATGCAATTTCCATGACCAACAGTGTCCCAAAGATGTGATGAGCACACTTATAGCTCACTCAAAAAACTGCCACTGGAAAATAATGACAAATTCTGTGACAAAATCCCTTGATCTTTCACTGGGTCGTTTACCATGAATCTTCATTTCCAGATTTTCCTTGTGATTTTCTGCACCTTCGTTCTCTTAACATGGTCATACCATCTTAGTCTAGCCTTCTCTATCATTTCCTGTAGCACTTCCTCTTTACTGTATGTCTAATAATTCATTTTCTTATCCTGGTAATTCTGCTTCTTAGAAATTTCATTTTGCTTGCTTGTATCCTTGTAATTTTCCACTTCTTCACTGTCCAGGATTTCCATTGTTGGTATGAAATAAAGGTATTTGAGTGGGTGGAAAAGAAGGCAGCTTTTTTTTCAGAACTTACTAGAGAACACAATTAGTAGGTGATGATATAAAGAAGCTAAAATAGAGGTAATTCAAAGACAGCAGATGGATGGAGAGAGCTGGGAGTATATAAGACACTGGTAGCAGTAAGTGAAATGGAAGAGAAGACCATAAATTAACAGTGGGTTCCATATTTAATGGAGTGGGAAAATTTTCATTTGTTGGTAAACAAGTAATGAACTCACTTGAATTATTAAGGGATATGGTGAACAGTTTACCTCAGACCATTAAATAGTTTAAAGTAAAAATTTTGTTAACACAAAAGGAGGAATGTAAAGAAATTGCTAACAGAATAGAAGCCAGTACCGGATAAACCATGTAGCAAGAGTTAGCAAATGACACAGGCCCCGTGCCTTCAAGGGGCCTCACACATATATGTCTAAATGATCTGGCTTTAACAAATATAGAAAACGATTTACTGAGAAACATAGATTTGGTTAGTGTTATATCTAAATTCACTCACATTAAATAACGAAAGATAATTTTGTAAATGTGCCATTTTATTTTACTAAAATTAAACATTTTGTAATGAACTAATGTTTTTTTTCTTATTGTAAATATAGTATTATGTTTTAAGAAGAAAGATCTTTCTGGTGTATGATTGTAATGAAGTCGTCACAGATGTACAGCCGGATTGCATTGTGAAAACACAATCTGGCGGCGGTCCCATGAAACACTCAATTGCAATATTATGTTTCAAACAAAGCTGATAAATTAAACATTGAAGAAATAAAAATCACATACTGATAAAAGGAAATTTAGTATGTTCTGGTGATGGGATTAAAGCAGCAAGAGGAAATGGATGGTATCAAAATGAATTATTAGCCTAGATTAAGTCCATACATTTTAGCTTACCTCCTAAAGCCAAATGCACTTGCTGTGGTGTGAGGGAACCAATACATATTACTCCATGGCAGAAGAAAAATAATCCAATGAGTGGTAAGAGGTTCTTCATGTTAAAATAACCACAAACACTGTCCTGCATGACAGAAGAAAAATAACTGGCATAAAAATTGCTATAGACTAATCCTATTATTTTATTTAAATTCTAAAACATATCAATACTATTCACAATATAAGAGAGAAGTCTGGTATGATAATTAACATATTTAAGAACCTAATTCTTAAGTGGAAGTTTATACAAGGTGTGCTAAAAAAATTAATGAGATTTTCGATATTGTGTATGCTGTATCTTGGTTATTTATTGGTTGATTATTTTTCTGTAGGTTGGCAGCACTGGTAGTAATGTATGTGTTAACTGTTGGGTAACTGCAATGCGTAGTTTGTATTCGATATGCAAATGAGCAAGACGTTCTTTAGTGCATTTGGCATTTTTATTTTGGGAATAAAAATGTTGCATTAATGTGTTTGTGTGCAATTTTGTGATAAAATGGAATTAAATCCAGTGACGCATTCAAAATGTTACAGAACTTTGGAGACAATATTACAATCACAAGTTTATGAATGACACAAGATCTGGGTGATATAACACTTCCATCAATCATGAGAACATAGAAAAAAATTAAAGAAATTGTGCTTGACAATAGAAAAATTACCATCATAGAGGTTGTTACAGTAGACAAGGAGTACTACCTACAAGTTTTGCACAAATTGTGAGAGACAATCCAGAAAATATTTACCGAGCTTTGGAGTGAAAACTAATGGATTTTTGCACCATGACAATGCACCACCTCATCCGTACATTCATCCAACAGTTATTGGCAAAACAACATCACTGTGACGCCACAACCACCTTATTCACCGACAAACTGTGACTTTTCCCTATTTCCCAGACTCAAAAGGATAGTTGAAGAACAACTTTTTCAACAACAGATGAGATATAGGCAAAATTGCAGATTTAGTTTAAGACCATACCTAAAGAAGTGTTTGACCAGCATTTCTCAAACTTAAAACTACATTGGCTCAAGTGCATAATAATATAATTTGAAGCGGATTGAAGATATAATTATACAATAATTAATTTAATTGGTGGTTAATACATGCAAATTGTTTTTATTTATTCATTGTGAATGTTTAAACTAGCTGTTCCCAATGTTCTTTGTACTACATCCCCCTTCCATCAAAAGAATACTACTCACACCTGCCACAATTTTATTATTAATAAGATAACTACCTTCTTTTATATACTAAGAACAACATCTCAGAGGAAACTCGTCAAGTATATGATGTTAGAATAACAGTTTTCAACTCTAAGAGGCAGCGAGGTAGACATTTCATACTTGTGACAGTGTAGAGTTTGGGTACAGTGCACACAGGCGGCAAAGGTACACACTTTATCATTATTAATGGCCGCTGCTGTAATACTGACGAGCCAGTATTGCGTTACTGTTTCTTAGGATGACATTGATGTAGGATTGTGCAAGATAAGAGTGATAGAATTTTTCAGCGGCGGCCAATAATAATGATAAAGTGTGTACCTCACATCCCATGTCCCCCTGACATGTCTTCATACCCTCTTGGAGGGGGGGGAGATGTGCACCCCACCCTAGGTTGGGAACCCCTAGTAAAAACCATAATGAATTAAATTATCAAGCAACTTCACAAATCCTCACTGGGACTCCTGCTATCTTAATTGGTACCTTGATACAAAAATTAAATGAGAACAAAAGAAATTAAAAAAAAAAATTGTTACTTTTTTATCACACCTCATATTTACATCTGATACAACAGAAATATATGAGCAGGCAACATGGGTTCAGACAAGGATATTCATGCGAATCTCAGCTGGTGGGATATATGCCAGATATTTCAGATGAAATGGACAAGGGAGGTCAAACTGATAGTGTAGCATTAGATCTGTCATAGGCGTTTGACAGAGTGAGCCATAAAATTGTAGTAAATAAGGTAAAAACTATTGGAGTGGATGAAAAAATGATTTGCTGGGTAGACGAATTTTTAAAAGGTAGAAAACAGAAAGTTAGGGTAGGATATGTAGTATCAAAAGAAGTGGAAGTAAAAATCAGAGTGCCATGGGGCAGTGTATTGGGACCATTGCTATTCATTATTCTAATGAATATTTGTGTTGATTGTTTACTATCTGAAATTAGATTGTTTGCAGATGACATAATGCTATATAAAAGAATCAAAACAACAGAGGATTCTAAACAGTTGCAAGGTGATCTGGACAGGATATCTAGTTGGGTTGATAAACATGGGATGAAGATAAATGCAAAGAAGAGTCAGCTTATTAGATACACAAATAATAATAAAAAAAATGTTAAATTATGAATAACTGGGCAGGACACATTGGACAGGTGGTAGGAAAAGGTTTTTAAAATCTGCACTTGTTGGAGAGAGTGATGAGGGGATGCACAAGAGAAGTAAAGGAATTGGGTTACAAAACTTTGGCCAGACCATTGCTCGAATATGGGAGTGTAGTATGAAACCCACATTTTGAGTATCAAATACAGGAGTTGGAGAAGGTGTAAAGAAGGGCTGCTAGATTTGTTTCTGGAAATTATCGCAGAAAGAATGCAATCAGTGACAGATATGATAAAGGAGCTGGAATTGGATTCATTGCAAGACAGGATGAGGAGGGTGAAGGGAGTGTACAGGGCGTATACTGGTGATGAGGCATGGAAAGATATTGCAGTAGGTATGAAAAGTAGTTCATGGAAGGGAAAAGATGACCATGACCACAAGCTGGCACTCGATTTCAGGTACAAGGGTATGGGAAGAGTCTCTTTTTTAGGTAAGGGTGTCAGAGAGTGGAATGAATTACCAAGAGAAATGACGAATAATTAACCGAAAACATTGAATTTAAAGATAAAATTTGTAGAGGGCAAATGTAGGTGGCTGCAGGATAGGGGGGAAGATGGGGGCGTAGGGAAATTGCCACCGGAGCCTGTGCTCCATTGTAATTAAATTAAATTAAGGCAAGAGGAAAAGATCAAATTCTTTCTCGTCTAAGGCAACAGTTCAAAAGTCAATAGTCTTCAAATTATAGAATACTTAATAGTCAACCAAACGTACCAAAAGGTGAACCTGGAACATTAATCAAGAGAAGGGAAATGCAATATTTAAATTCATAATTAGTCAAATCTACCAGAAAATAAGTATCAAGATATTGAAGCTTTAGGGCATACTCACACCAAAGAGACAGTGAGAAATCAAAAATTATTAACTTTCAGCAAGGAAAAAAAAGAGCAGTCAGTGTATATGAGTATATGATACTAGCAAAACTACTTTACACTGTGTGAGGTAATGAAATGATATTATTTTGGCAATAAATAATGAAAAATCTTATTTTGGACTATTAAATAGGTTATAATAAACCCTGGACCAAAATAATATCGCTAGAACTACATAGTTTTTAAAGTAATTCTACTGATGTCCTTCTGGTCCAGGACACATTACAACCTATTTACTCAATGGTTATAAAATGTTTAGAGACTGACACCTGCAGTATAGTGATGTCATTAAAAAAAATCATGCATATTTTATACTCCATATATACACACAGGGTCTGTTATTATTATTATTTCTACCGTCTTCTTGAAGTGGCAGTGGACCAGCAATGATGCTGAGAGGAAAGATCCTAAAAACAAAAACAAAAAAAAAGCATTGAGGTAGAACCCAAGATGTCGTCAGAGACAAATTGAAAGACCATCACACCGATGGAACAAAGACATACACAGGGTTGTAGAGTTAGCTGCCAGAAAATCGGCTAAGTTCATTCTACCTCCAAAAACTGTTCAGTTTCTATCTCTACTCAACAATATCATGAAAAGATACCCAGAAACGATTGTTATTTGTAATCGAAGCAAAAGATGTCGTGTAAAAAAAATTCTGTAAGGGTGGAAGGGGATCTCCTCCAACACCCCAAAACTGGTACTGACCTGTTGAAATTTGGATTAACTGCTTCACGTTTGGCGCTCACCTTTTTCGGAAAAGTCGCACAAATTAAATTAAAAATGCCGAAATGTGGGACGCCCACAACCGCAAAATGTTAGCAGCACTACAAAAATATCACAAAAAATTATCGGTACAGGGGTCATTATAAAGAAGCAGTTAATCCAAACTTCAACAGGTCAGTAGGTACTAGTTTTGGGGTGGTGGAGAAGATCCCCTTCCACCCATCTGTAAGCTTTCCTCCTTTCACTATATAATGTCCTTTGTAGTCACAAATTATACTTTGTTTGAAACAAATAGTAAAATACACAATTATGGCACTAGAAGTAAAAATGATCTTCACAAGGATTACAAGTCATTGTCATTTGTTCAAAAGGGGTTCAATATTCAGGGATACATATCTTCAATAAGTTCCCAACACATATTAAATGTCTAGTAGATGATAAGACAAAATTCAGGAAAAAATTGAAAGAATTTTTAATTGACAACTACTTCTACTCTGTTGAAGAATTTATTTCTAAGGTATCTAAAAAATAACTGCCAGTAGCTTGTGTAAATGTAGTTTGCATAATTAATTTACCATGTATGCTACGACTGTACATCTCCTGGTGTATGTATTATTTTGCTATGCAATTGTTTAGGGTACCATGTATGCTATGACTGTACATCTTGTGGTGTATGTATTATTTTGTTATGGAATTGTTTAATGTACCATGTATGCTATGACTGTACATCTTCTGGTGTATGTACTATCTTGTTATGAATTGTTTAATGTAGGCCTTACCATGTATGTTATGACTGTACATCTACTGGTGCACTTATTATTTTGTTATGCAACTGTTTATCTGTAAATTGACAACTTTCCCACATCCCACAGAGCCAGTCTATTAAATTGGGATCAATGGAAAAGGAATGTATTGTAATCTGACACTGACAGACAGAAGATTAGAAAGGTAACTACACATATGAAGTTGTCTGGCAATTTCCAGCTAAGGTGTAAACATTCAATTTAAAATTCAAGAGTTAAAGTAGCGCTATTTCAATTATAATATTTCAGTGCTACTTGACCAGAGGCTCAGTAAACACGAAAAAGACTGTCATAACGTAATATCTTTCAGAGTTGAACTATACTTACATATGTAAAACAAGTTATAACATGCACCTTTGCACGTCTTCTCGTATACCCATCGAAAATCAGCAATGATCGCAACTGCTTCCGATAGCCCTAGATCAAACTGACCTTTGAAATCAAACAGTACAAATCAACTCTATGTTTGTCATCCTCTAGCAGACGCTTTTCTTTGTTTGATATTCAGAGATAACCAATAAACGTATTTACAAAAATAAAATATATTCAATCAACCGGGAAATTTAAATTTCTTCACGGATGTTTAAAACAAAGTGCAGTGTTTAAATAAGTAAAAAGTACTACACCGTGACAGCTTGTAAACATGTCACTATCGGGACCGCACGGAAATGTGGGGTTTTTTGGGCGGGGAGAAGAGGGAAAAATATACGTATATTACAAATGTTACTAACGGGACCACACGGAAAAGTGGGGTTATTCCTTTTAGTGCTATTGTGACCGAGCTACGCGAGGTCACAATAATTTAAAATTGTACAATATCAACCTAAACTGATATTCCGAAGGTGAATCAGATGCAGGCGGCCGCTGGTAAGCGGCCGCAGATGTCCGATAACACAACCAGATGTTCAGTGTTTGATGTGTTATCGGATTTCTGCCGCTTATTTGCCTCTCATTTCTGTAAAACACCGTATAAAATATTTTACGAAACGATACCGCGAGTGCACATTTATTTCCTGTGTGACATATGTTTACAAGCTGTGACTGTACGGATCGTCACGGTGACGTCACGTACGCCGTCGCCAGTGCATGCGGTATCGCCACGTAACAAATAACCCAATATTGAGTATTTGTCTCCTAGGCTTTGGCTATTTTCATAGCCCTAGTTTACTTACATTTCTTTGAAAGATTTGAATTTAGTTTACCCAGAATCTCTTAAAATTACTAATTTCATCTTACGAATAAAAATGAATATAGTTTTAATTAATGGAAGCTCAGAACGTCAAAATATTAGCAATACATTGATGAAAACGACTAAATATTAATAACAACAAAATATCAACATCCAAACAGCAAATAAATACTTAAGTGGCCCAAGGACGTTCTTTTCGGTTACAAAAATTGCTATACTAAAAATGAATATTTTGATTTCCATTGAACATCTGGAAAAAAATCTTTAGAAAAAGAGAACTTAATTTTCTCTTTGAATACTGATTTTGTTTTGAGGATATATTGGTTCCATCAAACAGAAATTTACGTATTATAGAAGTAAGTATAGTAGTAATTGAATCTTTTATCCATAATGATCAGTGGTATTGTGGTAATGGATTCTCTGTGGAAACAGTTGAATTGACTGTGGGCCAGTTTACTATAGTTCATTCGTTTCGATCCATTAATTCTGCGCTAAAATATAAATTTCAATGTTAAAGTAGTAATTGAATCTTTATTCATAATTGGTTTCTCAATCTGCCATCAAAATTTAATTTTAATTGCAATAGAGCACAGGCTCCGGTGGCAATTTCCCTACACCCCCATCTACTCCCTATCCTGCACCCACCTACATTTTCCCTCTACAAATTTTAACTCTAAATTCGTTCAACGTTTTCGGTAAATTATTCATCATTTCTCTTGGTAACTCATTCTAATCCCTGACACCCTTAACTAAAAAAGAGAATCTTCCCACACCCTTGTGCCTGAAATGGAGTTCCAGGTTGTGGTCATGGTCATCTATTCCCTCCCATGCACTACTTTTCATACCTATTGCAATATTTTTCCATGCCTCATCGCCAGTATATGCCCTGTACACTCCCACGACCCTCCTCATCCTCCTCGTGTCTTGCAATGAATCCCATTCCATCTCCTTTATCATATCCGTCACTGATTGCATTCTGCGATAATTTCCAGAAACAAATCTAGCAGCCCTTTTTTGCACCCTTTCCAACTCCTGTATTTGATATGTAAAATGAGGGTCCCATACTACACTACCATATTCTAGCAATGGTCTGGCCAAACTTTTGTAACCCAATTCCTTTACTTCTCTCCAACAAGTGTAGAATTTTGAAACCTTTTCCAACTACTTGTCCAATGTGTCCTGCCCAGTTAAGCTTGTTATCAAAAGTAATGACAAGATATTTATATTTCAAGTCTTCAGCAAGCAAATCTTTCCCCACCTTATATTCATAATTAGGCTTTTGTTTTTTAGTTGTGTATCTAATAAGCTGACTCTTCTTTGCATTTATCTTCATTCCATGTTTACCAATCAAACTAGATATCCTGTCCAGATCACCCTGCAATTGTTTACAATCCTCTATCATTTTGATTCTTTTATACAGCTTTATTTCATCTGCAAACAATCTAATTTCAGATAGTAAACAATCAATACAATTATTCATTAGAATAATGAATAGTAATGGTCCCCAATACGCTACCCTGTGGCACACCCATTTTTACTTCCACTTCTTTTGATACTACATTTCCTACCCTAACTTTCTGATTTCTACCATTTAAAAAATTTTCAACCCAGCAAATTACTTTCTCATCCTTTCCAATGGTTCTTACCTTATTTACTACCATTTTATGGCTCACTCTGTCAAACGCCTTTAACAGATCTAGTTCTACACTATCAATTTGGCCTCCCTTGTCAATTTCATCCGAAATATCTTGCATATATCCCAGCAACTGAGATTTGCATGAATATCATTGCCTGAACCCATGTCACCTGCTTGAAAACCACTTACGTTCCTTACATATATTTTTGATGTTATTGCATATCAATCTTTCCATTAATTTATCTAACACTGATTTCAAACTGATTGGCCTGGTTCTCAACTCTATTTCTCACCCCTCCTTTACGTACCGGTACTACTATTGCACTTTTCCAGTCCTGTGGTGAGCAGCAAGTGTCCAGACACAATTTAAATAATATTTAAAGATAAGGTACAATGTCACATCCGGCTATCTTTAAGATATCCGTAGTAATATTATCATCACCAGCCCCTTTATATTTTTTTCAGATTTCTTATTTCCTTCATGATTTCCTCAGGATGAATTTCAAATTTTTTACTATCGTCATTTCTAATTGTGTTGTTAAGCTCGTTCTACGAATTAGACACTCTTGTTTCTGATTCATTGTCGCTAATGCGTTCACTGAACCAGTTACTTAAAATCTCTGCATTTTTCAAATCGTCAGTAACTTCTTCTCCATACTTATCTATAAGTGTCTCTACACCCTCCCTTCCCCTCAGTTTCCTGATATAGCTATAGAAATTTCTAGATCCATCAGTCAATGGTCCTCCTGCACTGACAATACTCTTCATAAACCCATATTTAGCCAGTTTCTTCGGTATTATTAAGTCCTTGTTTAGTTGTTTTAAATATTCCCTACTACCCTGCTGTCTCTTAACTCTGTTACGTTCTTTTTGTACCAACCCCTTTAACCTCCTCACTTCCCTGTAATAGTACATAGTTTCTCTACTTATCTTTATTTTCTGCCTTGGAATATATTTTTCTTCCCCCTTTCTTATTATCCCCTTGAACTCTTCCCACCTTGACTCTACTGTACTTGTGCCTTCCTTCCATTTGCTGAATTTTTCTCTGAAATATCTCTTCAAATTTGAAACCTGTGTCTTTTTATAATTATACCTATTTCCCCTTCAATTTTGGCTGCTGGTTTACTGAATCCTCTAATATCCATCAGAACTGCTACATGATCACTTATTCTTTCAGTTACTTGATAACCCACAAGGTTTTCATCGGGCTTAATTACAAATATATCCAAAATATTTTGTCCCCTAGTGTTTTGCTCAACCACTTGTGTAAATCCTCCTTCCCTTATTAAGATATTTGCAAATCTTTGTTCCCTTGTGTTATTTCTTATTTCCTTCCCAGTTTACACCTGGTAAATTTAAATCCCCACAAATGATGATTATTCTATTCTCACCTCTGAATTCTGAGTATGAATTTAATTCCTCCCCAAGAGCCTAATCATCTTCTGTCATTCTTCCACTGCGGTAAACAGCCAACACTCTGATTTTTTCATTTTTAGTACCTCAGAAATCTATCCCAAGTAACTCATGGTCTTGATCTATGAACGCCAGTGAACTGTGATAGTTTTTGCTAACTAGTATGAAAACTCTTCCACCAATTGCTCCTCTGTCTCTGCGGTAAACTCTGTAACCAACAGGAAAAACCTCACTGTCTAGTACTTCTTCTTTTAACCAACTCTCTACCCCAATTATTACTTTTGTTCGTGTATTTCTATTAAGTTTGCAAATTCGATTACTTTGTTCATTATACCTGGTACTTCTACAGTTTACCATTAACACACTTACTACTGGCTTTACATTTTCAGAATTTATCTCTTTCCCAGTTTTACCGCAATCAGTTATTGTTTCAGCCACTTCATCAATTTCTTTCACAACTGTGACTTTCCACATCGTGAATCTGCAATCAGTATCACTTTGATAATCTATTTTTGTCCCTTCACCAGTAGACCCTAACCTAAAAAAGGCACAGTCCTGACCCCATCATTACTGGAAATTGGCTCCCTCACTGTTTTAGCTTACAACTCAGGAAGTACTCCCTTCCCCCTTCTATTTAGGTGTAGGCCATGCCTAATGAGACCCCACCTACCAATGGTGTTCACAGGCACAACTCCCAACGCAGAACTAATGCCTTTCCGAAGTAGCACTTCCGTTTCTACATTAACCCGCCTTACAACATAGTTAAATGTGGCCGGTCATGGCGACTTAGGACCTGCATGAGCTCCACCATGGTATGCTGTGCCTCCTTCACCACCTTCTTCAGGTCACTCTCTATACTATAACTCGCTTTTCTATCAATACTATTTCCCGCACCTCCCACTATCACTACTCTATCATCCTTGGTGAAACTCCTATAAAGGGAACCTATATCCTCTATTACCTGGCCTAATGTTGCACTAGGTTTGAAACAACTTGTGACCTGGTATCCTGTACTTAACTGATCCTCTCCCATGGCTATTACCTGGAAGTAGAACCCTTTTTTTTCCTATTCTTGCCCTGCACACCATTATTCCTAAAAGTCTGCTGCATCTTACCTACTCCTACATCTACATGAGGCTCTTCTCCTCCTGACTCTGGCAACAGGTCAAACCTATTTTATCCCACAATTACTGAAGTGTCTGGCTTGTTCATCCTGTTAACCATGTTTCTCCTACGACTTGTTACCAGCTCCCACCCATCCTTCTCAACTTCCTCCAACCAACTATCCCTACTAGAGATGGGTAGGTCCGGATGGATGCAGTTCCGCGGACCCGTATCACTTGCGCGAGGGATGGATGTATATCCGAGAGCTGGTCGGATCTGCTTCCAGCAGGACCTGTAACAGCGCCACAGTTCTCGCGTGGCCGGAGGTTGAACCACGGCCGGACCATGGAGGACCATGATTTTGACCATGATTATCTGCTGGATCCTGGCTCATTGACTCTTTTTACAGAGCATGTCGTGTATTATGTTGGAGGATTTGTTGTCCATAAACTATTAAAAACTTTAAAGTGTGAAAATTGTATTGGTGCTTTATGTTCACCATTCCCATTGTTTGAGAGGTCATTGATAACATATAAAACACTGGGTGGTCTTATCCATCCATCTGTTAATGTGTATAACATTTGTAAAACCAGTGAAAAAGTGTTTCGCAGAAATGCCCATAGTAATGTTCGTTTATTCATTAAAAAGAAGTTAAACATTTTACAAGCAGAAATGCAAGTTATTCAAATGTTAATGAGTGAAAATTTATTTAGTGAACTATATGAACACACCTTAGATCAGGGTGTGTTAGATAACCACATTGCTCTCCTTATAAGAGCCATTGTAAAGAATTATTTGTCCCTCAGATTTAGTTATTGGGGAAAGAATATTGTGAAAAAAGTGACTCAGTTAGAAATAAGTACACCAAATTGATTTTATTTAAAGGTCAATAAGAAGTTCATCATGTTGTTTCTGTATGAACCTGTTCCCAAATAAAATATACAAATGATTTTTTGTAAATATTTGAAAATTGCGCATTTATTGATGTAATTGAGATTTATGTATTACTGAAAATGTTTAAAAAGCGATCATAGTGCTCTTATTTGATGAGTTACAATTAATTAAATCTGCAAAATTGAATATTACTTTTTTTAAATATATTTTTAAGTTGCATTGGAGCATGTGCTCTGGTGGTAATGCCTCTGTTCATTAAAATACCACATTAATTTTAAAAATTACCTTGTATATTTTCAGTGTTAAATCCTTCTTCCATCTACTATTGTGATTTATGGATTTTAATTTTATACTCATTAACCTGTTTTTGGTATAATATTCATCACTTCACTTGGTAATTTCTTCCAATCCCTGACACTCTTACCCATAAAAGAAAATTTTCCACCTTCCTTTATATCTGAAATGTAGTGCCAGCTTGTTGCCATGATCATCTTTCCCTTCCATCAGGGGCGGATCCAGGATTTTGTTTTGGGGGGGGCTTGAGCGGACTTTGGTTTGGGGGGGGGGGGGCTTGGCTTGAGTAAATTTTGGTTCAGAGGGCTTGCGTTCAGTGGATTTTTTTTTTTTTGGGGGGGGGGGTTTGAGTCGTAAAAAAGGTAGTATTTAGAGCCTCCTCGGGCCTCAAATCAAGAGCTAAAAAAAAAAAAAAAAAAAAAAAAAAAAAAAAAATCTCAAAACTACAATGTCAGGGGTGGACCTAGATACGTTTGGGGGGGGCTTGAGCCCCCTAGCCCCCCCCCCTGGATCCGCCCCTGCCTTCCATGCACTATTCCCAATTCTTTGACCAATGTACTTCCATTACCAAATTATGCCCTGTATGCTCCAAGCATCACTGTAATCACCAGGCTGTCGCAGTTTGATGCTTGATTCTTATGTAGCTCGAAGACAAGTTGAAAATCAAGAGTACCATTTTTTGATATCTTCCTTAGTTCTCGGGATATCGACTAACAAAAATTTGTTATAGGTATGGTGTGGTTATAATTCCTTGTGCTTTTGGTGACATTTTTATTCTGTTCTATGCCCCATTTCAATGTAACAAGTGGCAGTAAAAAAGGAAAACACACACTCTGCATTTGCAGCATGTAATTCATTGTGGTTAGGACGGAATTATTTTTTGGTCCAGGCCGCATCTCCACCTCACGTCCACAATTTGGAGACATTATATCCCAAACACTAAGCGAGATATTGAAAAATGTTTACTCTTTATTTTCGATTTTTTTTCGTCATGTTATATTAGAATCCATCATCAAATTTGACTTTTGCGAAATTTTTCGTCTGCATTTAATTCAAAAACACCTCAGCTTTGAGACGGTGTATCACGACAACTAAGCGAAATACCGAAAATTTGTATTCTTCGTTATCCTTTCTTCTCGTTGTGTTACGTAAGAATCCATCATCAAATTTGATTTTGGTCAATTTTTTTCTGAATTTCAACCAAGAACACCTCACCTTTGAGAAAGTATATCTCAAGAATTAAGCGAGATACCAAAAAAGATAATTCTTAATTTTTTATTTGTTTCGTCGATTTACGTAATAATCCATCATCAAATTGTGGCTCCACGGTTATGGTAGAGTTCCCTGGATATATCTGGTCATGTTCTCGGTGATTCTTGGGTAGGGTAATATGGCGTCACCCCCTCCCCACCTCTCTCCACCCGGCGTCACTTCAGTGCGTGGTAAAGGCATGGGTAAAGGTCCCTTGCGTCGCCTCCATATATTCCTTCCTCCATGGGCCGGACCTGCAACGCGGAGCTGGAACGCCATTTTTCATTACAGTTCCGATTTGAAATCTATGTTCTGAAGAGTTTAATGTCATTTACTGTACGATTCGATTACAGTTCTGTTTAAAGATAAGATTATAAATGAAAAACAATTTCTTAATGGCTGACTACTAGTAGATAATTACAATAACTATTAAATGTCAATGGATAGCTAAAACCCGGTAGTACTTTCTTATTGGTCAGGTTCATGCTTGTAAGGTGAGGAGTGTTTTACATGCTAAATAAGAATGGACTTATAATTTAACTTGTGATTTTAATGCGTTGCAGTCTTTTTAAACTTTAAACGTTCAGTTTGATTAACCACAAAGTCTCTAGAATTTTTAACTTTCTCAATTCTGATGGCTTAAGGACAAATTAGATAATACATTTAACAACTCTTTATTGCAGAAACACGGTTCGTAGGGTTTCCAAGGAACATTATACATATCTATACTAATATTATAAATGCGAAAGTAACTCTGTCTTTATGTCTGTTTGTTACATTTCTTGTGCTAAATGGATATTCCGATCGTGATGAAATTTGACATGGAGATGCTGTTTGACATTAGAATCGAGATGGATACTATATTATGTACAGATAAGAACATATTATGATTAAATTATGAAGACTATCTATGAAAGACAAATGCATAATATCTAAGTGTATTTGTAATGCGCAATTGTGTGCACTAATGACGGGATAGCGTAGTGGTAACGCGCTTGCTTATGAAGTTGAATATTAGCGTGGTTTTAGGTTCAAATCCCACTGGCTGCATATATTTTTATGAATTGTTTTTCATAGTTTGAGCCAAGCCTAGGATTTTATAGTAAGGATACCATATTCTGGCAAGCCTTTGGCGGTAGAATAGTGCCCTAAGCGTTTACTTTATTTACGGTATACTGGTTCCACAGTTAGTTTTTGCGTGATCTAAACTAATAATATCGTACATGCGAAAGTGAGTTTCCATCTTTTTTGCGTTTTGACGATTATATGTGTATACCGGTGACAAGGAAATACTTTGTATATTTAGGAACGAAATAGGATACTTTTTTCCGATATGAATAAGTTTTAGTCATGAGACAGGTTCGAAGGTAGACAGTGTTGTTTGGGACATCTTAGATAATTTTCAGCTTTGTATATCCAATTCTAGCAATCAAATCCTAAATCCACGGGTACGATGTCGCGGGTAACAGCTAGTAATGTATATATAAATATGATTATGTGGCATTATTGCGAGCGACTCTGCTGACCGCTTTTACAGCAATATTTTATTATCCAACATTGAAAAAAAACCTCACATCCAGCCGTTTCTAGAACGTCTAACAATGGCTCAAACAATCGGTTATTATTACTAAGAATTAAATCTTGATTAAAAATACTTTAAACTAAATTGGAAATAAAATTGCTAAGAAATTAAAAGTTTTTGAAACTGCACAAATAAAATAAAGATTTTGAAAGCACCAAAAACACGTTACGGTAGCTGGCAAAACATAAATATTACTGATTAATTAAAATGCATTGTATCGCACTCGATTTTATTCACTCAATCAAAACAGTTTCACAAAGTATACGGAGGAAAACACTATACATAATATAAGAACAAATCTCACGTAATTTCTCGCTCACAATTTAAAATAAGTTATACTTGCAATTTTGTTTTTTTGTTCATTTATAATACACTGTTTCTTAAGCTGGTATATTGTGGAAAGGCAATAATTATCTCAAAATGTCGAGTCTTGAATAATTTCATTTTTAGTAAAAAAAAAAATTAACAAAGAATTTCGATTTTTAAAAAAAAATTTTTTTAGTAGTATTTAAACATTATTAAGAAATGATTTCATTTTATTCTTATAGAAGCCCATAGAAAATTTAGATGAACACGATATAACTCATACCGCAGTTCTCCTTGATCGGATTTGTATCCACCATACGCTCGATTGTAGGTTCGGACCCATACAGCTCCGCCGGACTTGTATTACTGGATGTAGGTCCGTACACATCCAGTTCCGCCGTACACTCCGCCCGCCCGATTGTAGATCCGGACCCGTGCAGTTCCGCCGGACACGTAATGGATGTAGGTCCGTACACATCCAGTTCCGCCGTACACTACGCCCGCCCGATTGCAGAGCCGGACCCATACAGGTCCGCCGGACACGGAACCTGGATGCAGATCCGCAGCGCTGGATGTACATCCGGACCCGAATCCTTTAAAATCTCGGACCTGCCCATCTCTAATCCCTACTTTCTGCCTCTACATCTTGAGCCTCGACAAGCTCAGCCCCCACAGGCTGTGCCTGTGCAGTATGAGCCTTCACAGGCTTAGCCCCCACAGGCTGAACCTCCACAGGCGAGGCCACCACAGGTCACGTCTGCAGAGTCTGTGCCTCCACAGGACGAGCCTCAAGAACTCTGATCATTTCAAGAAACTCCCTAATCGTTTCGCCCATCTCCTACATCCTATCATACCTAAGACAAAGTGAACAAACCCATGGGAGAGCCTCCCCAGTTTCCTTTTCCCCACATGCCCAGTGAAACCACTTCTTACACCAACTACAACCCATCCCCTTCGCAACGTACCTACGACAGGCGCCACAGTTTCCAGTCATGATTTTCCCAAATACTTCAACCATCTTCTAAACAAACCTTAAATTTATTTGATAAAGTAGTCTTATAAAGTTTATACTTTATTTTTTAATGTTTTTTACTAAGTATGATAGGCGCTATACTCGACTAACTGTTGAATTGTTATATATATTTAATTTGACTTAAGTTTTATGAAAAATGACTAGGTAACTAAACTACTTAAGAACCAATGAATAAAACTTTAGCTAATGAATTTCGAAACAAACTTAAGATGGAAAGTCGATAATATTTAGTGGTAATGCGGATAACAGCTAATTTGAAACTTACAAAAGTTTTAAAAAAAGAATGGTATGAAGTTTTTTTTATATAAATATATATTAGATGGCAATTAAACAAAATTAAATTTCAATCAGAACAGGTTAATTATTAGAAAGTACGTTTCTGTTATCGTAAACTTGTATTAACCTAATGTGAGTAACTAAATGCTATATATGAATACTTATGTTTATTATTTATTATTTCCAGATAATTTTATTACTATTCCGGAACTAATTAATTAAGAAACTATGTTATTTTAAACCTAATAAAGCCTTAATATAGAACAATACAGAAAGCATTAACAATCGAAATTTGAACTTTTTTTACGGTATATAAGAAATTTAACACTACAAAATAACTTAAACTATTATTTTTACCTATGCTATAGTATTATAATTAATCTAACTATCAAGCTTATGCTATATTTAATTCAGTATAACGTGCAATAACTAGCAATAACGTTAACAACAGTGACGCGAAATTTAACATCTGTTATTTCTGGTGTAATCTTAAATAATTCTTCTTGCTAGCAATAATTCTAAGAATTTAGATGAAAATCAAGCTTTTAAAATAATTTAGTCTACAAAAAATTAGCTGATGAATACAAAATCGCAGTTTGATGAGCAGCTCTCTACAGACACAGCCAATTGATCACACAACCAGAGAGGTATTTTGAATGTCTACCGTCGAATTACCACTCCGCTTGTCTGCCTCTCCACTATCCGAATAAAACATTTATAAAATTCAAAAATTTACTTCGGTCAACGCCACGTGTTCTGCTAAATCATCTAAGCTTATTATAAATCTTTTGATACAATATCGGAACAAAGCAATACATATCCATAAAATGGCGCTCTTGAAATAACTTCATTCTGGCCCGGGCTGCATTTCAACCTAGTCACAAACTCAGCTAATATTACTGCTAGAAAATAAAAGCTTCTACCAGTTGCGCATTAATACATTCACTATAAAGCCTATTGCATGTTAGTGACGTCATGAATGGCGAAATAATCTTTATTCATTGTTTCAGATCTTGATACTAAATGAACCCGAATAATAACGTTGGCAATATTACTCTCGTAAAAACACAGTAAATTAAATACTGAATTCATCTGAAACTACATTCATCCACATGAACTATATCATCTGCATCATGTCAGTTATTGGAGTAACATAATTAAAAAATTTATACTACCATGCTTGGAACTTACAGTGTACAACGGAAAGTCCATAATTCTCTACAACTCTAAGACAACTATCGTTAATATTGCTGGTCAAGTTAACATCTCGATAAAGTGACTGTAACTGATCGTGATTTAGAAAGGTGTATAATTGCATTTAATATGTTGAGGTGTGTTCGTATAGTTAGACTTTGTAGCGGCAATATTAACAGAGATAGTGGTTTTGTTGAAATGATGCCTGTACCAGAATGATTTTTGTTATAGCATAACGCAGAATGAATTTAGTTAATATTAGTAATAAGTAAGCAGCTTTTATGCGCTCCTTGCAAATGAGGTGTATTGTGTTGTAAACTACTTCCAGTGTTGCTTCATGAAACAATAAGTTTCTATATTAGCCTATTGAATACATTTGTTTTAAGTGTAGCATTCGATAGATATTTGGAGAGTATTGAACAGTAAGTTAAAAGCACTGTTTCTTGAATCATAGTCTCTACTATTTGTACAAAAATTTTGAACAAAAATAAAAAGGATTAGTTAAGTTTTAAATTTCGGCAAAACTAATTTGTAATACAGAGACTGTATAGTGACAAAAAAGAAACAGGAAATAAATTGAACCAAGATAGAATGGAATACTTTACTTTTTTTATATATAAAAACGATATTTTGGACATGACCATTTTGGACTTTTAGTGAACCGACTTTCGTGCTGGTATACTCATAACATTTTACGTTGGTTTTTTCTCTCTCTCTCTCTTTCAAGCTTTGATTTTTCAGATTTATTATGATGCATATATTTCGAACGAAATTATGGTGTAATATTTGATATATCATACTATTTTATGTACGCAAATGAAAACTTCTCTTTGCGAACTAAACAACAGTACCTACCTTTTTTTTAAATCTAAGGTTAAGTACAGATTTATATTTCCTGTTTCCAAACTATTATTTGTCAAGTGCGTCGGTTTTTTACTGCTTTTAAACTAAACACAAACTTGCATATGTAAGAAGGTTTTTGCTTTATTTCCGAAAAGTAGTGTTTGCGATTTACGTAAAAAGCAAAGAGTAAACGTGGTACGGTTATCTACGAAGTAGAAAACGCTTTGTTGTTTGAGAATTGATATTAATGACAATTTCTAAAAGAGCTATGCGTTTTTGCGGTATAAAATCTATCCTATGTCACTTCGTACACAATTAACTGACTTCATGCCAAATTTCATTTAAATATGTTAAATATATACCTTCTTTCTAAAAATCTATCTTCCCATAATTTCCTACTTCGTTTATCTTATTTATTTCCAAATCTATCTTAACCTCTTGAATCCAGCTGGTTGTTGATTTTTTTCCCCCAAAGGTAATTGAATCTCTTTTTCGTTAGTCTGTTATTATTCATACTGTAGACATGTCCAAAAAACAGCAATCTCATTTTCCTTATTGATTCTGTTATATTTCCTTATTACTTCTTCATTTCCGAAGTTCTGTTGTTTTAACTAGACCCCCGATTTTTCTCATGATTCTGTATTCTATTAATCCCAGTTTATTCAATCTATAGCTAATCATTAGGTATTCACTAACATATAGACATTCTGGTTTCACGACCCAGTTGTAGTGCCTTAACTTAAGGTTTTTTGACACGCTCTTTCTGTTATAATTTTTTTAGTGATACCTTACGCTCTTTCCATCTTTCTTCTATGGCGGATTTATCTAACCCATTTTCTTGAATTATTTCACCCAGATATATATATATATATTAATTTTTTTTCTATGCGTCCAATATACGTCTATAAAATTTTTGGAGCGTTTTTAATGTTTGTAATAAGTTTAGTTTTTTGTACACTTGTTTCGTTGGCCATTGCTTCCAAGAGATTGATTTGTGTTTTCGCATTTGTAATATTCTCTGAAAGTATAGCGAAATCGTCAGCAAATGCCAGGCAATTAATTTCAGCATCTTTGTTTTTTCTGCCCAAAATTATTGGTGAAATTTTGTGTTCCTTCAATTTATTATTCCCAATCCACTACTTCTAGGGAGTTTATATACGCCGATGACATAGTCATGATAGCACAATCTAGCGACTTCAAAACATCTGAATAAATTATCGCAACTGACCTTCACAAATTGAATGAGTACTTCAACACTTGGCGCCTGAAACTGAATATAAATAAGACAGAGGTCAGTTCTTTTCACCTAAACAATAGAAAAGCCCACTATAGACCTCAAATAAAATTCAGAGAACAATTACTAAAGTACAATCCTCATCCAAAATATCTAGGTGTGGTTCTTGATCGGTAGTTGACATCTAAGGAGCATATCATTAAAACAGCAACAAAACTAAAAATTTGAAATAACATCCTTCACAAACTTTAGAAACGGGTTGGGGAGCACATGCCGCAGCTTTCAGAATATAACTCTTGCTCTGGTATACTCAGCTTGTAGCATATCCACTAGCCCCCGGAAATATATATGTATTTATAAGTATATTCTGTAGTATTGAAATGAATGTATAATATGAATTGTAAGCCAATGTATTTAACTCATGGAGACCACAGACGGTACCAAGTTTGTAAACAGGGGTAATATAAGTGACATTAATATCTTTGGTTTTTGGGGTGTGCGAGAGAGTGTCTGGCCGCGAGCGGCGCGAGTTGTTGCGCGCCAAGATTGTGGCGGCGGTCTAGTAATTTTGTATTGAGCATGCTGGACCTGTGATTATTCTTAATATACGAAAGAGTGTGTTTTCATTTGTGGTTTTATAAAGTTGTTCAGAATAGCAAATGGACTTTGATTAATAAAATAGAAACTTATTGATTGTACGAAGTTAAACGTCTTCTTATTATTTGTATAATAAGAACCTTTAAAATGAAGATAAGTAGCTCCTCAGTCCGCGTGCTTGGGTGAAATAACGGTATAAGGGCCGAACCGTCAACAAACCTGTGGACTTTAATTGGTAATACGAAATAATAATTGTGAGGAGTATTACACTTGGCTTAACACTGCCAGGATAGTGAAGATAGCAGTGATAGATTACACTTGGCTACCTTGAGGAGTATTACATTTGGCTACCCTGCAGAGGATAATTCAGTGGTATGATGGTATCAATTACGGATGTTAATTGCTAATTAACATAGCATCCGGGACGCCTGGAAATCTTCTGATTTCTATAACGTAGCTGCAGTCAACAGTGGTGAGCAACTTCCGACGACAGCAGTTTCGCAGATTGGCAAGTACAAAATTCCAAATTTAATTCACGGGGTAACAGCAGCAATCGACGATCACATTCCAGAAAGAAGAGCAGTTATAAAATTTTGAACAGTAAAAAGTTAAATTTAAAATCAGTGAAATTAACTCTAAAATTTGTTTGTTTAAAAGAACATTGAAACGAGAAAAGTAATTATCGCTTGGTTAAAGAATATCTAAAGACAAAGAATTGCTATTAAGAATTGTAAAAGAAAAAGTTATCATTGAAAGTCTAAAGTTTGTTACAAATTGCAGTAGTTTGTTTAGAGTAGTTAGCGTCTGTGGTTTCCGATGAGAAGCAAGTAATAATAAAGAAATTATAAAGAAAAAAGGGGGGAAAACACTTCGTGATTAGAATTAAAATCTGTAATGTATTTATATGTTTGATTTTATTTCAGGCCGGAGGAGAGCAGAATGTAAATACTATTTGTTTCTGTGAACTGTAAATTTTCAGCTGACACGAGGAAGTACGAGATTTGGTAGTGATTTGGATCCTGGAATTGTTTGTCTTTGTTGTGTGTTGGATAACGGCGTTGTTGAAAGCGGCGTTGACTCATTGTTGATTGGTGCCCTTGGAGTTTTGAATTGTTGTCTGACGGAATTTTTTCTATTAACTGGAGTGTAATATAATTTTGTTTCTTCTATTTTGAATTTTCAAATGTCTATGAATATGGAAGACGGTTGTGATAGATTAGTCCGAACGGAAGGTAATACGGATTTAGTGGAGTCGGATGGTAATAATTCAGGAATTTTGATCGAAAGTTCGGGAACAGTAAGTTTTGATGAAAAATATGAAAATCGTATGGGGATACGTGAAAAAAGTAAGTTTGTGCAAGCCGAATTGAGTAGTAGTCCGGTTGTTAATGGGATGACAATGAATTTGGCAGTCGTTTTGCAATTAATGACATTAGTAGCGGTAGTGAGGATAATGTACAATTTGAAGGAACCAGTGTATTTAATGGGGGGCAGAACCCAGTAGAAAGAATAATTTCACCAGAATTGAATCAGTCTGAAAACACTCGGGAAGGGTCTGAACATTTTAATATGCTGCTAACCGCCATATTAGATGCTAGCCGAAAACAAGAAAAAGCCTTATTGGAAGTTAGCCGAAAACAAGAAACCGCCATATTAGATGCTAGCCGAAAACAAGAAGCCTTATTGGAAGTTAGCCGAAAACAAGAAACCGCCATATTAGATGCTAGCCGAAAACAAGAGCCTTATTAGATGCTAGCCGAAAACAAGAAACCGCCATGAAAAATTTAGAAGAAAGAATTACTGGAAATTTCAATCAGATGGTAGTACAGGTCCATGAAAGAATTGAAAATGTAACAGAGCAGATGAACGTAAAATTCGAGAAAATTGAAAGCAAAATGTTGAAAATTGAAAATAATATGCGACAAAAAATTGTGGAAGAGATAAATCATAACGTAATTCCTATGGTAACTCGAAGTGTTGCAGAAAGCGAAAGGTTATTTAAAGAAAAATTAGAAAACGTAAACAAAAATCAAGAGAATGTTGAGAATGAGATGGGGAAGATTCTGGAAGGGCAGAAACAATGTGATAAGAAGATACAAGGAGTAGAACGGCAGGTCGTTGAACATTCCAGTAGAACAGTATGTATAGAGCAACAAGTTGAAGAATTGTCGGACGGGGTCGCGCAAATACGCGAAGATATGATCAGCATAAAAGGAAATCTAGAAGAGGTCAAAAAACAGCCTAATATTATTGTGAGCGGCGGATCGAATGCTTGTCAATTATCGTTACCCGAAACTATATTTGAGCCGGGCGGAAATGTTCATCCCGCTGACTTGTTAAAATTTATGCTAGAACTTTGCCCATAGAATGGTCAGAGGTTGATAAAATGCAATACGTACACAGAAAATGAAGAGCGAAGCTTTTTCTTGGGGGTGTGAAATTTTAGAGAGCTGTCATAATTTAATGAGTTTCTCCAAATGTTCCGAGATAAGTACTGGTCTCAGAGACGACAACGAAAAGTAAAAAGTGATTTTTACAACTGCAAGCGTTACCACAGGACAGATGGGAGTATGAGAAATTTTTGTGAGAAAATGCAGACCGAATTACGGCATCTAGATCAGCCTATCGGAGAAATTGAACGAATGGAAGTGCTATTACAAAATTTGCCCAGACAAGTCCAGGAAAAATTAATTGCAACCCAGTGGGACAAGATGGAAGACTTTTTAGACATACTAGAGAGGATAGACAGATATCAAGAAGCTTATGAAAACAACACAGAACGAAACAAAATGTTCGACCGGAGCGCGGATAAAATGAAAGATTATCGACACAACGATAAGTGGGATAACGGTTCACAGAGAGGACGTGACATATACGGAAGAAGTGGGAGGCAAATGTACGAGCAAGAAAAAGGAAATCGGCATTTTGACAAGAATGTGGACATATAATAATAATACTGTAATCAGAACTATAATAGCAACTACGCATCAGGTGGACGCAATGAGTACAGACAGCAGCCCAAACAAATGATGTATATGAGAAAAACAGAAAAAGTGCAGGATGAGAAAAAAGAAGAGGCGGAAAACTCCGAACCGCGACTGTGAAGGTCCGCACGGAAGCGAATATCGGAACTTATGGACCAAATAATGTTGAAATAAAAGAGAATGAAGAAGAGCATTTATTTGAGTACCGCAAATCATACAGCAAAGATGAATATCTACAATGGTGGAAATGTTTCAACGAGATGGAGAATGAGAAATGCGGTGTTTCGACATTAAAGCAAGGGGGTGGTTGGAATTGTCGCGAAGTCATAGATTTGGCTAACATCGATGTACAGGATGAAGAAGAATATGAAAGGAATACCGGAGGGGGAGTAAATAGTGCGGAGGTGCAATGTAAAGCTGCAATGGGATTGTTCGACGAAGGAAATTGTGAGAATGAAGATAATGAGCTAGCGTTTAGCATTAACGAAGCTGGGGAAATTGTTCCTAGCAGTGATAACGAAGAGGAAAGGGAATCTGGAAGCAGTGAAGAAGAAAATGAGAATGAAGTCAGAATATTTTTTATAAGGAAATATGATGAATCGGAGATTAAAGGTATATCAAGGGTAAGGGCGAAAACAGTTGAAGCACCAGGTAGCTGTCAAAATGCGAATATAGCCCTTTACGAACACGTACCGACGTAGCTTGTCATTCTACCGCCGACAGAGAAGAGCAAAGTAAAGAACAAAAAGCTTTATTATCTTGTACAGTTGAGGACAGCCAGTGCCAAGCGAGCTCGGGTGATTTCAAAAAGAGTTATCTATCTAAAATGAACCACCAGGAAGAAATAGGATGGTCGCATCAGGAGATAGTAAATGATTTGTTACAAGAAGAACATCGGAAAAGCTGTAGAGAATGAAATAAGACAACCTTTGATAAGTCTAAAAATATTTGGAGTGTAAAGTCAAGCGCTTTTAGATACCGGGAGTGATTGACGGCGATTTCGGAAGTTTTCTACGAGCGCATAACCAAAGATCGAAGAGTCGAAGAAATGCCAGTAAATTAATTTACAAGTCATGGGAGCCACTGGAAAATTAAGCAACGTTTGAAGAAGCAAATTTGGATAGAATTGGAGATAGATGGAGTACAAATAGAACACCGATGTATAGTAATTCCGGATCTAAACATGAATTGTATACTGGGTATGGATTTACTACAAAAGTATCAAGTGGTTGTTGATTGTGGTGAAGGAAGAATACAATTAAACAAGGAGGGAAAAGAATATAATATTAAATTTGGAAAGAAATGGTAAATGCCGCAGGTATAGTGGGGAACGTGAAAATACGAATAATGCAGCCAATGTGTGAAGAAGAAAGAGAAGAAGAATTTGGAGACAGCAGTGTGTATGAAAGGAATGATGATCTTGCAACTAAAGATATTATAAGAAGTAAAGTGAGTGAAATATGTGAGATTACGTGGGAACAGAAAGAACAGCTGCGTACATTATTAGAACGTAACGCCGACAGGTTTTCGAATTGTCCGGGCACTGTTAAAGATTTTGAATGCAAACTAAAATAAAACCGCATACTCCGTTCTTTGTGAAACCTTACCCAGTACCATTTGCCAAGAAAAATGCAGTGGAGCGGGAAATAAATAGAATGCTACAATGGGGAATAATTGAGAGGAGTGACAGTTCTTATAATAATCCACTAATTGTTGTTGGAAAGAAGGACGGATCTGTTCGATTAGTTTTAGATGCAAGAACGCTGAATCGTATTGTTGAAAAAGAGACTGACAGGCCAGAAAATTTAGAAGAGACGTTGCAAAAATTCTACGGCGTAACATATATGACGAGTTTAGATCTGACGGCCGGCTATTGGCAAGTTCCGCTAGCCAAAGAATCGAGAAAATATACAGCTTTTTTGTATGGAGGAAGATGTTACCAATATTGCGTGGTTCCATTTGGAATTAATAGTATCAGTTTCCGTGTTCATTAGAGCCCTGGACCAGTTTTGGGAGAGGAATTATTGAGCAAGTTAACCATTTACGTAGATGATATTTTAATCAGTGCGGTCAAGTTGGGAAGAACATTGTAAAATCTTAGAAGAAGTATTAGTAGCCTTAAGAATAGGAGGAATGACCACTCAAATTGCAAAAATGTGAATTTGTCAAGAGAGAAATTAAATTTTTGGGACATACCATAAATGCAAATGGAATAATGCCAGATTCAGATTAAGATACAAGCAATAGCAAAATTTCCGATACCGCAGAACAAAAAACAGCTCAAATCATTTTTCGGATTGTGTGGATTTTATAGGAAATTTGTGAAAGACCAATCGTTTAATGATCCGCACTTAAATGCCCTACGAAAGAAGAATGCAGTGTGGGTATGGACCAGAGAATGTCAAATTGCCTTTGAAAAGCTCAAGCAAGAATTAGTAAATAGCGAAATCCTTTACCACCCAAATATGAATTTACCGTTTTGCATGGAATCTGACAGCTCTGAATACGGACTTGGAATTCATCTGTTTCAAATAGAAAATGTAATGGCCGAGAAGAGCGCAAGTCAGTTTGCATTTGCAAGTCGTCTATTAAATAAACATGAGAGTTCCTACGGAATCACTGAAAAAGAGGCCTTAAGTATCGTATGGGGCGTCCAAAAATTTAGATATTACTTATGGGGGCATCATATTATTATTTATACTGACCATAAAGCTTTAACATTTCTCCAAGAATGTAAATTATTACATGGAAGACTTACGAGATGGGCATTGTTTTATGCAGCAATACGATTATGAGATACGATACATCAAGGGTAGCGACAACATTGTGGCCGATGCATTGTCGAGACTGTTGTACTGAGGAGATACCAAATTCAGAGAGGTATTTAAAATTCTTTACATAAAAGGGGTTCCGCAAGAAAGGAATGTGAAAGGAGCTGTGTAAAGACATGCGAAGAAGACAAATGAAGACGAGTGTCTTAAGATGGTAAAGCAAAATCTAGGTAATAAAAACTGCGAGAAATTGAAGAAATACTATACTTTGTATGAAGGGAATTTTATTTCGTAGAAGGGAAGAATCGAGTGAAGATTGGAAATTGTGCTGGCCGCACCAGTATGTTGATTTAATAATTGATTATACCCATTCAAGCTACGGTCATTATGGAGTCGAAAAAATGTTACCAAAAATTACGAGAAGTTGTTATATTCGACAATATGCGGAAGCGAGTAGCACGACGCTTGGCGTTTTGTGACCTGTGCCAGCGCACGAAGTATCGGTGACGACAAGTAAGAATCTGATGCAAACATATTGCCCACCGACGTGTTGGATCTTGTCCGCAGTAGATTATACGGGCCGCTGCCTAAATCAAGAGGCGGATTTGGCTTACCTTATTTGTATGCTTTGATGTATTTTCAAAATTTGTAAAGTTATACCCGATAAAGAAAGCTACTGGTAAGGCACTTGTGGGAAAACTAGTAAAAGATTATTTCGTGAATCTCGGACGGCCGCTATCTTTGCTTTCTGACAATGGTAGTCAGTTTTGTCAAACAGTTGGTCTTCTTGCATGAAAGATAATAATATAAAGCATATTCGAATATCGAGTTATCACCCAGCCAGTATCCTTGTGAAAGACAAATGAGAGAACTTGGCAGATTATTTCGGGCGTACTGTAGCCAGAAACACACACGATGGATTGAATATGTGAAAGAATTCGAAAATTTGATAACAGTATTCCGAGTGAAAGCACCGGATACACTCCATTCCGCATCATGTTCGATAAAGATCCTCCAGATTTTATAAGAGAAAGTGTTAAATTTCCTGTCGCTACCACTCTTGATCGACAAGAACTTCTAAATCAAGTCAGAGAAAGAATGAGAAAGAAGGCGGATGAAAGAAAGAGAAGATATGATAAAGAATCCAACCTACCGAGTTCGATTTGAATGATTTAGTTTTGGTGAAAACAAAATGTAAGTCCAGTAATATCAATTCGGAGATTAAGAAATTTTTCAAAGTTTATTTTGGACCCTCTCCGTATAATTTCTAAGCCTCATTCTAGTGTATATTTACTTGCATATCCTAAATCAAATAAAAAACTGGGTTTGCGAAACATAGTAGACTTGAAACTGTACAAAACTAAAGATAGTTTGTAAAAAATTGTTGTACAGTTGATATAGAGTGATGTACTAACTGATAGAGCAAGTAGTAGTCCTTTAGTTGGAAGTAAATTCGATTCAAATATGGAAATTAAGTTTGGAAGTTTTTTTTGTTGATATTCAGGGATTGGTAGCCCTGGTTGTTGTCTCGATAATAAAAAACTATCACGGGAAGAAAGGTTACATTAAAATATAAGTGATCTGAATAGATGTAAGTAAGGTTTCAACCTGCCAAGAGTGTACAAAGAATAATGAAGACATTAAAGTAAATGTTAGAATATATGGACTTTGAAATGTGCTTGTTGTGTAAGTGATTTAGTGGCACAAGTAACTTTGACGCTAAAAGAGAATCAGCTGTGCGGTTGCGCCCCTAACCGAGCGCCAGGTAGACTACCCGCTTTTGTAAAACTGACAATAGAGTGTGTGCTCACCGCAAAGAGTTGGTTGTTGACCTGTCAGCTGTTGGTAGCTTTAATTGTAACGGACCATGTACAGTTCATGAGAAAGTGTGAAAGGTAAAACAAAGTAATATTAATAATGAAACATTCAATTGGTGTACATAATAACATTTGGTGTTGTGTGAAAAGGTTATTCAATCAATGTGTCAGAAAATAACACTAACAATTTTAACTGAAAAGTTAATATGGACAGATAGTAATGACTTCTCGGCAAAGTGAAATACATGCCGAGCATTAAATTTAATTTGCCTCGTAGTGGGGGCAGGTGTAGCATATCCACTAGCCCCGGAAATATATATGTATTTATAAGTATATTCTGTAGTATTGAAATGAATGTATAATATGAATTGTAAGCCAATGTATTTAACTCATGGAGACCACAGACGGTACCAAGTTTGTAAACAGGGGTAATATAAGTGACATTAATATCTTTGGTTTTTGGTGTGCGAGAGAGTGTCTGGCCGCGAGCGGCGCGAGTTGTTGCGCGCCAAGATTGTGGCGGCGCGGCGGTCTAGTAATTTTGTATTGAGCATGCTGGACCTGTGATTATTCTTAATATACGAAAGAGTGTGTTTTCATTTGTGGTTTTATAAAGTTGTTCAGAATAGCAAATGGACTTTGATTAATAAAATAGAAACTTATTGATTGTTAAACGTCTTCTTATTATTTGTATAATAAGAACCTTTAAAATGAAGATAAGTAGCTCCTCAGTCCGCGTGCTTGGGTGAAATGACGGTATTTAAGGGCCGAACCGTCAACAAACCTGTGGACCTTTAATTGGTAATACGAAATAATAATTGTGAGGAGTATTACACTTGGCTTAACACTGCCAGGATAGTGAAGATAGCAGTGATAGATTACACTTGGCTACCTTGAGGAGTATTACAAGCTGGTGAATACTGCAGTCCAATATGGCTAAATAGCAGACACACAAAAAAGATCGACGTCCAACTAAATGACACTATGAGAACAATATCTGGAACTGTTAAATCTACACCTACAGACTGGCTGCCTGTACTCTGTAACATCGCCCCACCAAGTCTCCGACAACTAGCGGCCTTAAAATATGAATGGCAGAAATGCTTAAGGTATCCCCACCTTCCAATTCATCAGGACTGCACACACTAATTTCAAAATAGTCTAAAATCTAGATATTCAACATGGAAGTTTGGTCAAGAACTGGTCCAAAATAATTTCAACATAGGCGAAGCATGGTGCGCTGAGTGTATAAATTCCAACCCCGACAAACAGGCGCTAATCCAAGACCCTACACGACAGCCTCCTGGATTCAACCTACCTAGAAAAATCTGGACTGAACTGAACAGAGTGAAAACTGGCCACGGTTGGTGCAACTACTGGATGTACAAGTGGGGAATTACATCATATTCGTGAAGCAACCACAGAAGGAATTGATTGGCTGTAGTCGTTGGACATTAGTCTGTAGTAATAGTTTATTGTGATTTAATGTAGTTACTGTTTTTATGCTCCTGCCATACGAAATAAATGAATAAATTATTCCAAATTCTTACAATTCTCTCAAAGACACAATTAAACAGAATGGCTGACTGACCATCACCTTGCCGCACACATGTATTTATCTTTATAAGTTTTGAGATTTTACTTTTGCAAGTGGGTCTGTAAGTTTTTCACTTATTAGGTTTGCCAATATAGATATCTCTCAAAATTCACGAATTGTCTTATCCAAAATTACCCTATCAACAAAAGCATTTTTAAAATCTATAAATATTACTATTATGTCCTTGGAATATAATATTCGATAGCAAATTATGGAATTTAGATTGAATATATGCTCTGAGCAAGATTTACCCTTTCGAAATCCACCCTGCTATTATTATTTAACTAGCTGACACCCGCGACTTTATTCGTGTTTAAAGTATTTGTATTGACAGCTACCGACATAGTGCACGACAAGAGACACGATTCTACTACCACACACAAACACCAATGATCTATGCTATGTAGTTATGGCAGAAAAGTGACATTTGCGCAGGCACATGTCTTTCGTCGAAAAACGAAAATATCCTTGATCGGCCACTTTGAATGACCATATCTCCCACTGTTGCGTCCTGTTGTGCAACAGAGAGCTGAAAGACTTAAACACTGAAACAAGTGGGTATCGATTTTGACAATTCGGGAACTCGGATAGGAAGAGTTCAGGAGAAATAAATTCAAGAACACAAGAGGTTATGATGAACACACTTGTGACTCACGAAGCCGATCAACTCTCACTGAGAATACTCAGAAATTACGAGAGATACCTATTCCTCATCAGATTCTGGAAACATCATAATCGCCGGTTCCTCTGGAAACTCTCCGGTTGCCAGGCTATACTGGTACCACAAGGCTAACAGTATGAGAAATCTGTAATGAACATACAACCCCTCGGGAGTGACTAACTCAGGCCCCTCTACCTGTTGGTCCGTCATCTACAAAGAACCATAGACTTGAAGACCCTATCAGTCAACAACGGCGACTACGGTAACAGTTGTACACGTTGTCTTCTCCGCTGTGTTGATTACTGGGTGGCTCACTCGCCGACTCTCGGAGACCGAAGACCTCTCCGGAGAAGTAGTCCCCCCCTCCCGCTGTGGCGAGCTCTTTTTTATAGCTGCCCGTGACGCGCTCCGCTGCCCTACGCGACCTTCTGGAAGCTTACGCTCGGATTTCGTCACCCACGCGCCACGCAGCCCTCTGTCTGATGCAACCCTAGCCTCACACGCGTTCACTGTTGGCTTCCCTTTACTACCTATTGCACCATCTTAACACTTGGGCATTAGGCGTTACTTTTAACACTTCGTAACACCTTCCCCCCATATTTGAGAATTTTGCAATCTCCCTGAGAATGCAAAATTCTCACACTACCTGTCGGCTGTGTGAGTCTCCTTTTTATTACTTTCTTTTCACAAATTACAATAGTTCACATTTTATTTCATTACTTATCTTTTAACTTGTCTTTTATTATTTACCACTATTTCCTTTACTTATAATATCCTGAAAGAGAGAATTTCAATTACATTACACCATTTTCTTTATAACAAGTATTTTTTTTTTTTTAGTCTTAAGAATCTTCTTCTACATTGCCTTATTTTTCTTAATTTGAGAATTTTTCTCTCAGTTTACTACTTCTTATTTCTTACAATATCTTTTCCTTCTAATACTTTTCTTTAGTACTACACTCTCTTATAAAGTGAAGCCTATTTTTACAATACATCATTTTTATGTTTTACAAATTCTTTTCATGTAACAGAATACAATCTTTCTTACATTACAATCTTATATTTTTACAAACATAATCACTGTGACCATATCAGTTCATCTTAGCGCTTATCCGCTTTATAGTAAAACATTACTGGTGCACTTGGTTCATACTTAACACTCTTCTCCGGTGTTAGTATTCGCTCACTAAGCACCGCACCTTCTCCTTCAGTCACATACCTATTTCTTACAGGACCAAAAGTAATTTGTTCACTTTCATCACTGTTCATTCCAGCAGGATGATACCTAACTATACCAGTGTCAGGGTATCGGTTTACAATTTTATTCTTTACACATATTCTGGGGCAGCAGTCATCACCCATTGTTTTACGGAAGAATTTAAAACAATCCTTACAACACTTACAATATCTGCATATACAACATACTATTATTATCATAACTATTCCTGCTCCAAAATAACTCCATATGGGTATCGAATCTAATGAAAACATATTGAACACAGTCCTTTGCTGGTACGCTATTGCGTCCTCTAGCTCATCTAACTTATGTCCCGCGGCTTTAAGGTCATCTAACTGACGGACCACTGGTTCGATTGGCAAATAAGAGAGGAATTTCAGGTTATATTTTTCTTTTTCTTGTCTATTAGACAGCAATCTACCTCCATATTTAAGTTTGGGACTATATCATTAATCAGTGCCATCGATCTAATGATATGTTCGGATTGAATTAGTACTTGTGCACCGTAACCCTTGCATTTACTCAGAAACTTAAGTTTCCCTGTACCATTAATTACTACATCTGTGGGCTTACTGTCATTACATAACTACTGTGAGCCCTTCTCCCTTTGGTGCTACAAATAACCATTCATTTCCTCTAATCTGTGTCCATACGCTTTCATTCAATACAATAAGCTTTTGGATGCAGTCATCGGGGATTTTAGTTACAGGTTGAAGCATTCTAGCTTCACAAACCTCGTGATCATAAGTCGAAAGCAGCACAAAGGTTTGTTTACACACACTATGAATAGCCTCCAGCTTTTTACACTCCAATTGATCACCATTTATTTTAACATATCGCCTTTTGGCGTCATCCATTAACAAAAATTCTTTTTCCGGAGCTATGTATGTAAACAATCGTTTTTGGTGGCTTACCTCAACTGGTAGAGGCCATAATTTATAAATATTATAAGTTTCACTGTCCACTAGTGGAATATTCAGCACATAACTTAGAATGTTTCCCGAAATAAAGACATCTAGGTCGACCACCTTCAGTAACTGATACCCTCCGGCTTCAGTCAGTTTTATTGGCAATCTTTTGTCTTTAATTTCATCTTTTATTAACTCTAAATATTTGACCACTTGTTCTGGACTAACTAAATGAGGTTGAAGAATGCCTTTTTGTGCATTTACTATGGCAGTAATAATTACATCATATTCCTTCTCTAATTCACTGAAGATTGTTGTCAACTGTATTAACTGTTCATTCAACGTTACCCATATACCGAGTCTATTTATTCTCTTATCTGTACTAGTTTCATATTGATGTATGTGTTCATTTAGTTTAAGTATTCCGGATGTAATTACCCGTTCATTTCTCTCTATTGAATCGACAGTATGATTGAAACTAGTCAACGTTGCCCTTACAATAGTGACTTGTTCTTTTGACAACTTCAATAATTCTTTCTGTTCCTGCTCTAATAGATTTATTTTTGATTTGAAATATGATGCATCATCTTCATCTAACGTCCCAAACAAGACTTTACTTATTTCTCCAACAAAATTTAGGATTCCTCTCTTTCGTCTACTCTGCTCATGTTTAGCTAGCTGCCCAATTAGGCGTTGAGAGGTTTCTATCCTACTTATATAATAATCTACCGCCCGCTTCATAGTTTTACATTCTGCAACACTTGTGTTTATTTCTTTAAGTCTTTGCTGACAATAGTCTACTGCTTTCAACGCTGCATCATGCGTAGCTTCAAACTTATGTTTTAAGTCATCTAAATTAAAATAACTCACTACTTTCCAAGTGACCGTATACAAACTCACTGTTCCCTTATGATCGTAGTACAGACCTGGTGATGACCGAAACTTTGTTATTTCTAAATCCTGCTGTTCCATTGCCGATGTACCACCTATCATCAAGATGATCACTGCTATCATGCCAAGCTGTTGCCATCTTTCCTGCAATTCAGAAGAATTCTTTTAGCCTATTTGCATGTACTTTTGTAAATTTATTTCTCTTTAATTGTATCACAACGTTTGGTCCCTTAGTTTCCACTACCGTATAAGGGCCTCTCCATTGACTGTCCAACTTCTTTGAACGACCCCTTCGTACACTCTCATCATGCAATAATACTTTATCCCCTGGCTTAAAGACTACCGGTTTTTGCGTTCTGTCATAGTTTTCTTTACTTTTCTCTTTTGCTTGTGCTGTCGCTTCTCGCGCACACTGATGCATAGCCCGTAATCTTTCTCGCAGCTCAATTACGTAATCATCATAATTGTATATCACTTCTTCCGGTTTCTTTTGCAACACTCCAGGCATGTTACATGCTCTACCAAAGAACAACTCATGCGGCGTGTAACCCGTGGTACTATGCGGCGTCGTATTAAAGACAAATACCGCGTATGGGACCCACCTATCCCAGTCTGTCTGTTCTCTGTTTACGTAGTGTCGCAGCATTTCCGTTATTGTACGGTGCGTTCGTTCCAAAGCCCCATTACTTTGTGGGTGATAACTAGTGGTATGGATTTTCTCTATTCGTAATAATTTGCATACTCTCTTCATAGTATCACTCATGAAGTTACTTCCAAGGTCACTTAACAAAACGGTGGGAATTCCAAATCTTAGGATTATTCGCTCGACCAATACTCTTGCTACCGTATTGGCATCCTGTTGCTCTATAGGCTCCACTACTAAGAACTTCGTTAAGGCGTCTTGGAATGTGAGCAAATATTTATTCCCGTTTTCGGTTTGCGGCATTGGACCTACAATATCAATATCACAACGCTCAAACACGTGTTCCGGAGTTTTCGTTATCTCCATTGGCATCTTCGTTTTATTTTGGGTAATTTTATTCTTTTGACAGCTTTCGCAATGACGAATGTACTGCTCAATGTCGGCTTTCATTCCTTCCCAAGTACAATATTTCTTAATTCTCGCGTAGGTCCTACCTATGCCCTGATGACAACCTATCGGCGATTCGTGATACTGCTTTAGGATCTTCATCTTCTCTTCCTGTGTAAGTCCTACCTCTTCTTCCTTATTAGCTGATATGCTCTCGGCTGTCTCTACATTATCATTTTCCTCCGCCTCCTCTACGGTTCTTATTCGCGAAAGAGCATCTGCTACTTGATTTCTCTTTCCGCTCTTGTACACGATTTCGTAATCGTACTCTTCCAGCTTTAAGCGGAACTTCATTAGTCTAGACGACGGATCCGTAATGCTGTTTACCCACATTAACGGTTTATGGTCAGTGCATACCGTAAATTTCCTACCAAATAGATATGGTCTAAACTGCTTTACGGCCCAACAAATGGCCAACATTTCCCGCTCTATCGTACTATAATTCTTCTCTGCCTTATTCAAGGTTCTAGACACGTACGCTACAGGCAAATCCTTGCCAATTTCGCCTTGACTTAACACGGCGCCAATTGCGTCTTGACTTGCGTCTGAGGTTACAATAAATCGTTTTGTGAAGTCAGGATACTGTAGTACGGGAGGATTCAACAATTTTTCCTTCAATTGTTGAAACGCCTCTTCCTGCTTTGTTCCCCACGTATATGCGACTCCTTTCTTTAACAGCTCATACAATGGCTTAGCAATTTTACTGTAATTGCTTATGAATCGCCTATAGTACCCACTTAAGCCCAAGAATGCCTTCAATTGGGTAGTATTACTTGGTTGGGGGTAACGCTCTACGGCTTCTACCTTCTTCTGATCGGGTTTCAACCCTTCCTCCGTAAGTACATGTCCCAAAAATGTAACTTCCTTGCGCAAAAACTCACACTTGTCTACTTGTAGTTTGAGATTATATTTTCGCAGTCTTTCAAAGACATCCTCTAGTCTAGCATTATGCTCCTCAAGCGTTGGCCCAAAAATTATGACGTCATCTAAGTAAATGAATACTTTCTCACCCTGTAGTCCTGTCAATACAGAATTCATCAATTTTTGGAAGGTATTCGGTGCCGTCTTTAATCCCATTGGCATTCTTTTGAATTCGTAATGTCCATAGGGAGTGCTAAAAGCCGTCTTTTCCTGATCTTTCTCGTCTATCAGCACCTGATAATACCCCTTAGCTAGGTCGAGGGTTGTGAAGTACTTCGCTTTACCTAGTCCGTCTAGTATTTCATCGATCCTTGGTAACGGAAATACATTATTTACCGTCAGATCATTTAATCGCCTATAATCGATTACTACGCGCCACTTTTGCTTGCCACTTGCATCCATTTTCTTTGGGATAATTAATACAGGCGAATTCCACGCACTATCACTTGGTATTACAATATCATCTTCTAATAATTTTTCTATTTCGGCTTGCAAAATTTCCTTCTGCGCCTCGGGTATCCGGTAGGGCCTCAACCGAACTATTTTTCCTTCCGCCTCGGGAAGAAGTTTGATTTCATGCTTGACAGCCTCAGTATAACCCAAGTGATCTCCTGGTAAATGAAATACATCGTTATACGCTGCGCATATACCTAATAAAGCCTCTTTTTCCTCTTTGTTTAAATGTTCTACGCGGAGATTTTCTTTCAATTTACTTAAACGCGACTTTACCTCTGGTCGCTCTTTTCTAATACGTCTTACGTATGCTTTTTCAAATTCGGGCAGTTCTTCAGCTGTTATAAGGGGATTCTTTATTTTAACTTTCTTTTCTGTAGTATTAAGCATACTTGTAATACACATTCCATTTCTTACTGATACTAGCGCTTCGGGCACATATATTCCTGGTTGTAACTCTTGCTTCGGAATGATCGCCTCCGATGCATTCCTTAGTGCAATTCGTACCTTTACTATTTTTTCCTCGCGAGGGCCAATTACTATTTCATAATTTCGAGCTTTCCCAGCTCCCACACTTTGTCTACTACCGCGCCTATCTTCTTTCATCGCTATCCCTGTAGCTCTTATTTTTGTGGCTTTTACCACCTCCGCATAAGTGCGCTCTTCCGAATGTACTCCAAGCACATTCGACTTATTTTTCCTTAATTTCGCAGTTCCGACTGCTATCGAATCGGTATCTACCGTATTCGAAACAATACTCCGCCTCTTCTCGGCGTTCACCTTTTCCGGAACAGCACCTACTGTCTTCGGAAACTTTACGTCACGTCGCACAATTCCGTTAGTGGACGGACAATCTCGCCTTTCCACGGGGCCTACCGTCTTCGAGTCACCCAGTGCCCTCGGAATCCTTCCGTCGCGTCTCACAATTCCTTTAGTGGACGGACAAACACCATTTCGCGTCGTAATCCCTACGACATTTCTCGAGGCAGCGCCTACTGTCCTCGGGAAATTCCCGTTCCATCCCGCAGGTCCGTTAGCGGGCGGACACCTACCACGCATCGCATTCTCTGCGATACGCTTCTTCCCATCCCGTCTCGCAGGTCCGTTAGCAAGCGGGCATACTTCACCTGATGTCGCAATTCCTACGACACCCTTCTTACCGCTTCGCTTCACAAGTCCGTTAGTGAACGAGCGACTTTCATCCGATGTCGCAATCCCTGCAACACCTTGCCTAACGCCGCGCCTCACAGTTCCATTAGTGAGCGGGCGATCTTTCATCCGATGTCGCAATCCCTGCAACACCTTGCCTAACGCAACGCCTCACAGATCGTTAGTGAGCGTGCGTCTTTCATCCGATGTCGCAATCCCTGCAACACCTTGCCTAACGCCACGCCTCACAGTTTCGTTAGTGAGCGTGCGTCTTTCATCCGATGTTGCAATCCCTGCAACACCTTGCCTCACGCCACGCCTCACAGTTCCATTAGTGAGCGGGCGACTTTCATCCGATGTCGCAATCCCTGCAACACCTACTTTCTTAACACAACGCGTCCCACGTTGCGTCATACACGGCCCTTCTTGCGCGGTATACGATCTAATTCGCCTCCCGCGAATATTCATAACTCTTTTTCCGTAATCTATTACGGCCTTATTTTTCGTTAGAAAATCTCTTCCTAACAAACCCTCGAAAGGCAAATCTATGTTTGCCCCAATTATATGAAACTTCTGTTTCAATATCAAACCCTCCGCGGCTTTCAACTCCAGGACTACCGAAGCTTCAGTTTGTACTATACTATTACTTATCCCCTTAATTCTAATTTTTTCTCTATCATCACTTTTACTGCCCAGTTTATACTATCTCTTTTTACCAGGCTTATCTGTGCCCCACTGTCGGCCAGGAATCTCATCGGATTACGCCTTGCTTTTTCACATTGCATAGTCACATATTCATTTTTATCTGTGCAGTCTACCTTATACACTTTGTGCGATATGGCGCAATGTGACCGCTCCATTACGCCACCTAACAGTTTACCGATTTTCGATCTTTTTCCTTTCCCGACCATGCATTTTCTCGGCAATCCCGCGCATAATGCCCTTTTCGGTTGCACTTATAGCACGTAATTTCACTTGCATACGGTACCTTTTTCTTAAAGGGTGCTGTTTGAGCCACTTGCCTAGCGCTACTTCTCGTTTCCCGCCGCGTTTCCATCATTCTGACGGCGTTTTCTTTCTCCATCTTGTCTAACTTAGCAAGCACTGCATTTATCGCCTTTTTGTCCAGCTCATCCTCTTTATTAATTATTCTTACACGCCTTTGCGCCCGGACAATCCTTGGCTATATGCCCAGACTTTTTGCAATTGAAGCAAAATGGAACAGTTTTTCCTTCTACCTTTGGATTCCTGAAGGGATATCGCGAAACCGGTTTTTCTTTCGCTGACGCTATCGCACTTTCCTCTGTGGCTGCGATTTCCACGGCTTCAGAAAGGGTTATGGTTTCTCCCCTAGCTCGCACAATAGTTTTTATCCGGTCATCATACAACCCTTGAATAAACACGGCCCTTCCTAGCTTTAAAACTAGAGCTATGCTTCCCATCAGCTCCTCTTCCGTCATTACATTTTTTATTGCTTCTCTGAACTGATGTTGGAGAGCATCTATACGCGAACCCCATTGCGCAATACTCTCCCACGACTCTTGCCTACTAGCAAACATTTTACATGCATAAAAATCAAGAGTCCTCTTACTGCCATAATTTTCTAATAAGATTGCACGAACTGCCGGCCAGGTGGTAGTCAGATCTCGGACAAGAAGTTTACTCCTAGGTGCCCCTACAATTTTAGCCTTCACAAACTTTAATAAAATTTCTTTTTGTTCCGGCACAATTAATTCGAATGCTGAATCTACATTATCCAACCACTCATTTAATCTCGTCTTTTCTCCGTCAAAAGAATCTGGGATCAATTTTATCACTTCATTCAAACTAATGTACTGCCTATGGGTTGACGACTGCGCGCCCTGACTGCCTGACACTGCTTCGTTAGGCATGCTTACAATTTTGCTTTCTCACCTGCTGAAATCAACTGCTGTGTAGCGATGAGATGTGGTGTTGTCCCCGACGTGACGTCGTTGTCGTGTTGACCCGCGCTGTCCGCTCGACTGCGAAGCTCTGCTGTGCTGGTATCGATCGGTTGCCGACTGCTGGCGAAGGCTGCTACCTGTTGCTCCCCGCCGGTATTGATCCGCTGTTGCGACGGCTGCTCAGCTGTTACTCGGCGGCGTTGGTATCGATCGGCGTCTCGCGTAGTGTCGCGTGTCGCGCCCCGGCTGTTCCTCGCAGACGACCAATGGATCCTCTTCTTTTCTTCCAATGTCGCCTCGTTGCGCAATCTTGCTAGTCGGCTTCGTGCTCAAAGCCGTCAGTCTTTTCCTGACTTCGGGCTGAGATTTCTCGAAAACCCTACTCCTATTCCTCAAATTGCGGCCTGTAATCGCTGCAACGTACTGACCTTTGGGCAACCTTGGCCAAAATTCTGTCAGTCGTCTCACTGGTTTTGTGGCTTTTCCGGCCAAACACTCGTAGCTTTCCCAGGCCTAACCCCACACCTGACACCAAGAAAATGAGGGGATCTCTGTTGCGTCCTGTTGTGCAACAGAGAGCTGAAAGACTTAAACACTGAAACAAGTGGGTATCGATTTTGACAATTCGGGAACTCGGATAGGAAGAGTTCAGGAGAAATAAATTCAAGAACACAAGAGGTTATGATGAACACACTTGTGACTCACGAAGCCGATAAACTCTCACTGAGAATACTCAGAAATTACGAGAGGTACCTATTCCTCATCAGATTCTGGAAACATCATAATCGCCGGTTCTTCTGGAAACTCTCCGGTTGCCAGGCTATACTGGTACCACAAGGCTAACAGTATGAGAAATCTGTAATGAACATACAACCCCTCGGGAGTGACTAACTCAGGCCCCTCTACCTGTTGGTCCGTCATCTACAAAGAACCATAGACTTGAAGACCCTATCAGTCAACAACGGCGACTACGGTAACAGTTGTACACGTTGTCTTCTCCGCTGTGTTGATTACTGGGTGGCTCACTCGCCGACTCTCGGAGACCGAAGACTTTTGGAGAAGTAGTCCCCCTCCCGCTGTGGCGGGCTCTTTTTTATAGCTGCCCGTGACGCGCTCCGCTGCCCTACGCGACCTTCTGGAAGCTTACGCTCGGATTTCGTCACCCACGCGCCACGCAGCCCTCTGTCTGATGCAATCCTAGCCTCACACGCGTTCACTGTTGGCTTCCCTTTACTACCTATTGCACCATCTTATCACTTGGGCATTAGGCGTTACTTTTAACACTTCGTAACACCACACTACCACAGTTACTGAAATTCAGCCGATGTTGTGATCGAAAGGAGACTCTGTGTTACTACCACACACAAACGCCAGTGATCTGCGATAGATAGTTTTCGCTGAGAAGTGATACACCATGACACATGCGTCTTTGGCAGAAATATGAAATTGCCGCAGGTCGACCACTTTCATCCCCCATATCTCCCACACCCCCATAGCTACCGACATCTAACAACCATAGTGCACTACATGAGATACGATTATACTACCAAACACAAACACCAATGGTCTATGCTATGTAGTTGTGCCAGGAAAGAGAAGTATAAAAAGACACAAATTTTCGGTCAAAATATGAAAACGCCCTGCATTGGCCAACTTTAAACATCATATCTCCCACATCCCCACAGCTATCGACATTCGGCGAATGTTGTGCACGACAGAAAACTCCATGCTACTTCCACACACAAAGACCAGTGATCTGTGCTTGGTAGTGGTGGCTGAAAAGTGAAATATATGAAAACACACGTCTATTTTAATATATATATAAGATTTTTCCACCCCATTATGCAGGTAATGTCAGCTTGAGGTCATCGACATTTTATTTCCATGCATCTCTTAATTTTTAACCAATACCTTTCCACACCTCATAACCAATATATCATGTACCCTCCCACCAGTTTCTTCGCCTTCCTCCTGTCTTCCACTGAATCCCAATCTAGCTCCTTATCATATCAGTTACTTACTGTGTTCTGCAATTACGTGAGAGAAATCTAGCGGTCCTCTGTGACTCCTGTTTGAGTCCATACCACAGCACCATATTCAGCCAATGGTCTGATCAAAGTTTCGAACCCAGTTCTGCAAGTTGTCTGCAAGCAGCCTCTCCTCACTCTGTCGAATGAGTGAAGGAGTTTGAAATCTTTTACTTTGTCCTGCAGAGACTAGTTTATTATGAGGAATATTTGCATTTCAAATCTTCAACAAGCCTCCTGTAGTCATTTGCGATGGGCGCAAAGCGTCGTAGAGTGCCTTGCCGCTATCTTCTGCTGCCTCCTTCACGCAGCAATCCCTGGTAAATCCAATTATTATTAAATATATCTATTTTAAGCGAAATAATATTGACAAAAAAGTGGTGGAATTGTTAGTTCAGAATGTGGATAGTTCTTGTCGAATCATACTTTGTGGAAATATCGGAGATATTCTGCTACAAACCCTAACAACAACAATCGTTTGTAACTCGCAGCTTATGATGCATCGTTGAGTGAAGAAATAGAAAGTAGCCTCTCTGACTTAAACTGTTGATTGCTTTTCACTGTTTAAGCCGACAACTTTTCGCACTAACTTCTGTCGGTGACACTATGGGTTTCGGACGATAAACGTATCGTTCGGTAGAACTCTGGTGCAGAATTTATGTGGTATAGGCCCTCCATTTTTTCACATCCTATAAAAGCCGTTGGGTGGGAGCTACTGCTTACTATTCATTTGCGAACTGTGGAAGCATGTCGGAATTTAGTTTGCGTTGTTCTGCTTTGGGTACCGGTCCAGGCTTCACTGCTCTAGAACGGATATTTGAACCTGGGTGATGTGCAGGAAGTTAATTTCTTTCGCTGCCTTCACTGTGTAGTGAATTTGGTTCCAGAAGATTGGCAGGACAACTCCAATCCAATCGTTTTTTTTTCTGTGGAGGGAACCAGGTGGCAGGCTGAAGAAAACATTGGACTCCTCCCAGCAGACAGAGTCACGGAGGAAGCGTCTGGAATGAGCACCGCTAGTGCACCTCATCTGGTGTACTGGCGACACGTCTCTCCAGCCGGCATCGTCGGACAAAGTCTTTTTTTTTTTTTAAAAAATCTGTTTAACGTCTCTCTAACAGATAGGTCTTTAGAGACGGGAAAGGATGGGGGGAAACGAATGGGAAGGAATTTGGCCATGGCTTTTTGAAGGAAGCATCCTGGCATTTGCCTGGAGTGATTTGGGAAACCATGGAAAACCTAAATCTGAATGCCCGGATGGGGATTCGAACCGCCGTCCTCTCGAATGCGAGGCCAGAACGCTAGCCGTTACACCACCACGCTCGGTCGGACAAAGTCGGTCAATTTTCCGGCCGCGACTCATTCACACCTCTAATTAGATTTCGACATGTGTGGCCCATGCGAGAAACTTGACGCGAAATATTTAATTGAATTCCCGAGTCTATACGGAGCGACACCATATAGAGTCCACCTGCTCAGTGGACGGGTACTTTCAGGTCAGGATTATACGATCGCAAAAATCTGGTGGTGCTCCAATACATCCTGTGCAACTGGACACCCCGTGATGGCGCCTGTACATAAATAACGTCTCCACAGTGTGCAGCGTCATAGCAAAGAAAACAGTGTTTCTCCTATTCGTTGCAGTTTTCTTTTAGGAAAATTAGAAACCATTTACCATACCACCGTTTAGAATATTCTTAAAACTAACGCTTATTCCTAATCGTACGTCACTTAGATTGTAAGGTGTGAGGTATTTTTCCGGATGTTATGTTTTTAGTTTTAATTTCAGATTTTTTATTTACTGCTATTAGAAGTTTTGCGGGTTGACAGTAAATATAGCGGAGTTACTGTACAGCCAACATGTATACTGTATGTTAAAGCGTTGCCAGACCCGCTTTCGTATAGTTATGGGATCGTCTTCTATCTGGAAGACAGCGACGAGGAGCGTGTGAACAGTGGTCTGTTCCAGTGTTGCGAGGGCACTGATATAAACAAGCGACTTCATTCAGAGAGAGTTAATAGCTTAAGAAACAGCGAGTTTTGTGAAATTGGTTGTATCAATTTTATTTATATTTAATTGCGATGGAGCGCACGCTCCGGTGGCAATTTCACTTCACACTTATTTTCCCCCTTTCCTTTTCCGACCTACTTTTGTCCTCTACTAATTTGATCTCTGCCGCTAAAATTGTTCATCATTTCTGTTGGTAATTGATTCCAATCCATGTTCCCCTTACCAACAATGGAAAATCTTTCCGCAATCTTATGCAACTAAATTAAAAGTACTGTACACAATGATCATTTAAAAAAAGTTTTATTTGTCTCAATATATTTACCATTTTATTTCATTTGATGAGTTCTTCATCGGAGCCTGGACAGTTTCAGCTAAAACCAGCAAACAAACAATTTGTAAGAACATAACAGAAAGTACTTATCCATTGGCTAATGCTATCACCAAATCAATGGTAAACTTAACAGTACACTCAAAATCACTTCTTCTAAACAGAATATATATATATATATATATATAAATCTAAAAGAATAAAAAGAGCAAAAAACAAAACAAAAATCCAGAATTCAGTGCGGTTTTTACAGGAAACCATATGTAGTGTGACGGAATGTGCAACAAATTTATGATAACAGATATAAAACAACTGTGAAATACACATGAAATGAGTACCTGGAAATTACACCCACTCTAGCAGAAAAGCCTGGTCAGTCATTAGAAAATTAGACAGTTCAACCCCTGTGATCAGAAGATCAAAAACTGCCATCAATCTGAATGATTTTGTCAAACATCTAGTATCGGTTTCTAAGAACACAAAAGATAAGCAAACCAAAATAGATATCAAATTAAAATAACGCAACAAGAAAAAAAGCAGCCCCAAAATCTTCTGAATTCTCCATTCCATTCCAAGAACAGGAAACCAAAGATGCAATCAAACAAATGAAACTGGGAAAAGCAGCTGGATTTGATGGTATATATCCTGGACTTTTGGCCCACTGTGGACCAGCTTCAGTAAGATGGCTTACCAACTTCTTCTCAAATATCCTACAAACTGGATACCTCCCACTGTTAATGAAGAAAACAAAAATATTAGCCATATTGAAACCAAATAAGGACCCCACGAAAGTGGCAAATTATCGACCAATAGCACTTCTAAGTGTAACATACAAACTCCTTGAGCGCCTGATCTACAATAGAATTGATCAATAAACACATTCCCATAGAACAAGCAGGATTTAGACCAGGGAGAAGTTGTAATGACCAGGTTTTCACTCTCACCTCTCATACTGAAAATGGGTTTGAGAAGAAATCAGTAAGTGTGGCTGCCTTTTTGGATCTGTCAGCTGCTTATGACACTGTTTAGCGAGAAGGAATTCTTCTGAAATTTTTGAGTACTATCCCATGTCGAAAACTTACAGAACTACTTAACAAAATGTTGAGCAATAGATACTTTCAGATATACTCTGATAATGACAGAAGCAGAATATTTATACTAAATGATGGTTTACCCCAAGGATCTGTTTTAGCACCCCTCCTATTCAATTTGTATACTCATGATTTACCGGAAACATCTTCAAGAAAATTTACTTACGCTGGTGACATTTGTTTGGTGAAACAGAACACCTACTTTTCTGATGCAGAAACTACTTTATCAGCTGATCTGGAATAGTTAGATGACTACTTCAAGAAATGGTGCCTCCATCTAAATCCTCAGAAAACAGTTATTTCAACATTTCATTTACGCAACAGACAAGCACACTATAAACCAGAAGTTAAATTCAGAGGCCAACTCTTGCCTTTTTGTGGTACACCAAAATATCTGGGTATAACACTGGACAGAACACTAACTTCCAAACAGCATCTCTCAAACGTGGCTGCCAAAGTCAAAACGAGAAACAATATTCTCCATAAGCTTGCAGGTACTTCATGGGGAGCCAGTGCACACATTCTAAGATCCACAGCCTTAGCTCTGTCATACTCTGTTGCTGAATACTGCTGCCCATCCTGGATCAATAGTGCCCACACAAAGAAGATAGATATGTAACTCAGTCAGGCACTGAGGATAATTACGGGATGTATTCATAGTACGAACACCATATGGCTTCCCGTGCTATGCAACTTCTCACCCCCAGCACTAAGAAGATCAGAAGCGCTCTTAAAAATCTGGAAAAATATCCTGAAGAACCCTCAGCTGCCTATACATCAAGACATGATTCAAGCGAAACACCAACGCTTGAAATCAAGAAAACCACCATGGCGCAGAGCAATCAACCTCACAGAGTCCTCTTTCAACACCAATAAGCTGTGGACAACTCAATGGGAGCAGTCATCAGTAGCCAATAAAAATCTAGTTGAGGACCCCTCAGTAAGGTAACAAGGTTTCGATCTACCCAGGCCACAGTGGAGAATCATCAATCGAATTCGAACAGGACAAGGCAGATGCGCCAACTTATTATACAAATGGGGCTGGGTAGATTCTGCAAATTGTGACTGTGGAGCCACCTTACAGACAATCAATCACATCGTTTCTGACTGTCCTCTTCGGGCCTACAAGGGAACAATGGCGGATATCCACGATGTGTCGATCAGTGCAGTTGACTGGATTAAAACATTAGATCTCGAGATATGAAATTTTACAAGTTTGTGATATTTACATTTCCTATTGTGTACCTCGTAAATAATCATACGATAAATAAATAAAGTACCTGGAAAAATATTTTTTGAGGACAATGAAATTAGTTTTGATGATACATTCTGGAAAAAAACCAGAATGCTTCAACATCTACGCCATTAGCTCCTTACTATAAAACCCTGGCAGAAGTCATATTCAATATAGCCAAATGATTGGGTTGAAAGTTTGACTGTAATCTACGGAGTTTGACAGTAATATGAAAAACAAAAGTTTAAGAAATGCATTTTTAAATCCATAGAAAGACCTCAAAAATTGCAGCGACACTGCGGAAAGACATACATCATAAATCATAGATATACAAAGAGTTTTTTTATAAAGCAAAATGTTCACCACCTATGTTAAATTATCACTAAGTGTATACTTAAAAGTGACAGTATTGTTTAATTGAATCTCTTTATATTTATTTCATCTATCACTTCTGGCTAAAACAATGGAAGTGTAAATGAATCAGGAGGTAAATAATAAAATTTACCTAACCCAATTATTCTATCCGATAGAGTTCCCCATCGTGTTTAGCACCTACGTTTGAATTTTCTAACACAAATATTTATACAAAATGATATTTTGAGGAAAGATAGGTTATAATCCCACAAATTAACCATAAAAAATACTTCCAACCGTGGCGGCAGCATACTAGCACATTACTTTCATTTGTTTACATTACCAAATTGTTTGAAAGCAAAGGTATAGTTAAAACCACAAATAAAGAAGAACAAAGTACCTATCGTAACTGGCGCGTGAATTTCCAACGTCATATATATAAAACATCTGTAACGATACTGTGAGAATTACGTGTATTTATGGGTTGGTAGCTGCATGATTGCAGAGTTTATTTAACAATATCTCTGGAGTTGAGTCGTTAGTCGCGCAAAAGAATACATTTCAGCCCAAGAAATGAACAGGGTGAAGCAGTATAAGTAAAAAAAATATGCATAATTTTATATGTTAAAAT
>CM061918.1:114072124-114136282 GCA_031002005.1 Vandiemenella viatica
TTTTTCTTTGACTTTCTTTATTGCTTCTTCTACATACAAGTTGAATATTAACGGGGATAGACTACAACCTTATTTCACACCCTTTTTAACTGTTGCATGTCTCTCGTTATTCTCTACTTTTATTATAGCCACTTGATTCTTATATAGTTTGTATTCTTCTATCTCGATACTTTAGACCTGACTTCTTTAAAATTTTGAACATCTTATCCCACCTGACATTATCAAAATCTTTTTCTAAATCAACTCGTACCGAAGTAGTTCCTTCTGGTTTTTTTTTTTTTTTTTTTTTTTTTTTTTTTTTTTTTTTTTTTTTTTTTTTTTTTGAGGGAAAGAGGGGCTTTACTACTTTTTGAAATCAGAGTTATTAGCCGTGATTGTACAGTACGTGAATTATAAATTACGCTGTATGGGCGAGAATCATAACAAACATTACGCGGTACAGCAAAAGATGTTTGTATATCAGTATTTATTTGTAATTTTCCTTGTTTTCATTGGCGTCGTATCACTCACGTTATTATTTCAGGTGCATCTAAGTAGTTCAAACTATGTCGCGATATAAACTATTATCGATTATGCTGATGTCTTGCCCAAGCTTTTATACAGTCATAGCACCCTCTTCTCCTTCCTCCTGTCTTTCACTGAATTCCAATACTGCTCATTTATGACATCAATTATCGATTGTGTTCTGCAGTAATTTTCACAAATAAATTTAGTGGCACCTCTTTGCATACCATACAGTTCCTGTATTTGATACCCATACTGTGGATCCAGTACTTTTCAACCATACGCAAGCATTGGTGCTATCAATCTTTTGTATATCAAGTCCATTACTTCTTCTCAACAGCATGTTCAGTAGATGCAGAAGTTTGAATCCTCTTCCTACCATCTGCCCAATGTGACCTGCCCAGTAGAGTTAACTATTAAATGATACACCAAGATATTTGAATTCTTTGTCTTCAATTAGCTATACCGCCTTATAATCGTACAAATTATTTATTTTTCTGACGTATATCAGTTTCGCCGACCTGTTATAATTTATCTTCATTCCATGTTGACCTATCCAGTTAAAAGTCCTGTCCAGATAACCCTGCAGCTGTTCGGAATCGCCTCCCATTATAACAACATTAAGTGTTCTGCAGATAACGGCTGTCATTTCTTTCGACACTCCATTCCCTTCCCCAACCCTGTCCTTCCTTCCTTCTAAGAATTCCTCCACACAAGTTACCTTTTCATTTATACCGACGGTTTTTATCTTGTTTACCAATATTTTATGGTTCAGCTTCACTATAAACTTTGTCTCCCTTTTCCATTTCACACTAAATATCTTGCAAGTAGTCTATTAATTGAGGTCCACCTGGATATCCTCTCCTTAAATAATGTTGCTAATTTAAAAATTGTTTTCTGCTGTCACATTCTATTGTATTACCTGTAAAGCTCTTCTCCAGCTTATCTACCACTGGAGTCATTCTAATCTACCTATAATTTTCAGCCTATTTGTCTCCCCGCCTGTATGAACCGGTAATACAATGACATTTTTCCAATCTTCTGATAAGCAGCAAGTGTCCTAATATTATTTGGACAATATTGAAAGGTATGATATTTTGTGTATACCTCTATGTTTGATAAAACTGTAGTAATATTATACAGTAATATTGTAATACTAGTTTCTTTTCGCTTTATCTCTATCTCTACGTTTTCACGATTTGAAAGCTTATGGTCTGGCCTAAAATCCCCGTTAAGTCTTAACAATCTACGTAACCGAGAAACTGAGCAAGAAATGATAATCTAATTGTAACCAGAAGATATAGGCGTCATAGATAACATTGCATATGAGATAAACACACCTTTCTTAATCTAAAAAATTATCCACCGAAGATCACTCTATATAAAAAAAGCTACACTTTTTTGATTCTGTTAATGTAGTTTTCGACTACATTACTTTGATTACTTTTTTTTCAGTTCTCGCAAATATGGTACGTTAGAATACGCGGAAAACTACTACAGCTAATATTAACTCCACAATAAATTATGATCTTTGCTTTAAGGTAAAGCTTCCAAAGATACTATATTACAAACGTCAGATAGAATCTTAACAAAAGTGTCTACTAAATATCAGAAATTAAAGTCAAATGTGTTTATATAGAATATTTCCTCTACGTATTAAAATGCTCAATATGATTAGTTTATCTCTTAGTTTCTCTAAATTACATTCAGTTAAAATATACAGAAAACGAAAACTAGAACATCGGTCCGAAAGTGAACCGGTGCCATAAACTCTGACCTTGGTTTTTTCGAAAAATATTTAGCAGTGACCATAATTCATTTACTGGGCTTGGTTTTGAGTAGTCCTGCACAAACATGCCAAATATTATCGATATCCGTTCACACGCAGTCGGTCCTTCAATTTTTTAGTTTGATCCCTTGACATCAGTGAAAGGCAAAACGATGGAGAGATCGATATACAACTATATCAGAAATGTCTGTGAGGAAAGAAACTGCTTTGCAGATCGAAAACATACATTAGGCAAGGATATTCATGTGACTCTTAGATGGTGGGCTATATGCAAGATATTTCAGATGAATTGGACAAGGGTGCCAAGTTGATAGTGTGGCACTAAATATTTCTAAGGCATTTGACAGAGTGAGCCATAAAATTGTTTTAAATAAACGGAAAACTATTGGATTGGATGGAAAAGTTACTTGCTGGGTAGGGGAATTCTTAAATGCCAGAAAGCAAAGTGTTAGAGTAAGAAATACATTATCAAAAAGGTGGAAGTAAATATGGCAGTGCCACAGTGGAGTGTATTGGGACCGTTTCTGTTCATTATTCTAATGAATGATTGCGTTGATGGGTTAGAGACAGTATTTAGGTTGTTTGCAGATGGTGTAATGGTATACAATAGGATTAAAACAGGTAAAGACTGTGAATAACTGCAGGGTGATCTGGATAGAATATCTAAATGGGTTGGTCAGCATGGAATTAAGATAAATGCCAAGAAGAGTCAGCTTATTAGATACACAGATAAAAAAAAACAACTAAAGATTGATTATGGTTATTACGTGGTGCCAGAATTGCTTGTTGAAGGCTTTAAATGTAAATCTCGTGGCATAAGTTTTGATAATAAACTCAACTGGGGAGAGCACATTGGGCAGGGGTAGGAAAAGTTTACAAAATTCTATATTTACTGCAGAGGGTGATGAGAGGATGTACGTAACAAATATTTAAGGGAATTGGGTTACAAAACTTTGGTCAGACCCAGTGTTGCAAATTGAAAAAAAACAATTTTTTTGCAGATTTGTGAAAAAAAAAACATGAAAAAATAACTTAGCACCCTTGTTTTTTTTCTAAATTTGTTTTTTTTCAGAAAACAATATATTTGATAAATTATAGTTTTATTTATGGAACTTACATTTAACATGTGTGTTTCAAACCTTACTAAATCATATAATGTCTTACATAATGATTCATAAATGTATCTCTATAGGTAACATAATTTTTTATTCATCCTCTATGTCAGTACCACATTCACTAGTATCAGCACTACCAACACTAGTTCGGTCGGTGTCAGAATTCTCTGTTTCTTCTTCTGTCTCCTCTAGATCCATAACTTCAGAAATAGTTACATTTTCTTTTACTGGTTGTTCTTCTATTTTACGCAAAATATTATGAGATTACAATTTTAAATTGCGAGCAAAGTACACACTGTGCATAAAAATTGTACCAATAATTCTGTATTACGGTCTTTTAAGTTTGAAATTAAATCTATTATCATACAAAATAGGAGCTTTATTTCTTTTTTCAATCGTTGGTTTACGCCAATGGTTACGAGGAAACGATTCATAATTACTGGCAATTTATCAGTATACGCTGAGAGTTTTAATAAGTATACGAATATAAGGAAAACACAACAAGTAATAAAAAGAGGCAAAAAACTGTAGATGAATTTAAAATTCCTAATTTTTTGAAAAGATCCGAAGGTCTACAGATTAATTCGTAGCGCTGGCAGCACTAGTTCAATTAGCGAGTATCAATCCAAAACCACGAGGAATGGGGATTCCTTCTCACGCAACCTAGCTTTTTTGGGAAGTACCCATCCGTGAAAGAAAACTTCAGTCAATGTTGCCAAAATTTTTGTATTTTTTTTACTGAACCAGAAATATACCAAGTGAGTTTTTTATCTTGAGACAACTAAATATCTCGAAAACTACAAATCCGATCAAAAAAAGTGGGTAATAAAAATTGTTCGTCTCGACGGGGGACATCCGATGATACCAAATTTGACTCCCCACCCCCACCCCCTAGGGGTGGGGGAAGGGGGAGAAAAAAAACTTAAATAGGAACCCCCATTTTTTATTGCAGATTCTGATTCCCCGGAAAAAACTACCCCTATTTGACCCCCAATTCGAGTCATTTTGGTCGATAGATGGCGCTGCATTTCTCAGAGTTTTCTCATTACTTGATGTACTTCCATTGCGTTCACATCGTCGCTCATTTCTCAGAGTTTTCTCATTACTTGATGTACTTTCATAGCGTTCATAACATCTCTGATTTATTTACTTCGTTCTGTTGCACGTGTCAATGAGAATGCAGGCTATAACGTTGCAAGAAAAAATTGAAATGGTCTACATTTATGGAGAATGTCGCAAGAATATCGATAATGCTGTTGATCTTTATGCTCATCGTTTTCCAGACCAGCCTCGATCGCGCGCTTCTTTTTACCGTATTATCCAACAGTTCACTCAGGAGGGAAGTGTGCACACAAACAAACGAAAGCGGCGAAGGACGATAGCTGGAGAAAATAACGAAGTTGCAGTTTTAGCTGCAGTGGCTTATAACCCTCACATTAGTACTCGACAAATAAGTCGTGAATCAGGAATTTCTCAGACTACTGTTTGTCAGATTTTGCATCGTAGAAAATACCATCCGTTCCATGTTTCGTTGCATCAAGAACTTCACGGCAATGATTTCGATAATCGATTGACATTTTGCCGATGGTCGCTACAGAAAATACAAGAAGAACCCCATTTCTTTGCTCGAGTACTGTTTTCGGATGAATCCACTTTTACTAACCACGGCACCATTAATCGACACAACATGCATTATTGGAGTGTGGAAAACCCGCATTGGTTACGCCAAGTTGAACATCAGCGTCCGTGGAATGTAAATGTTTGGTGTGGGATAATTGGGGACAAACTTATTGGTCCACATTTTATCCATGGACATTTCAATGGGGAGAAATATCAACAACTCTTAGAGGACGTACTGCCAACATTGCTTGAAGACGTACCCTTAGACGTGCGACAAACAATGTGGTTTCAACATGACGGTTGTCCAGCACATTTTGCTGTAAGATCGCGGGAAGTGTTAGATCGTCTGTACAATCGTCGATGGATCGGAAGAGGAGGTCCAGTGCCGTGGCCTGCAAGATCACCAGATCTCACTTCGCCTGATTTTTTTTTATGGGGATACTTGAAGAATGAAGTTTACAGTGAAGTGCCAACAACGCCTGAAAACATGATTGAACGAATTACCAACGCTTGTCAAAAAATCACGCCGGATATGCTTCTTAGTTGCGTCGAATCATTCCAAGAGCGGGTAAATAAATGCATCGATGTCGGTGGTGATATTTTCGAGCACTTGCTTTAGAATTGTTGTTAGAAACAAACACGTGAGAGGCGAGGGGACTCACCAAAAACAAGCACCCCGATGGTGAGAGGCGAGGGGACTCACCAAAAACAAGCACCCCGATGGTGAGAGGCGAGGGGACTCACCAAAAACAAGCACCCCGATGGTGAGAGGCGAGGGGACTCACCAAAAACAAGCACCCCGATGGTGAGAGGCGAGGGGACTCACCAAAAACAAGCACCCCGATGGTGAGAGGCGAGGGGACTCACCAAAAACAAGCACCCCGATGGTGAGAGGCGAGGGGACTCACCAAAAACAAGCACCCCGATGGTGAGAGGCGAGGGGACTCACCAAAAACAAGCACCCCGATGGTGAGAGGCGAGGGGACTCACCAAAAACAAGCACCCCGATGGTGAGAGGCGAGGGGACTCACCAAAAACAAGCACCCCGATGGTGAGAGGCGAGGGGACTCACCAAAAACAAGCACCCCGATGGTGAGAGGCGAGGGGACTCACCAAAAACAAGCACCCCGATGGTGAGAGGCGAGGGGACTCACCAAAAACAAGCACCCCGATGGTGAGAGGCGAGGGGACTCACCTAAATCTAGCACCCCAAAGGGAACAGAAAATTACTACGTCCACGTCGTTGTTCCTGGGTAACGCAAAAAGTAATGTTTGACTTTCGCTATCTGCTAAAGAATTTGCATCAGTGCATTTTGAAATAATGTCCATTCCCATCCCTCAAGTTTGGAGGTGGGTGGTGTTATTGAATAGTTTTTGAAAAATATCAATCACATTAACTTGTATTTTGCTGATCTGATGTGTATTTCACGAGATATCCTCATTTTTAAATGAATTTTTGCTTATTTTGATTTTTGTCGATTGCAGCGCCATCTATCGACCAAAATGACTCGAATTGGGGGTGAAATAGGGGTAGTTTTTTCCGGGGAATCAGAATCTGCAATAAAAAATGGGGGTTCCTATTTAAGTTTTTTTTCTCCCCCTTCCCCCACCCCTAGGGGGTGGGGGTGGGGAGTCAAATTTGGTATCATCGGATGTCCCCCGTCGAGACGAACAATTTTTATTACCCACTTTTTTTGATCGGATTTGTAGTTTTCGAGATATTTAGTTGTCTCAAGATAAAAAACTCACTTGGTATAGTAGATTTAAAAATTAATATAAGTACTTAGTATAAACTCTAAAACAGTCATGTTAAACGATAAATGCCTTAAAATTTTGAAATTTAGTACTTATGAAAAAAAACATGTTTTTTTTTCACAGTTTTTTTTCATTTTTTTCAAGTCAGAATTAATCCGTTTTTTTACAACACTAGTCAGACCACTGGTTGAATATGGTGGTATAGTTTGGGACCCAGATTTTGAGTTATCAAATACAGGAGCTGGAGGTTGCGAAAAGAAGAGCAGCTAGATTTGTTTGTGGAAATTATCGCAGGACCCAGTCAGTAACTGATATGACAAGGGAGCTGGGTTGGGAGTCATTGCAATACAGGAGGATGGTGAAGAAAGTGCTGGGAATGTACAGGGTGTGTGTTGGTGATGGGGGCTTGATAGGATATTGGTCGAAGGATTAGGAATAGTGCATGGAAGGGAAAAGATGACCATGACCACAAACTGGCACTCGATTTCATTCATAAGGGAGTGGGAAAATTTTCTTTTGTAGGTAAAGATGTCAGGGATTGGAACAAATTACCAAGTGAAGTGAGGAATAATTTACCAAAAACGCCGAAAGAATTTAAAAATAAAATTTATAAACCTCAAAAGTAGATAGGGGAAGAATTTTATACTCAGATTATATAAAATAAAAAGGGGTTAATAGATGACTAAGGGAATTGCCGGAATTTGTGCTACATCGCAATTAAATTAAATTTTCCTGTGCCAGCACCTAGCGAGGGTGGTGAGCGGTAACGCTGTGGTCTCGCATTCAGGAAGACGTGGGTTCGAATGCTCGTACCGCCATTCAGATTTTGATTTTCCATTGTTTTCTCAAATCACTTCAGGCGAATGCAGGGATGGTTTCTTCAAATGGCCGTATCCGAATTCCTACCCGTTCTTTGTCCCCAGTCCCTGCCTATCTGTCGATGACACGTGAAGCCATAAGGAAAATAAAACCTATACCAGCCACTGAACTTCATTTTGTATGCTCTTCTTTTAACAAGCAGACCCATTGCCAGCGTCGTTCCCTGAAATTGCTTCCTGTGGAATGCATTTTTTAGACGAGAGGATAACTTCTCAACAATACCTAGTTGAGGTCATTTCCCCAGTAACCATCAACAGCAAAATTTTTCGTTAACTCAACCACGCTCCACAAAATTCTCCGTTTTCAGTGACTATCTGATAGCAACGCTTCAGTTCTCCCAATTCAGCATCAAAACCACCGATTTCGTCACTACAGGTGAGTCATCGTATTTAAATTTTCCAGTAGCAGTCTAACCAGGACTGCACTGTGATCCCTGTACTGTTCCGAATGATTAGCGAAAATTCTCTCAAAATATCGGAAATATTTTTCTGCATTTCATATTTTCTGAAAATATTTGTGGATTGGGAATCAACCGTCTCAGTTTTCTGCAGCAAAACCTCGATTGTTTAGCCTTTGGGGCGTCGATTATATACGTGGAGTGTTTTTCCTGGAATTCCGCTCCTCCCCCCCTAAGATAACGTGAGATTTTGACGGACATTCGTTTTTTTTTTTTGTTTTTTTTTTAATAAGCTCTTTTTCTTCCGAGGCGGTTATACCCTCAACCCTCCACAAAGGCGATATACGCGTAGTTTGAGGACTTTTTTTTAGCTCTACTTTCCTTCAAGAATTTCAAAAGCTCCCCCTCCTCTTGGTAAGATTTCGCTGCCCCCCAACTTCACCTCACGTAATTAATGGACGCACCCTTTGAGAAACCACAGAACACGTCACAAAGGGTTTTTTTTATTACTCTTGTATCAGAAACAGTTACAAACACCGCAAAACAACCCAATTTTGGACTCTGTAACATGAAATCTGGTTGCACGACTTTTTCCACCTATCAAAATATAGCACTAACATTTTGGAATTTGGATTTACTGCTTTGATATGATGTGTTCATTGAATTTCCCACTCACGTTGTGATGAAAACGTCATCACAAATTAAATTAAAAATACCGAAATGTAAGATGGTTTTGCCACTGCAAAATACCACCAGCACTTCAAAAATCACACAAAAGTTGTAGGTATAGGGGTCATATCCTCCTAAACATTTTTACTTCCTTCATAGTGATTGTGATTATAGCCCGTTCAGTTAACAGAGGCGGGTCAAGGTCAATCTACTTTATCCCCACTCATCTGTCGTTGCCCCTATATGCGAAGGGGAAATTGGCCTCTCGCCTACTAAGACACAGCGCTCATTTTGGAAAGGAAGGGGAGGGGGGGGGGTGAGGAGCGGGTCAGGGAAGCATGTCCTTGAGCTGTCAGTTCGGAGTGAACAAGGTATAGGTTGAAATACAGCGTGGACAAGGGGGAAAAAGATCAAAAGTTTATTTCTGAGGGCTAAACTTGGAAATGGCGTATTTGTTTATAACGAAGGCAACCGATTCCATTTATCGATGCAACAATTTTCTGTTTGTAAATGTCATGCAATTTTTTAATATGGAGGGAACCTGAAATTAAAATGGAGGAATTAACCGACATTTCAAGAGATGTGTATTAATTTTACAGCGTCTGATAGCTGCGGCACACTCGCTCGTATCACCATTCTTAGTTTCTAATCTGTGGCGACTTTTTCGTGAAATGTAAGAGGGGAACGTGAGACCGAGCGTGGTGGGTGAACGGTTAACGTTCTTGCCTCGCATTCGGGAGGACGGCGGTTCGAATCCCCGTCCGGGCATCCAGATTCGGGTTTTCCATGGTTTCCACAAATCACCCCAGGCGAATGCCGAGATGCTTCCTTCAAAAAAGGCCATGGCAGAATTCCATCCCGTTCCTTGTCCCCAGTCCCATCCCGCCTCTAATGACCTCGACGTCGAAGAGGCGTAAAGCCATAAGCAAAAAAAGAGAAGGTGGAACGTGTGTAAGCTTCATAACGAAGGGACCGTGCACAAACTACGTGTGGGAGGGAGCGATTGGCTAGAAGGCTACGCTGAGCTACGTGGGGGGAGGGGGGATTCCAAGCCAGGTCACGTAGCTTTCCTTTCATAACATTTTTCACAGTTAAGATGAGGAACAGAATGCACAACAGCATGCGAATGTTTATTTCCCTCAGTTCTCCGTTTGTAATTTAGAATCGTCTGACAAGAGAAAACAAGACAAAATGTCTTCTGGAATCAAAAGGGAAAAAAGCTACGTGCTACTTGGGGGGGGGGGGGGGGGGGAGGCAAAAGCCACGTAGGGCTACGTGGGGGGAGGGGCGGTCACAGAAGGCCAAAATGGAGCTACGTAGTTTATGGACGCCCCCGAAGCAGTAAATCCAAATTTCAAAACGTTAGCAGCACTTTTGATAGGTGGAAAAAGTTATGCAATCCCTCCCTCGCAAAATTTCATGATTTTTGGAGACTCCCCCTCCCCTCCTTGTCACAGGTAGTCACATTTGTGTGACCCCCAGGTATGACGTCATATATTATCCAAATTTAAATTTAGAAATTATTAAATTAATACAGTACTTCCAAAATTATTTACATTTTTATTAAAATAAATTTTTCATAAAATCAACGATAAAAAAAATTTACAACACACAGCTGATAAAATGAATGATACAAAGTTTAATCATCTAATGTCCACGTACTTTGACCCAATAAATGAATGCAATTTTTCTCTGCGTTGTTTATTTATAAACGTTTCTCGGGAAACAAACCGACTAATATTATTATTGATGCACAATATTTCGGTGACATAAATCTCCGTCGCCATCTTCAGGTGCAGTTGTAAGCCTGGCATGCCAGTTTTCAAACAACTCGCTCAAGGCAGACTTCAAGGCTTACAACTGCACCTGAAGATGGCGACGGAGTTTTATGTCGCCGAAATATTGTGCATCAATAATAATATTACTAGGTTTGTTTCCCGAGAAACGTTTATAAAATACTTTGAACCTATTCTTTTATGTTATTTATGACTGGCATAACAGTCACTTTGTTCTCGACTTGGATAATACTAGAAACATTCGATGTGTCAACACCTTCTTCATCCAACCATATAACATCGTCATTGTTTATAAAATACCGAGCGTGGTGGGTGAGCGGCTAACGTTCTGGCCCCGCATTCGGGAGCACGGCGGTTCGAATCCCCGTCCGGGCATACAGATTTGGGTTTTCCATGGTTTCCCCAAATCACTCCAGGCGAATGCCGGGATGCTCCCTTCATGAGGCCATGGTCGAATTCCTTTTCATTCCTTGTCCACAGTGCTATCCCGCCTCCCTTGACCTCGACGTCGAAGAGGCGTAAAACAAAAAACAAAAAAAACTTTCCTGTAACTTTTAACTGTAATTCTTTGAGGACTAATCTTCGTGACTGCCAAAACTTCTTGTTGTTTCTTATAGTATGATTGCTTGTGTTGGAAGTGGCTTTGTATGATGAAAGATATAGACTACAGATGCCAAACGATCGTTTTAATAAGTATGCGGAAGTCACATTGAGTCAAAGCCTCAAAGGCAGTATTGGCCTTTCGGCGTATGTCAAAGGCGATACCGTAGGTACAGCGAGTATGAAGTCGCGCGGCCGCCACGTGACAAAAAGTGATACAAATTATACATGTGACGTTACGAAGCTTATGACTCGTTCCCTCCCCCTCCCCTTTTGTCACCCATGTCTCACTTGATTAACCCCCACCCTCCCCTTAACGTGTGAAGTATGGATGTGACCTAAAGGATGTTAAGTCGTCTCTGTATCTCGTTATTTTCTTCCTTCCCCTTCCCAGAAAATCCCTATCACAAGTATTATGGCCTCTTTAATAAATGTGAAGCTTTTAATCACACGGTGATGCTGTTCGGGGGAGGGGGAGCAAAGTGTTTTTTTTCCGTCCCTTGGAGGCCACGAGAAGCTGGCACCTGTGTACAGGCGTCCGGTATGTAATCATGAGTGCGGGAAGACGTGTGTTCTACAGTGATAGAACTGAATTTATCATATCCGGAGCATTTACACTATTTGGGGACTGTTGTGTCACCATCTGTCTGCTTAACGCGGAACTACGTTCTGTGTGATAAGCAATGGCGTAACAGCATTGTGGCAGGACGGGCAAAATACCACGGGCCTCCAGCCGGAGGGGGCCCGCAGCCGGAGGGGGCTTCCAGCCCTAGGGAGGGTGTCCTCCGCCCCTTCAAACAGATCGCGCCAATTGTTTATTTACCACGAAACCTGGAAGAATATTGAACGAAGAATTACGAGTAATATGTGCAATGAAAGATTGCATTTTGATAGAGGGAATAAGGGAATGGGAAAGTTTTTATTCGTAGTTAAGTGAGTCAGGGGCGGAAGAAGTTATCCAAAGATGAGCTGAACAATTTAGCTGAAACGTTTGGAGAATTTAAAATAAAAATTTCCGTAATGTAAAAATAGATTTGTTAGGATATTAAAAGTCTACAAAAATTATTCGTATTATTTTTAATCTTGGTCCAGGCCACACAGATCAAGATCAGTGTGGAACTGTTTTCCGTCAAACGAAGTAATTATTTCAATAACTTGGAGCTCATGAAAACAACTTAAATTATTTTTATAAACTTGCCGAATTTCTTCCCTCTGCTGTAAATACGAATGTTAATATTTCTGCTCTAAAATGAAAACTTTCATCTCATGGGCAATAATGCATGTACTGCATCGCTATATAAACTTGATCCTATTTCTTAGCTACTATTACAGCGATCAGAGAATATAATGAAAACATCTACATGGAACGAATATAAATAAAGAACTAATAATTAATATGTTGATTTCGTATAAATACCTACTTTTTTCCGAGTTCGGCAATCATTGCTTCGCGGTTGGTAAGCAAATGAAATTGTTACTAAATAACGCGCACACCCTCGATTTGTTGGTAATATCTCTAGTCGTTGTTAGGCCGGGCGTGTCGTCAACGTTTCGGACACTGACACAATGACCAATCTAAGCCTTTCATTGGTATTGATGATTTAATTCTAATTGAATTGAAAATATCATAACAAAAGAAAATTAGTAAAAATTGCTAACATAAAATGGATACTGTATTATGTTATAAGGGAGTGTAAGTCATAAACATATAAACAACATTTTCTAGAAGCTATGGATATTCTAACCAGCAGGCAAAAATCTGGTATTTCCAGAATATGAGGATTGCATTTTTTACTAGAGTAAAATAAATTTCTGTTAGCATCAAAGTTAAGTTAAGTTAAGGATTAAGTTAATGGACGTTTTATGGGAGCCTGACCACACTTGTTGGCCTTAAGGAAAGCTTTCTTTTTTTTTGTTGCTTATGGCTTTACGCCTCGTCGACGTCGTGGTCATTAGAGGGTGAGGGCAAGGAATGGAAGGAAATCTGCCATGGCCTTTTGAAGGAAGCAACCCGGCATTCACCTGGAGTGATTTGGGAAACCATGGAAAACCCAAATCCGGATGCCCGGACGGGGATTCGAACCCGCGTCCTCTCGAATGCGAGGCCAAAGGGTTACCGCTCACTCACCACGGTTAAAAGATCGCGGTACGTGCTGATAACATTTGGTAGGATTGGTAATAATACGCATATAGGTAAAAAAATTAGACCAACATATGTTAGTGTTCCTTTGAATTATTTTTGACGTTTTGCTGCTCCTCAGGTTGAGAAACACTGCTCCAGTGATATCTATTTCTAATCTTTGTTTTTTGTGAATCATCTCTGACAAGAAGTATATTGTGATTGCCTTATCTCTGATAACAATCTGTTGCTATCAAAGTGAACGATAACGATTTGCTCGAAGCATAACAATTGGTTTTATTCAACATAACAATGTATTAAGAAACCGATACCCTTATTCAGAAATAGCAGAATAGAGTAAGTAGAACTTGTTTACAACAACCATTAAATATCATTAATTTTACTTTCCTCTAAGATTATTGGGGTCTAGTTTATATCGCGATACAATGGATGTATTTATGCGTCTGTGATACAAGTTTTGATTTTCGAATGGCAATATTAGCGGAGTTGCGGTTAAGCTGAAATGTATCCCTGACCAGAATGACGACTGACAATCCTTGTAACAGCATGAAGCGCGAGAAATTTAGTTTCTATTAACAATTTAAGTTGCTCTCTGGAGCGCCATGTTACTAACGTCAATACTTCATGAGCTTGAAAGTAGTCCCTTATTTATTGGGCTCAATGTGTCTTGTACCATATTTAGAACTAATATTACTCGGTACAACATAAGATGTTAGTGATCTTATGTTTATTTTCAATATCCTTTGATTTCAGTGATGCCATATTACTGTCGTCATTCATCCACTAGCTTGTAAATAGTTCCAACTGTATCGCTATATAAACCACTGCCGATTATTCATTCTTTTGGTGATCCTGCTTTAACCGTGCTGCCGCAATTTGGTGATGGCTTCTTAGGTAACTCGAGGAGAAAAATCGAAGGTGAACAAAATTTTTCGATATCTCGCTTAGTTCTTGAGATTTTCGACTAGTTACATAAGAATCCATTATAAAATTGTGGCGACACTGTTATCATAGAATTCCCATTCTTCGTATAAATTTTCATTGTTAATCTGTTGAGGTGTAGACATAGCCAGAATTTCTGTGGCCTTATAGAAATGTAATATTGCTTTGTTTCTGTTGATTGTGTATCAGAGTTTTGGTTTGATTCGTTGCAGTGATTGTTTTCTATTTGCAATATAACATATAATTTAGATAATCTTTTTCCTTGCGTGGAGGTCATTAGAGTTTGGAAAGGTCAGGGGGCAAGGAACGGGAAGGAATTCGGTCACAGCGTTTGGAAGGAGCCATTCCGGTGTTGGCTTGGTTTCGAACTCGCGTCGTTCTGAGTGCGAGGCCAGAGCGTTGCCGCTTAGCCACCACTTTTAAAGAAGTTTCGTCAACATCGCTTGTCAAAAATAAATCAGTAACATTTCAACCAAAACAAAACAAAAAAAAATATTTTCTGTACTTCCGATACTTCCGCCATTTGTTGGCGTCTGATGCATAAATATCGATAGTTAATTCGGTAGATATATCGATATAATAACCAGCGATACATTTGGCGCGGATTTTAATCTCGTCTATGAGCTTGGTCAATAGAAACGATAATTTATAATTGTTAGAATTAATGGATTTATTTTGTTATTCTAACGTTTAATTCCTGGAGAAGGCAAATTAAAATGGCGTAGCTAAAGACAGCAGATACGTTTTGAATGATGTGATAAGTGATTGATGTAGACCACAGATGTTATAGGCCTACATATTTCCAGTCGATGATAAGGGCAAAATAAATGTATTACGACGTTTGTGGAAGCATGGTGGGTAAGTTGAAATGTTGCGTGGACCATTTGTTAGTACAGTATGGTTCACCGCTAGACTTTTTAAAAGTACAGATCATTGTAGAGAAAAATGTGCAAGGGCCAACCGATTGCTGATAAATTCAAGAAAACATATCTCTATGGATATAATAACCTCATTTAGCAGATACCAAGGTGAATTACAAGGGTAGAGTATAAAGTGAATTATGCTGACAAACGGAAATGAATTTCTTGCTGAATGTTTGAAATGTAAATATCTTTGGTGACAGTGCCGACGTTAGGGAAAGGGGGAGGGGGGAGGGAATTGGGTTACAAAAACATTGCTTGAATATTGTGGTGTAGTATGGGATGCTCCATTTGGGTATTAAATACAGGAGTTGGAGGGGCCGCAAGGAAGGGCTGCTAAATTTATCTCTTAAAGTTACTGTAGAAGACAAGGGAGCGTGCACAAACTACGTGGCTCGGTTCAGGGGGGGAGGGGTTGGGTAGAAGGCTAAGTGGAGGTAGGGGGGGTTCCGAGCCAGGCCACGTAGCTTTCCTTTCATAACATGTTTCACAGTTAAAATGAGGAACAGAACACACAACAGCATGTGAATATTTATTTCCGTCATTTAATTATCTCCGTATGTATTTTACAATAGTCTGACAAGAGAAAACAGTTCAAAATGTCTTCTGGAATCAAAAGGGAAAAAAGCTATGTGCTAGGTGGGAGGGGGGGGGGGGTAGAGACAAAAGCCACGTAGGGCTACGTGGAGGGGAGGAGGGGGGAGGGGTTCGCAGGAGGACAAAATGGAGCTACGTGGTTTATGCACGCTCCCCAATCAGTAATTGATGTGATAAAGGAGCTGGAATCGGATTTGCTGGAAGACGGGAGGAGGCTGCAGAAAGAGGTGGGAGTGTACAAGGTATATATTGGTGTTGGTGTTGGAAGAATTCATTTTTTGTTTTCGTAAGCAAATGAATTAGGATTGGAATAAATCATCAAGTGATGAGTAATTTTCCCAAAACGCAGAAACAATTTAAAATTAAAATTCGTAGAGGGTTACAATATTGCGGGAAAATGATAGTGTGGGGAAACTGCCACCACAGCGTGCGTCCCATTATAAGTAAATAAATTAAAGTTATTTGAAAACCTCAACTGAAGAAAGTTGAACAGACCCAATCGTTGTAAAAAGTGTAGCAATGACAATACTGTAGAGCAAGTAGTGGATTCTACTAAAACAGGATTTGTAAATTTGGGCGATATGTGGGAACAAAGCAATGCCGTTTCAAGTCGGCAGTCGGAACATTAGGATCCCGCAGTCTAATTGGGTTAATAAATATTTCCTGTGGGGTAGGTAGGAAGAGAGACACTTGGTGCAAAAATCAATCCCTGACACATTTTCAGATTGCGGAGTGGACTTCGCTCCACGACTCCCAACCGTGTCATACTGCGCAGCAAATTAGCAAATATATGAGTAACAACAATATCTGCAATCATCATATTTACGAGATGAGGCTCCTTGCGACTTTTTCCTATTGCCAAATACTAAGAGAACATTGGAAAGTAAAATTTTCGGCTAAAAAGACAAAATCGCAGAATGAAATTGTTTCTAAACTGCTATTTTTTTTTTTTATTTTTTTTTTTTACTCCTTGCTGGCGTCGAGATTATTAAAGACTAGTGTAGGCCCGTGACTGTTTTTAGCGTATCGTCACGGGTCTAGAATAGTTCCAGTTTTTACGATGAAAGATTATGACGGGTTGATCTGGTCTGACCAAATAAAAGCTTGACCTGTGTTTCAGGGTGAATAAATTCTCTGGAGCTTGAAGAACTCAGAAGCATTAATAGAGGTAGGTATTAAACACGGACAGGGACGATCGCGCTATCGTGTAACTGTTTCAAAGGTCATACACTCGAACTTGCTTAAATACGAACTTGACTTGTATTTGAACCTTAAAGTTCACTCTCCAAAATAAAAAAATAAAAAATCCTGTTTACTTCGAAAGCATCACGTTGTTTATTATTGGTCATAGTATCTGTGACGGCCAGAGAACTTAATACACATTCAATATTATGAAACGGTTGAGCAAGTACGCAGAAATAAGTTTCCAGAATTGTTGATTCGGTAACATATTTGGTCTGATGTCCACTTAAAATAACCTAATAACTCACGTACAGTGAACATGAATAAAGACCATGAAAAGCAAATAAACCATAATGCATAAACTTTGGTCAAGCAACATTAGTGACAGTTTTAATTAAATTGAAATTTGTGCTAAGCCGGAATCACAACTGGCATTCATGGTTACAGTAGAGACCATGAGTAATTTAATTTTTTAAAAGCTTTTTTTTTTTTTAAGTTGCTTTCATTAGTAACATATTATTGAAAAACAGATCAACGTTTTTTCAGACGCAAAATTAATCGATAATTTTTTAACTATGAAACACTACGAAAAGCATACCTAATGACAGTATTATGGCTATTAATTTGGTAGTAGTCGCTTAGCTATTAAATTGTAGCCATAACCACGAATTTCTACTGATGGTATCTCTGGTGTCTGGTCGCTGTTTTGCGAGCGAAGGCTGACACGTGACACCATTCTTCAGCCAATAGCTATCGAGGTGAGTGGATGAGCTAGCGAAATTTTATAGTAGATGAGAAGGTAGTGGGGAAAAGGGATTCGGCCACGGCGTTTTGAAGGAAGCACCCCGACATTTTCCTTGAGTGATTTTGGGAAACCATATAAATCCCACTGGGATTCGAACCTGCATCTTCCCGAATACGAGACCAGAGCGTTAGGCGCAAGTGTATAATCCAATGGAAACGATTTTGAAACAGTTTTCACTACGCATCTTCTAAGAGAGACAAAGCGTTGCTGGAGGCGAGAGGTTGAGTCACTGGGTCGCCCACGCAGGTCGTTTCACCTGTCTGGACCGCGCCCGGGAGAGTTTGCTATTCGCTGACACTTTCCCGCCAAAATCTCCTCGGATTGGCGTCACCAACTGGCAGACTAGTAGCCGTGGTGACATATGGGTAATTTGACTCGCACGCTCACAGCATTGTTGCTTTCTTCAATCAGCTTGATTGTATCACGCAGGATTAATGAGGAAGTATCTTTTCCCTGACTGACATTTAGAATTAAGAACCTTTTCGTCTGTATTACATGCTGTATTACCTCCACCAGCATTATAACTCGACTCATTCCATCTCCTGCGATCAGCTTTGTTTACACACCTCCCACCTAGAATGTCATGGGGAGGTTATTGTCCGAAGGGGGCGTCCATTAATTAAGTGAGGTGTTTTTCCAGAATTCCGGACCCCCTCCCCCCATGATGACATGAGAGCTTGAGAGGACCTCTTTTCGATGCTGACCAACGTCGTCGTTTTTTAAGACCTTTTTATACCCCTCTAAAGTCGGTATCGGATTCGTTTGTAGACCTTCTTTTAGCTCTAATGTTCTTCAAGAAATTAAAAAAATGGCAAGAGATTTCCGTCGACCCCCCTTTTTTGTTGAGATTTTCACCTTACGTAATTAATGGACATTTCGTCTCTAAGTCGTGGTTCAGTTTGTCGTTTCCTTGGTGCAGTTGTTCGATCTGTGGCTCCATTCATTGGTCCTGTAACCTACTGTCCTGACCTCAGCATGGGATACAACTCAGCATAACTTCTCCAAAAGAAACGACTCTTCTGTCTTTAGTTTTACATGCAACCGTCAAGTGTTTACTTTTGATGACCCAGTCTTAAATTAATTTACTGTTACGTTAATATGTCTTTCGGTCATTTCCAGCCAGGACGAGAACATTTTACGTATACTTTGAGTTCAGCTGACTTTTGATGTTAGCTCTCGGTCTACAATTTCAAGAAAACAAATATATTTTCGTTTCTTCCTCTTACAATACCTAAAAGAAAATTTTATCTTGTCTTGTTTTTTTTTTTTTCTTCTTCTTCTTCTTCTTTCGCTTTCAAGTACTCGTCGATTACGTTTTCATCAATAACTACGCAAGTTAATCCAAAAATAACTTTTGTTTCACTACTTTTCATGCTAAATCACAAACTTATTATAACTTCCACTTCAGCGTGACTTATTCGTTCACCACCATAATAAACTTGAAACAATTTAATTGCTTTTCACATTCTCACTCCAAGTAATTGTTTTATAGTTTTTGTAACTTCGTCCCAGGCTTGACTTGATGATTATTCCTTTTTCTTGACTCCAAATCAACCAATTACTGCCTGACTTCAGAGATACAGCTTTATTATTGCACATTTATAATTCGTAATGCAAATAAACAAATACGTTATTTTATATTTATAATTATTATTAATATTTGGGCGTGACGTGTAACCAGTCGAGTGTCTTGCGTTGGTCGTCTGCTGGTTCTTATCGATACATACGACTGAGCAGCGGGTTGGTGAAGAGATATGCATCATTGTAGAACCTTTTTTATTCCAAAGTCATACATAAACACTGAAAAAACAATGTCTTGGACAAATCAACATTTCGTACGATATGCTCTTCCAGTCACGTCAGTCTCCAGCAGATTCCAGTCTGTAGCAGATTCAGTAGACGGCCCCTGAAGAAGACCTAATTCCTGGTCGAAACGTCGGGAAAAGAAGAAGGAGGAGTATTTCTACTCAGCGTTAATCCCGTAGGCAAATTATGTTAATGCTCTTCTTACTACCATTCGATCGCTGATCTTTCGGTCGCATTTTCCACTTTCGTTTATCTTTGTAGCAAGAATACGGAAGTCCTAGATGCACTCCACCTTTTCACTATGGATTATTATTTTAAGTGTCCTATTTCTAAGTGACATAATGGTTTTTATATTGAGACAGATGACCATCTTATTTTAATATCTTCGTCTGTCTTCCCCAAACTGGTTGCAGAAAATAATCGTTAGGCCCTGCATTTGGAAGGATCAGAGTTAGATTTATATACTGGGCATCCAATAGTCTTTTTTCCATAATTTCCCCAGATCACGTTACACAACCTATGGCACTAAAGTTTTCACACGGAGATTGAGAAGTTGAGTCGACGCTGTCTGTAATAGATTCCACATTTTTGTTGGCTTGCTCCATAGATCCATCCATCTTGTCCTTTCGCATTGTTCAAGAGCGCTTCTTCCTCCTCTGTTCTTATGAGATGCCACAGCCATTACAATTTTCTTCTTTAACGTATCTTCTAATGCTTCGACTTTTCATCTCTCACTGATGGGGATCGTCCATAAACTACGTGGCTTGGTCTAGAATGGGAGGGGTTGGCTGTAAAGCTAAAATGGGATACGTGGGGGGGGTGGGGGGTTTCCACAGAAGGCCAAAGAGGAGCTACGTGGTTTATGGACGCTCCCATGTTTCCGTCTTCAATTCTATCCTTTGGGAGTGTGGACAAACTACGTGGCTCGGTCCAGGGGAGGGGGGAGGGGGTTGGCTGGAATGCTACGCTGGGCTACGTGGGGGAGTGGGCGGGTTCCGAGCCAGGCCAAGTAGCTTTTCTTTCATAACATTTTTCACAGTTAAAATTAGGAACAGAACACAGACCAGCATGTGGATATTTATTTCCCTCAGTTAATTATCTCCGTATGTAATTTACAATAGTCTGACACGAGGAAAACAGTACAAATGTCTTCTGGAATCAAAAGGGGAAAAAGCTACGTGCTACGTGGGGGGGGGGGGGGGGAGAAGATAGAGGCAAAAGCCACGTAGGGCTACGTGGGGAAGAGAGGGGGGGGGGTTCACAGGAGGCCAAATGGAGCTACGTGGTTTATGCACGCTCCCTTTTCTTGTGACATTTTCTACCCCTCTAAGAAAGATGGTATGGCGTATATGTTCCATGTGTAAGTACACCTAGATTTCTGCACGATGTGCGTTTGGCTTGCTCCCGCACTGTGGCTAGCCCCATTAGATGTGGCGGTATGTTCCCCTTTCCTCTGAAGTGTAGAAGTTGTCAGTCTGGGAGCGGGTGATTGTGGGTCAGCGTGGGAAGTCCTGTAACGGCCTCCACTGTCCCAGGAACTTGCTCGGCACAAAATTTGTCCTGCTAACGACCTGAGCGACCTTAATGACCAACTGCACAGGAGTAAATACCAGCAGACCAGCCAGACTCATGGTCCGGCATTGGAATTAACTGGCCACAGTCAGCTGGGTGCCCACATAAGTGGAGATGCAACCGCGAAGAACTCTAAACCATGGAGTATGAATTGCCTACTTTCTTCTTTGGAATCACCAGATGATATGTTTTTTTTCTTTTTTTTTAATGCTTAACGTCTCTTAACAGCGAAGTCTTTAGAGACGGTAAAGGATTGTGGGGGAGGGGGGCAAGGAATGGGAAGGAATTCGGTCATGGCCTTTGAAGGAAGCATCCCGGCATTTGCCTATGAGCGATTTGGGAAATCATGGAAAATCCAAATCTGGATGCCCGGACGGGGATTCGAACCGCCTTTCCTCCCGAATGTGAGGCCAGAACGCTAACCGTTACACCACCACTCTCGGTCAGATATTATGAACATTCACTGCATTGCTGTGCTAAGTGGTCAATGTGAAGTTGGATGTGTATCTACCTACACTGTTAAAAATCTGCAAGCGGACTGTCTGCTCCTTTGTCCAGGCATCACTCAAAAATTACGGCACAAATTTGATTGGGGATTCCGCATTTTGAAAGCTTATGGCCGAGCTTAAAATCTGCGCTAAATTTTATGACTACGTGACCGGGGAACAGAGCAAGAAATGATAATTCTCTCGAACCGAGAATATATAGGCACCACAGATGATACTGCGTCTAAAATATACTCTCCTATACGAGATACCCACCAAAGATAACACTACAACACAGATGAACATCCCGCTCTTTCAAGTAGGTAGCTTTTGTTACTTATTTCTTCATTTTTCTGAAATATAATATGTTTGAATATACGTAAAACGAGCGTGGTGGTGTAACGGTTAGCGTTCTGGCCTCGCATTCGGGAGGACGGCGGTTCGAATCCCCGACCGGACATCCAGATTTGGGTTTTCCATTGTTTCCCAAGTAACTCCAGGCAAATGCCGGGATGCTTCCTTCAAAAGGCCATTGCCGAATTCCTTCCCATTCCTTGCCCCCATCCTTTCCCGTCTCTAAAGACCTCGTTGTTAGAGAGATGTTAAGCAGATAAAAAAAAAACGTAAAAGAAACCATTACATCAAATATGAACAGGCGTAAATAAATGTGTAATTTAATCTATTGTTAAGGTTATAAAGATACTATCTTACAAACATAAGAAAACAAAAGGCAAACTCATTACTACGCCCATCAAAGTTGACGTGGGTGAAGCAACGGGAAAATGTTAGTATGTGTTTATAAAGTAGTTTAAGGCTTAGAGATTAGAGTAAAATTTAAAATTAAAAAAATACAAGATACTGAACGACGTCAAGAAATTAGAATGTAAATTAGAGCGGTTTGGGTATTTTAGAAGCATGGTAACCACCAACGGTTCGGGAGGACGGCAGTTCGAATCCCCGTTCGGGCATCCAGATTTGGGTTTTTCCATGGTTTCCCGAATCACTCCAGGCAAATGCCGGGATGCTTCCTTGAAAAGGCCATGGCCGAATTCCTTCCAATTCCTTACCCCCCATCCTTTCCCATCTCTAAAGACCTCGCTGTTAGAGAGACGTTAACCCATCGGCGGCCTCAACATCGTTATACTATGGACCAGACACCATCAAGCCGTCATTCCATACGAATTGTGGAGTGCTTTGGATGGATTCTGAGGCGTGCTTTGTGTAATCACGTTAATAGATTCAGATTTTCTTGTCGTTGGGCAGTGATGAGAAGGTCAGCAGTCAGGTTAGATACCGTGTGAGTCAGCTGTGGTCGTTGCCCACGCCATTCCGGCGTCCGGCCTTCGACGCCCCCGCAGGGCGAACTGTGGCGCCAAAACACAGCGCGGGAGAACTCGTGGTTGGTCAAGGCGGTCCGCTCAGTTAGAGCTGCAATAAACTACGGGGGCCACACGACATACACCAGGGACTCTGCCGGGAAAATAGCTAGCCCACAAAATCGCACAAGGAACAGCGGTTATTCTTCTATTAAATTCAGAAAGATTAAGCAACTAATGTAAATACTGTATTCTTTTTTCAGATGTAATCTTTCTCACGACGAGGTCTTTCAGATTGCTTACTTATCAAAAAATCTTGTTGTTGTTGTTGGGTTTTTTTTTTCTTTTTCTTTCAGCCGTCAGAGTAGGATTGATACTTTTTTCCGGAATTTCTTGCTGCGCCATCAACTTTAATAAAATACGCTGAACCTGGAGGTTGGACGTCAACTATATAACTCGGAAACCTTCGGCGAATCTCGTGAAAACCGAACTTTTTTTTTAAATTATAATTTAATTTATTTGCTGGAATTTCCATACACACACATTTTTATCCTTTCCTTTTCCTATTTGGTTTTTCCCTCTATTAATTTCGACTTTAAATTCTTTTAATGTTTTTGGTGAATTATTTATCATCTCTTTGGGTAATTTATTTCAATCTCTGACAACCTTCCCCACGAAAGAAAATCTTCCCTCATCCTTATGCTTGCTTTTTTTTTTTCTTTTTTTTTTAACTGCTTAACGTCTCTTAACAGCGAGATCTTTAGAGACGGGAAAGGATTGGGGAGGGGGGGACAAGGAATGGCAAGGAATTAGGCCATGGCCTTTTGAAGGAAGCATCCCGGCATTCGCCTGGAGTGATTTGGGAAATCATGGAAAACCCAAATCTGGATGCCCGGACGGGGATTCGAACCGCTATCCTCCCGAATGCGAGGCCAGAACGCTAACCGTAACACCACCACCCTCGGTATTATGCCTGTTATTGAGTGCCAATTTGTGGTCATGGTCACCTTTTCCCTTCCACGCACCTCTCCTAATTGTTCCACCAATATCTTTCCACCCCTCATCACCAATATATTTGTCAGCTTATCTACCCAAGAGCTCAAACTAACAGGTCTACCATTTTCAAACCTACTCGCCTCCCGCTCTTTATGGGCCATTGTTACCATGCCACTTTTCGAGTCCGCTGGTAAGCACAAATAAATGTAAATGAAAAACTGTATTGACTTTATTTGCGCTTCTACGATTAAAATAAGTGTAATTTTAAATAAATAATAGAATTTGAATTTATTTGCATTCAAATCGTTAAAAGAAAATGTATAAGGCAATTGTCTGTTGCGGAGGTATCTGCACAAAAACACGATAGACAGAAATTTTAAAAAAATAAAAAATAATAATGTATGGCAGAAATTAATACATGTACACTGAAGAGCCAAGGAAACTGTTACACCTGCCTAATATCGTGCAACACCCCCGCGAGCATGCAAAAGTGCCACAACACGACGTGGCATGGATTCGACTAATGTCTCAAGTAGTGCTGGAGGGAATTGAAACCATGCATCTTGCAGAGCTGTCCAAATCTTAAAAATACGAGGGGGTCAAGATCTCTTCTGAACGGCACGTTGCAAGGCATCCCAGATATGCTCAATAATATTCATGTCTGTGGAGTTTGGTGGCCAGCGAAGGTGTTTAAACTCAGAAGAGTGTTCATGGAGCCATTCTGTAGCAATTCTGGACGTGTGGGGTGTCGCATTGTCCTGCTGGAATTGCGCAAGTCCGTTGGAATGCACAATGGACATGAATGGATGCAGGTGATCAGCCAGGATGCGTACGTACGTGTCACCTGTCAGAGTCGTATCTATGTCACTCCAACTGCATATGCCCCACACCATTACAGAGCCTCCACCAGCTTGAACAGTCCTCTGCTGACAAGCAGGGTCCATGAATTCATGAGGTTGTCTCCATACCCGTACACGTCCATCCGCTCGATACAATTCGAAACGAGACTCGTCAGACCAGGCAACATGTTTCCAATCATCAACAGTCCAATGTCGGTGTGGACGGGCCCAGGCGAGGCGTAAAGCTTTGTGTCGTGCACTCAGCAAGGGTACACGAGTTGGCCTTCGGCTCCGAAAGCCCATATCAATGATGTTTCGTTGAATGGTTCGCACGCTGACACTTATTGATGGCCCCGCATTGAAATTCGCAGCAATTTGCGGAAGGGTTGCACTTCTGTCACGTTGAAACGGTTCTCTTTAGTCGTCGTTGGTCCGGTTCTTACAGGATATTTTTCCTGCCACAGCGGTGTCGGAGATCTGATGTTTTACCGGATTCTCGATATTCACGGTGCACTCGTGAAATGGTTTGTACGGGAACATCCCCGCTGTGTCCCATCTCTCGTGCGCCGACTATGACACCACGTTCAAACTCACTTAAATCGTGATAACCTATCATTGTAGCAGCAGTAACCGATCTAACGCCTGCGCCAGACACGTGTATTCTTATATAGACGTTGCCGTCCGCAATGCCGTACTCTGAGTGTTTACATATCTATATGTTTGGATATGCATGCCTATACCAGTTTCTTTGGCTCTTCGGTGTATATATAACAGTTATTAGAACCAGGTCGCAACATAACCTAAGATTTTTTTTGATTGCTGATAAGAAACAGGGAAGTTTATTAAAAACTCCCAAGACAGTTTACACCAAACGTATATAATCACGAAATATATCAATCAAATAGATAATGGTTATTTTTTAAAAATATCTTACTTAGAAAAATTTTCATAACAATAAAATTTCCGTCATTTAAAGTCAAATACAGTTACTTAAAAACATCCTAGCCAAATACTCTGAGAATCTAATCAGAGAAAGTTTGCTCATATCACGAAAAATGTCAGTAAAAAATATCGTTATTCATTTTCCCTTAGGAACTATTCCAAAACAAATTTCAACTACCACCATAGGTGATACCCGTCATTTTTGATGGATATTTAAACTAAAACGGTATTTCATGAAAAAATTTCGTAAAGGTATTTGTATTATGACAACCTATAGGCTTATTGATAAGAACAGTAATAAAACGTTACACAAAAAGCTTCAGGTTTACTAGTTAATATGCTGACATATACAATAAATATCTTGTAATTATATCTCGTAATTAACTGCACTAAATCGCAACCAATAATCTAACTATAACCAACGGAATAGGGGTTATAAGAATGGAGATAAGTAGGGAAGCGATTAGGGACACATTAAAAGAGGAAAAGATACAAGGCTAAGATGATATGGGCATGTTAAGAGAATGAGGTAGCAGAGAATATCGAGGGAAAGACATGAAATGAAGTTACAAGGACCAAGGGATAGATGGCTTAGAGGAGGATTTGAATGGACTGGATCAAGACGGTGATGGAAAGTTGGTGGGAAGAGAGAAGAAAAAGAAGAGACTTGTGTACAAAGCAGGCCCAGCCAGCGACTGGAAATTGGTAATGTTCCTGAATAGGGTTCGAGTCTCTGTGAGGAAAAAATAATAATAGAAATATGCAATATGACCATAAAGAATGGTAAATATGACCTAAAAGAACAAAATATGACCAAACATTTAAATTTACTGTACATCGAAACATGCTAAATTATACATCATTTATTTTATCTAGTTGTGTTGCTTTTATGTAGATAGCTTAGTTTGCTTCCGTGCACTCGCTGCACCATTGGGAAATTAAATTTAAAATCATGTTATTGAAGTCTCTTTAATCTCGTGAAATTTACAGATACTCTACTAAACACTCCTCTTCAAATTCCTTTATATAACTCCATAATTTCGCATTTTCAGAAAATTTGTTGTCGGCATGGTGGTACTCACTGATTCACTGCAGATTTAAGGATGATTGAGGATTACTTTCAAAAGTATTGGCGGCAGTGAGATACTGATTAATGCGGATCAACACAGGCATGCTGCTGATGCATTGTCGACATTAAAAGGCGGGCGGAACATTAACAATAATGAATAACTTTAATTCTTGACTGGCGAATTCTGACCAATTCAGAGACAATTAGTTTTGGTTTTTCTTCCAATTTTTAATAGGAATACAGTTCAGTGAATAATTATCTTTAATTTCTTCACATCTATAACTTCTAGTGGGTTCCTGGTCTATTAAAAAATTACCAGATTTTCCTCAAAATATGAACATATGATCATAAATACTATCGTAGTGTGACAAATATTTGTAAAATAGCATGAATAGGCATTTATATGCCGTATAAAATAGATTTAAATTCAATCAGAAATATTTAATCAGTATTTCAGCTCAAAAATAAGGCAGGGGAAAAATGTCATAAAGATTGGAACTCTAATCATTAACAATACACACAATCAAAATAATTACAAACGAATTGTAATAGTGAATAAGTTCTCGAATAGCCGTATAACAATTACATATGCGTGAGTTCATTAATGATGGGGGAAAGATATCGTTCCGCTACCAATTGTCTCACTGTACTTAAGGGTCCACCAACGTGCGCAGGAACCCAACTGGTACCTCCCCGAACCCTGAACCAAAACGGAAAAGCAGCTGTCGAGATGTGTTGGTACGAAGCTTTGAACACTTGTACGAGATAGCGGGGTGATGTCAACAAGCGAACAAACAGCCTTTGAGGCGGAATCAACACACGCGTTCATACGGGAAAGCGAGGAGTTATGTCAGCATCCGCTATGTTTAAGAACGATATACTTTTGCTCGTGTTCTGCCATCAATACCATCAAACATACATCTCCATGCGTACCGACAGTTGGGGTTAGTCTAACGAGTGTATTTACCCTTTTCACAGACAGAAATAATGATAAATGTGATTTTATATGCTCTCCGCATGTTGAAACTTCGTTGGGCTATATTGTTTGTTTAGAGCAAAAATGGCATGAATAAATTACTGATTTCGGGCTGAATTCAGCTGGAACGTTTATTCGAAAATGATAATAAGCGTGAAAATTTTATAATGATTCAGGTGTTGGTATTTATACGAGTGCTTTTTGAAACTTGAATCTTTTGGGCAGTTGTTTCCGGTAATAATGATTATCTCCACTGACCTATGACCCTACATAATAAACACGCGCCTTACTACTAGAAAAAAAAGGCAAACGTATCATTTTTAACCTGAAAATCAGTTGTGCCAACGTGTCGAATTAAGTTCAGTTTTGCTGTCTCAGACAGTCATCTTTTCTCAGTTCTTTTTGGAACCACTTGTTGCACATTTATCGCCATTTTCTTCTAATTGGTATCCATTATATCATAAACTCTGCTTTCCCATTCTGTTGTTGCATTTGTTTCTTTTCTACCACACTTACCTCTTTGTGTCCTGATTGCGTTACATGCGATTCTTTCGATTCTCGCTTTTATTGCTTCTTGTCTTCGGGAACATACTTGCGCCGACGTATGTTGCCTCCAATGTTTCTACTTGTAATAGCTCACATTAAGTAATTGTGACTCATTTAACTAAAATCGTATTTTGTACTTTAAAGTTAACTTTCCCGCATTATAAGGCACTGATAGAAGACAGCCTTATAAATGAACGTTTTTGTAACAAACCTATCAACCAAACGATTCCATTACATGTTCTATTTTTCATGAACTAGAGAAAAAAATATTAGTAGCGTCTACAAAAGTTGGAAGATGCGTATGTCAGGTGTTAAGCTGTTGACGGACTTGTAAACTTCTTGGAAGAATGGGCAGATGTGACATAATGAAGGGAACGCCAAGCAGCGGTATCTGTATAATTTTTTTTTTTATAAAAGAAGATCTTTCATTTTTAGGAAATCATGTCGGAAATAAGAAAGCTGAAAAAACATAAAGGGGCTGGTGTAGATAATATTACTACAGATATCTTAAAGATAGCCGGATGTGACATTGTACCTTATCTGGAAATATTATTTAAATTGAGTCTGGATACTTGCTGCTTACCACAGGACTGGCAATAGTAATACCGGTACATAAAGTAGGGGTGAGAAATAGAGTTGAGAATTACAGGTCAATCAGTTTGTCATCAGTGGTAGATAAATTAATGGAAAGATTGATATGCAACCACATCAGAAATATATGTGTGGAACGTAAGTGGTTTTCAAGCAGGCAACGGGTTCAGGCAAGGATATTCATGCGAATCTCAGTTGGTGGGATATATGCAAGATATTTCAGATGAAATGGACAAGGGAGGCCAAATTGATAGTGTAGCACTAGATCTGTCAAAGGCGTTTTACAGAGTAAGCCTTAAAATGGTAGTAAATAAGGTAAAAACCATTGGAGTGGATGAGAAAGTGATTTGCTGGGTAGAAGAATTCTTAAAAGGTAGAAAACAGAAAGTTAGAGTAGGAAATGTAGTATCAAAAGAAGTGGAAGTAAAAATTGGAGTGCTACAGTGAGGCGTATTGGGACCATTGCTATTCATTATTCTAATGAATAATTGTGTTGATTGTTTACTATCTGAAATTAGATTGTTTGCAGATGACATCAAAACGATAGAGGATTGTAATCAGTTGCAGGGTGATCTGGACAGGATATCTAGTTGGGTTGGTAAACATGGAATGAAGATAAATGCAAAGCACAGTCAGCTTATTAGATACACAAATAAAAACAAAAGGTTAATTATGAATATAAGGTGGGGAAAGAATTGCTTGCTGAAGACTTGAAATGTAAATATCTTGGCATTACTTTGATAACAAGCTTAACTGGGCTGGACACATTGGACAGGTGGTAGGAAAAGTTTTTCAAAGTTCTGCACTTGTTGGAGAGAGTGATGAGGGGATGTACGGGAGAAGTAAAGGAATTGGGTTACAAAACTTTGGTGAGACCATTGCTCGAATATGGTAGTGTAGTATGGGACCCTCATTTTACGTATCAAATACAGGAGTTGGAGAGGGTGCAAAGAAGGGCTAGATTTGTTTCTGGAAATTATCGCAGAATGCAATCAGTGAGGGATATGATAAAGGAGCTGAAATGGGATTCATTGCAAGACAGGAGGAGGATGAGGAGGGTCATGGGAGTGTACAGGGCATATACTGGCGATGAGGTATGGAAACATATTGCAGTAGGTATGAAAAGTAGTGCATGGAAGGGAAAGGATGACCATGACCACAAGCTGGCACTCGATTTCAGGCACAAGGGTGTGGGAAGATTCTCTTTTTTAGGTAAGGGTGTCAGGGATTGGAATGAGTTACCAAGAGAAATGATGAATAATTTACCGAAAACTTTGAAAGAATTTAAAGATAAAATTTGTAGAGGGTAAATGTAGGTGGGTGCAGGATGGGGGGAAGATGCGTGTGTAGGGAATTGCCACCGGAGCCTGTGCTCCATTGCAATTAAATTAAATTAAATTAAAATTTCAGGAACTGAACCCGTGCGTGTCTGGGAGACTAGGCGTCATCGCTCGTTATAATGCTTAGCAGTTGATCTGCAGTTTTTCGTTGTGGGCGCCATTTACAGACGGTTAAAACGGAGCAGTCGAAAGGAAGCTGACTCAGTCGATTTTCCCTCGCGCGGGCTCTCTTTTTATTGGAGGGGCAGCCTGGCTGCGAACCCACGCACCGCCAAGTCCAGGACAAAAAACCGGACGGGTGTCAAGCTGGAATTATGACGTCCACCGTAGCAAGGGCGAGCGCTAGTCCCAGGAACCACGCTAAAACTAACTCCAAATTCCTTATCGTATGATTTTTTTTCATTTCCTTCAGGAATATCTGTGTATCCTATATGCTACCAAAACTGCATCAAAGTGCAGCAATGATACTATATAGGCCTCGTCGTCGGAGTCATTAGAGGCGAGTAAAGACTGAGGGCAAGGAACGAGAAACGGAAAGGAATTCTTCGGTCATTGCGTTTTGAAGGAATCATCCCAGCATTCGCCTGGAGCGATTTGGGGAAACCATGGAAAATCCAAATCTGAGTTGCCATACGGGTATTAGAACGGGAGACATATTCAAAGGATTCTGTTATTTCGAAACCCGATGCGATGAAGAGGTCAAAACTAGACTCTCTCGGGCAATAAGGGCACGGTTGAAAACGGAAAACTTTTGGATATCAAACACTAAACCAGAATTCAGTCACAACTGATTGTACTGAGCTTCATGGAATGAAGCTTGGACTCTGGAAATACATCTGACACTAAAATTTGAAACATTATAAATGTGGTGCAGGCATATGTTGAAAATTCAACAGACAAATAAGGTACGAAGTTAGCATTTTTTGTTATAGAAATTATCAATTAGGAAAGAAGTTCGTGGAAGAATGATTTTATTTATCTATTTATCGTGCACCAATACGTGCTGCATATATGAGTCGTTACATAATTAAAAATGACAAGTGAGAGAAATTCAGGTAAAAGACAAAATTAAAATGAAAAATAAAATCCATCTATACAATTGTATGAATCTGTAGCGGAGCAATGTGTTTGCTCCGAAATCACAACTGTTCAACAGATTTTTATAGATTTGTAACGAGGGCCGGCGCTAAGAATTTCGAGCTCGGGGGTAAAATGGGCGACCTTTTTACCTACGGAGCTGGAACACAAAGCTTTATTATTTATAGTCTGGGATAACTTGGAAACAACTGTACCGATTTTGACGGAGCTTTGCCTGTCTGGAATCTTATACTCTAATTTAAACATATAGGTATATAATATTACATTACGTCTTCTGGCTCCGTAGCAGAAAATCAAAATGTTTTATAAACATAAAACTTTTTACAAATAATCTGGCATAACTTAAACATCACTGAGAAAATTCTGACGGGATTTTCCACAGTTTGAAAGTTTAGGGTCGCTCCCAAAATTTGAAACCTATTTCATCGTGTTTCCTTGATTGGGGACGGAGTACGAAAACTGATATCTGATCAGGATAGTAATAAAGCTCAACTCTCACCTAGGTGATTTTATCGTTTTACTTGAGCAAAGCCGATATTCCTAAATACCTGTTTAACTAACGTAATAAGATGTACACCAAAATATGATTGGGCAGCGAGCCCACAAATTTTAAAAATTATAGTCCCTACTCTATTTCGGGATTGGATCACGTAACAAATATAAAGACAGTGATTTAGACGTATCTGAACATTAAGTACGAAATTAAAGTATTTATACTGTGCAAGAGTCCGAAAGAAGAACAAAAATGTTGGGCAATGTGCACTATTGGTTAACTTATTAGTGGGGGAGGGGGAGGAAAGACAAGGAAAGGAACTTTAGAGGCAGACAAAGATTAGAATATATGGAGCAGATATCTGGGGATGTAGAGTGTAACAGATATGTTGAGATTATAATATTATCCCAGTATAAAAAGAGATGGAAGCTGCATCAAACAAGTCGAAAGAGTGATGTCGAGAGAGAGAAGAAAATATCGGTTTATAGGCATCATCCTCACCTGGATTTTCTTTAAATTGGAAAAGTGATGTAGTTCTAAATTTTAGATTACTCGAGAAGAAATGACTGCGAATATACAATTTTCTTGCTATCCAGCAGCAGTTGTTCTATACTGCAGTTGTTTTCTGCTTTTGTCGTTTTCTGTCTGAGAAGGTACGGGGACTTCCTTTCAATCCAGTCACTAAAATTAAGACATCACCTTCCGCAGATTTCTCCGTATTTATTGCACTAAAATTTATCGGCAAAATTCACGTTTGGAATTGACAAACGATAGTAAGGCAGCAAATTTAATGAGGCATTGACGACGGAGTGTGTGAAGTGGGCTGCTTTGAAGTGAACGAGAATGGGCAGCTTCTGTGGGAATTGAGAAAAACTTGTGTTTACACCGTTCGTGAACCTGGAGGACAGACACTACAGACCAGGGGTGGCCAACCCAAATGATCTTGCTGGCCACGCATATAAAATTGTATATCCCCATATTGGAATTAGACCCACTATACACATTTTTTTGGAGTGAATATAATTGAATTATTCTGCGAACTCATAATTGTAAACTCATAAATAAAACAGGTGATATCTGTCATATGTTCGCAAGATAATTATTTTAAAATCACAGTTATTTTTTTCTCATAATTTCGACAGTTAATTTTTGAATATATGGTTGCACAAATACTGTATTTTCACTACTTGGGTCATTATGAAATAAGTATAGTTTGTAAAAGTGTGATGAAACTCGCGGGCCGCATGCGGCCCGCGGGCAACGGGTTGGCCACCCCTGCTGCAGCACGGTGGACAGGTGGTGGTGTTGAGCTGGCACCTGGCTGGCACCCGCTGGCACCGCACCTGGCAGGAAGAAAGGTCAAGCTTCGGTCGAACAGAATTGAACTTGATGGTTACACCAGCGCAGCCGAATATTGGTGCATTCTCCTATGAATGAAGCTTTCCAAAATCCTACTAGAAAGATTTTATTCAGTCAGAAATTGGAACGCTATGATGATGAACGTGGACTCTGACGTGATTGGTGATTTGACTTCGGCAGGATGAAAACGAGGATAGGGAATCTCAACGCAGAATAGCGGTCCAGAAAACCTACTGTGTCAGACAAGTGACCAACTTTAGTGAATGGCGGTGTCCAACTGTTGTTGGAATGTTTGATTCCTCCTCAGGCTTCTATCATCATCGCTTCATGCATCGTTTCCTATTTTTCCTGTGTGATTGTCTCCGCTGACCTACATGCCGAATTTCGGTGTTTAAATTTATATTCCCACTTTTTAAATGCGCATCTGGAAACGCCATCCTTCCCCAATGTTGCCTGCATATCCTCATGAATGTCCTTTGGTTATATCTTTCGTAGACAAACAATTAATCACAGGACGGATTTCTTACCGAGCGTGGTGGGTGAACGGTTAACGTTATGGCCTCGCATTCGGGAGGACGCTGGTTCGAATCCCCGTCCGGACATCCAGATTTGGGTTTTCCATGGTTTCCCCAAATCACCCCAGGCAAATGCCGAGATGCTTCCTTCAAAAAGGCCATGGCCGAATTCCTTCCCGTTCTTTGTCCCCAGTCCCATCCACCTCTAATGACCTCGATGTCGACGAGGCGTAAAGACATAAGTAAAAAAAAATGATTTCTTTCTTCTCAGTTCCATATTAAATTTACTCTTCACCCCCACTTCGGTATTGTGATAAAATAAAGATTAGTTCCATAATGTTGTAATTCGGGCATTTTTCTAGAATGTGTACTCCCGATAAAGCACTCCGGCCATCCTGATCTGGGTTTTCCATGGTTTCCCTAGATCGCTCCAGGCGAATGCTGGGATGGTTCCTCACAATAGCCCATGGGCGCCACCTGCCATATCCCGTATATCCCTTCCAAACCATTACCTTTCCTGATAGGTGCAATGTACCCTCCGCCAAACACTTTTAGTGAATTGCGGAGTAATAGTAATAGTAGTAGTAAGTGATTAATATTGATGAAAACGTTGATGAATCTCTTTACGCAGACGAGAGAAAGAAAGGTGGGATATAATTTTCGCTCTCGTGTAAAAATATTACGAGAGAATCATATTAGTCGTCGTTTAACGTACAATAGAAGAAGAAAATTTTACTCTCTTGGGTAGGAGGATCCAGAGAAATCAATAAATGGTTAAATAATATATTCCACTAGTAACGATCAGGGCCGGCGTTAGGGGGGGGGGAGGGGGTAAGCGGGTCAAAAGTACCCGGGCCCGCCAGCTGATGGGGGGCCCCGATCACCGACTGTAGGGGCCCTCAGGCCGCGAAACCTAGAATCCGCCCATTGTCGCCTGGTTTGTAGAGCTAAAAAAAAAAAAAAAAGGTCGCCCATTTTACCACGGGCCCGAAATTCCTAGCGCCGGCCCTGGTAAGGGGGCATCCACAAATTACGTGAGGTGTTTTTCCGGATTTCTGGACCCCCCCCTCCCCCTTGGTGAGATTTCGTGAGATCTGGCCGGATCCCCCCCCCCCCCCTCTGGTGAGATCTGGTCCGTGAGAACCCCCCATACAAATCGCCCTGGAAACTTTTGTAGACCTTTTTTTTTTAGGTCACACCCTAACTTTTTGACGAAATACCCTCCTAAAATCGACTTTGGCGCAAATTGTAGACCTTTTTTTTGCTCTACTGTCCCCAAATTTTTCGTAAAATCTCACGTGAGATTTCCGTAGACCCCCCCTCCCCCCCTGGTGAGATCTGGTGAGATTTCGCCGGACCCCCCCCTCCCCCATTTCACCTCACGTAATTTATGGATGTCCCCTAACGAGAGACGGTTTGTAGTAGTAATTCATATGTGATATACACCAAGTAAGCAAAAGCTAAGACGACTTGTGGCAGAGGTTGACATTCATAAAGGCCGCGGTTGATTCCTTGCCGATTTCAACGCCTTCATCGTTGACGGAACATGAGATTCTAATTAAAAAAGAAACTCTGACGATACAAATAATTTAAAACAAATGTATTATGTTCAAATGGTAAAATACATTTACATCGCAAAGGCAAATGCACAACAACAATTACCAGTTCTTACTTTGCCTACTTAATTATTTCAACTACTGACGAAAACGGGGTTAGGAACGTTTGAAATTTAGTGAAAAATACGACTACTCCTATTTGATTATGGACTGTAGACCGTCAGCATCATTTTTAATCAGATCGCCTTGAACATTTTTCCAGCCCGCGAGATTCATCACTTATAAAATATATTTATTTTACAGTGGCCAAAATAGTGAAAACCAATGTATTAAAAAAATACATTATTTCTGCATCCATATTCCATATATACAAAATTTATTTTGTTTATATATTTCATTTTTAGTGTAACATATTTCCTTACAATGTGCGTTTAGTATCATTATTATTATATTATCTATGTTTACTAATAGTAAACACAATAATAATATCTCATTATGTTTCAGTTTTTCACATCAAAAAATGTCTATTGTGGGTCTAAATCTAATATGGGAGATATGATGTTACATGTTATGATGCATTTCCAAAGTGGCCCGAAAGATCATTTGATTGGCCACCCTGGGCTAGAGTCTGGTTTTCGGCGCGGGTGATTTTAACTTTTTGCAGAGTTAATTTCGTTTATGATTCTATATTGAAAGGGAATTCGGCAGCTGACAAGTGGAGAGTTAGTCCAGTGGCAATAGAAAGTAAGTTTTCTCAACAGGCATCAAATTAGCATTATGTCGCGGATTCGTTTTCAAGCTAGTTCCAATCGATGCTGTTTAATTTTGCCTCATTGCCCGCGGCTATATTCAATAGAGAAAGAAACAGCTTGCAATACTTATCGGTAACGGATACCCTCCAATGTGTGTTAATAACAGATATCTGATCCCGGAATTCAAATTAGTGATGTGTCAACTCTTAGTACATCGCTCATTGCAGATGACTAAATTATTATGCAAGACTAAAATGGAGTAGCAAATGTGCAGCCAAATATGACTCCTATGGTATCACCTCCATTACCACCACAACCATGACTTGAAACTCCAATCACTGATGTATAGAATCGCCAAATGACATGACTAACTCAATACATTTTACCCAAGTAACTTCTCGTTTAGAATGCAAACAGAAAATTGAATAACAATAAAAACTTTAATATAAAACTAGACGACCCATGCGAAAATTTCGCGAAAAAAAAAATCGGTGAAAAGTGAGGTTGAATATGATGTCACTAAAGCTGAGTCATTACTCGTCATACTCCTACTTCATTTATCGATTTTGGTTGTATATACAGGGAGATAAATGGCTAGAGACACAAAAAACAGATTTTAGAAAAATTGTCATTTTTGCCCTTTAAGGGTCGAATTACGAAAAATTCATATCTTAAATTATAATGTTACCACGGCGGAGACCTTAATCTTTAGTATGATACCTCATTTATCTATATCGGTTGGATATCAAGTGAGATAAATGGCACGTGACACAAAAATGCGTTATAGAAGCATTTATACTTTTTCCATTTTAGGGGTGGAATTCCAAAAACATTCTTTCTTAAAATATGATGTTACCAAATCTGAGACATTACTCCTCATAATCTTACTTGATTTTTCGATTTTGGTTAGATATCCAATGAGATAAATTGCTTAAGACACAAAAAATGAATTTTAGAAAAATTAACATTTTTGCCCTTTAAGGGTCGAATTACGAAAAACTCCTTTCTTAAAATATAATGTTACCATGGCGGAGACCTTATTATTTAATATGATACCTCATTTATCTATATCGGTTAGATATTAAGGGAGATAAATCGCTCGTGACACAAAAATGCGTTATAGAAAAATTTATACTTTTTCCCTTTAATGGTTGAATTCCAAAACAATTATTTCTTAAAATATGATTTCACAAAACTGAGACATTACTCCTCATATTCCTACCTCATTTATCGATTTTGGTTAGATATCGAGGGAGATAAATGGCTCGAGATAAAAAACACGCATTTTAGAAAAAGTGACATTTTTGCCCTATAAGGGTCGAATTACGAAAAATTCCTTTCTTAAATATAATGTTACCATGGCGGAGACCTTATTATTTAATATGATACCTCATTTATCTATATCGGTTAGATATTAAGGGAGATAAATCGCTCGTGACACAAAAATGCGCTATAGGAAAATTTATACTTTTTCCCTTTAATGGTTGAATTCCAAAACAATTATTTCTTAAAATATGATTTCACAAAGCTGAGACATTACTCCTCATATTCCTACCTCATTTATCGATTTTGGTTAGATATCGAGGGAGATAAATGGCTCGAGATAAAAAACACGCATTTGAGAAAAAGTGACTTTTTTGCCCTATAAGGGTTGAATTACGAAAAATTCCTTTCTTAAAATATAATGTTACCATGGCGGAGACCTTATTATTTAATATGATACCTCATTTATTTATATCGGTTAGATATTAAGGGAGATAAATCGCTCGTGACACAAAAATGCGTTATAGAAAAATTTATACTTTTTCCCTTTAAGGGTTGAATTCCAAATACATTCTTTCTTAAAATATGATGTCACAAAGCTGAGACATTACTCCTCATAATCCTACCTCATTTATCGATTTTGGTTAGATATCCAGGGAGATAAATGTCTCGAGATACAAAAAACGCATTTTAGAAAAAGTGACATTTTTGCCCTATAAGGGTCGAATTACGAAAAATTCCTGTCTAAAAATATAATGTTACCATGGCGGAGACCTTATTCTTTAATATGATACCTCATTTATCTATATCGGTTAGATATTAAGGGAGCTAAATCGCTCGTGACACAAAAACGCATTGCAAAAATATTGATACTTTTGCCCTTTAAGGGTCGAATTCCGGAAAATTTCTGGCTTAATATATGACGTCAGTAAAGCGGAGATCTTAATCTTTAAAACGATGCTTCATAAAACGGTTTCAGATAGGTATCCAGGGAGATAACTGACTCTTAACACTGAAAACAGCATTTTAGAAAAATTTACATTTTTGCCCTTTAAGGGTCGAATTCCGAAAACTTTCTTGCTTAAAATACGATTTAACCAAAGTGGAGACCATAAGCTTTAAAATGATACCTCATTCATTGATTTCGGTTAAGTATGAAGGAAGATATAGGCTTGTGACAAAAAAATACCTTATAGAAATAATATATATATGATGGGTATTATTCCCTTATCTTTACACATTCTTTCATAGCTTCGTATAATGCATCAACACCATCTGCAACTATTCTCGAAAATGATAGTTCTTATCCTCGAAAAAGGTATGGCATGCTAGTAAACGAGTCTCCAATTGTTAGAAATCTTGGATTTACAACGTCTTTCAGTAACTGAAATCGCCTCCCGAAATTGAGTGTTTACTTTATTCACTCTTGAATCAATTAATGATTTTAAAAAATTCTAACTCTACCGTTGTCACTCGCAAATTTTGTTTATTATATGCTAGATGGTTGCATACCTCGTATCTTCCATACTGCATTTTATTAAAATACATCTACCTTATCCACCAACGCACTTTTCGTTCAGGTTTCTAATATACAATGTAGTGCTTCACAGTGAAAGTGGCAGCTACTCGTGCACGTGAAACGTCGAAAAGACAGTGCCTGGATAGTTTGAGTTGCAATGTCGTCAACAGAAACAGCTCGCGCGGCAAATAACCGGTTTGGCGCGCTGGAACATGGCTCGCGCGGCAGCCGCGCATAGTCAATACGCCGCTAAAGAGTACCCGTTGACAAAGTTGCCTCTCGGCTGCGTAGACGTGGCGGTCTGGTTGGAGGAGGGGTAGGCAACAGGAAGGGCTGGTGAGATTAGGAGTGGGGTAGGCGAATATGACCTTGAACCGCCAGTTGAGGGTGAACAGAGTATAGAAAGAATTTAAAGCAGCACATTTTCCGAAAGGGCTCTTCAATATCAACCGAAATATGAATAGCGAGGGATCTGATATTCGGAAGGACGCGGGTTCAATCCCCGCCCGGCCGTCCAGATTTCGGTTTTCTATGGTTTCCCGGAATCACTCCACGCAAATGCCAGGAAGATCGAATTCCTTTCCGTTCCTTGTCCCCATCCCTACCTACCCCTTTCGTAACGACGTATATGACGACGAGTTTTGAAGTCCGAAGCAAATAGTGATATAAGCATATGTTTGGCTCCGCTGCAAATGGCAAAATACGATGCCGAAATAGGTCTATTAATCCGTAGATGAAGAAGACAAAGTTACGGGGCTATGTTTTTCAAAATAATAATAATAATAATAATTGGGATCGACTGTTTGGAGACCAAAACCGTTCTTTTAATATTTTGGTCTATTTATACTGGCATCACAGAAAAAATACTGACCATATTTGGAATCTGTTTTCATAATTTGAATGCTTAAAGTCTGACAAAATGTGATGTGTGTCGTCTCGCTACGTCAACTAGCAGCCGAGTGGATAATTAAAATCTATTCCGAATATTAAATATTTATATTCTTTGCGTAGAGGTCTATGTTTGGTTCTACGATAAATGTGTCAGACGGGTCTTGTCAACAACAACAGCTTGTTGAATTGAACAATTTCGCCAAACTGAATTTCTTACTCATAGGATTTCGACTTTTCATTTGGTTTTGGTTGGAGATTTTATACATGCTCTTAAATGGCTTTTGATTTTGCTTATGAACTGGATGTTGTATTGTAAGTTTTAAATATCAGTAAAGTAGCCTCAAAACCCGTCAAAAATGACAAGTTGAATGGACTGTTCTTCGATGACGTCACTGAAAGGAAATTTATACTAAATCAAAGCTTCTATCTTTAAGTGTTATGGCAATCATTTCTTTGCAGTTGCTTTAGTAAGTAAAATTGTTATAAAATAACGCGTGTAACCGCGATTTAGAAGATCATCTATGGCCGTTGTTAGTTCGGCAGCAAAGGCCTGAAGTGTGGCGTCACAGCGTTACAGACCAAGGCTAGCCTTTTATTAGTATTGATTAATGACGAAATTTAGCAACGCGACGAAGATGGTGAGCCTTTCTCTGTTTGACTTGGACGAAGTTGTTGGCAAACCTACTACACTATGCCAATATTCTTGGGATACAGTAGAGGGGCAGCTTTCGTCAGGAAGAAACTGTATCAATAATTTCTAGATAAGAGTTCTAAATCAACCGTCTTGCAGTTAATAAAATTTCTCTTAAGGGTTACGTCACTGACAGGTAAAGATGCCGACTGTGTTGAGTGGGTGGCTGACACGCGGTCCTGGCAGTGGAGAAGTCTCGGGTTCGTTTCCCTGATCGACCATCCAGATTTCACTTTTCCTTGATTACCCTAAATAATTCCTGATAAATTCCGGAATGATTCGTACACAATGGACATAACCGATTACAAAAGTCCTTTCAGGACACCCCATTGCACGCTACCAAATTAGCAATTAAGGAATACACAACCGAACTACAGTAAAAACGACATACGAAGTTGGATGTGTTGAGTATTGTGTTGGATGTAGAATGGGTTATTGCATCATCATTATTGTCATTGCCATTTATCAGCAAGACAGGCCCAGCTGATTGGCTGTTCACCGTGCACTAGTCTTCAGCCTCTATTACATCATCATCATCATCATCATCATCAGAGTCATTTGCCAGCCGAGCGAGGCCTCCTCAGTGGAGTAATTAATAACCCTGAAGCGGACGTCCAGTTTCCTCGGCCGACCAATGGCGTAACTGTTACTGCCGGTTACGTCACGATGATTGGCCAGCCGGGCTGCGACACGCTCTGATAGGTTGCGACTGGACTTTCACTTTCTGTACCGCGACCATCCTCACTCAGCTAGGCCTAACGACCAAGACACGGGAATATCAAACGCAATCAACAGCCAAAGGGACTTTGTTTGTGCCTATACTAACGCCAAACGGATATCACCGGAATGCAGGCCACTGAAATGAAGTTCGAGAGGAGCAGGATTGGATCAACTACACTTGGGAAAGTTGGGTAACGAGCATGTGAGAAAAACATATAAAAGAAACATCTACAGGATAGAATTGGAAGGTCAAGACTCCAGTGTTATTCGCACATGAGGAGGGTGAGCAATGGAAGGGTGTCAAAGAAAATTGGAAGGGAAGACGCCTCGAGGAAGACCACGGGTCAGTAGGAATGGGAAAGAAAGAATGTGCAAAATAGAAGACAGTAGTGAAACAGCAGAAAATATTGAAGGACAGAAGATGCTGCATAGAACTATGTTCTCAGCCAGAAGATTGAAGATGTCCAGAGCATTTATTTATTGATTTCGTGTCAGAAACATACACGGTTACACAATAACAAGCATCAAATTGTACTAGACCAAAACTTGGCCACTACCAGTGCATTTTCCGAGGCCTCGTATAAGTTAACTTCTGTGCAAGGAGGCAAACTTTACTGGGCAGGACACATTGCTCAGGTAATAGGAAAAGGTTTCAAAATTCTGCACTTGTTATTACTATTACTATTAATCCGCGATTCACTAAAACTGTGTGGCGAATGGTACATTACACCTATCCGGGAAGGTAATGGTTTGGAAGGGATATACGGGATATGGCAGGAGGCTCCCAAGGGCTATTGTGAGGAACCATCCCAGCATTCGCATGGATCGATCTGGGGAAACCATGGAAAACCCAGATCAGGATGGCCGGAGTACTTTATCGAAAGCTACTCCTGACGGATTTTATGTTTAGTCGCCCGGTAAATCCTTTCTTTTCCACTCCCTAAACGCTTGTGGAAAAATGAGTACAGAAATGAATCAGTTCTGGCCCTGATTTCTCTTATTTATTTTCGCGGTCATTCCGGGATATGAATGTTGCTGGTAGCACTATTTTTTAGCTGTCATTCCGAAATACGCCAGTCGAGAATTTTTCAGTTAGCTTCTGTCGAGAGCAACGCCTTCGGTGCTCCAGGTCTTCCCAACCTAACTCCTTCAACATCGCACTTACGATTTCCCTCCAAATATATATACCTGTCACGAATCGGGCGGCTCTTCTTTGGACCATCTCAAATGCCTCCATTAATCCCTTTTATTGGGAACCCCATACAGAGCAACAATATTCTAAGTGAGGCCGCACTAGTGACTTGTATGCAATCGATTTAACTTCCGGAGTGCATTGATTTAAATTACGACCTAGAAATCGGAGCATACGATTTGCTTTCGCAATTACATTCTCTATATGCTCATTCCATGACAAATTATTACGAATTGTTACCCCTAGGTATTTAGCAGAATCTACCGTTCTAAGGACAGTGCCATTATTCAAAGCTAAATGGTGTCACCTTTTTACTGACACGCATGATTTGGCACTTTTTAGCGTTTGACTCCAACTGGCAATCCTGTAGAGAGTGATGAGAGGATTTACGAGAGAAGTAAAGGAATTGGGTTACAATACTTCGGTCAGACGATTGCTTGAATATGGTAGTGTAGTATGGGACCCACATTTTTGCGTATCAAATGAAGGAGTTGGAGAGGTTGCAAAAAAAGGGATGCTAGATTTTTTTTCTGAAAATTACTGCAGAATGCAATCAGTAACAGATGTGATAAAAGATCTGGAATGGGATTCATTGGAAGACAGGAGGAGGGTGAAGAGGATCGTGGGGTGTACAAGGCGTAAATTCATGACGAGGCATGGAAAGATATTGGTTGTAAGAATTAAAAGCAATGCATGGAAGGGAAAAGATGACCATGACCACAAGCTGGTACTCGATTTCAGGTACAAGGGTGTAGGAAGATTCTCTTTTTTGTTTAAGGGTGTCAGGGATTGGAATAAGTTACCAAGATAAATGATGAATAATTTATCAAAAACGTTGAAAGAATTTAAAGTTAAAATTTGCAGAGGACAGATGTAGGTGGGTGCAGGAAAGTGGTAAGATGGTTGTTTAAGGAAATTGCCACCGGAGCGTGCGCTCCATTGCAATTAAATTAAATATTTTTATTATATTAGACATAGTCGACAATGGAGCATGTGTTGAACAGTTCCGAAATTTTAATTTCAGTTTCAATGGACAATACACGCCTCGTTGGCAATGTACCTTCTTCCCCACCTTCCCCTGTCACGATTTTCCACCACCCACCTACATGAATTCCAACTTCAAACTTCTTCAGTGTTTTTGTTATACTGTCCATTATTTCCTTTTTTTTTTTTTTTTACTTATTGCTTTACGCCTCGTCGACGGCTAAGGTCATTAGAGGCGGGACGGGACTGGGGACAAGGAACGGGAAGGAATTCGGGCATGACCTTTTTTGAAGGAAGCATCCCGGCATTCGCCTGGAATGATTTGGGGAAATCATGAAAACCCAAATCTGGATGCCGGGACGGGGATTCGAACCCACGTCGTCCCGAATGCGAGGCCAGAATGTTAACCGTTCACCCACCACGCTCGGTCTGTTTTTTTCCCTTGGTAATTTATTCCAATTCCTTACTACCTTACCTGCAAAAGAAAAATTTTCCCATTCCCTTTAGACTCAATTCAAGTGCCAGCTTATGACCTCCCATTTATAATTCCTAATCCTTCTACTTTATACCAATTTACGCATTATAACGATTACAACCCTTGAACAATCCAATCTCTCTTCACCTGCCTTCTGTCTTCCAATGACTCCCAACCCAGCACCTTCATGACATCGGTTATAGATTGCATTCTGAGGTAATTTTCGCAAACAAATCTTGCTGCTCTCCCTTGTACTCCTTCCAACTCCTGAATTTTATACCCATAATGTGGTTCCCACAGCACTCCACCACATTGAAGCAGTCGGCTGACCAAGGTTTTGTTACCCAATTCTCTCACTACCCTGGTACACCCAACCATCACTCTCCCCAATAAATGAAGGATTTTCAAACCTCTTCCTACCTCCTGGCCAATGTGTCCTGTGCTAGAGTCTTTGGTGGTTTAATTAATATAGTAATTAATTAAATAGTCCACCAGGACACGGGTGAAGACCTTAACGGCATCTACGGCAGAGAAGAAGTTTCTTCGGTATGGGGTAGATGGCGGAGGAGGCAACCCTAACTTCTCAGGGGAAAATGAGAAGGAAACCACTGCCTTGTGGTGAAGAGGGATCTTCAAAGGCTAAGGGAGTAAACCCCGACAGAAAATCCTCTTCTGTGTTAGGCCTAGCAAGCCAACAGAATAGAGAACAAAAAGTGTTGCTTTCAAAATTAAAACGAGCCTCGGAAAGAAACTTGCACCCAATGTAGACAATAACCTTGGAATAAATGATGATATTATGTCTGATGATCATCCAAGATGTAAAAGAAGAACCAACCGTAGAACTAAGTTTCGCATCGGAACTCTGAACATTATCACCTTAACAGGCAAATGCAACGAAATTACGGATTTAATGAACCGTAGACATATTCACATTCTAGGCCTAAGTGAAACAAAATGGAAAGGTTGCAACACAAGAATGTTGGATGACGGATACAAACTATACTGGAGTGGGAACAAAACAGTGGCAAAAAATGGAGTTGGTTTAGTACTCCACAAAGACATTGACAGCATAACAGATGTCTCATTTATCAATGAAAGATTAATAAAAGCCAAAATATGCCTACAAGGAGAAACCATAACTGTTGTCCAGGTCTACGCCCCACAACAGGGATGCAGTGAGGACCAAAAAACAAGCTTTATAGAAGAACTAGAAAGTATCATCGATGAAGAGAAGCTAGTGATAATGGGAGACTTCAATGCCCAAATATGAACTGATAGGTCAGGCTATGAAGGAATTATGGGGCCATACGGATTTGGCAGTAGAAATGCTGAGGGAGACCTTCTGCTCGACTTATGCACAAGAAATAAACTTGTGGTGAAAAATTCATGGTTTCAGAAAAAAGATAGCCACAAAGTAACAAGATACAGCTGAGATGGCCAATATAGATCTGTAATAGACTACATTGTAACAGATAGGCTAAGTGGAGAAAAAATGCAAGATGTGAAAGTAATACCCAGCGAAAGTCTCAACAGTGACCACAGACTACTTGTTGCTGATATGAGAGTTACTAAAGCTATTGCAAAGGTAACTAGGAAGAAAAGACAGAGAGTTAAAGACTGGAAACTGAAAGACATGGACTGCAAACAGCAGTTTCAAGAGGAAATTAGAGCCAAAATACCAACAACAGATATACAAAATGGCCACGAAGAATTGAATTATTTTAAGACAAGTCTTGTTGCAAGTGCAGAAAAAATATGTGGAAGAACAAGCAGGAGAGTTAAAGAGAAAAGGACATCATGGTGGAACAACAGAGTAAAAGAAGCAATAGCCAAAAGAAATAAAGCCAAAAAAGCTCTAGATATTGCCAAGTCCTACAGAAGAAACAACAGTGATCAAGCAGATAATGGCAGATTGGAAGAGATGGCAAAAGACTATAGAAGGAGCAAATTGGAAGTAAAAAAAAATTGTACAAGAAGAAAAGGAGAAAAGCTGGGATGATTTTACATCTAAACTAGAAGAGGATAGTAAAGGGAATATGAAAATGTTATATGGAATTGTAAAACACAAAAGATCGGATAAGGAAACAATTACAGCAATAGAGACAGCTGATGGAAATATAGTTCGCAATATAAGAAGTATCAGGGAAGCCATGAAACAATATTTTGACAAACTACTAAATGGACCTAATGGGATAAACGATGAAGAAACAAGTCAGAGAACAATAGATGAAGGCACCCCAATAACTTGGTTAGAGGTCGAGAGAGCTCTCCATAAGATGAAAAGTGGCAAGTCAGCAGGAGCCGACGAAGTTACAGCCGACATGATTAAAGCTGCCGGTCCACCAGGGATACAATGGCTGTATAGAGTCCTCAGAGCAATATGGAATGATAACCAAATACCAGAAGACTGGACGAAAGGGGTGATAATTCCTATATTCAAGAAAGGGAACAGAAGGAAAAGTGAAAACTATAGAGGTATTACCCTCCTATCCCACGGCCTCAAAATTATGGAAAAGATAGTTGAAGCCAGAGTACGAACAATATTAGAGCCCATCTTAGAAGAGGAACAACATGGGTTTAGGGCTGGAAGAAGCACAACAGATCTAATATTTGCCTTGAGAATGCTGGTGGAAAAATATTGGGAAAGAGGGAAAAACCTAATTATTGTGTTTATGGACCTAGAAAAGGTATACGATAATGTTCCTAGACCAACTATCTGGAAAAGTCTAAGAAAACTTGAAATACCAGAGTACCTCATAAGAAAGATCCAAATGCTGTACAATAACTGCAAGAGCTGTGTCAATGTTGGGGATGGTTACTCTGAATGGTTTAGTACAACCAAAGGAGTACAACAAGGAAGTGCCCTTTCACCCCTTCTGTTCATAGCGGTGATGGATAACATCTTAAAAGAACTAAAAAGAACATTCAATAGAGATCTACAGGCACTGGTGTTTGCAGATGATGTAGCAGTATGGGATGAAACAGAAGAAGGAATACAAAACAAATTGAAGATGTGGAATGATAAGTTTGAAGAATATGGAATGAAATTGAATCAAAAAAAAACTGTAGCACTAAAAATAAGCCGAAAGAATACAGACTGTCATATAAAATTAAAAGACCACGAAGTTGAAGTTGTTGACCAATTCAGCTACCTGGGGAGCATAATTGCCAATAATGGTAGAAGTGATTTAGAAATAGTGAGTAGAGTAACCAAAGGAGCCAACTTCTACAGTACTGTGCGAGGCTTACTATGGGACATGAAGGTTCCCAGAAGAGCAAAAATTGTCTTGTACAAATCATATCTCATTCCTATTCTCACATATGCTTTGGAAACATGCACACTAACATCAAGGGACCTTAGCAAGATCCAAGCATGTGAAATGAAGTTTCTTAGAACAGCCCTCCAGAAAACTAGACTTGACCGCATAAAGAATGATGAAATTAGATCAAACCTAGAGCTAAGGGAATCCATGGAAGAGAGACTTAGGTCATCTAGACTTCGATGGTTTGGGCATGTGAAGAGAATGACTAGCAAAAGACTGCCAAAAACTTATTTGGAAAAAAGGATACTGGGCAAAAGACCAGTGGGAAGACCAAGAAGAAGATGGACAGACCAACTGAAGGAGGATGTAGAGAGAAGAGGCTGGAATTGGGAGTACATCACAGACAGAGAAACCTTTCTGGACAGGAAAAGGTGGAAAACAATCGTCTATAATAACCAAGGCTCGTAAACCACACCCGGGAAACTGGAGATGGTCCTCAACGATAATGACCATAAGGTTCAGTTTAAGATTTGTTTATTTTCAGAAAACCCGTCAGCGATATTATTAACATGCATAGATACAACCCAGAGATACTACTAACACAATATTTTGCAGTTGCAAAGTGAATCTGTATCAACTAAACTAACTGTCCTGCTGATTTCTTTATATAGGCTCTATCGAAATTTCTGGAATTCTTCAAAGGCTTCCGCGAGATATTTCTCGAACATTAACAATTGCTCAAACAGTTAAACATATTAAAAACAATCAGAATTAATACATAATCACTTAACATCATTACAAAATGGTCAGAAATGGAAATTAAAGATACTTAAACACAAAATTATTTACAGAAATCATTTTAAACTGTAGAAAATTGTCCTGTAGACATCGTAACTTGCATTAATACTTGGAATTACTCACATTTAAGAAATTCTCTTGCACAATTCGGTTCTTAAACATATTAAATGGCCTTTAAATAATTTCCTTTCATAAAACAAAGACTATACACACTGATTTACAAGAAATTGCAAAACAAACATACCAGATCATATTCAAGCAAACTTTATCTCACTACAGATACTTCATTAAATACAATCCTATTTTAAGTTCAGGTATGAGGGCTGTTACACCTGCCCAATTCCTCTCTTTTTCCATCGAAATAAACCATTACGGACGTCCTAGAAACAGCCAATCCTATTTATAGTGTCTTGATCTCTCACCTCCCATCACGCCAGTACTTTTTGAGTCCATCGATTGCATCTAGCATCTAATTGCTAATGACTACGGCCACTGTTAATCTGCGAGTGAAGGCTGGCTAGTGACGTCACCGTTGTCGAGCCATTATCTATCGAGGTGATTGAATGAATGAGTGAGCTTAGAAAATTATATGGTAGATAATTATTAGTTTAACAACAATGGAGGAACAACAAAGAGGCACCGGCTGCGGGGTGTAATCAGACATATGCTATATAGAAGGCTCTAAACAGATTAAGAACTGAAGTGTCCCGATGTAGATATAATATTAAAAAATGGAGTTACACTACTGACAACGATCTATGTGAATGTGGTGAGCTTCAGAACCCACAACATCTTCTGATATGCAGGAATCTCCCTGAAACCTGCAATATCGATGACCTTTTTAGGGCGAACGAGAAGGCCATCAAGATTGCGGAATTCTGGTCACATTCCGTTTAATCGTGTTCTATAGTTTGATATTAATTAATTAATGTTATTTGTTTTTTTCAACTTGTAATGTTATGTCCTGGACACGAGAAATAAATAAATTAGTTTAACAAGCAACTGCCGAAGTAATGTTCAACAATAATCACGTAAATTAAATGAGATTAACGGTTTCATGTAACAAATTAACCGAAATAAATCCGTGTGTTTTGATAATACTGTTTGTCTTGTTTGGGTAAATCAGACATAGTATGAATTTCCGTAGCAGCAGGATTACGGTTTCAATAGCAGCGTTGTGATGGTTCTCATTTCAGCAGCATGAGTTTCAAAAGTAGAAATAGACAACACACATTAGCACAAAGCTTACATGTTTCGGAAACAGATGGCAGTAGTCATAACCTCCGTTATCGCAGGCCATCCTGGGATGACGCTGTCCATGGCTCGAAGGTGCTATTTTCTTGTAACGAGAAGAAGTAGAGGCCAGTTTGGGTAGTGATATTTTATCCTTGGTGGTTGCATTTTTCATTAAACGCACCCGTCATTTTGAGAGATTATTCAGATTCATTCTGGGTTATTCAGGGCCGCGGTTTTTGGTGTCGCTTATGAATTCTTATCGGTAATTGTGGTCTGCGACGAGACTTTCATTTCGTCTTAATGCAACTCTTTGTATACAGCACGGCACCAGCTTATATAACATCTCGCAGCTCAACCTCAGTTCCGAAGTTTATTACTGTTCCATTGTATCACAGTTTAAAAAATATAGAAGACGCGCCTTTCACAAGGAAAATGATTCTCTGGTGTAGATTTTTTACAGAAGCTTTCTGGTGAGCGGTAACGCTAGCGCCTCGCATTCGGGAGGACACGGGTTCAAATACCCGATCGGCCATACAGCTTTTGGCTTTCCATGATTTCCCGAAATCACTCCATGTGAATGCTGAAATGGTTCCTTCAAAAGGCCATGACCGAATTCCTTTCCGTTACTTATCCAAAATCCTCTTCCGCTTGTAATGATTTCTACGTCGGCGAGGCGTAAAGTCATACAAAATAGGAATCTATTATTATTAATCATTATTGCCCTCGAGGACAGTGTTTAAACTCAAATTATTCATGATTATTCAGTTTTTGTTTGTATTTGTCTTCTTCTACTTCTCTTTCCAAATCCCCTTCATTCGCTCACTGTGTTCCTGTTTCCTTTGTTCAGTCCATTTTGTTCCTGTTTTCTTCTGTATTTTAAATTTTGTGTTAATAATTTTGTTCCTGAATTGTCCCCTTTCCTGTGTCATTTCCTGCGTGATTCAAGTCCTCTTCTATTTCCTGGAAGCAATTGGTTTTCCTGAGTGAACCATTTACCACATCAAAGATCCTCTTAGTGAGTCTAGTGCTATTCATTCGCTGTAAATGTCCATAGAATTGTAATCTACGTCTTCCGATCATGTCTGTCAATCTATCTGTATGTTAGTATAGTTCTTTCGTTGGTCTTTTCATCCATATACCGTCTTTATATATTGCTCCAAAAAATTTTCTAAGGATTTTTGCGTTCAACTTTTTCCGCTTCTGTGATGCCTGAAGCCCCAATAGTGATTGTTTCTGATGCATATAATGCTTCTGGCAGTACCACTGTTTTGTAATGTCTGAGTTCGGCCTGTCTTGATACATTTCTTTTGTTATAATATGACCATGTGAGTCTATAAGCCTTCTGAAGCTTTTCTGATCGTTCTGAATTTGATAGCTTGTTAGATCCTCCTACTTGTATGTATTCCCCTAGATATTTGAATTTCTCAACTCTTTTTATGTTTCCATATATATATATATATATATGTATATAATGCCTTTCATAGGAAAAAATACCATACGTGCAAAAATGCTTGTGAATGAATAAGCTCTCTAAAAAGTTATCAGTTTTACGACCGTCAGAAAGAGACTAAGGGAAACGCATAAGAAATTTACAAACTTATATTGAACTAGTCTATCGCTTACATTTCGCTGACATAACGAAAAAAAAACATACAATTTCTTGTGTCATGTTATTAAATAACTAGAGATACGTAGTCAACAACAATATAAATCCAAAAAAAGTTTGTGTGTGTTTGATGTAGTGTGATCTTTGGCACCTATCTGCTTAGATTATGAAAGGTGTGTTTATCTTTAGTGTCGTATGATCTTTGGCACCTATCTGTTTAGGATGTAAAAGGTGTGTTTAACTTTAGTGTCGTATGATCTTTGGCACCTATCTGTTTAGAATTAAAAGGTGTCTTTAACTTTAGTGTAGTGTGCTCTTTGGCACCTATCTATTTAGGTTGTGAATAGTGTGTTTATATTTGGTGTAATGTGATCTTTGACACCTATTTGTTTAGGTTGTAAAAGGTGTGTTTATCTTTGGTGTAGTGTTATCTTTGACGCATATCTGTTCACTTTACGAATAGATTATTATTTTTCGATCGGTCAATCGTTCACATAAGTAATAAGACCGCAGTTTTTAAGTTAGATCCTAAACTTTCAAACTGTGAAAAAAATATATGGACAAACAAATGTCACGGCCTACAGATTTATATACTTACTGAAGTGACAAGGAGTCTACTGATTTGGGGGAGACTATATTAACCTCCTCCTACACAATATGAACTTGATGTATCCTGTTTGCATGGACGAGGCTTTGGCGACTGGATGAGTCCCTGTTTAAGGGCTCACCTACTGCCAGCTTGCAGACTCCTCAGGGCAGGAAGAGGAGACGGTAATAGTCCATGACATTCTTTTGCCCTTAGCCTGGATATGGCACTTAAATGATCAACGGCACAGACATACGTCTACACAATATTTTATATGCAAAAGAAACTCTCTCTCTGTGTTTGTTACGTTTTCACGACTAAACGGATCTTGATTAAATTTGCCAAGGAAACACTAAATAACCGAACAGTGACAGACAGACGGATAGCGTGTGTAATTCCCTGTAATGTTACATCGGTCACTCAGGCTTTGTTTTCTCTCGCAGTCAGTTTGTGTATAAACCGTTGATAAATTTCGTGTATAGACTCAACTTATTAAGCAGTACAGATGTGGATTTGCGCTGCCCCAGACTATTATTTTGTGTTTATATATAGCTAGCTCAACTGTTTCTAAATCCCAAAGGTTATTAATCTCAGAAAAAGATAGCAAAACCCAAAACGTTATGCACAAAACGGTACTGACATAATTTGGATCACCAACAAAAATATGAAGGAACTGTGGTAGGTAGCCTGCCAGGGTTAATATCCCCTACCCCTCACTTTGTTGCTATTTTTAAATATTTTTCAAATTGTTTATGAGACAGTTTCACTATGGTGATGGTTTCCGCGCGATATTATACTGATTCCGTTCTTTTTGGGACACATTTTACATAACTTACATCTTTCTGTATTAAATTCTAGCAATAAAATTTTTAAATTAAACTATAAAATAACGCCGATGCAACTATTTTATATCTTTAGTGGCATTAAAGCTCTAAAATAGTTGCATTGGCGTTATTTTATCAATTAATTTACTGAGCAACTGCGGAGAAATGGTCTAAAATTTTCAGTTCACGCCTAAGAAGTCGCGGATAAAAGATATTTTAAAAATGAAACTAGTGGCGTAGCTAGGTTAACAAGGGCCCCGGAGCAAAAAAATATTTTGGGCCGTCGGCCAGATGGGCGATCTTTTTTTTAGCTCTATGAAGTCTGAGCTTCATGGGCCCCCTGACCTAAGCGTGGGCCCCCTGAGCTGGGCTTGGGGTCCCCTAAGCTGCCCTTGAGGGCTCCCTGAGCTTGGGGCCCCAGTGCAAGGCACCACCTAGCCCTCCGATAGATACACCCCTGAATGAAACATCGCTCAAAGAAAGTAAGTTTCTCTTCCAACCAGCGAATTGTACAATTTTTTTTTATATATAATGCAGCCCTTTGATTGTGCATTAAGTGGCTGCGAAATAGAATTGTTTTTGTGAATCGGGATGCTATTTCGGGGTATGCATTATCAAGGAACCATACCACCATCTGTGTGGAGTGATTTCGTAAACCATGTATACCGAAATTTTGATTGACGTACTTGGAATCGAACCGTGATCCTTTCGAATGTCAGTCCTTGGCGTTACCTGTTAATTTTTAAAGACTGCCGTACCATAATTTTAATCACTTGTGGCACGCACTTGTTAGAGGCTGTGGAAGGAGCTGTGGATCTCGCAATGGCTGCGAGGAAATGCTTTACTCTCTCCAGTCACGGTTGTGGTCTGGACGGGGAAATCGGAGCTGTGCACGTGTCCCACAACAAAGTGTTCAGTCCGTGCCAAGTTGTTTTTGCTACCTTCTTCCAATGTTGTTTCTGTCGTGAAATGCGATGTATGCCAAACGAGTACTATTGCCCGTGAAAGCTATTTGTCAAAGGGTGTTAAGGCATTGGAGCAAACACCTGTTAAATTAGACATAGTGTGTTATATTTCAGAAAACTGAATAAAATAAATAAACATAGTTAGGTATTTATAAAACGACATTAACAGAATCCAAAGAGTGGTGTGTTTATCTGTTTTGCAACGCGATCTTTGGTGGGTAACTCGTAAAGAGGTGTTTATCTTAAGGGGCCCAAAGACGATCAACTTGGTTGTCAGCGTTTGCCACAGACGAAACGAAATGTTGGCGACCAAGTTGTAAACATCACATTTGAGTATGTGTCACCATCGGATTTTATTTGTTGAGTGTTTTCTATTGCTGAATTTTATTATTTTGAATTACTGTTTTAAAGTATTTTTGTTATAGTACAGCTTTATTATTTAAAAATGAGTGAGGGACAATTCCAGTTTTTAGTTTTAAGAGAGTTGCGTGACGATAATGTGTCTCCTGCTTCTCACAAAGGCACGATATTTAAAACCGCGTCCGGAATTCTAATTCCAATTTAATGAGCGAACAACATGTCACTGGAACTGACGATGTCCAAAACTGTTTAAGAACGGGAACTAAAATTTTCAATGAATTGGATAAAGTGCGACCATTTATTGAAAATGATACGAACATGAGGATTGTATTAATGTGAATAAACGACTGTTCACTTCTTTTTTTTTTGCATTACGCCTCGCCGACGCCAAGATCATGAGGTAGGAAAAAACTGAAGGCAAGGAACGGGAAGGAATTCGGCAATGGCCTTTTGAAGGAACCATTCATGCATTCACTTGTAGTTATTTGCAGAAACCATGGAAAACCCTAATTTGGATCGGCGGATGGGGATTCAAACCCGCGTCTTCTGGAATCAGAGGACAGAAGGTCACCGCTCACCCAGCACGCTCGGTCAGCTGTTCGAAACCCTAATATTTTTTGCTAGTGGGCAAAACGTCGAGCTTTTAAAATTTCTCACACTCTATCCTTGAGACTTGTAGTGTAACGTAGGAATTTCCGTGATCTGAAGTACCATTAACTTAGCACGTACTCCTCTTCGGCTCCGGCTCTAGTTCTTAAGCTCAGTTTCACGTTTTTTAATTCTCTCCGGTAACAAGTTCTAAAATTTCTAACTGTATTCTTACTGTTAATATACGTATTTAGCTCAATTTGTTGGCAAAGAACTAAATAGTTTTGGTCACTCATTCTTCTTTTTGTTGCGATCCTGAAAAATTTAGCAAGATTCAGAGATCTGTTCCCAATAGAACAGGACCAGCTCCGACGTCAACTCCGTCCCAGTGCTCGCCCATCGAGCCTAGGTGCGGGGCTCCCTTAGGAGGCGCGAGGCCCCCTAGAAGGCGCGAGGGCCGTAACATTTCCTACCTCCTGCTACGTGGTTAATCCGGTGCTGCCGTATGCAGGATATCAAGGACCAGTGGTCAGCTTGCCTCAGGAGAGGATACAACGGTTTTATGACACACTTCCCAACCGAATCAGTGCATGCATCCACCACGAGGGCGTGCAATATTATACTAATAAGTGGGCCCATACTGCAAAGTTCTATACAAACTTGACTTGATTTTGTAATTGCTGAAATAGCATCACATAACCTATTGTTTCTTGCAAGTTCTATTTTTCGTCATATTTCTAGTGTACAGCCACCATCCCTACTTACTACAGAGCCCAGAGGGGTTCATCTTTTCATAATCTCCCCGGCAAAGCTGTCTGTAGCATGATTTTGATGTTATCTTTGTTCACTGTCAATCTTCCAACAATTAATTCATTTCGGTTTGCGATCCAGCAACTAGCTTGGTGTCATTAACAAATCTAAGATTGTTTATTATTCTTCCTCTAACTTTGATTCCATCATTCCATTCACCTAGAATTTTTCTTACCTTATCTCTCCCCCTTTCCCCCAGAAGTGTTAAAGAGAGGTGGAGAAATAATGTTCACTAACTCATTTGGAAAGTGCAAAGATTAGTTACTGGTCGCCTACAACTTTAAATATCTTCCACACAGTTAAATTCCTTGCTGTATTCCCATAACCGTAACACTATAGAAGTATTTAATTCTTTACATTTTCTTAATTATCTGTCTGATACTGAAGATATGCTCATGTTTGCCTTTATCATTCACAAAAAGTTCGTTTAATATGGTGGTAGTTCCCTATACATATAGCTGTATATTTATTTGCATATAGTTTTGTAATCCTTTCCTCTATGAGACTTGTTGGATCAGCGATGTCTGACACAAAGGGAGAGGCGACCAGTTTCTTTTCTCAGAGCTCCTCCCTTCCTGTTGTAGGCAGATGAGTATTACTAGTGTTTGGTGTAATCTGTAATTGGTTGTTCTTGTGAAAGAGAATGAAACAGTAAAGGAAACGGAATCTGGTATTGTACCTAAACTCCACGAAGAAATCGAGAATAACATAATCGTATTCCCTTTAACCCAAGACTTTTCTGCACAGTATGGTAATCAGGTATTGTAAACCAACACCTCCCCTGCACTACTGTCCAAAAATCGGATGGTGAAAACTTTTTTCCCTCTGTGATTTTAAACAGAAAACTTGGGTTCAGAGTAAGGGAATATAATCCTTATTGCCCCATTGAAAGTTTTGATTCACTTGTTCTGCATACTCTGACTATGCTCTCTAAATCCTCTAATGGTTTTCGTATCTAAAATCTTCATCTTCGTTTGTTGATTCTGATTTTGAATTGCGTCGCGTTTATTTCGTTTCGCCCCTAAACATGCGTTCATCTTCTACGCCTAGTCGATCATTTAGGTCAAGCAGCAGAAAGCAAGAGCTGACCCGCAAGAATGTCTCCGTCGAGAAGATGCTCGGGTGATACATGTTAACTTGACACCATTCAAGGAGTGATTAATACTGTTCTGTGTTTTAGTAGATTATAGCCGTATGCCTCGAGCTGAGAGAGTTCTGGCCGGAACTTCCTGCCCGTTGACGCGGTGAGGTAACGAATGTCCTCCACGCTTTGTTCAGCTCTCCGACAAAGGACACTGAGTTGACACACGCTCAACAGAACCAGTTGGGCAGTCAGTCTGTACGATAACCGACCGGTACACGGGCAGAACGCCAACCTCACGAAATGTCACGGACACTCACATTCCGAGAGATGAGGGTTGATAACAGCATGAAGCACTTAGGGAGCGTCCATAAACTACGTGGCTTGGTCAAGGACACAGAGCTACGTGTGGGGGAAGGGGGCGGTTCCGAGCGAAGCCACTTAGCTTTTCATTCATTTTATTTGTCACACTTAAAATAAGGTACAGAGTACACAAACACCATCACCATCAGTTTTCTGCCCTCGGGCAGGTTGTCACTTGGCTGCTCTCTATGTTCTTCTATCTTCAGCCTTTCTCTTGAGGTCCATGTACTTGCCGTCCTCCTTGATGTTGTCTATATTTTGCACCTCCTTCTTCCTCTTATTCTCGTCCCACAGACTAGACCTTCCAAGGCGTCTTTTATCAGGCACTCCCCTCTCAACAAGTGTCCCAACCAGTTCTTCTTTCTCACTTTTATTACAAGGGGTGATGAAATGAAAAGGTACGAAACGACACGGTGGGTACAAATGTAGACTTTATTCAAAATATACACCATAGGCCTGAGCACAACGATCCCACTGATGAACAAGCCGCAGGATTCCTTGTTCCCAAATTTCCAGTAGGGCCGTGACGAGACCCAGTCCTTCACAGCGTCCTTGAGTACGTCGTCCGAGTTGAAGCGCTTCCCTTTCAGGTGTTTCAAACATATGGAAATCGCAGGGCGACATGTCCGGACTGTAGGGCGGATGGTCCAACGTCTCCCACTTGAACTTGGCCAGTTCCATGTGTGTGACTCTGGAGACGTGTGGACGCGCGTTATCATGGAGCAGAACCACACCCTCCGTGAGCAGCCCCGGTCTTTTGTTCTTGATGGACCTGCGTAGGCGTCGGAGTGTCTCACAGTACACATCCCCCACCTGTACGCCATCCTGTCCTCATACGGACTGCCGCATCATTTGGACGCCGCTTTTGATGAGAGCCTCTGCTCCCTACTGCGCATGCGGGCGCCCGCGCATGCTCCGATCCCAGTCAGAGACTCCTATCGCATCCGGAGATGTCTCGCTACGTTCTCCCATGGCGGAATATGCAAATATTTAACTGTTACGTTTTTACGTCGTTTCGTACCTTTTCATTTGATCACTCCTTGTATTTGGAGTATTTTTCTCCTTTCACTAACCCTGTCCAACACTTCTACATTACTTATTTTATTCACCCAGCTTATCCTCTCCATCCTCCTCCACATCCACATCTCAAACGCTTCTAAGCGCTTTTCATCCTCTCGTCTCAGTGTCCACGTACTAGTAGGGAGATATAATGTGGTAGTATCCCGTTCCTTTCGACTTAGGCAGTACGTTGCCCAGCCTTAAATCAGTCGCTCATTCTGAGTCAGACGTTGTTTGTAGCCGCCCCTATGGGGTACAGTCGCTACGTACACTCTTTATTTTAGCCGCGAGTGGACCGGTGCCTCTTCCGCCGGCTACACAGTTCCAAAGTACTCCTCCGCTGTCACTGCCGTTGAGCATATGTATATTTATTTCCGTCATTCAATTTTCTCCGTTTGTAATTTAGATATACTATCCACTGTCAGTACTGAAAGTGCAGCGCATGCGTGTGACTTGTAGTCATAGCGTCGTGTTGCACTCGGCAAACGCATTTCAACTAACCGACACGCAACGGCGCATTACAATTATAAAACATTAGACAAGCCGTACCTAGACTCAGATATGCTTATAGATGTCACCCTGGATTTTCCAAGGCAATGACAGTTCTTATTGTTTTGATGGTTAAAAATAAAGCTGTTTTGATTAGGATTTCCCGCGCGTGACCATACCGCTCGCTGATAGATTGATTCTAATTTCGTTCTGTCAAATGAATTTCAGTGCAATTCTAATTATAGTGCTCACTGAAGTATTATTCCAAGTTCAAAGTGTGGTATGAAGTAACGCTGCACACTAAAATCTATGAAGCTTATTGAAAATGTTTTTTCAACGAGTTTTCATTATCCAATGATTTATAGAAAACTTTTAAGCAGATCAAAGAATCATTCCCTAGTAATTTAGAAAGGAAGGTGACAGAACTACAGGAAAAGAAAACAAAAATTCATTTCTTCTTACTGTATTTCTCGGCAGGTGTAGATTGTTATATTTTATCAATTAATGAGTAATAATGAATGAGATAAGGATAATGTTTTTAGAAACACCTCAAGAAGAAAAGGATCACTAACTGTACCTGAAAGGCTTTTCCCAATAATTGATCATTTGCAGTAGCTATGCCAACATTTCATTCAGAATATTCATAATTATAGATAAGTACATACATTACGCAAGTAAGGGTACAACATGTGTTCTGAAATTATATGGGAAAAAAAAAGCTGCGTACCAAACGGGGAGGGGTGGGTAAAAGCCACGTCAGCCTACGTGACGTGGGTCGTAGTGGGAGCTCTAGGGGTGGCCAAAATGGAGCCACGCAGTTTATGGACGCCCCCTTACATCCCAAGGTTCTACATCTACATCTACATATATACTCTGCAATTCACAAAATTGTGGGTGGCAGAGGGTGATCAGCACCAAAGCTAATCTCTTTGCTGTGCATTCCAATCCTAATGGTACGAGGGAAAAAAGAATTCATATAAGAATCAGTGCGGCACCTTATTTTTCTAATTTTATCTTTCCTGTCCTTCCGACTCAAATAGGTTGGTGGAAGAAGTATTTCACTACACTCAAAAGTGAAAGTGGGAGTACGCATGTTTTCCAATAAGTTTAAACGAAACGTGTGTCGTCTATCTACCAGAGACTCCCAACCAAATCTACTAATCAGTTCTGTGACGCTTTCATAAGGACTGTAGCAAGCGGTCACGAATCGAGCGGCTCTTCTCTGTATTTTCTCTATACTTTCGATCAATCCCTTACGAAACGGGTCCCAAATGGCACAACAATAATCCAAATGTGGACGCACAAGAGATTTGTATGCTATCTCCTTTGTTTGTTCATTACAATTTTTCAAGATTCGACCTATGAATCGCAGCCTAGAATTTGCTCTACCTACTAACGAATTAATGTGTATGTCCCATTTCATGTTCCTTTGTACTGTTACTCCCAAATATTTCATAGAATCGACCATATCAATAACTGAACTGTTTACCTCGTATTTCTCAACAATCGGATTCTTTTTGTTAGTTATGCTCATTGTCTTGCACTTTTTACAATTTAGAGTAAGTTGCCACTCAGCGCACCAAGCCAAAATAACATCCAGATCACGCTGAATTTCTAAGCAATCGGCCAAATTTCTTACTTCCCTATAAATAACCGCATCATCAGTAAACAATCTAAAAAGGTTTTTCACTTTGTCTCCGAGATCGTTTATAAAAATTAAGAAAAGAAGTGGTCCTATTACACTTCCTTGAGGTACACCTGATGTAACATCTAGATTAGAAGAACTTTCTCCTTCAACAACATACTGCGACCGACCAGTTAGAAAATCCTTTATCCATTCACAAAGCTGATCAGATATACCGTACGCTCGAAGCTTCGCTAAAAGGAGGTTGTGTGGCACAGAGTCAAAGGCTTTCTGGAAATCTAAAAAAATTGCACCTACTTGTGAACCTGCATCAATAACTCATTATGTCGTGTGTAAATAGGGCCAGCTGTGTTTCACATGATCTTTTCTTTCGAAATCCGTGTTGATTTGTTGTAAGGAAATTATTATCATCTAGAAAATTCATAATGTTTGAGCATATAATATGCTCCATAACTCTACTACAAACAGATGTTATAGATATGGGACGATAGTTCCCAGGATCACTTCGATCACCTTTTTTGAAAATCGGAGTTACTTGCGCGATTTTCCAGTCTGAAGGTACTTTTCGCTCTTCTAATAATTTACTGAATATATCAGACAGAAATAGCTCGATTTCCGCCGCATACTCTGAAAATACTCTTACTGGAATTCCATCAGGTCCCGGTGCTTTCCCCCACTTCAGGAGCTCTAATTGTTTAACGATACCTGCAGTATCTATTCGTAATGATTCCATCACCGACTCACCACGGCGTGGGAAAACAGGAATACTATCCTTATTTTCATTTGTAAATGAATTTTTGAATACAGTATTTAGTACGTTAGCTTTACCGGAACGAATTGGTTGCTGCATACATGATTTCTTATGCATGCAGTCTATGTGATATCCTGTTGCTAACCAGCATAACAAAATCTCGGTAGCATATTTTTCTAGGTGATCTGGTAATGAATCAGGAAGTGATAATATAAAAATCGCCATCTTTATTTTTTTTCATTCCGAGCCTGATGGTTGATCAGGCGTTCGTGAAGACGCGGTTTTGGTCCTCGCTGCAACCATCCGGATTTCGGTTTCCCATGGGTTCCCATAACAACTTCCGGTGAATAGCAGAATAGTTCCTTCATAATTGACATATCCGATTTGCTTCCCGCTCTTCTCCCTGTTGTCACCTGGTGGGTAAGCGGTTAACGCTCTAACCTCGCATTTGGGAGGATGCCGGTTCGAATCCCCGTCCTGGCGTCCAGATTTGGGTGTTCTGTGGTTTCCCCAAATAACTCCAAGCGAATGCCGGGTTGCTTCCTTCAAAAGGCCATGGTCGAATTCCTTTCCTTTCCTTGCCCCCAGTCCCTTCCCGTCTCTAATTACCTCGCCGTCGACGAGGCGTAAAGCCATAAGTTAAATAAAAAATCTTCTCCTTGTTTTCAAGGAATTCTAATGTTCTCATCACTGAAAAGTAGTAAAGACATCCTTTTTAAAAAATAATAATTTCTCATCATAGCTTGACTGTTCAAACTGGTTTTTACTAATTTGCCTCCTATTCCTGCTGTAGACTTGGCCTATATCCTATCACTCATTCTGAAAGCTAGATTCTGTATCCATACATATTTCGGCACGAGCGAAAGAAGTAGGAATCTTCCTCCTTACGTGATCCTTTTTCCTACAGCATTAAGTCCTTGCAAGAATTTCATCTCACTACCATCAGCTTCTGTTAGACTTGTATTTCATTGCAACTTCCGTAACACTTTACTGCCATGAAAATTTTCTAGTAACACTTAAGTTTTTCATTCGTCGTCGTCTATTGTCGTTGTCTTTTTTTTCGCCTTGTCAACGTCGAGGTGATTAGAGGCGTGATGGGACTGGGAACAAGGAACGGGAAGGAATTCGGCATTGGGCTTTTGAAGGAAGCATGCTGGCATTGAGCTGGAGTGATATTGGGAACTATGGACAACCCAAATCTGATTTCCAAACGGGGATTCAAACCGATGTCCTCCCGAATAGGAGGCCAGAGCTTTCAGTCTTTCGTTGTCGTCGTCGTTGTTATAGTTGCTGTTATAGTCATCATCACCTTTTTTCTTAAAAAAAAAAGAGTGCAATTCCAAAATTTATTCGAAAACAGAAATAATTATTCAATTAAACACCATTTCAACTGCTAGAATTTTGGTTTATTTTCGAACGAGTTTCACCTTGCATTGATGTATGTTTAGCGATACAATTCGACCAGAGGCGAAAATAAACGAAAATTCCAACACTGGCTTTCTTTAAATAATAATTTATTATCTTAACACAGCAACTTCAGAAGAAATGGCCTACAATAATTACGTATCATTTGAAGATTCGTAGAGCAGAATTTTCGAAAGGTTTAACTAGTAAAAGTGTATTATTATTATTTGCGAATGCACCCTGTCGGATCACGCAAAGTCTTGATTCTCAGCCTAGCTTGCAATTATGAATTTGTCTGATGTTTCCACGGGATAGCTGGTACCAGGGATTATTAGTTCCTGGAGCAATTGTGGCAGCTTAAGTGTTGCCATCTGTCTGAGTTTTCTATGATATGTGTGTTTTTGTTCATGAAATGTAAAGTTTATGAAGGGGAACATCCTAGTATTGCCTAAAACCGCCTAAACCCGTAATCAGGTTGGCCGATACGGGGGTTCAAAACACAAACCTGATCCAATTGTGTCTCTTCCGCCCAATGTGGAAGCGCTCAGTCTGTTTGTAATGAGATCTGTGCAGTGGAAACATTTGCCAGTAGTACGCCCTGGTGAGTGTTTTGCGAACTACAGTTTGAGTGAGGACATGATCCGTTTCCATTGCGTCACATCCCGCGTGACCTCGTCCTGCTGGGAGCAATGTCCTGCTGCGCAGGATGCTGCACTAAAACACAACACGCAGTCACAACACACTAACACGAGTCAGAGAGCAACAACACCAGAGTAACTTACATGATCTTTGACGTATACCTGTACAGAGTTGGAAAGTGGAACCAACTATTAGGTATTGGGTTTCTTGAATTAATTAGTTCAAAGAATCAATTTTTACTTTGTTTATTCTCCCGTGATCTCCTTAATAACATTATACAGACAAGCGTCGGTTCGATCCAAAGGTACTAAATACAAATTTAACAAATGTACCAGGGATTAAACTCACACACTCCCGAGAACTACTGATTGACAACAACTTTCAACCTCGTCTCTGGCGTTCGCTTTATATAGGCGCTACAAAGATTTCCAGAATTGTTCGGACTAACATTTTTCGAATTCTAACAATACTTTAACAATTAAATCCATACAAAAACAATCGGCAATAAGACAAAGTCGTCATGAAACACACGGAAATTAAAATTAAAGATATTTACAGGTATTCACAAACAAAATTATCGAAATAAATTAGTCCAAACCGTCGCAAATTGTCCATCAAACATCGTAGGTCACTTCAATACTTACAACTACAAACTATTTCATGCATAATACCGTCCTTAAACATATTACGTAGCATTTTACATAGTTTCTTCCCATAAAATAATGTTCATTTTCACAAATTCACATTTAATTACACGAAAGAAATACAAAACCATATTTAATCAACTCCCAGCTTGCTAAACACAGTTCTTAGAATCCAATTTCATGTCTGGGTCTGATGGCCGTTATACAACACATTTAACAGTTCCACTATGAAAACTGTGCATTATGCAGACTAAAGCAATAATAGTTGGGTCCATATAAGAAAAAATTAGAATTTTCCCGAGGCTTCACCCTCGCAGGCCTTAGTATGCGCAGTTTTTCTTCCGGCATACCAATCATAAGTCTTTGTAATGTAATATTTTCGTAACCTTTACATTAAACTATATCCCACAGTTTTGTTTCATTTCGTTTAATCTTTGGTGTAGTGGTTTGATTAATTTTTTTAGTGTATTCAATTGTAATATACTTCAGAAAACTTTTTTTTTTTTTAACTGCTTAACGTCTCTTAACAGCGAGATCTTTAGAGACGGGAAAGGATGGGGGCAAGGAATGGGAAGGAATTCGGCCACGGCCTTTTGAAGGAAGCATCCCGGCATTTGCCTGGAGTGATTTAGGAAACCATGGAAAACCTAAATCTGGATGCCCGGAAGGGGATTCGAACCGCCGTCCTACCGAATGCGAGGCCAGAACGCTAACCGTTACACCACCATACTCGGTTTCAGGAAACTGAAGAACCACATAACCAAAGCTACATAGTCAAAAAGAATATTGACCGAAATCAATCTGGTAATAGGCCAGTTGTTGATCACTAAACTTTGTAAATAAAACTCCGTCAAAACTGTTGTGGTGAATGTTATTTATTACCCAGACGAGTTTTTCCGTTGTGGTCGGTGGCATCATGTACGTTGTTTCATGTGTATTGGCACAATTATTACAAATATATATATATATACATATAAAGACCGAAAACGCTCATTGAGCGAATAAAACGATCACAACGCGATCTGGTTTATTGAAAATGGCCACAACACGCTATAGCTTATCAGTATCTAACTCTTTGTGTTCATGAGGAATCGGTCCAGGGTGCATTTAATACATACGATTCTTCCTACCTGTCGCAATACAAGTCTCTAAAAAAAATTTTTAAAAAGTGAACCGTCATGTGTGGAGAATGCGACCTGAACCAGACGTGAATTTCGCGTTGTGGCCTTTTAGAGATAGTCACAATGCGTTCTGCCTGTTTTTTTTTTTTTAATTCCATAACTTGAAAAGGTGTTGTGACCGTTTCAAATAAACCATAACGCGTTGTGGTTGGTTTTTCACTCAGTGAGCG
>CM061918.1:114137282-114276910 GCA_031002005.1 Vandiemenella viatica
TATTGGGATTGTATGTTTTCCAAGATTTCTTCTATGCTTAATTTAATGTCCACATTTCTAATAACTCCCTGCTTTGAAGTCAAGTACATTGGGATAGATGCTTTTAGACCTATTTCTTGGAGGGACCCTAGGGATGCTAGTTGGTTAGCTGATTCGCCAGATCTACATTCTACTTTAACTTTGTTTCTGCCCGCGTGAGAAATGTTGATAATGTTTTGTTTGAGGTGGTGATGCTTATTAAAAAGGAATTTACCTAGGGCCATGGGGTGCCAATTTCCAACATTTTTGTCAACACTTTCTATTATTACTATAAACGGGCCTCTGTCAGTTTCACTGAATCTATTATTTGCAAAGGTCCCGGCCTTATCCTGCGCACTAGTAACACTGCTGCCTGCGGGCGCTTGGTCGGTGAGTGGCGCTAGCTGCTCACCTGTAGTTGTGAATGTGTTGATTAACTTGGCGCTGGTGTCTGCTGGTGACGTGTTGCAGGGAGCTGTTGAGTAAGCTGTTGTAGCGCCATCTGACGATAGTCTTGCCATCTTTTCCGCTGATCGCGTCAGTCTTCTTACCTCCTCTTCTTCTGGTACTTGGCGTTTGGTCGTCTTGAAGCTGATGGATTGGCTGCCACGCATCGGATCGTCTAATACAGGAACGCGCGGAGTCGGCATGGTGACGGATGTGCTATCTTCTTCTGATGGTCGATTGGGAATCACAGCCGTTGACATTGCGATACTGGTAGCAATGTGATTATAATTTGAGGTCATAATTGTAGGTTTGTCTCCTCTCCGAGCTAAGAGGTGAACAGCTACATCTGGGGAGGCATGCCGTTCTTGTGTCTGGTCATCTCCCGGTCCAGTTTCCATCTCCAAGGGCTGTTGCTGTTGATGATGTTGCTGCTGATGATGTTGCTGCTGATGATGCTGTTGATGTTGTTCTATTATCTGATATTGTTGCTGTAAGGTATGCTGTTGCAGTTGCTGCTGTTGTTGTTGTTGTTCATGTTCTGGTTGCTGTTGAGGATGTTGGGAGTATTGATATCTTAATTGCTCCTCTTCTGCTTCGTAGGGATGATTATCTGCTCACTTGCTGTGGATACTGCCTGAGGGTTTAACCTTTCTACCATGATGTAGTTCCCTGATGTTGAGGCTGGGATTTCACTACTGGTGTAGCACGTTTCTAGTGCCATCTTAATCGTCTGACCCGTATCCGGCGGGTCGGGCCATAATTTGCTGGTACCACTAGTTTCACTAATTAATTCTAATTGTTCACTAAAGACAATAAGCTGAAATATTGCGAAAAGTAATCGCTTTCGCGGCCCTCGCGAACTTCCGGACGCGTAGAGTGCGCACACGGTACAACAGGAACTAAATCGACAATAACACGTTCACGAGCTCTATGAGGAAGTTGTCGCCTCGGTGTCTAGCTCCGAACTGTCGCGATACAATGAATGTATTTATGCGTCTGTGATACAAGTTTTGATTTTCGAATGGCAATATTAGCGGAGTTGAGGTTAGTCTGTAATGCATCCTTGACCGGAATGACGACTGACAATCCTTGTAACAGAAAGAAGTGCGAGAAATTTAGTTTTTATTAACAATTTAAGTTACTTTCTAGAGCGCCATGTTACTAACGTCAATACTTCATGAGCTTGAAAGTAGTCCCTTATTTATTGGGCTCAATGTGTCTTGTACCATATTTAGAACTAATATTACGCGCTACAACATGAGGTGTTAGTGATCTTATGTTTATTTTCAATACCTATCCTTTGATATTACTGTCGTCATTCATACACTAGCTTGTAAGTAGTTCCAACTGTATCGCTATATAAACTACTGCCGATTATTAATTCTTTTGGTGATCCTGCTTTAACCGTCCTGCCGCAATTTGGTGATGGCTTCTTAGGTAACTCGAGGAGAAAAATCGAAGGTGAACAAATTTTTCGATATCTCGCATAGTTCTTGAGATTTTCGACTAGTTACATAAGAATCCTTTATAAAATTGTGGCGACACGGTTATCATAGAATTCCCATTCTTCGTATAAATTTTCATTGTTAATCTGTTGAGGTGTAGACATAGCCAGAATTTCTGTGGCCTTATAGAAATGTAATATTGCTTTGTTTCTGTTGATTGTGTATCAGAGTTTTGGTTTGATTCGTTGCAGTGATTGTTTTCTATTTGCAATACAACAGATAATTTAGATAATCTTTTTCCTTGCGTGGAGGTCATTAGAGTTTGGAAAGGACAGGGGGCAAGGAATGGGAAGGAATTCTGTCACAGCGTTTGGAAGGAGCCATTCCGGTATTGGCTTGGTTTCGAACTCGCGTCGTTCTGAATGCGAGGCCAGAGCTTTGCAGCTTAGCCACCACTTTTAAAGAAGTTTCCTCAACATCGCTTGTCAAAAAAAAACAGTAACATTTCAACCAAAACAAAAAAAAATAATTTCTTTACTTGTGATACTCCCGCCATTTGTTGGCGTCTGATGCATAAATATCGATAGTTAATTCGGTAGATATATCGATATAATGACCAGCGATACATTTGGCGCAGATTTTAATCTCGTCTATGATCTTGGTCAATAGAAACGATAATTTATAATTGTTAGAATTAATGGATTTATTTTGTTATTCTAACGTTTGATTCCTGGAGAAGGCAAATTAAAATGGCGTAGCTAAAGACAGCAGATACGTGTTGAATGATCCCATAAGTGATTGATGCAGACCACAGATATTATACATATTTCCAGTCGATGATAAGGGCAAAATAAATATATTACAACGTTTGTGGAAGCATGGTGGGTAAGTTGAAATGTTGCGTGGACCATTTGTTAGTACAGTATGGTTCACCGCTAGACTTTTTAAAAGAACAGATAACTGTAGAGAAAAATGTGCAAGCGCCAATAAATTGCTGATAAATTTAAGAAAACATTTCTCTATGGATATAATAATCTCATTTAGCCGATACTAAGGTGAATTACAAGGGCAATGTATAGAGTGAATTATGCTGACAAACGGAAATGAATTTCTTGCTGAATATTTTAAATGTAAATATCTTGGCAGACTGGGTCGCCCTTGGGGGGGGGTGGAGGGTAAGTGAATCAAATGTACCAAGGCCCGCCCAACTGATGGGGGGCCCGATCACCGACTGTAGGGGCCCCCCACTCGACAAATTGTAGAGCTAAGAAAAAAAGAAGGTCGCCCATTTGGTCTGAGGGAGGGCCGTAACTGATGAATTCGCCGACCTTGTTGGCAGAACATTTGATGACAAACTCAAATGGGCAGGACGCATTGGGCAGGTGGAGAAAAAGGTTTTAAAACCCTTCATTTATTGGAGAGATTGATGAAAGGATGTACCAGAGAAGTGAGGGAAATGGTTTACAAAAACATTGCTTGAATACAGTGGTGTAGTATGGGATGCTCAATTTGGGTATTAAATACATACAGGAGTTGGAGGGGCTGCTAAATTTGTCTCCGGAAGTTAGTGCGGAAGACAATCAGTAATTGATGTGATAAAGGAGCTGGAATGGGATTCACTGGAAGACAGGAGGTGGGTGCAGAGAGTGGTGGGAGTGTACAAGGTGTATATTGGTGTTGCGTGGAAAGATATTGGTGGAAGAATTAAATTAAAGGTGGCGCATAGAAGAGTAAAGATGATCATGACCACAAGCTGGCACTCGTATCCAGATGTAAGGATGACGGATTTTTTTTTTTTTTTTTTTTTTTTTTTTTTTTTTTTTTTTGGCAAGTACGGGAATCAGGGATTGGAATAAATTATCGAGGGAAACGATGATTAATTTTCCAAAAATGCTGAAACAATTTAAAATTAAAATTCGTAGAGGATTACAATAGGGGGGAAAATGGGAGTGAAGGGAAACTGCCACCGGAGCATGCGTCTCATTATAAGTAAATTAAATTAATCAGTTATTTGAAAACATCAACTGAAGAAAGCTGAACAGACCCATCGTTGTAAAAAGTGTAGAAATGAGAATACTGTAGAGCGAGTAATGGATTCTAATAAAACAGGATTTGTAAATTTGGGCGATATGTGGGGACAAAGCAATGCCGTTTGAAGCATAAAGTGCTAGACGGCACTCGGAACATTAGAATCACATACTTTAATGAGATTAATAAATATTTCCTGTGTGGTTGGAAGGAAGAGAGGCACTTGGTGCAAAAATCAATACTTGACACATTTTCAGATTGGGAAGTGGACTTCGCTCCACGACTCCCAACCAGGTCATACTGTGCAGAAAATTAGCAAATATATGAGTAATAACAATATCTGCAATCACCGTGTTTACGAGATCTTCCCGAATACGAGACCAGAGCGTTAGGCGCAAGTGTATAATCCAATGGAGACGATTTTGAAACAGTTTTCATTACGCATCTTCTAAGAGAGACAGAGCGTTGCTGGAGGCGAGAGGTTGAGTCACAGGATCGCCCACACAGGTCGTTTCACCTGTCTGGACCGCGCCCGCGCCCGGGAGAGTTTCCTATTCGCTGACACTTTCCCGCCAAAATCTCCTCGGATTGGCGTCACCAACTGGCGGACTAGTAGCCGTGGTGGGTGATGGGTAATTTGACTCGCACGCTCACAGCATTGTTGCTTTCTTCAATCAGCTTGATTGTATCACGCAGGATTAATGAGAAAGTATCTTTTCCCAAACTGACATTTAGAGTTAAGAACCTATCCGTCTGTATTCCTTGCTGTCCAAAGTTCTTGAAGGAACCTCCTCCAGCATTATAACTCTACTCATTCTATCTCCTGCGATCAGCTTTGTTTACACATCTTTCATCTAGAATGTCAGGGGGAGGTTATTGTCCGAAGGGGGCGTCCAGTAATTACGTGAGGTGTTTTTCCGGAATTCCGGACCCCCTCCCCCCATGATAACGTGAGAGCTTGAGAGGACCACTTTTCGATGCTGACCAACGTCGTCGTTTTTTAAGACCTTTTTATGCCCCCCTTAAGTCGGTATTGGATTCGTTTGTAGACCTTCTTTTAGCTCTAATGTCCTTCAAGAAATTTAAAAAAATGGCAAGAGATTTCCGTCAACCCCCCCCCTTTTTTGTTGAGATTTTCACCTTACGTAATTAATGGACATTTCGTCTCTAAGTCGTGGTTCAGTTTGTCGTTTCCTTGCTGCAGTTGTTGTTCGATCTGTAGCTCCATTCATTGGTCCTGTAACCTACTGTCCTGACCTCAGCATGGGATACAACTCAGCATAACTTCTCCAAAAGAAACGACTCTTCTGTATTTACTTTTACATGCAACCGTCAAGTGTTTACTTTTGATGACCCAGTCTTAAATTAATTTACTGTTACGTTAATATGTCTTTTGGTCATTTCCAGCTAGGACGAGAACATTTTACGTATACTTTGAGTTCAGCTGACTTTTGATGTTAGCTCTCGGTCTACAATTTCAAGAAAAAAAATATATTTTCGTTTCTTCCTCTTACAATACCTAAAATTTTTTTTTATCTTGTCTTTTTTTTTTTCTTTTCTTTCGCTTTCAAGTACTCGTCGATTACTTTTTCATCAATAACTACGCAAGTTAATCCAAAAATAACTTTTGTTTCACTACTTTTCATGCTTAATCACAAACTTATTATAACTTCCACTTCAGCGTGACTTATTCGTTCACCACCATAATAAACTTGAAACAATTTAATTGCTTTTCACATTCTCACTCCAAGTAATTGTTTTATAGTTTTTGTAACTTCGTCCCAGGCTTGACTTGATGATTATTCCTTTTTCTTGACTCCAAATCAACCAATTACTGCCTGACTTCAGAGATACAGCTTTATTATTGCACATTTATAATTCGTAATGCAAATAAACAAATACGTTATTTTATATTTATAATTATTATTAATATTTTGGCTTGACGTGTAACCAGTCGAGCGTCTTGCGTTGGTCGTCTGCTGGTTCTTATCGATACATACGACTGAGCAGCGGGTTGGTGAAGAGATATGCATCATTGTAGAACCTTTTTTATTCCAAAGTCATACATAAACACTGAAAAACAATGTCTTGGACAAATCAACATTTCGTACGATATGCTCTTCCAGTCACGTCAGTCTCCAGCAGATTCCAGTCTGTAGCAGATTCAGTAGACGGCCCCTGAAGAAAACCTAATTCCTGGTCGAAACGTCGGGAAAAAGAAGAAGGAGGAGTATTTCTACTCAGCGTTAATCCCGTAGGCAAATTATGTTAATGCTCTTCTTACTACCATTCGATCGCTGATCTTTCGGTCGCATTTTCCACTTTCGTTTATCTTTGTAGCAAGAATACGGAATTCCTAGATGCACTCCACCTTTTCACTATGGATTATTATTTTAAGTGTCCTATTTCTAAGTGACATAATGGTTTTTATATTGAGACAGATGACCATCTTATTTTAATATCTTCGTCTGTCTTCCCCAAACTGGTTGCAGAAAATAATCGTTAGGCCCTGCATTTGGAAGGATCAGAGTTAGATTTATATACTGGGCATCCAATAGTCTTTTTTCCATAATTTCCCCAGATCACGTTACACAACCTATGGCACTAAAGTCTTCACACGGAGATTGAGAAGTTGAGTCGACGCTGTCTGTAATAGATTCCACAACATTTTTGTTGGCTTGCTCCATAGATCCATCCATCTTGTCCTTTCGCATTGTTCAAGAGCGCTTCTTCCCTCCTCTGTTCTTATGAGATGCCACAGCCATTACAATTTTCTTCTTTAACGTATCTTCTAATGCTTCGACTTTTCATCTCTCACTGATGGGGATCGTCCATAAACTACGTGGCTTGGTCTAGATGGGAGGGGTTGGCTGTAAAGCTAAAATGGGATACGTGGGGGGGGGGGTTTCCACAGAAGGCCAAAGAGGAGCTACGTGGTTTATGGACGCTCCCATGTTTCCGTCTTCAATTCTATCCTTTGGGAGTGTGGACAAACTACGTGGCTCGGTCCAGGGGAGGGGGGAGGGTTGGCTGGAATGCTACGCTGGGCTACGTGGGGGAAGGGGGGTTCCGAGCCAGGCCAAGTAGCTTTTCTTTCATAACATTTTTCACAGTTAAAATTAGGAACAGAACACAGACCAGCATGTGGATATTTATTTCCCTCAGTTAATTATCTCCGTATGTAATTTACAATAGTCTGACACGAGAAAACAGTACAAAATGTCTTCTGGAATCAAAAGGGGAAAAAGCTACGTGGGGAGGGGGAGGGGGTAGAGGCAAATGCCACGTAGGGCTACGTGGGGGGAGGGGGGGTTCGCATGGAGCTACGTGGTTTATGCACGCTCCCTTTCTTGTGACGTTTTCTACCCCTCTAAGAAAGATGGTATGGCTTATTTGTTCTATGCTCGCATTGTAAGTACACCTAGATTTCTGCACGATGTCCGTTGGCTTGCTCCGCACTGTGGCTAGCCCCATTGGACGTGCTGTATGTTTCCGTTCCTCTGAAGTGTAGAAGTTGTCAGTCTGAGAGCGGGTGATTGTGGGTCAGCGTGGGAAGTCCTGTAACGGCTCCACTGTCCCAGGAACTTGCTCGGCACAAATTTGTCTGCTAACGACCTGAGCGACCTTAATGACCAACTGCACAGGAGTAAATACCAGCAGGGCAGGCTCGTGGTCCGGCATTCGAATTAACTGGACGCAGTCGGGGGGGGGGGGGAACTGTCAGCTGGGTGCCCACATAAGTGGAGATGCAACCGCGAAGACCTCTAAACCATGGAGTGTGAATTGCCTACTTTCTTCTTGGGAATACCAGATATTTTCTTTTTTTTCTTTTTTTAACTGCTTAACGTCTCTTAACAGCGAAGTCTTTAGAGACGGCAAAGGATGGGGGGCAAGGAATTGGAAGGAATTCGGCCATGGCCTTTGAAGGAAGCATCCCGGCATGTGCCTAGAGTGATTTGGGAAACCATGGAAAATCCAAATCTGGATGCCCGGACGGGGATTCGAACCGCTGTCCTCCCGAATGCGAGGCCAGTACGCTAACCGTTACACCACCATGCTCGGTCAGATATTATGAACATTCACTGCATTGCTGTGCTAAGTGGTCAATGTGAAGTTGGATGTGTATCTACCTAAACTATTAAAAATCAGCAAGCGGACTGTCTGTTCCTTTGTCCAGGCATCACTCAAAAAATACAGCACAAATTTGATTGGGGTTTTCGCATTTTGAAAGCTTATGGTCGAGCTTAAAATCTGCGTTAAATTTTATGACTACGTCACCGGGGGATGGAGCAAGAAATGATAATTCTCTCGTTCCAAGAATATAGGCACCACAGATGATACTGCGTCTAAAATATACTCTCCTTTACGAGATACCCATCAAAGATCACACTACAACACAGATGAACATCCCGCTCTTTCAAGTAGTTAGCTTTTGTTACTTATTTCTTCATTTTTCTGAAATATAATATGTTTGAATATACGTAAAACGTAAAACAAAACCGAGCGTGGTGGTGTAACGGCTAGCGTTCTGGCCTCGTATTCGGAAGGACGCCGCATCCAGATTTGGATTTTCCATGGTTTCCCAAGTCACTCCAGGCAAATGCCGGGATGCTTCCTTCAAAAGGCCATGGCCGAATTCCTTCCCATTCCTTGCCCCCCCATCCTTTCCCGTCTCTGAAGACCTCGCTGTTAGAGAGACGTTAAGCAGAAAAAAAAACGTAAAACAAACCATTACATCAGATATCAACAGGCGTAAATAAATGTGTAATTTAATCTATTGTAAAGGTTATAAAGATACTACATTACAAACATAAGAAAAACAAAAGGCAAACTCATTACTACGCCCATCAAAGTTGACGTGGCCGGCCTAGGTAGCGTAGGGGCTAGAGTGCTAGCTCCACATGCCGATGGTCGCCGGTTCGAGTCCGGCCGAGGGCATGCGTGTTTAAGTGCTGTGTCTGTGAATGTCGTGTTCGTGTTGTAGTGTCCTTGTGATTACACTTTAAAATATGTACACTGGAGAAACTAATACATTGATAGAATCAGAATCACATTGAGCTGACTGTGTGGCCTCAGTAGCCAAATGCCATAAAAAAAAAAAAAAAAAAAAAAAAAAAAAAAAAAAAAAAAAAAAAAAAAAAAAAAAAAGTTGACGTGGGTGAAGCAACGGGAAAATGTTAGTGTGTGTTTATAAAGTAGTTTAAGGCTTAGAGATGAGAGTAAATAATTAAAAAAAAAAATACAAGATACTGAACGACGTCAAGAAATTAGAATGTAAATTAGAGCGGTTCGGGTATTTTAGAAGCATGGTAACCACCAACGGTTCGGGAGGACGGCAGTTCGAATCCCCGTTCGGGTATCCAGATTTGGGTTTTCCATGGTTTCCCAAATCACTCCAGGCAAATGCCGGGATGCTTCCTTCAAAAGGCCATGGCCGAATTCCTTCCAATTCCTTACCCCCCATCCTTTCCCATCTTTAAAGACCTCGCTGTTAGAGAGACGTTAAGCATATATAAAAAAAAAAAAAAAAAAAAAAAACCACCAACGGAAAAATGAAGGAAGAAAGAGGGCAGAGAATAATGAAGATTGGACAAATGTATCATCAGGAGGTGAAACGTAGGGAAGGAAGTCAAAATTTTGCACTATGAAGTATATTACCGGCCAATACTAACCTATGCCTCTGAAACCTGGACTTAGGTTTCTGGGAAGAATAGAGAACGTCACAAGGAAAGATAAAATCAGAAATGACATCAGGGAGAGATTACCAGTTGAAGCAATGAAAGATATGTTAATAAAAATAAGACTGCAGTTGCTGGGGCATATTATGAAAATGGAGGAGGATAGAATGTTGAAGTTAACACTCCTGAACAGTGGGAAGTAAAGGAGACCAATATGAAGAACTCGTTTAAAGGCGCATTCCCACGATCCCTTGTAAACGAAGGCGAGACGGGACGGGACGCCATGGGAACAGGGCCGCCTCTGCTAGCGGAGACGAGACGCAGCTACCCACTCTGAGTCGGTAAACATCACAGGCGTGTGTAGCGGTGCGCTGTTGCCATCGGTTTGCAGCAGCGGTGCGCACCCCTTCTGTTGCTGTAAAGTGCTCTGTGCCAAACGACACTAGGCAACGTGGTGGGGAGGTGGCGGCGATGTAAGCTAGGACTAACCTGCTGGCGGCGCTCGTCCCTACACTTCGGCTAATGAGGTCCCCGTCCCGTCCCGCCTTCGTTACAAGAGATCGTGGGAAACGCGGCTTAAAACTTACAGGTGAAGGGAGTTGTTTGGAGGCAAGTAATAGAGGGAAAACCTTGGAGTGACTGCTAGGCATGGAAGAGGATGTGTTGAACAAGCGCAAAAGCGGAAGTCTAACAATGACGATAATGCTTTCATTGTGTTGTCAACGACCCATCGGCGGCCTCAACATCGTTATACTATGGAGCAAACACCATTAAGCCGTCATTACATACGTATTGTGGAGTGTTTTGGGACATAGCTCTGGCTTTGAACATTTATCGTTGGTTGGGTTTTGAGGCGTGTTTTGTGTAATCACGTTAATAGATTCAGATTTTCTTGTCGTTGGGCAGTGATGAGAAGGTCAGCAGTGAGGTTAGATACCGCGTGAGTCAGCTGTGGTCGTTGCCCACGCCATTCCGGTGTCCGGCCTTCGACGCCCCCGCAGGGCGAACTGTGGCGCCAAAACACAGCGCGGGAGAACTCGCGGTTGGTCAAGGCGGTCCGCTCAGTTAGAGCTGCAATAAACTACGGGGGCCACACGACATACACCAGGGACTCTACTCTGCCGGGAAAAAGCTGAATCTTAATAGCTAGCCCACAAAATCGCACAAGGAACAGCGGGATTCTTCTATTAAATTCAGAAAGATTAAGCAACTAATGTAAATACTGTATTCCTTTTCAGATGTAATATTTCTCACGGCGAGGTCGTTCAGATTGCTTACTTTTCAAAAAATCTTGTTGTTGTTGTTTTTGTTGTTGTTGTTTTTGTTGTTTTTGTTGTTGTTTTTGTTGTTGTTTTTGTTGTTGTTTTCGTCGTCGTCGTCGTCGTCGTCGTCATTGTTGTTGTTGTTGTTGTTGTTGTTGTTGTTGATGTTGTTGTTTCTGTTGTTGTTGTTGTTTTTGTTGTTGTTATTTCTGTTGTTGTTGTTGCTGTTGTTGTTTTTTTTTGTTTTTTTTGCAGCCGTCAGAGTAGGATTGATACTTTTTTCCGGAATTTCTTGCTGCGCCATCAACTTTAATAAAATACGCTGAACCTGGAGGTTGGACGTCAACTCTATAACTCGGAAACCTTCGGATAATCTGGTGACATCCGAACTGTTTTTTTAAATTATAATTTAATTTATTTGCTTCCTCCGGGGGGAATTTTTTCTATACACATACATTTTTCTCCTTTCCTTTTCCTATTGGTTTTTCCCTCTATTAATTTCAACTTTAAATTCTTTTAATGTTTTTGGTGAATTATTTATCATCTCTTTGGGTAATTTATTTCAATCTCTGACCACCTTCTTCCCCACGAAAGAAAGAAAATCTTCCCACATCCTTATACCTGATTTTTTTTTTTTTTTTTTAACTGCTTAACCTCTCTTAACAGCGAGATCTTTAGAGACGGGAAAGAATTGGGGAGGGGGGACAAGGAATGGGAAGGAATTAGGCCATGGCCTTTTGAAGGAAGCATCCCGGCATTCGCCTGGAGTGATTTGGGAAATCATGGAAAACCCAAATCTGGATGCCCGGACGGGGATTTGAACCGCTATCCTCCCGAATGCGAGGCCAGAACGCTAACCGTTACACCACCACGCTCGGTATTATGCCTGTTATTGAGTGCCAATTTGTAGTCATGGTCACCTTTTCCCTTCCACGCACCTCTCCTAATTCTTCCACCAATATCTTTCCACCCCTCATCACCAATATATTTGTCAGCTTATCTACCCAAGAGCTCAAACTAACAGGTCTACCATTTTCAAACCTACTCGCCTCCCGCTCTTTATGGACCATTGTTACCATGCCACTTTTCGAGTCCGCTGGTAAGCACAAATAAATCTAAATGAAAAACTGCATTGACTTTATTTGCGCTTCTACGATTAAAATAAGAGTAAATTTTAAATAAATAATATAATTTGAATTTATTTGCACTCAAATCGTTAAAAGGAATTGTATAAGGCAATTGTCTGTTACGGAGGTATCTGCACAAAAACACTATTGACAGAATTTTTTTAAAAAATAATGTAAAGCAGAAATTAATACATATACACTGAAGAGCCAAGGAAACTGGTACACCTGCCTAATATCGTGCAACACACCCGCGAGCATCCAGAAGTGCCGCAACACGATGTGGCATGGATTCGACTAATGTCTCAAATAGTGCTGGAGGGAATTGACAGCATGCATCCTGCAGGGCTGTCCATAAATCCTTAAAACTACGAGGGGGTGGAGATCTCTTCTGAACGGCACGTTGCAAGGCATCCCACATATGCTCAATAATATTCATGTCTGTGGAGTTTGGTGGCCAGCGAAGGTGTTTAAACTCAGAAGAGTGTTCCTGGAGCCACTCTGTAGCAATTCTGGACGTGTGGGGAGTCGCATTGTCCTGCTGGAATTGCCCAAGTCCGTCGGAATGCACAATGGACATGAATGGATGCAGGTGATCAGCCAGGATGCGTACGTACGTGTCACCTGTCAGAGTCGTATCTATGTCACTCCAACTGCATATGCCCCACACCATTACAGAGCCTCCACCAGCTTGAACAGTCCTCTGCTGACAAGCAGGGTCCATGAATTCATGAGGTTGTCTCCATACCCGTACACGTCCATCCGCTCGATACAATTCGAAACGAGACTCGTCAGACCAGGCAACATGTTTCCAATCATCAACAGTCCAATGTCGGTGTGGACGGGCCCAGGCGAGGCGTAAAGCTTTGTGTCGTGCACTCAGCAAGGGTACACGAGTTGGCCTTCGGCTCCGAAAGCCCATATCAATGATGTTTCGTTGAATGGTTCGCACGCTGACACTTATTGATGGCCCAGCATTGAAATTCGCAGCAATTTGCGGAAGGGTTGCACTTCTGTCACGTTGAACGGTTCTCTTTAGTCGTCGTTGGTCCGGTTCTTACAGGATATTTTTCCTGCCACAGCGGTGTCGGAGATCTGATGTTTTACCGGATTCTCGATATTCACGGTGCACTCGTGAAATGGTTGTACGGGAACATCCCCGCTGTGTCCCATCTCTCGTGCGCCGACTATGACACCACGTTCAAACTCACTTAAATCGTGATAACCTATCATTGTAGCAGCAGTAACCGATCTAACGCCTGCGCCAGACACGTGTCTTCTTATATAGACGTTGCCGTCCGCAATGCCGTACTCTGAGTGTTTACATATCTATATGTTTGGATATGCATGCCTATACCAGTTTCTTTGGCTCTTCGGTGTATATATAACAGTTATTAGAACCAGGTCGCAACATAACCTAAGATTTTTTTTGATTGCTGATAAGAAACAGGGAAGTTTATTAAAAACTCCCAAGACAGTTTACACCAAACGTATATAATCACGAAATATATCAATCAAATAAATAATGGTTATTTTTTAAAAATATCTTACTTAGAAAAATTTTCATAACAATAAAAATTTCCGTCATTTAAAGTCAAATACAGTTACTTAAAAACATCCTAGCCAAATACTCTGAGAATCTAATCAGAGAAAGTTTGCTCATATCACGAAAAATGTCAGTAAAAAATATCGTTATTCATTTTCCCTTAGGAACTATTCCAAAACAAATTTCAACTACCACCATAGGTGATACCCGTCATTTTTGATGGATATTTAAACTAAAACGGTATTTCATTAAAAAATTTCGTAAAGGTATTTGTATTATGACAACCTAAAGGTCACTAATAGGCTTATTGATAAGAACAGTAATAAAACGTTACACAAAAGCTTCAGGTTTACTAGTTAATATGCTGACATATACAATAAATATCTTGTAATTATATCTCGTAATTAACTGCACTAAATCGCAACCAATAATCTAACTATAACCAACGGAATAGGGGTTATAAGAATGGAGATAAGTAGGGAAGCGATTAGGGACACATTAAAAGAGGAAAAGATACAAGGCTAAGATGATATGGGCATGTTAAGAGAATGAGGTAGCAGAGAATATCGAGGGAAAGACATGAAATGAAGTTACAAGACCAAGGGATAGATGGCTTAGAGGAGGATTTGAATGGACTGGATCAAGACGGTGATGGAAAGTTGGTGGGAAGAGAGAAGAAAAAGAAGAGACTTGTGTACAAAGCAGGCCCAGCCAGCGACTGGAAATTGGTAATGTTCCTGGATAGGGTCTCTGTGAGGAAAAAAAAAATAGAAATATGCAATATGACCATAAAGAATGGTAAATATGACCTAAAAAGAACAAAATATGACCAAACATTTAAATTTACTGTACATCGAAACATGCTAAATTATACATCATTTATTTTATCTAGTTGTGTTGCTTTTATGTAGATAGCTTAGTTTGCTTCCGTGCACTCGCTGCACCATTGGGAAATTAAATTTAAAATCATGTTATTGAAGTCTCTTTAATCTCGTGAAATTTACAGATACTCTACTAAAACACTCCTCTTCAAATTCCTTTATATAACTCCATAATTTCGCATTTTCAGAAAATTTGTTGTCGGCATGGTGGTACTCACTGATTCACTGCAGATTTAAGGATGATTGAGGATTATTTTCAAAAGTATTGGCGGCAGTGAGATACTGATTAATGCGGATCAACACAGGCATGCTGCTGATGCATTGTCGACATTAAAAGGCGGGCGGAACATTAACAATAATGAATAACTTTAATTCTTGACTGGCGAATTCTGACCAATTCAGAGACAATTAGTTTTGGTTTTTCTTCCAATTTTTAATAGGAATACAGTTCAGTGAATAATTATCTTTAATTTCTTCACATCTATAACTTCTAGTGGGTTCCTGGTCTATTAAAAAATTACCAGATTTTCCTCAAAATATGAACATATGATCATAAATACTATCGTAGTGTGACAAATATTTGTAAAATAGCATGAATAGGCATTTATATGCCGTATAAAATAGATTTAAATTCAATCAGAAATATTTAATCAGTATTTCAGCTCAAAAATAAGGCAGGGGAAAAATGTCATAAAGATTGGAACTCTAATCATTAACAATACACACAATCAAAATAATTACAAACGAATTGTAATAGTGAATAAGTTCTCGAATAGCCGTATAACAATTCAATATGCGTGGAGTTCATTAATGATGGGGGAAAGATATCGTTCCGCTACCAATTGTCTCACTGTACTTGAGGGTCCACCAACGTGCGCAGGAACCCAACTCGTACCTCCCCGAACCCTGAACCAAAACGGAAAAGCAGCTGTCGAGATGTGTTGGTACGAAGCTTTGAACACTTGTACGAGATAGCGGGGTGATGTCAACAAGCGAACAAACAGTCTTTGAGGCGGAATCAACACACGCGTTCATACGGGAAAGCGAGGAGTTATGTCAGCATCCGCTATGTTTAAGAACGATATACTTTTGCTCGTGTTCTGCCATCAATACCATCAAACATACATCTCCATGCGTACCGACAGTTGGGGTTAGTCTAACGAGTGTATTTACCCTTTTCACAGACAGAAATAATGATAAATGTGATTTTATATGCTCTCCGCATGTTGAAACTTCTCTTGTTGGGTATATTGTTTGTTTAGAGCAAAAATGGCATGAATAAATTACTGATTTCGGGCTGAATTCAGCTGGAACGTTTATTCGAAAATGATAATAAGCGTGAAAATTTTATAATGATTCAGGTGTTGGTATTTATACGAGTGCTTTTTGAAACTTGAATCTTTTGGGCAGTTGTTTCCGGTAATAATGATTATCTCCACTGACCTATGACCCTACATAATAAACACGCGCCTTACTACTAGAAAAAAAAGGCAAACGTATCATTTTTAACCTGAAAATCAGTTGTGCCAACGTGTCGAATTAAGTTCAGTTTTGCTGTCTCAGACAGTCATCTTTTCTCAGTTCTTTTTGGAACCACTTGTTGCACATTTATCGCCATTTTCTTCTAATTGGTATCCATTATATCATAAACTCTGCTTTCCCATTCTGTTGTTGCATTTGTTTCTTTTCTACCACACTTACCTCTTTGTGTCCTGATTGCGTTACATACAATTCTTTCGATTCTCGATTTTATTGCTTCTTGTCTTCGGGAACATACTTGCACCCACGTATGTTGCCTCCATTGTTTTAACTTGTAATAGCTCACATTAAGTAATTTTTTTTTTTTTATTTATCTCACATTTATACAGCCTAATATCTAGATACTAAATTAGGCCCTATTACATACATTTTTTTAAAATTGATTAAGGGTTCCGCCAGTGTCGCTGGTTTCATTACTGGTTAATTTGGCCTTTCAGCTGTGTGGATTACCGGATAGCTTCCACAGTCTCCCGTCCCCGCGAAGAGGCAGGCCAAACCTGTTTTCTGGCGAAACCATGTTAACAGTTTACAATTTTACAGTCTAAGAAAGTTTTATGTAAGCAATTAGCATATTTTTCCGCTTCACTTAGCTAATTGGTAACTGATACGAAATGATAAATTATTAAATATTAAACAATATGCGTTTCAGATGAGTCAGTTAGTAAATGGATTACAATATTTACATTGGTAGTTATTTGACAATTACAGTGCGAGCTTACAGTTGTTTGTCGGTTAGTGAATACATGATCATATTACATCAGGTTGTATTACAATGAATTTCTAACAACAATTTTTAAGATACAGATCTACTGGGATTTACAATACATGCGTTATTATTTTCACAGTTTCTACATGCCTACATTAGTACTACCTGCTTTGCTTTTACAGCCTTGAACCAGTTCGTGTGTTATCGAAATTCCGTTGCTATTAATTTGTGACTTGTTTTTTGAAATGTATTTTTTTTTTTGTAACTATATTAAGGTATGGTAACATTCCATATCTTTGCTCAATGCCATTGGGCAATTTTTATGCCTTTTAGTAATACAAACACTGGCCATTTTTTATTTGCGTCAGTTTGTGCTCAATACGCACGCGGCCTGTCAGGCATTAACCTCGCTGGCTAGATGCTGTATCGGCACTGCTGACCACTGTAAATTCCGTGGCAAACACGACCTGGCTCCGGCTTTGTAAACATTTACAGTTCTTTGCCTATCAATTACATGATGTTTACGTTGTAGTACGCCAGCTAAGGACGCTACATCTTGGAAGGATATAACTGTTATTATTATTATTTACATCTTTCTGTATTCACCACACTATTCCTTCCACCGTTATTATCCCGGAAACAGTAAACCATTCCTGGTCCGTCTGGCATTTCCAGCCGAACCGGATTGGTTGACCCGTCGGGATCACTTCCGGTTACCGGAAGTTCTCGCACTATTCTGTTAACTACAATGCAACATTAAGTAATTGTGACTCGTTTCACTAAAATCGTATTTTGTACTTTAGGTTTTAAAGTTAACTTTTTCTCGCATTATAAGGCACTGATAGAAGGCAGCCTTATGAATGAACGTTTTGTAACAAACCTATCAACGAACCGATTCCATTACATGTTCCATTTTTCATGAACTAGAGATAAAAAATATTAGTAGCGTCTACAAAAGTTGGAAGATGCGTATGTCAGGTGTTAAGCTGTTGACGGACTTGTAAACTTCTTGGAAGAATGGGCAGATGTGACATAATGAAGGGAACGCCAAGCAGCGGTATCTGTATTTTTTTTATATATATTTATAAAAGAAGATCTCTCATTTTTAGGAAATCATGTCGGAAATAAGAAAGCTGAAAAAACATAAAGTGGCTGGTGTAGATAATATTACTACAGATATCTTAAAGATAGCCGGATGTGACATTGTACCTTATCTGGAAATATTATTTAAATTGAGTCTGGATACTTGCTGCTTACCACAGGACTGGCAATAGTAATACCAGTACATAAAGTAGGGGTGAGAAATAGAGTTGAGAATTACAGGCCAATCAGTTTGTCATCAGTGGTAGATAAATTAATGGAAAGATTGATATGCAACCACATCAGAAATATATGTGTGGAACGTAAGTGGTTTTCAAGCAGGCAACATGGGTTCAGGCAAGGATATTCATGTGAATCTCAGTTGGTGGGATATGTGCAAGATATTTCAGATGAAATGGACAAGGGAGGCCAAATTGATATTGTAGCACTAGATCTGTCAAAGGCGTTTGACAGAGTAAGCCATAAAATGGTAGTAAATAAGGTAAAAACCATTGAAGTGGATGAGAAAGTGAGTTGCTGGGTAGAAGAATTCTTAAAAGGTAGAAAACAGAAAGTTAGGGTGGGAAATGCGGTATCAAAGGAAGTGGAAGTAAAAATGGGTGTGCCACAGGGTAGCGTATTGGGACCATTGCTATTCATTATTCTAATGAATAATTGTGTTGATTGTTTACTATCTGAAATTAGATTGTTTGCAGATGACATAATGCTGTATAAAAGAATCAAAACGATAGAGGATTGTAAACAGTTGCAGGGTGATCTGGACAGGATATCTAGTTGGGTTGGTTAACATGGAATGAAGATAAATGCAAAGCAGAGTCAGCTTATTAGATACACAAATAAAAAACAAAAGGTTAATTATGAATATAAGGTGGGGAAAGAATTGCTTGCTGAAGACTTGAAATGTAAATATCTTGGCATTACTTTTGATAACAAGCTTAACTGGGCTGGACACATTGGACAGGTGGTAGGAAAAGTTTTCAAAGTTCTGCACTTGTTGGAGAGAGTGATGAGGGGATGTACGGGAGAAGTCAAGGAATTGGGTTACAAAACTTTGGTCAGTCCATTGCTCGAATATGGTAGTATAGTATGGGACCTTCATTTTACGTATCAAATACAGCAGTTGGAGAGGGTGCAAAGAAGGGCTAGATTTGTTTCTGGAAATTATCGCAGAATGCAATCAGTGACGGATATGATAAAGGAGCTGAAATGGGATTCATTGCAAGACAGGAGGAGGATGAGGAGGGTCATGGGAGTGTACATGGCATATACTGGCGATGAGGTATGGAAAGATATTGTAGTAGGTATGAAAATTGCATGGAAGGGAAAAGATGACCATGACCACAAGCTTGCACTCGAGTTCAGGCACAAGGGTGTGGGAAGATTCTCTTTTTTAGGTAAGGGTGTCAGGGATTGGAATGAGTTACCAAGAGAAATGATGAATAATTTACCGAAAACTTTGAAAGAATTTAAAGATAAAATTTGTAGAGGGCAAATGTAGGTGGGTGCAGGATAGGGGGAAGATGGGTGTGTAGGGAAATTGCCACCGGAGCCTGTGCTCCATTGCAATTAAATTAAATTAAATTAAAATTTCAGGAACTGAACCCGTGCGTGTCTGGGAGACTAGGCGTCATCGCTCGTTATAATGCTTAGCAGTTGATCTGCAGCCAGTTTTTCGTTGTGGGCGCCATTTACAGACGGTTAAAACGGAGCAGTCGAAAGGAAGCTGACTCAGTCGATTTTCCCTCGCGCGGGCTCTCTTTTTATTGGAGGGGCAGCCTGGCTGCGAACCCACGCACCGCCAAGTCCAGGACAAAAAACCGGACGGGTGTCAAGCTGGAATTATGACGTCCACCGTAGCAAGGGCGAGCGCTAGTCCCAGGAACCACGCTAAAACTAACTCCAAATTCCTTATCGTATGATTTTTTTCATTTCCTTCAGGAATATCTGTGTATCCTATATGCTACCAAAACTGCATCAAAGTGCAGCAATGATACTATATAGGCCTCGTCGTCGGAGTCATTAGAGGCGAGTAAAGACTGAGGGCAAGGAACGAGAAACGGAAAGGAATTCTTCGGTCATTGCGTTTTGAAGGAACCATCCCAGCATTCGCCTGGAGAGATTTAGGGAAACCATGGAAAATCCAAATCTGAGTTGCCATACGGGTATTAGAACGGGAGACATATTCAAAGGATTCTGTTATTTCGAAACCCGATGCGATGAAGAGGTCAAAACTAGACTCTCTCGGGCAATAAGGGCACGGTTGAAAACGGAAAACTTTTGGATATCAAACACTAAACCAGAATTCAGTCACAACTGATTGTACTGAGCTTCATGGAATGAAGCTTGGACTCTGGAAATACATCTGACACTAAAATTTGAAACATTATAAATGTGGTGCAGGCATATGTTGAAAATTCAACAGACAAATAAGGTACGAAGTTAGCATTTTTTGTTATCGAAATTATCAATTAGGAAAGAAGTTCGTGGAAGAATGATTTTATTTATCTATTTATCGTGCACCAATACGTGCTGCATATATGAGTCGTTACATAATTAAAAATGACAAGTGAGAGAAATTCAAGTAAAAGACAAAATTAAGATTAAAAATAAAATCCATCTATACAATTGTATGAATCTGTAGCGGAGCAATGTGTTTGCTCCGAAATCACAACTGTTCAACAGATTTTTATAGATTTGTAACGAGGGCCGGCGCTAGGAATTTCGAGCTCGGGGGTAAAATGTGCGACCTTTTTTTTTTTTTACCTCTACAAACTGGCCGAGCGACAATGGGACGATTCTTGGCTTCGAGGCCTGGGGGCCACTACAGCCGGTGATCAGGGCCACCCCTCCCCCCCAATCAGTCGGCGGGCCCGGGTACATTTGACCCGCTTATCCTCCCATCCCCCCCTAACGCCAGCCCTGTATGTAACAGTTTTTTTTTTTTTTTTTTTTTTTTTTTTTTTTTTTTTTTTTTTTTTTTTTTTTTAAATATGGCCTTCGGTCTTTGCGACCATTTAGCCAGCTCGATTTTTTTTTTTTTTGTATCAACTGTTGTATCAGGCATTAATCATGATATTGTAGACACTACAGTAAGGACATCACAAGACGAACACAACACTTAATTAAAACCACCCATGCCCGCGGCCGGACTCGAAACGGCGGCCCTTACAATGCGAGGCCAGCGTGCTAGCCCCTACACTGCCAGGGCCGGCTATGTAACAGTTTAAAAGCTTAAAATCTTATCTGGAACACAAAGCTTTAGTATTTATAGTCTTGGATAACTTGGAAACAACTGAACCGATTTTGATGGAGCTTTGCCTGTCTGGAATCTTAGACTCTAATTTAAACATATAGGTATATAATATTACACTACGTCTTCTGGATCCGTAGCAGAAAATCAAAATGTTTTATAAACATAAAACTTTTTACAAATAATCTGGCATAACTTAAACATCACTGAGAAAATTCTGACGGGATTTTCCACAGTTTGAAAGTTTAGGGTCGCTCCCAAAATTTGAAACCTATTTCATCCTGTTTCCTTGATTGGGAACGGAGTACGAAAACTGATATCTGATCAGGATAGTAATAAAGCTCAACTCTCACCTAGGTGATTTTATCGTTTTACTTGAGCAAAGCTAATACTCCTAAATACCTGTTTAACTAACGTAATAAGATGTACACCAAAATATGATTGGGCAGCGAGCCCACAAATTTTAAAAATTATAGTCCCTACTCTATTTCGGGGTTGGATCACGTAACAAATATAAAGACAGTGATTTAGACGTATCTGAACATTAAGTACGAAATTAAACTATCTATACTGTGCAAGAGCCGAAAGATGGGCAATGTGCACTATTGGTTTACTTATTAGTGGGGGAGGGGGAGGAACATGGGCGGATCCAGGATTTTGATTTTGTGGGGGGGCTTGAGCGGACTTTGGTTTGGGGGGGGGGCTTGGCTTGAGTGAATTTTGGTTCAGAGGGCTTGCGTTCAGTGGATTTTGGTTTTGGGGTGGGGGGGGGGTTTGAGTCGGGAAAAAGGTAGTATTTATAGCCTCCTCGGGCCTCAAATCCGTAGAGCTAAAAAAAAAAAAGTCTCAAAACTACAATGTCAGGGGTGGACCTAGATACGTTGGGGGGGGGGGCTTGAGCCCCCTAGCCCCCCCCCCTGGATCCGCCCGTGCGGGGGAAAGACGAGGAAAGGAACTTTAGAGGCAGACAAAGATTAGAATATATGGAGCAGATATCTGGGGATGTAGAGTGTAACAGATATGTTGAGATTATGATATTATCCCAGTATAAAAAGAGATGGAAGCTGCATCAAACTAGTCGAAAGAGTGATGTAGAGAGAGAGAAGAAAATATCGGTTTATAGGCATCATCCTCACCTGGATTTTCTTTAAATTGGAAAAGTGATGTAGTTCTAAATTTTAGATTACTCGAGAAGAAATGACTGCGAATATACAATTTTCTTGCTATCCAGCAGCAGTTGTTCTATACTGCAGTTGTTTTCTGCTTTTGTCGTTTTCTGTCTGAGAAGGTACGGGGACTTCCTTTCAATCCAGTCACTAAAATTAAGACATCACCTTCCGCAGATTTCTCCGTATTTATTGCACTAAAATTTATCGGCAAAATTCACGTTTGGAATTGACAAACGATAGTAAGGCAGCAAATTTAATGAGGCATTGACGACGGAGTGTGTGAAGTGGGCTGCTTTGAAGTGAACGAGAATGGGCAGCTTCTGTGGGAATTGAGAAAAACTTGTGTTTACACCGTTCGTGAACCTGGAGGACAGACACTACAGACCAGGGGTGGCCAACCCAAATGATCTTGCTGGCCACGCATATAAAATTGTATATCCCCATATTGGAATTAGACCCACTATACACATTTTTTTGGAGTGAATATAATTGAATTATTCTGCGAACTCATAATTGTAAACTCATAAATAAAACAGGTGATATCTGTCATATGTTCGCAAGATAATTATTTTAAAATCACAGTTATTTTTTTCTCATAATTTCGACAGTTAATTTTTGAATATATGGTTGCACAAATACTGTATTTTCACTACTTGGGTCATTATGAAATAAGTATAGTTTGTAAAAGTGTGATGAATCTCGCGGGCCGCATGTGGCCCGCGGGCAGCGGGTTGGGCACCCCTGCTGTAGACTATGTTGCTGCAGCACGGTGGACAGGTGGTGGTGTTGAGCTGGCACCTGGCTGGCACCCGCTGGCACCGCACCTGGCAGGAAGAAAGGTCAAGCTTCGGTCGAACAGAATTGAACTTGATGGTTACACCAGCGCAGCCGAATATTGCTGCATTCTCCTATGAATGAAGCTTTCCAAAATCCTACTAGAAAGATTTTATTCAGTCAGAAATTGGAACGCTATGATGATGAACGTGGACCCTGACGTGACTGGTGATTTGACTTCGGCAGGATGAAAACGAGGATAGGGAATCTCAACGCAGAATAGCGGTCCAGAAAACCTACTGTGTCAGCCGAGTGACCAACTTTAGTGAATGGCGGTGTCCAACTGTTGTTGGAATGTTTGATTCCTCCTCAGGCTTCTATCATCATCGCTTCATGCATCGTTTCCTCTTTTTCCTGTGTGATTGTCTCCGCTGACCTACATACCGAATTTCGCCGTTTAAATTTATATTCCCACTTTTTAAATGCGCATCTTGAAACGCCATCCTTCCCCAATGTTACCTGCATATCCTCATGAATGTCCTTTGGTTATATCTTTCGTACACAAACAATTAATCACAGTACGGATTTCTTACCGAGCGTGGTGGGTGAGCGGTTAACGTTATGGCCTCGCATTCGGGAGGACGCCGGTTCGAATCCCCGTACGGGCATCCAGATTTAGGATTTCCATGGTTTCCCCAAATCGCCCCAGGCAAATGCCGGGATGCTTCCTTCAAAAAGGCCATGGCTGAAATCCTTCCCGTTCTTTGTCCCCAGTCCCATCCCGTCTCTAATGACCTCGATGTCGACGAGGCGTAAAGACATGTAAAAAAAATTATTTCTTTCTTCTCAGTTCCATATTAAATTTACTCTTCACCCCCACTTCGGTATTGTGATAAAATAAAGATTAGTTCTAGAATGTTGTAATTCGGCCATTTTTCTAGAATGCTACCCAAATGTGTACTCAAGTATTAATATTGATGAAAACGTTGATGAATCTCTTTACGCAGACGAGAGAAAGAAAGGTGGGATATAATTTTCGCTCTCGTGTAAAAATATTACGAGAGAATCATATTAGTCGTCGTTTAACGTACAATAGAAGAAGAAAATTTTACTCTCTTTGGTAGGAGGATCCAGAGAAATCAATAAATGGTTAAATAATATATTCCACTAGTAACGATCAGGGCCGGCGTTAGGGGGGGGGGAGGGGGTAAGCGGGTCAAAAGTACCCGGGCCCGCCAGCTGATGGGGGGCCCCGATCACCGACTGTAGGGGCCCTCAGGCCGCGAAACCTAGAATCCGCCCATTGTCGCCTGGTTTGTAGAGCTAAAAAAAAAAAAAAGGTCGCCCATTTTACCACGGGCCCGAAATTCCTAGCGCCGGCCCTGGTAACGAGAGACGGTTTGTATAGTAATTCATATGTGATATACCAAGTAAGCAAAAGCTAAGACGACTTGTGGCAGAGGTTGACATTCATAGCCTTTCATTCATAAAGGCCGCGGTTGATTCCTTGCCGATTTCAACGCCTTCATCGTTGACGGAACATGAGATTCTAATTAAAAAAGAAACTCTGACGATACAAATAATTTAAAACAAATGTATTATGTTCAAATGGTAAAATACATTTACATCGCAAAGGCAAATGCACAACAACAATTACCAGTTCTTACTTTGCCTACTTAATTATTTCAACTACGAGGTTAGGAACGTTTGAAATTTAGTGAAAAATACGACTACTCCTATTTGATTATGGACTGTAGACCGTCAGCATCATTTTTAATCAGATCGCCTTGAACATTTTTCCAGCCCGCGAGATTCATCACTTATAAAATATATTTATTTTACAGTGGCCAAAATAGTGAAAACCAATGTATTAAAAAAATACATTATTTCTGCATCCATATTCCATATATACAAAATTTATTTTGTTTATATATTTCATTTTTAGTGTTACATATTTCCTTACAATGTGCGTTTAGTATCATTATTATTATATTATCTATGTTTACTAATAGTAAACACAATAATAATATCTCATTATGTTTCAGTTTTTCACATCAAAAAAATGTCTATTGTGGGTCTAAATCTAATATGGGAGATATGATGTTACATGTTATGATGCATTTCCAAAGTGGCCCGAAAGATCATTTTGATTGGCCACCCCTGGTTTTCGGCGCGGGTGATTTTAACTTTTTGCAGAGTTAATTTCGTTTATGATTCTATATTGAAAGGGAATTCGGCAGCTGACAAGTGGAGAGTTAGTCCAGTGGCAATAGAAAGTAAGTTTTCTCAACAGGCATCAAATTAGCATTATGTCGCGGATTCGTTTTCAAGCTAGTTCCAATCGATGCTGTTTAATTTTGCCTCATTGCCCGCGGCTATATTCAATAGAGAAAGAAACAGCTTGCAATACTTATCGGTAACGGATACCCTCCAATGTGTGTTAATAACAGATATCTGATCCCGGAATTCAAATTAGTGATGTGTCAACTCTTAGTACATCGCTCATTGCAGATGACTAAATTATTATGCAAGACTAAAATGGAGTAGCAAATGTGCAGCCAAATATGACTCCTATGGTATCACCTCCATTACCACCACAACCATGACTTGAAACTCCAATCACTGATGTATAGAATCGCCAAATGACATGACTAACTCAATACATTTTACCCAAGTAACTTCTCGTTTAGAATGCAAACAGAAAATTGAATAACAATAAAAACTTTAATATAAAACTAGACGACCCATGCGAAAATTTCGCGAAAAAAAAAATCGGTGAAAAGTGAGGTTGAATATGATGTCACTAAAGCTGAGTCATTACTCGTCATACTCCTACTTCATTTATCGATTTTGGTTGTATATACAGGGAGATAAATGGCTAGAGACACAAAAAACAGATTTTAGAAAAATTGTCATTTTTGCCCTTTAAGGGTCGAATTACGAAAAATTCATATCTTAAATTATAATGTTACCACGGCGGAGACCTTAATCTTTAGTATGATACCTCATTTATCTATATCGGTTGGATATCAAGTGAGATAAATGGCACGTGACACAAAAATGCGTTATAGAAGCATATATACTTTTTCCATTTTAGGGGTGGAATTCCAAAAACATTCTTTCTTAAAATATGATGTTACCAAATCTGAGACATTACTCCTCATAATCTTACTTGATTTTTCGATTTTGGTTAGATATCCAATGAGATAAATTGCTTAAGACACAAAAAATGAATTTTAGAAAAATTACAATTTTTGCCCTTTAAGGGTCGAATTACGAAAAACTCCTTTCTTAAAATATAATGTTACCATGGCGGAGACCTTATTATTTAATATGATACCTCATTTATCTATATCGGTTAGATATTAAGGGAGATAAATCGCTCGTGACACAAAAATGCGTTATAGAAAAATTTATACTTTTTCCCTTTAATGGTTGAATTCCAAAACAATTATTTCTTAAAATATGATTTCACAAAACTGAGACATTACTCCTCATATTCCTACCTCATTTATCGATTTTGGTTAGATATCGAGGGAGATAAATGGCTCGAGATAAAAAAACACGCATTTTAGAAAAAGTGACATTTTTGCCCTATAAGGGTCGAATTACGAAAAATTCCTTTCTTAAATATAATGTTACCATGGCGGAGACCTTATTATTTAATATGATACCTCATTTATCTATATCGGTTAGATATTAAGGGAGATAAATCGCTCGTGACACAAAAATGCGCTATAGGAAAATTTATACTTTTTCCCTTTAATGGTTGAATTCCAAAACAATTATTTCTTAAAATATGATTTCACAAAGCTGAGACATTACTCCTCATATTCCTACCTCATTTATCGATTTTGGTTAGATATCGAGGGAGATAAATGGCTCGAGATAAAAAACACGCATTTGAGAAAAAGTGACTTTTTTGCCCTATAAGGGTTGAATTACGAAAAATTCCTTTCTTAAAATATAATGTTACCATGGCGGAGACCTTATTATTTAATATGATACCTCATTTATTTATATCGGTTAGATATTAAGGGAGATAAATCGCTCGTGACACAAAAATGCGTTACAGAAAAATTTATACTTTTTCCCTTTAAGGGTTGAATTCCAAATACATTCTTTCTTAAAATATGATGTCACAAAGCTGAGACATTACTCCTCATAATCCTACCTCATTTATCGATTTTGGTTAGATATCCAGGGAGATAAATGTCTCGAGATACAAAAAACGCATTTTAGAAAAAGTGACATTTTTGCCCTATAAGGGTCGAATTACGAAAATTCCTGTCTAAAAATATAATGTTACCATGGCGGAGACCTTATTCTTTAATATGATACCTCATTTATCTATATCGGTTAGATATTAAGGGAGCTAAATCGCTCGTGACACAAAAACGCATTGCAAAAATATTGATACTTTTGCCCTTTAAGGGTCGAATTCCGGAAAATTTCTGGCTTAATATATGACGTCAGTAAAGCGGAGATCTTAATCTTTAAAACGATGCTTCATAAAACGGTTTCAGATAGGTATCCAGGGAGATAACTGACTCTTAACACTGAAAACAGCATTTTAGAAAAATTTACATTTTTGCCCTTTAAGGGTCGAATTCCGAAAACTTTCTTGCTTAAAATACGATTTAACCAAAGTGGAGACCATAAGCTTTAAAATGATACCTCATTCATTGATTTCGGTTAAGTATGAAGGAAGATATAGGCTTGTGACAAAAAATACCTTATAGAAATAATATATATATGATGGGTATTATTCCCTTATCTTTACACATTCTTTCATAGCTTCGTATAATGCATCAACACCATCTGCAACTATTCTCGAAAATGATAGTTCTTTTCCTCGAAAAAGGTATGGCATGCTAGTAAACGAGTCTCCAATTTTTAGAAATCTTGGATTTACAACGTCTTTCAGTAACTGAAATCGCCTCCCGAAATTGAGTGTTTACTTTATTCACTCTTGAATCAATTAATGATTTTAAAAAATTCTAACTCTACCGTTGTCACTCGCAAATTTTGTTTATTATATGCTAGATGGTTGCATACCTCGTATCTTCCATACTGCATTTTATTAAAATACATCTACCTTATCCACCAACGCACTTTTCGTTCAGGTTTCTAATATACAATGTAGTGCTTCACAGTGAAAGTGGCAGCTACTCGTGCACGTGAAACGTCGAAAAGACAGTGCCTGGATAGTTTGAGTTGCAATGTCGTCAACAGAAACAGCTCGCGCGGCAAATAACCGGTTTGGCGCGCTGGAACATGGCTCGCGCGGCAGCCGCGCATAGTCAATACGCCGCTAAAGAGTACCCGTTGACAAAGTTGCCTCTCGGCTGCGTAGACGTGGCGGTCTGGTTGGAGGAGGGGTAGGCAACAGGAAGGGCTGGTGAGATTAGGAGTGGGGTAGGCGAATATGACCTTGAACCGCCAGTTGAGGGTGAACAGAGTATAGAAAGAATTTAAAGCAGCACATTTTCCGAAAGGGCTCTTCAATATCAACCGAAATATGAATAGCGAGGGATCTGATATTCGGAAGGACGCCGGTTCAATCCCCGCCCGGCCGTCCAGATTTCGGTTTTCTATGGTTTCCCGGAATCACTCCACGCAAATGCCAGGAAGATCGAATTCCTTTCCGTTCCTTGTCCCCATCCCTACCTACCCCTTTCGTAACGACGTATATGACGACGAGTTTTGAAGTCCGAAGCAAATAGTGATATAAGCATATGTTTGGCTCCGCTGCAAATGGCAAAATACGATGCCGAAATAGGTCTATTAATCGTAGATGAAGAAGACAAAGTTACGGGGCTATGTTTTTCAAAATAATAATAATAATAATAATTGGGATCGACTGTTTGGAGATCTTCCAAACTAAAACCGTTCTTTTAATATTTTGGTCTATTTATACTGGCATCACAGAAAAAATACTGACCATATTTGGAATCTGTTTTCATAATTTGAATGCTTAAAGTCTGACAAAATGTGATGTGTGTCGTCTCGCTACGTCAACTAGCAGCCGAGTGGATAATTAAAATCTATTCCGAATATTAAATATTTATATTCTTTGCGTAGTATGGTTCTACGATAAATGTGTCAGACGGGTCTTGTCAACAACAACAGCTTGTTGAATTGAACAATTTCGCCAAACTGAATTTCTTACTCATAGGATTTCGACTTTTCATTTGGTTTTGGTTGGAGATTTTATACATGCTCTTAAATGGCTTTTGATTTTGCTTATGAACTGGATGTTGTATTGTAAGTTTTAAATATCAGTAAAGTAGCCTCAAAACCCGTCAAAAATGACAAGTTGAATGGACTGTTCTTCGATGACGTCACTGAAAGCAAAGGAAATTTATACTAATCAAAGCTTCTTTATTTAAGTGTTATGGCAATCATTTCTTTGCAGTTGCTTTAGTAAGTAAAATTGTTATAGAATAACGCGTGTAACCGCGATTTAGAAGATCATCTATGGCCGTTGTTAGTTCGGCAGCAAAGGCCTGAAGTGTGGCGTCACAGCGTTACAGACCAAGGCTAGCCTTTTATTAGTATTGATTAATGACGAAATTTAGCAACGCGACGAAGATGGTGAGCCTTTCTCTGTTCGACTTGGACGAAGTCGTTGACAAACCTACAACACTATGCCAACATTCTTGGGATACAGTAGAGGGGCAGCTTTCGTAGGAAGAAACTGTATTAATCATTTCTAGATAACAGTTCTAAACCAACCGTCTCGTAATTAATAAAATTTCTCTTAAGGGTTACGCCACTGACAGGTAAAGATGCCGACACGTAGTCCTGGCAGTGGCGAAGTCTCGGGTTAGATTCCCCGTCCGACCATCCAGATTTCACTTTTCCTTGACTATCCCAAATCATTCCAGATAAATTCCGGAACGATTCGTACATAATGGAAATTACCGATTATCGTTCCATGACCACAATTCTCTTCCGGAGGTAACGATATAATGGATAATGAACTGTAAAGCACTAATCAATAGAAAAATCCTTTCAGAACACCCCATGCACGCTAAAAAATTAGCAATTAAGGAATACACAGGAGAACTACAGTAAAAACGACTTACGAAGTGTGAATTTGGATGTGTTGGATGTAGAATGGGTTATTGCACAATCATTATTATCATTGTCATTTATCAGCAAGGCAGGCCCAGCTGATTGGCTGTTCACCGTGCACTAATCCTCAGCCTCTATTATATCATCATCATCAGTGTCATTTGCCAGCCGAGCGAGGCCTCCTCAGTGGAGTAATTAATAACCCTGAAGCGGACGTCCAGTTTCCTCGGCCGACCAATGGCGTAACTGTTACTGCCGGTTACGTCACGATGATTGGCCAGCCGGGCTGCGACACGCTCTGATAGGTTGCGACTGGACTTTCACTTTCTGTACCGCGACCATCCTCACTCAGCTAGGCCTAACGGCCAAGACACGGGAATATCAAACCCAATCAACAGCCAAAGGGACTTGGTTTGTGCCTATACTAACGCTAAACGGATATCACCAGAATGCAGGCCACTGAAATGAAGTTCGAGAGGAGCAGGATTGGATCAACTACACTTGGGAAAGTTGGGTAACGAGCATGTGAGAAAAACATATAATAGAAACATCTACAGGATAGAATTGGAAGGTCAAGACTCCAGTGTTATTCGCACATGAGGAGGGTAAGCAATGGAAGGGTATCAAAGAAAATAGGAATGGAAGAAGCCTCGAGGAAGACCACGGGTCAGTAGGAATGGGAAAGAAAGAATGTGCAAAATAGAAGACAGTAGTGAAACAGCAGAAAATATTGAAGGACAGAAGATGCTGCATAGAACTATGTTCTCAGCCAGAAGATTGAAGATGTCAAGAGCGATTGATTTCGTGTCAGAAACATACACGGTTACACAATAACAAGCATCAAATTGTACTAGACCAAAACTTGGCCACTTCCAGTGCATTTTCCGAGGCCTCGTATAAGTTAACTTCTGTGCAAGGAGGCAAACTTTACTGGGCAGGACACACTGCTCAGGTAATAGGAAAAGGTTTCAAAATTCTGCACTTGTTATACTATTACTATTACTATTACTCCGCGATTCACTAAAACTGTGTGGCGAATGGTACATTACACCTATCCGGGAAGGTAATGGTTTGGAAGGGATATACGGGATATGGCAGGAGGCGCCCAAGGGCTATTGTGAGGAACCATCCAAGCATTCGCCTGGAGCGATCTGGGGAAACCATGGAAAACCCAGATCAGGATGGCCGGAGTACTTTATCGAAAGCTACTCCTGTAGGATTTTATGTTTAGTCGCCCGGTAAATCCTTTCTTTTCCACTCGCTAATCGCTCGTGGAAAAATGAGTACAGAAATGAATCAGTTCTGGCCCTGATTTCTCTTATTTTATTTTCGTGGTCATTTCGGGATATGAATGTTGCTGGTAGCAATATTTTTTTGCTGTCATTCCGAAATACGTCAGTCGAGAATTTTTCAATTAGCTTCTGTCGAGAGCAACGCCTTCGGTGCTCCAGGTCTTCCCAACCTAACTGCTTCAACATCGCACTTACGCTTTCCCTCCAACTATATATACCTGTCACGAATCGGGCGGCTCTTCTTTGGACCATCTCAAATGCCTCCATTAATCCCTTTTGATGGGGACCCCATACAGAGCAACAATATTCTAAGTGAGACCGCACTAGTGACTTGTATGCAATCGATTTAACTTCCGGAGTGCATTGTTTTAAATTACGACCTAGAAATCGAAGCATACGATTTGCTTTCCCAATTACATTCTCGATATGCTCATTCCACGACAAATTATTACGAATTGTTACCCCTAGGTATTTAGCGGAATCTACCGTTCTAAGGACAGTGCCATTGATTGTATATTCAAAGCTAAATGGTGTCACATTTTTACTTACACGCATGATTTGGCACTTTTTAGCGTTTGACTCCAACTGCCAGTCCTGTAGAGAGTGATGAGAGGATTTACGAGAGAAGTAAAGGAATTGGGTTACAATATTTCGGTCAGACCATTGCTTGAATATGGTAGTGTAGTATGGGACCCACATTTTGCATATCAAATACAGGAGTTGGAGATGGTGGGATAAAGGACTGCTAGATTTGTTTCTGAATTACTGCAGAATGCAATCAGTAACAGATGTGATAAAAGAGCTGGAATGGGATTCATTAGAAGACAGGAGGAGGGTGAAGAGGGTCATGGGAGTGTACAAGTCGTATATTTGTGACGAGGTATGGAAAGATATTGGTGTAAGGATTAAAAGTAATGCATGGAAGGGAAAAGATGACCATGACCACAAGCTAGCACTTGATTTCAGATTGTCTTTTTTTGGGTGAAGGTGTCAGGGACTGGAATAAATAAACAAGAGAAATGATGAATAATTAACCAAAAACGTTGAAAGAATTTAAAACTAAAATTTGCAGAGGGCAAATGTAGATGGGTACAGGAAAGGGGGGAGATGGGTGTGTAGGGAAATTACCACCGGAGTGTGTGCTCCATTTCAATTTAATTAAATATTATTATTATATTAGACACAGTCGACAATGGAGCATGTATTGAACAGTTCCGGAGTGATGATGACTTTAATTTAATTTCAGTTTCAATTGAGTACACAATGTCCCAACATCCCCATCTTTCCATGTCACTATTTTTCACCACCCACCTACACGAATTCCTACTTTAAACTTTTTTTTTGACATATTGTCCATTATTTCCGTTGGTAATTTATTCAAATTCCTTACTACCTTACCTGCAAAAGATAAATTTCTCACTCTCTTCAGTCCCAGTACCAGCTTACGATTTTGGTCATCTTTTCCCTTCCATTTATAACTCCTAATCTTTCTACTAATACCCATCCACGCATATCGCGATTATAAACCTTGAACAATTCAAACTCTCTTCGCCTGCCTTCTGTCTTCCAGTGACTCCCAATCCAGCTCCTTCATGACATCGATCATCGATTGCATTTTGTGGTAATTTTCGCAAACCAATCTATCTGCTGTCCACTGCACTCCTTCCAACTTATTAGGTGTCTCGTGGTTTAATCTAATATATAAAATAATTAGTCCACGATCCAGTTTAAAAATTCTAACTTGTTTTTTTTTCAGGTAAAGACATTCGGATTTCAAAGATACTAGTCACATGTATTCATAAACTCCAGCGATTACATTCAACAATTCTCCCAGAGACAATATTACCACACACACTCACACTAAACGCAAAACTGTTCGCTCAAAACTGTCTTTGCCTACGTAAACAGTGTCCATAAAACTGTCTCTGTAAAACTGTCCAAGTAAAAACTGCCTCTGAGTCTATGCCGCTCGCTTTATAAATGTATCATCGAAAGTTCTAGAACATTACAAAGGCTTCTGACAGATATTTCTCGAACTTTAACAATGTTTAAATAATTTAAAACATATTAAAAACAATCAAACTCATTTACAATCATTACGAAATGTTCAGAAATGAAAATTAAAGATACTTAAACACAAAACTATCCACATAAATCATTTTAAACTGTAGTAAATCATCCTTTAAACATCGTATCTCAGCTTAAAACTTGGAATTACAAACATTTAAGCAATCCTTTTACGTAGTTCTGTCCTTAAACATATTAAATGGTATATACATAATTTCTTTTCATAAAACAAAATCCATTTACACTGACAGTAAAATGCAAGACAAATATACAAAATCATTTCCAGTCACACTCTAGCTTGCTTCATAAAACACAATTCCATTTAAAGTCTAGGTTTGAGGACTGTTCCAAACTCCAGAATTTGATACCCATAATTTGGTTCCCACAGCACTCCACCACATTGAAGCAGTCGCCTGGCCAACGTTTAGTTATCCAGTTTCTTTCTCTGGTACACCCCACCATCACTCTCCCCAATAAATGAAGGATTCTGATACCTCTTCCTACCACCTGGCCAATGTGTCCTGCCCAATAGAGTTTACTATCTAACCAGTCTTTTTCCATCGAAATAAACCACTACGGATAGCCTAGAAACAGCCAATCCTATTTCTAATGTCTTGATCTTTCACCTCCCATCACGCCAGTACTTTTTTAGTCCACCGATTGCATCTGACATCTAATTGCTAATGACTATGGCCACTGTTAATCTGTGAGTGAATGCTGGCTAGTGACGTCACCGTAGTTGAGCCATTAGCTATCGAGGTGAGTGGATGAGTGAGTGAGCTTAGAAAATTATAGAGTAGATCATTATTAGTTTAACAAGCAACTGTCGAACTAATGACCCACAATAATCACGTAAATTAAATGAGATTAACGGTTTCATGTAACAAACTAAACGGAATAAATCCGTATGTTTTGATAATATTGTTTGTCTTGTTTGGGTAAATCAGACATAATATGAATTTCCGTAACAGCAGGATTACGGTTTCAATAGCAGCGTTGTGATGATTCTCATTTCAGCTTTCATTTGAGTTTCAAAAGTAGAAATAGACAACACACATTAGCACAAAGCTTACAAGTTTCGCAAACAGATGGCAGTAGTCATACCCTCCGTTATCGTAGGCCATCCTGGGATGACACTGTCCATGGCTCGAAGGAGCTATTTTCTTGTAACGAGAAGAAGTGGAGGCCAGTTTGGGTAGTGATATTTTATCCTTGGTGGTTGCATTTTTCATTAAACGCACCCTTCATTTTGTGAGATTATTCAGATTCATTCTGAGTTATTCAGGGCCGCGGTTTTTTGTGTCGCTTATGAAGTCTTACCGCCAATTGTGGTCTGCGACGAGACTTTCATTTCGTCTTAATGCAACTCTTTGTATACAGCACGGCACCACCTGATATAACATCTCGCAGCTCAACCTCAGTTCCGAAGTTTATTGCTGTTCTATTGTATCACAATTTATAAAAATATAGGAGACGATCCTTTCACAAGGAAAATGGTTCTCTGATGGAGATTTTTATACCGAAGCTTTTGGTGAGCGGTAACGCTAGCGCCTCGCATTCGGGAGGACACGGGTTTAAATACCCGATCGGCCATACAGCTTTTGGCTTTCCTGATTTCCCGAAATCACTCCATGTGAATGCGGAAATGGTTCCTTCAAAATGCCATGATCGAATTCCTTTCCGTTACTTGTCCAAAACCCTCTTCCGCCTGTAATGATTTCCACGTCGACGAGGCGTAAAGTCATAAGGAAAAAAAGGAATCTATTTTTGTTTAGTTAACTATATCTGACTTATAATCAGCAAAATATCAAAAAAGTATATATATATATATACTGCGTTTCATAGGTAAAAATACCATACGTACAAAAATCCTTGCGAATGAATAAGCTCTCTAAAAAGTTATCAGTTTTACGACTGTCAGAAAGAGACTAAGGGAAATGCATGAAAAATTTACAAACGTTTATTGAACTAGTCTATTGCTCAAAATTCGCTGACATAACGGAAAAAAAGAAAATAACATACAATATCTTGTGTCAAGTTACTAAATAACTTAACTTACATAGTCAACAACAATATAAATCCAAAAAATAGTTTGTGTATGTTTGATGTATTGTGATCTTTGGCATCTATCTGATATAAGGTTGCGAAAGGTGTGTTTAAGTTTAGTGTCGTATGATCTTTGGCACCTATCTATTTAGAGCTTGAAAGATATGTTTATCTTTGGTGTAATGTGATCTTTGACACCTATCTGTTTAGATTGTGAAAGGTGTGTTTATCTTTGGTGTAGTGTAATCTATGACGCCTATCTGTTCACTTTACGAATAGATTATTATTTGTCGCTCCGTCAATCGTTCACATAGAGTAAGAAGATCCCAGTTTTTAAGCTAGATCCTAAACTTTCAAACTGTGAAAACAACATTTAGACGGTTTTTTTTTGCATACACTAACAAATCTCATGGCTTACAGATTTATATACGTACTGAAGTGACGAGGAGTATACTGATTTGGGGGGGACTATATTAACATCCTCCTACATAATATGAACGTGATGTGTCCTGTTTGCATGGACGAGGCTCTGGCGACTGGATGATTCCCTGTTTAAGGGCTCACCTACTGCCAGCTAGCAAACTTCTTAGGGAAGGAAGAGGAGACGGGAATAGTCCATGACATTCTCTTGCCCTTAGCCTGGATATGGCACTCAAATGTGGATATATAAGAAATGATCAACGGCACAGACATACGTCTACACTAATATTTTATATGCGAAAGAAACTCTCTCTCTGTGTTTGTTACGTTTTCATGACTAAACGTCTAAACCGATCTTGATTATATTTGCCAAGGAAACACTATCTGTTATTATGAAGGACATAAGATACATTTTTGGGTTATTTCGGGATATTTTGTTATGACATTTTGAAAAATAACCGAACAGTGATAGACAGACGGATAGCGTGTGTAAGTCCATGTAATGTTACATCGGTTACTCAGGCTTTGTTTTCTCTCGCAGTCAGTTTGTGAATAAACCGTTGATAAATTTCGTGTATAGACACAACTTATTAAGCAGTACAGATGTGGATTTGCGCTGCCCCAGACTATTATTTTGTGGTTATATGTAGCTAGCTCACCTGTTTCCAAATCCCAAAGACTATATATCTTAGAAAAGGACAGCAAAACTAAAAACTTTATGTACAAAACAGTACTGACAAAATTTAGATAGCCAACAAAAATATGAAAGAACTATGGTAGGTAGTCTGCCAGGGTTAATATCCCCTACTCCGCAGTTTGTTGCTATTTTTAAATATTTTGCAAATTGGTTATGAGACAGTTTCACTATGGTGATGGTTTCCCCGCGATATTATCCACATTCCGTTCTTTTTGGGACACATGTAACATAACTTACATCTTTCTATATCAAATTATAGCAATAAAATTTTAAATTAATTGATAAAATAATGCCAGTGCGTTATTTTATCAGTTGATTTACTAAGCAACTGCGGAAAAATGGTCTACAACACTGGATAAAATTTTAAGTTCACGTCTAAGAAGTCGCGGATAAAAGATAATATAAAAATGAAACCAGTGGCGTAGGTAGGTTAACAAGGGGCCCGGAGCAAAAAAATATTTTAGGCCCTCAGGCCAGATGGGCGACCTTTTTTTTTTTTTTTAGCTCTACAAAGTCTGAGCTTTAGGGGACCCCTGACCTGAGCGTGGGCCCCCTAAGCTGCGCTTGGGGGCCCCAGTGCACGGCACCGCCTAGCCCTCCGATAGCTGCGCCCCGGAATGAAACATCATTCAAAGAAAGTAAGTTTCGCTTCCAACCAGCGAATTGCATGATTTTTTCTCTTTTTTATCAAGCAGCCCTTTGATTGTGGATTATCTGGCTGCGAAATAGGATGGTTTTTGTGAATCGGGATGGTATTTCGGGGTACGCATTATAAAGGAACCATACCACCATCTGTGTGGAGTGATTTCGTAAACCATGTATACCGAAATTTCGATTGACGTACTTGGAATAGGACCGTGATCCTTTCGATTGCCAGGCATTGGTGTTACCTGTTAATTTTTAATGAGTGCCGTACCATAATTTTAATCACTTGTGGCACGCACTTGTTAGAGGCTGTGGAAGGAGCTGTGAATCTCGCAATGGCTCCCGGGAAATGCTTTACTCTCTCCAGTCACGGTTGTGATCTGGACGGGGAAATCGGAGCTGTGCACGTGTCCTACAACAAAGTGTTCAGTCCGTACAAGTTGCTTTTGCTACCTTGTTCCAATGTAGTTTCTGTCGTGAAATGCGATGCTGACGAGTGCTGACAATAGTCTATTGCCCGTGAAAGCTATTTGTCAAAGGATGTTAAGGCATTGGAGGAAACACCTGTTAAATTAGACATAGTGCATATTATATTTCAAACTGAATAAAATAAATAAACAATGTTACGTATTTATAAAATGACATTAACAGAATCCAAAGAGTGGAGTGTTTATCTTTGTTGCAACGCGATCTTTGGTGGGTAACTCGTAAATATGTGTTTATCTTATATGCAATGTGATCTGTAGCACTTGTCCGTTTTCGTACAAATGAATTATCATTTCTTGTTCCTTTCCCAGATCAAGTACAGACAAAAGTAAGCTTTTAAACTGTGATACCACTATCCAAATTGCTTCGGTAGTTTTCGTGTGATGCCTGGACAAAGGGACAGACATACGCAGGCTGTTATCAGATTAATAAAAGTACAGATTAGTCTCACTTTTGAAAATGTACACGGTTTCTTCAGAATTGCCCAGTCCACACCTAAGTGTCCCTATACCTATAGTCATTCTTTCAGAGTTGTAAATTGGGGGCGCAGTCTGACTTCACCCGTTAACCTACTGTCGTGTTACTTTTCCTCTGGTTATGGTCTATACATCACACTAGACACCTTCACGTTAATGTTGTCTTTTCACTTTCCCCCAGATGTCAACTTTTTCCCATATTATCCACCTGACACCGAATATTGTATTCAACGAAGTAGTATTTGCTAGTAACATTTGGAGATAGTCTGAAATTTGCCTTTCAATTCTTATAGATAGGAAATATTCATTCTTTTTTGACAGTATCCTCCTATATGCCCACATCTCGAAGGCATCCATTCTTCTACAGTCCAGTGCCTTGATGGTTCATATTCGAGTACCATAAAGAAACACTGGAAATACTAAAGCCTTCAGAAGTGTTAGACTGTTATTAACGCGGACAAAAAAATTGGAGCACACAAAAGACATGGTCGGATGTTTAAGTAACTTCGTACCAATACAATCCTTCGGTGGTTATGTACATGATTAGAGTTGCAATTCTCTGTGACTTGTAGACAGGCCACTAGAGTGTATCAGTGTTGTTCGTATTTAAGGCCTTGTTGATTTAGTAGGTGAAGATCAGTTTGGGTTTAGGAAACATCGCGGTACAAGGGAAGCAATTCTGGCTTTAAGATTAATACTTGAAGGGCGTATAAAGAAAAACAAAGATACTTTTTTGGCGTTTGTTGATTTAGAAAAAGCTTTTGATAATGTTAGGTGGGACAAGATATTCAAAATTTTAAATAAATTAGGTCTAAAATATCGAGATAGAAGAATACTTTATAAACTATATAAGAAAACAAGTAGCTATAATAAACTATGAGAGACATGCATCAGTTAAAAAAGGCGTGAGACAAGGTTGTAGTCTATCACCGTTAATATTCAACTTGTATTTAGAAGAAGCAATAAATGAAATAAAAAATTTTTTTTCATGAGGCGTAAGTGTTCAGGGAGAAAAAATCAGTATGCTACGATTTGCTGATGACATTGGTTTGTTAGCAGAACGAGCTGAGGATATTGAGAAGTTACTGAGTATCATGAACAAAATATTGAAGGATGATTTTGGACTGAATATAAATCAAAGCAAGACAAAAGTGATGAAATGTAGCAGAAATGATACCAATCACAGTGGATTAAATATAAAAATAGATTGTCATTCGGATTTTGAATTGCGTCGCATTTATTTCGTTTCGCCCCTAAACATGCGTTCATCTTCTACGTCTTGTCGATCATGTAGGTCAAGCAGCAGAAAACAAGAGCTGACCCGCAAGAATGTCTCTGTCGAGAAGATGCTCGGGTGATACATGTTAACTTGACACCGTTCAAGGAGTGACGAATACTGTTCTGTGTTTTAGTAGATTATAACCGTATGCCTCGAGCTGAGAGAGTTCTGGCCGGAACTGCCTGCCTCGTTGACGCGGTGAGGTAACGAATGTCCTCCACGCTTTGTTCAGCTCTCCGACAAAGGACACTGAGTTGACACACGCTCGACGGAACCAGTTAGACGGTCAGTCTGTACGATAACCGACCGGTACACGGGCAGAACGCCAAACTCACGAAATGTCACGGACACTCACATTCCGAGAGATGAGGGTTGATAACAGCATGAAGCAGTTGGGAAGCGTCCATAAACTACGTGGATCGGTCAAGGACGTAGAGCTACGAGTGGGGGGAAGGGGCTGTTCCGAGCGAAGTCACTTAGCTTTTCATTCATTTTATTTGTCACACTCAAAACAAGGTACAGAGTACACAAACACCATCATCATCAGTTTTCTGCCCTCGGGCAGGTTTTCACTTGGCTGCTCTCCATGCTCTTCTATCTTCTGCCTTTCTCTTGAACTCCATGTAGTTGCCGTCTTCCTTGATGTTGTCTATATTTTGCACCTCCTTCTTCCTCTTATTCTTCTCCCACAGACTAGACCTTCCAAGGCGTCTTTTATCAGGCACTCACCTCTCAACAAGTGTCCCAACCATTTCTTCTTTCTCTCTTTTATTACAAGGAGTGATCAAAGGAAAAGGAACGAAACGACACGGCGGGTACAAATGTAGACTTTATTCAAAATATACACCATAGGCCTGAGTACAACGATCCCACTGATGAACAAGCCGCAGGATTCCTTGTTCCCAAAATTCCAGTAGGGCCGTGACGAGACTCAGTCCTTCACAGCGTCCTTGAGTACGTCGTCCGAGTTGAAGCGCTGCCCTTTCAGGTGTTTCTTCAGTGGACCAAACACATGGAAATCGCAGGGCGACATGTCCGGACTGTAGGGCGGATGGTCCAACGTCTCCCACTTGAACTTGGCCAGTTCCATGTGTGTGACTCTGGAGACGTGTGGACGCGCGGTATCATGGAGCAGAACCACACCCTCCGTGAGCAGCCCCGGTCGTTTGTTCTTGATGGACCTGCGTAGGCGTCGGAGTGTCTCACAGTACACATCCCCTACCTGTACGCCATCCTGTCCTCATACGGACTGCCGCATCATTTGGACGCCGCTTTTGATAAGAGCCTCTGCTCTCTACTGCGCATGCGGGCGCCCGCGCATGCTCCGATCCCAGTCAGAGACTCCAATCGCATCCCCAGATGTCTCGCTACTTTTCCCATGGCGGAATATGCAAGTATTTAACTGTTACGTTTTTACGTCGTTTCGTACCTTTTCATTTGATCACTGCTTGTACTTGGAGTATTTTTCTCCTTTCACTAACCCTGTTCAACACTTCAACATTACTTATTTTATCCACCCAGCTTATACTCTCCATCCTCCTCCACATCAACATCTCAAACGATTCTAACCGCTTTTCATCCTCTCGTCTCAGTGTCCATGTACTACTATAGTGCGCTCCACGAACGATGGCGGCCCAGTTTAGCGAGGTTCTGCGCATGTACGTCATCACTCTGCCAGTAGCCAATCACATTCAGTAACAATCCAGCGCCTGTCGTGGTAACACGAGTGTCGAATGTGCTGTTTTTGTGATGTAGACGGTTGTAAATCAGTGAGCATTGCAATAATTCCTATTCTAAATAATGGAAGATGAGCAGCATAAGCGTAAGGTTCTGCATAGTCAAAGCAAAAACCAAGTTTTTAAAGTATATAAGCATTTAAGCGCGAAGCAGACCCGAGAGGGCCGATCTGCGACGTTGCCAAAGCTCAAGAGAGAACTGCTAAAGCGTATGACACTAGCCTTAGAACTGTACTGCTAATAGTTAAACGCGGCAGCATCGGATATTCTACGTCAGTCCTGTTTCTCTCTCTCTCTGCGTGACCCGCCATCGTTCGTGGAGCGGACTATAGGGAAATATAATGTGGTAGTATCCCGTTTCTTTCCACATAGGCAGTAGGTTGCCCAGCCTTAAATCAGCCGCTCATTCTGTTTGTAGCCGCCCCCTGGGGTACAGTCACTACGTACACTCTTTATTTTAGCCGCGAGTGGACGGGTGCCTCTTCCGCCAGCTACACTGTTCCAAAGTACTTTCTCCGCTGTCACTGCCGTTGAGCATATGTATATTTATTTCCGTCATATAATTATCTCCGTATATAATTGAGATATACTATCCACTGTCAGTACTCAAAGTGCCACGCATGCGTGTGTCTTGAAGTCATAGCGTTGGGTTGCACGCGGCAGGCGCATTTCAACTAACCGACAGGCGACAGAACATTAGACAATCCGTACCTAGACTCAAATTCGCTTATTGAAAACAACCTGGATTTTCCAAGGCAGTGACAGTTCTTATTATTTTGCTGGTTCGAAATAAAGCTGTTTTGATTAGGATTTCCCGCGCGTGACCACACCGCTCGCTGATAGATTGATTCTAATTTCGTTCTGTCAAATGAATTTCAGTGCAACTCTAATTATAGTGCTCCCTGAAGTGTTATTTCAAGTTAAAAGTGTGGCGTGAAGTGACGCTGCACAGTAAAATCTACGATGTTTATCGAAAATGTTTTTTCCAACGAGTTTTCATTATCCAATGAGTTATAGAAAACTTTTAAAGCAGATCAAAGAATCATTCCCTTGTAATTTAGAAAGGAAGGTCACAGAACTGGAGAGGAAAAAAATACATTTCTTCTTAATTTATTTCTCGGCAGATGTAGATTGTTATTTTTATCAAGTAATGATAAATAGTGAATGAGATACATATTCTCATCACTGAAAAGTAATAAAGACATCCTTTTTAAATAATAATAATTTCTCACCATAGCTTGACTGTTAAAAGGGGTTTTTACTAGTATGCCTACTATTCATGCTGTAGACTTGTCCAGTATTCTATCACTCATTCTGAAAGCTAGATTCTATATCCATACATATTTCGGCACAGGTGAAAGAAGTAGGAATCTTCCTCCTTACGTGATCCTTCTTCCTAAAGCATTAAGTCCTTGCAAGAATTTCATCTCACTACCATCAGCTTTCTGTTAGACTTGTATTTCCTTGCAACTTCCGTAACACTTTACTGCCATGAAAATTTTCTTGTTGCACTTAAGTTATTCATTCGTCGTCGTCTATTGTCGTTGTCTTTTTTTTCGCCTTGTCAACGTCGAGGTGATTAGAGGCGTGATGGGACTGGGAACAAGGAACGGGAAGGAATTCGGCCTTGGGCTTTTGAAGGAAGCATGCTGGCATTGAGCTGGAGTGATATTGGGAACTATGGACAACCCAAATCTGATTTCCAAACGGGGATTCAAACCGGTGTCCTCCCGAATAAGAGGCCAGAGCTTTCAGTCTTTCGTTGTCGTCGTCGTTGTTATTGTTGCTGTTATAGTCATCATCACCTCTTTTTTTTAAGAAAAAAATTCCAAAATTTATTCGAAAATAAGAATAATTATTTAATTAAACACCATTTCAACTGCTAGAATTTTGGTTTATTTTCTAACGAGTTTCACCTTGCATTGATGTATGTTTAGCGATGCAATTCGACGAGAGGCGAAAATAAACGAAAATTGCAACACTGGCTTTCTTTAAATAATAATTTATTATCTTAACACAGCAACTTCAGAAGAAATGGCCAACAATAATTACGTATCATTTGAAGATTCGTAGAGCAGAATTTCCGAAAGGTTTAACCAGTAAAAGTGTATTATTATTATTTGCGAATGCACCCTGTCGAATTACGCAAAGCCTTGATTCTCAGCCTAGCTTGCAATTATGAATTTGACTGATGTTTCCACGGGATAGCTGGTACCAACGATTATTAGTTCCTGGAGCAATTTTGGCAGCCCAAGTGTTGCCATCTGTCTGAGAATCGTGCAACTAATGTTTTCTATGATATGTGTGTTTTTGTTCATGAAATGTAAAGTTTATGAAGGGGAACATCCTAGTATTGCCTAAAACCGCCTAAACCCATGATCAGGTCGGCCGATGAGGAGGTTCAAAACACGAACCTGATCCAATTGTGTCTGTTCCGTCCAGTGTGGTAGCGCTCAATCTGTTTGTAATGAGATCTGTGCAGTGGAAACACAGTGGCACTTACATTGCCAGTAGTACGCCCTGGTGTGTGTTTTGCGAACTACAGTTTGAGTGAGGACATGATCCGTTTCGATTGCGTCACATCCCGCGTGACCTCGTGCTGCTGGGAGCAATGTCCTGCCGCGCAGGATGCTGCACCAAAACACAACACGAAGTCACAACACACTAACACGAGTCGGAGAGCAACAAAAACAAATTACAACACCAGAATCAGGGAACTTACATGATCTTTGGCGTATACCTATACAAAAGAGTTGTAAAGTGGATCCAACTGTTAGGTAATTGATTTCTTGAAATAACTAGTTCAAAGATCAATTTTCACTTTGTTTATTCTCCCGTGATCTCCTTAATAACGTTATACAGACAAGCGTCGGTTCGATCCAAATTAAATCCATACAAAAACAATCGGCAATAAGACAAAGTCATTCGGAATCACCATGAAACACACGGAAATTAAAATTAAAGATATTTACAGGTATTCACAAACAAAATTATCGAAATAATTAGTCCAAACCGTCGCAAATTGTCCAGCAAACATCGTAGATCACTTCAATACTTACAATTACAAACTATTTCATGCATAATACCGTCCTTAAACATGTTACATAGTTTCTCCCATAAAATAATATTCATTTGCACAAAATCATATTTAATTACACGAAAAAAATACAAAACCATAATTACTCAACTCTCAGGTTGCTAAACACAGTTCTTAAAATCCAATTTCATGTCTAGGTCTGATGGCCGTTATACAACAAATTTAACAGTTCCACTATGAAAACTGGCATTATGCAGACTAAAGCAATAATATGTAGTTGGGTCCATAATAGAAAAAATTAGAATTTTCCCGTGGCTTCACCCTCGCAGGCCTTAGAATGTGTAGTACAGCTTTTACCTTTTGTCTTTCTTCCGGCAAACCAATCATAAGTCATTGTAATGTAATATTTTCGTAACATTTACATTAAACTATATCCCACAGTTTTGTTTCATTTCGTTTAATCTTTGGTGTAGTGGTTTGATTAATATTTTTAGTGTATTCAAATGTAATATATTTCAGAAAACTGAAGAACCACATAACCAAAGCTACACAGTCAAAAACAATATTGACGGAAATCAATCTGGTTATAGGTCAGTTGTTGAACACTAAACTTTGTAAATAAAACTCCGTCAAAACTGTTGTGGTGAATGTTATTTATTACCCTGACAAGTTCTCCGTTGTAGTGGGTGTTATCATGTACGTTGTTTCATGTGTATTGCCACAATTATTACATATACATATACAAAGACCGAAAACGCTCATTGAGCGAGAGAAATAAAACGACCACAACGCGTTCTAGTTTCTTGAAAATGGCCACAACACGCTGTAGCTTATCAGTATCTAACTCTTTGTGTTCATAACAAATCGGTCCAGGGTGCATTTAATGCATACGATTCTTCTTACCTGTCGCAATGCAAGTCTCTAAAAAAAAAATTTAAAAAATGAATCTTCATGTGTGGAGAATGCGACCTGCACCAGACGTGAATTTCGCGTTGTGGCCTTTTTGAGATAGTCACAATGCGTTCTGCCTGTTTTTTTTTTAATTCCATAACTTGAAAAGGTGTTGTGATCGTTTCGAATAAACCATAACGCGTTGTGGTTGGTTTTTCACTCAGTGAGCGTTTTTGGTCTTTGGGCGTAACATATACATTGTACTCACAGATATAGTGATAGGGATAATCATCACTTGCGTGTCTGCAACAGCACTGTATTCACTTAGTCAGAACTGTTTTTAACGGAATCAAAGGATGGAGTGTTTATGTGTGTTGTGATATGATCTTTGGTGGATATCGTAAAGGTGTGTTGATCTGCGATGCAGTATGATCTGTGGCGCCTTTCTGTTCTCGGTATTAACTAATTATCATTTAATACTTCATTCCCTGGTCACGCAGATTCATAACATATACCGCAGATTTTAAGCCTTGGGGGCATCCATTAATTACGTGAGGTGTTTTTTCCGGAACTCCGGACCCGTCCCCCCTCTAATGACGTGAGTTTTTGACAGAGTACCTCGTAACTTTTTGATATTTTTTTTTGTCTCATGCTTCCACAAGGTTGGTTATAACCCCGCCCCCCCTAAGGTCGGTTTTTTGACCAAATACCCCCCTAATATCGACTTTCGCGTCATTTATATACCTTTTTTTTTTAGCTCTACAGCCCTACAAGAATTTCAAAACCTCAAGTGAGATTTCCGTTGACTCCCCCTCCCCCTTGGTGAGGTTTCGTGAGATTTTGCTGGATCCCGCTCCCTCCTTATTTCACCTCACGTAATTAATGGACGCCCCCTTAGGGGTTTATAACAGTAGACCAGTGATTCCCAATTACTTTTTCCCCGAGTACCACTCCAAGGACTCAACCTCAACTCAACCTGAAATAATACAGAAAAAATGAAACCAGTTTTTCGGAATTTGTTAAAATAATATAATCCACACACACACATTTTGACTTTCTTAAAATATGTTTTGGTGATAGTAATATTTGCATAATTTTTTTTTCAATTATCTTAGTGGTTACTGTAACAAAGAGATTACCACGCGTAACTCTCGAACCAATATCACATAACCTGGGGGTACGCGAGCCACTATTTGGGAACCACCGCTACTATCCAATAAGCCCATTTTCCATTTCTTTTATGCCATTTCGTGTGTTATCCTTACGACGAAAATGAAACATGTGAATCATTGGGAATGCTAAGGAGAGCAGCCAGATTTGTTTGCGGAAGTTACGGCAGACCACAATCCGTAACTGATATGATAAAACAGTAGGATGGGAGTCACTGGAACGTAGGATTCGGGTGAAGAGAGTGCTGGGAGTTTATAAAGCATTTGTTGATGGTGAGATCTGTATGGATGTCGGGAGACCAGCAAACAGTAAAACGTGGAAGGGGAAAAAGGACCATGACCACAAACCAGCACATGTTGTGGGAAAGTTTTCATTTGTAAGCGAACCAGAAACTGGAATCAATTTTCGAGTAAGGAGCTCAAATAGTGAAAGTATCCCATAAGTGTGTGCACAGTTCACCACAGGGATATTAGCTATACCCTAACTAGTAACAATAATTCAGCGTCATTATTCACTCAAAGAAGACATTTCAGTGTAGGCAACCTAACAGCAGAATTACCCTTGCCGTAAATTCAATAAACCATGCACAAGTCTATGCACATATTTACTATACACAAAATACTCTGCACTGTTTTTTGTAGCACAACGTAGCACATGTTTGAGAACCTCAGTCTACGGAGAGTGGTGGGTGAACGGTTAACGTTCTGGCCTCGCATTCGGGAGGATGCGGGTTCGAATCCCCGTCCGTGCTTCCAGATTTGGGTTTTCCATGCTATCCTCAAATCACTCCAGGCGAATGCTGGGATGCTTCCTTCAAAAGACCATGGCCGAATTCCTTCCTGTTCCGTGCCCCAGTCCCATCCCGCATCTAATGACCTTGCCGTCGACGAGGCGTAAAACCCAAGCAAAAAAAAAAAAGACGACCTCATTGCCCCATTTCACAAAAGAAAAAAAAAATACAGCTACAATATGGGGAACACCGAAATCACTACAGACGAATGCTGGGATTGTTCCTTCAAAAAGCCATGACAGAATTCCTTCCCGTTGCTTGCCCCCATTTATTTCCTACTCTAATGACCTTGACATCGACTAGCTGTAAAACTAGAAGCATAAAACGAAAAAAGAAAATGAAAAAATCAGCGGGATGAAGACAATGGCCAGACAATCTCCGAACCTGGTCACTGCGATTTGCGCAACTTTGACCGCAATAAGCGACCATTAACCCCACTGTATGATAATGTACACAATGCAGACGTACCTAAATAGAAGCGAATAACACAATATGAAACTTTAAGAAAATGCCTTAGCACAACAGATGCTTCCATATGTCCTTCCTCATGCTGTTCCAAAATTTTCCCCCTATATTTACTTATGCCTCTTCACTTATAAAACAAGGCGGTGTCAACCTTTACGCACGATAACTTTCTTCAAACTTAACAGACTATCTTCAAATATCTCAGATCGAACCCTATTGGTAAAACAAGGGTCAAATTCGTAAATCAGCAAAAATTCAAGAGCTTTGATATTTTACTACCAGCAACATTCATATCTGTGAATGTCCAATAAAATACTAGATTACTTTCTATACTCAATTTTTCTACTAACGATTAGGGAATGAAATAGGAATGATGTATGGAGAGAGAAAACATACAATCCGGTCTCGAGAAATCGCTCCAGTCTTGGTTTTACTAGATCGCTCCAGGTGGATGCCGGTATGGTTCCTCAAAACAGCCCATGGACGCCTCCCACCTTATCCCGTAATTCACTTCCAACGCATAACGATTACACATTAGGATATGTGCAAAGCACCCTCCGCTGAGTAATAGTAATAGTAGATTACTTCTATCCTCATTCTTGACCTTCCCTTTCCGCCACCTCTGTGATGAGATACTACATTAGTCTCGTAGTAATGAAAGTAGCAAACATTATTTTTCATACAGTGAGTGTATTCGAAGTTATGTTATAGTCGCCGAGACATCAGCAAACTTCTAATGTGACCTCTATATAGTATGCGTTAGTTCTCTGCGGTCCGGTTTTCGTTTGCCGTGTAAGGCTGATAATCGCGGCCACGCTTCCTCATTACTCCGTAAGGGATTGTGCACAAACTACGTGGCTTGGTCCAGGGGGGGGGGGTGAAGGGGTTGGCTAGAAGGCTACGCTGGGCTACGTGGGGGTAGGGGGGTTCTGAGCCAGGCCACGTAGCTTTCCTTTCATAACATATTTCACAGTTAAAATGAGGAATAGAACTCACGACAGCATGTGAATATTTATGTTTGTCATTTAATTATCTCCGTATGTAATTTGCACTAGTGTGACAAGAGAAAAGAGTACAAAATGTCTTCTGGAATCAAAAGGGGAAAAAGCTACGTGCTACATGTGGGGGGGGGGGGGGGTAGAGGCAAAAGCTACGTAGGGCTACGTGGGGGAGAGGGAGGGTTCACACGAGGCCAAAATGGAGCTACGTGGTTTGTGCCGCCCCCTAATGTCCTACACACTGACCTCCAACCCGTATACACATTGTCAGTATTTAACAGCAAAAAACTACGTTGTCGACGTGGAAGCCTATTAGGTGTTCCGCCGTGGCCATATACTCTAACGCAACATTACATGTTCCATCCACAGGGGCGTAGCTACTATGGGGCTAGGCGGTGCAGTGCACCGGGGCCCTCACGCTCAGGGGGCCCCCAAGCATACCTCAAGGGGCCCTCAAGCGCAGTTTAGAGGGCCCCACAAGCCCTTCACGGCAAACTGGCGACTTTTTTTTTTTTTTTTTTTTTTTTTTTTTAGCTCTACCGTCGTCTAAGGGGCCCCTGAGAGTACAAGAGCCCCTCACTAAGGGCCCTCGCTGTGCTCAGGGGGGCCCCAACCACTGCTCAGGGGCCCCTAAAGAATAATTCAAGGGCCCTCATCCTCAGTTCAGGGGGCCCCTTCCAGCACACAAAGCAAAAAAAGGTCGCCCGTCTGGCCTGAGGGCCCAAAATAAATTTTTTGCACCGGGGCCCTTGTTGACCTAGCTACGCCACTGTCCATCCATCGAGCGTGGTGGGTGAGCGGTAACGCTCTGGCCTCGCATTCGGGAAGACGTTGGTTCGAATCCTCGTCTGGCCATCCAGATTTGGTTGATACCGATTTTTTGACGCGAAAGTTTCAAACGAAGTATAAAGCTGGGTATCCACTACGCGCGGCAAACCCTCGAACATTGGCTCGCGCGGCGATACCTGGCTTGGTGCCAGGTATCGCCGCGCGAGCCAATGTTCGTGGGTTTCTGTTGACGAGCGCGGCTGCTGCGCGAGCCAACGCAACCCAGCCATAGTCGCGCGGCAAGCAATGCAGGCACAGTCAGATTTCGCTACCATTTTTCTGAGACTTCCGCAAGTAGGAATATGAGTGGTGCTACATTCTGTCCTGCAGGCTACCATATGGCTTATATTGTAGACATACATAGCACAAATCGATAAATTACACCGTGGGGATCATTATAAGTGTTAAATAATAAATACTTTCTAGAACCAGTAATAAGACTTAGCTATTCTTGATCTTTCTCTTCTGTATGATGCCAGAAGCGTAGTCACCTTCTTCTTTAAGTCGGAAACGCGTAAGGGGGCATCCATAAATTACGTGAGGTGAAATAGGGGGGGGGGGGTCCAGAGTAACCTCACCAAGGGGGAGGGAGGATCAACAGAAATCTCACGTGAGATGTTTTAAAATTGGGTAGGACTGTAGAGCTAAAAAAAAGGTCTACAAATGGCGCGAAAGTCGACTTTAGGGGGGGTTTTTCGTAGAAAAGTGTCGGTGAGACCTAAAAAAAAAGTCTCAAAAAGCTGCGAAGATGATTTGTGGGGGAGGGGGGGGGTGTCTAACCGGACCAACCAGATCTCACCAGAACGGGGGGGGGGGGGGTCCGAAAATCCGGAAAAACACCTCACGTAATTTGTGGATGTCCCCTAAGCCCATTGCTGAACTTACCTCCTTCAATGCATCGTCCCTCAGCGTTTTGTTGTGGTAATCTGCACATTTACTATTCCACAAAAATTCTTTCGCACCATACAGCTGTATTATTAGAAATCGACACTTTTCGTTGTTCATGGCAGTAAACTGTCGCTGTGCCGTGCGAGCCAACTCAAAGAAAGACACCACCGTCCCAACTGCGCGCGAGCCAATTAGTGGAGGGCCTTTGCCGCGCGCCTAAAGGCCGACAGAGAATGGCTCGCAGCGCGGCATGTTCGACCGCGCCAATGTTCGAGCTGGCTCGCGTGGCAACAGCGTATCCATTATGCGCGGCTGCCGCGCGAGCCAATGTTCGAGGGTTTGCCGCGCGTATTGGATACGCAGCTTAACGGAACCAGGTAGAAACTTTGGCACTGACTTACCAGCCATCGTTATTAAGGTTCTCAGGTAGTCTTTATTACCCAGGACTAAAAAACCATTTGAAATTACGTTCGACGAACAAACCACTTCTGTCTTCTACGATTGTGAATATTTTGCTATATGCCTCGTCGACGTCGAGGTCATTAGAGGCGGGAAAGGACTGTAGGCAAGAAACGGGAAGGAATTCGGCCATGGAATTATGAATGAAGCATCCCGGCATTCACCTGGAGTGATTTGGGGAAAGCTTGGAAAACCCAAATCTGGATGCCTGGACGGGGATTCGAATCCGCATCCTCCCGAATGCGAAGCTAGAGCGTTACTGCTCACCCACCACGCGCGGTATTGTGAATGTTTTATAGTTGCATGACTTGGTAATTTCTCTTCATCGACTGTAAATAGCCTTTGTATCGGGCTTAAAACCTCAACTGACCAACACAACTTGCTGCTAAATAAATCCGCAGCATTTACACTTCGCACTTTCTACAAGCATCGCGCAAACCGAATAATCATACAAAACAGTATTTTTTGTGTAGCTAATTTTGTTTATTTTTAATATTTATACTAATTCCATTTCGAACTACCCAACTAGATCGCTCTTAAGGTACGTTCCCACGACATGACCCTCGGCGTGTGTTAGGGGACGCCTCTCATCATTGCCGCATATGCTATAGTCGGCGTCATGAAATTAGGCCTGCCAAGGTCACGTAGTCTCCACTGCCTCCCCTGCCTGCACCAACCCTCTGTCCCTTGGTTGGGCCGGCGACATTGCCACATTAGCTTTTGCCGGTCGTCCATGCGTATCTTTACACGCGGTCGCTTTATTTCCTTAGTTTAAGGCCTATTCGAGTAATGTTAATGGTGGTGATGTTCAGGAACATAATCATGCAATTAGTGTATTAACAGACAGAATTAATATTCGCGAACCTGCAGGCCGCCTGGGCATTGGAAACCTAATTAAAATCATTGTAGCAGATATTTTAAAGTATTTTTTAAGGAATATTACCAATAACTAATACGCAAAAATAAAAAAATAAAAAATACTTCGCTAAATTACAAACACTGACATGGAGGTATTTGTGGCAGTCATTTCTATGAATAATCGATCCCTTACATTTTATAAATTAATTTTCGTTTTGTCTTTGCTTTTGAAGATTTCTCGCGTAATTTGTCATGTATGGGCCATTGTGTACAATGACAATAATAATTCTTACAGAAGCTGAAATATCTTTTCTGTGGAGGACAGGAAATATGTTTCTCAGTCGTAAACGAACCGACCGACCAGCCGGCACTGCGGCATGCGCTGCGCGCAATCATTCGCGCAAATATAAACTGTGAAACAATCCAAAAGGGGTTGTCTGAAGAGGCTTTGCCTGCTACCAGAATTAATTTCAGTATTTTCTTAGAAACTTTCTCGCTGGAAGTTTTTACGTAAACAAATAAAACGTAAGTTAGTCAGCGACAACATTTTACATTACACAGCCGAAACAACTAAGCGCTTCGTGTAACATTTTTTTTTTTTTATTCACATGCTTCCCTATTTAATGAATAGAATGTTTTCGGTATGAGTCTGTTAACTTTCAGGAAGGCGCATAATTTTTTTTGAGTTATTACTTATGATTTTTATTGCTTTTTTCCTGTCGGTTGAAGTGAAAAAGTATTTTGATTTCTAATTTTCATGGAAACACATTACTATTTTTTTTAAAAACAGTCACACAAATATTTGGAATTATAAAGCACATCACCTTGTCCCGGATGTTAAGTATTATGTTTTAGAAATTTTTTCGCACTCATTACTGAAAGTTGATTTTTTTGCTGATTTGCAACACTGTTCGGATACTCCGTGACCTTCACAGGACTAATTTCGTGACTGCCACTATAGCAGGTACGGCGCGTCTCGACCCACTGTCAGGCGGTAAAAGATGAAAGGCGCGTACTGCCTACCACGCGCCGTAGGAAATGGGCCTTTAGCGTGTTGGGTAAGTGGTAACGCTCTGGCCTCGCATCTAAGATCCCCGTCCGTCCATCCAGGTTTTGGTTTCCCCAAATCACTCCAGGCCAAGTTCCTTCCCGTTCCTTGCCCTCAATCCTGACTAACCTCTAATTACCTTGATGCCTACTAGGAGCAAAGCATAAAAATAAAAACAAAATATAGAAACAACTCAGCTGCGAAGCTTAAAAAGTTTTGTTTTATGTTGTTATCGATCTCCGATTTCATGAAATGCCCTTTTGTTGGAAAGGTAATCCTTCGACTAGTGTGTAATCACTGACCTCGCCGAGTATCGAACCAGTTTCCTTCACATCAACGTGACCAGGATAGACCTTCAGCCGCTTGGTGAAAGTTCCTCCAGTGAAATCACGTAAGAGGGAACACGTATCGTATCTCTTATTAAAGTTACGATGAGGGACTTTTGAAAGTTAAGATCAACATATACCGTTTAATATATACTTTTGTGAAAAATAATAGCCTAAAAATTTAGAGAAAATTGATAGCACGTGTATGACTGTAAGACCTAAAGGTTAAATGCCAAAAAAAAAAACAAAAAACAAAAAACAAAAAACAAAAAAATCGGTTAACCATTTAAATTTTTGAACTGGTTCAATAGTTTTTCCCTTTGAATAAAAATTCTAAACCAACCGCAAAGAAAGATAAGTATTTCGTTTCAATCTACATGTTAAATATGGAGGGGAGGTCTAGTCCAAATGTGTTCAACATTACATTCTTACTACGTTAAAAACGTTATTAACTAACTAAGCAAATGGGATGAAATGAATTTCTCAAATAATTCGATCAACCTCTCATTTTTTACGTGCCTAGACGAAAAATTCAGGCTGAAAAGCAAGCATAAACTCACTTCAAAGTCTTGCGTGGAATCTCCATGAACGGAATGCCAAATCTGGTTAAACTAAATACCGAAAATACACTAACATATTCCATGAGATCAGAAAATATATTCCGCTAGTTGTTCCCGCTGTACGTGGACTTAAAGTTGTATAGCTGGAATCGGAAATAGAAAGCTGTGTGTTACATAAAAAGCATTCATACGCAAACTGACTGAGAGAGAAAAAAAAAAACCTGATTGTCCGATATAACTTACAGGGACTTATACACGCTATCCGTCTGTTTGTCACCCTTCGGTTAGTTTACAAAATTTCGTAACAAAACATGTTATTTATCTCTAAAAAAAATATCCTATATTCTTACTAATCATACATAGTATTTCCTTGTCAAATTTTATCAAGATCGGTTTTGTGGTATAGTTATGAAAATGTAACAAACAGTGTTACTTTCGCATTTATAATATTAGTCTAGATTTCAGCTGTTCTAGACGTTATATACGAAAAGAATGTTGTACGAGTAATTCATTTCGAAAGATACTGAGTGCGATGTTTGCAGTTTCAGCTTTTATTTATGCAGATGTAATAAATTACTTGAGCTACTTTCACTGCTCTATGATGCGACGTTATTGCTGTCCTGTGTTTTATGACAACGCCTGCCTGTCGGAACTTGTCTCCAGACCGGATTGAACCAGTTCACAGCTGACACCTGTTGGCTTCCAGCCACTCAGAGAACTGCTTTGAGTCAGCGATGCCAGTATTTACGTTCTTTGGTTCTCAGATATAGCTTAGCAGATTATTTTCTGCTGCGTTTAACTGTTACATTTATATATGCAGGGCCAGGCACTAGGAATTTCGGGCCCGGCGTTAAATGGGCGACTTTTTTTTTAGCTCTACAAACTGGCCGGGCGACAATGGGTGAATTCTTGGTTCCGAGGCCTGGGGGCCCCTGAAGCCGGTGATTGGGCCCCCCGTCAGCCGGCGGGCCCAGTTACATTTGACCTGCTAACCCCCCCCCCTCCCCCGCCCCTAAAACCGGTCCTGTATATATAGTTTTTTTCTGAATAACTTTATCCAGAACGGCGGCTCAGTGGTTAAGCCATCTGATTGTGGATGGAAAGGTCTCTGGTTCGAATCCCTGACTTGGTGGGGACTTTTCATTACCTCCGGTACAGCTTGCTGTGTAATGTGAAATACGTGGTTCAGATTGCACGTTAAATTGTAAATCTCGATTAACTGGGTTTGATTAGCTAAGAAGGAAGGGATCTGGGCATCCTACCTCTGAAATGAGTCTTAGTATGCCTCCTTCGCAATGATCCAAGCAACCTTTGGGTTAAATACATCTTAGCACCGGAAAATGAAAAAATCTTAGTCTTGCAAGAAGTTTCGTTTCTTTCAACTTCTATCTTCTCTCAACTGTCAGAAAGTTTTTATTTTCATTTTCTGTAAATTTTGACAAAATGTAATTTATTTTTTAAAAAAATTAACTGCTCAAAAGTTTATAATTCCTCATGAAAATTAGGTATTTTAATATGAAGAGGAAATATTATACATAAATATTATCCTAATCCAAGTAGAACGTAATGCAAAAAACAAAATTAAGAAATTAACTAGTGAAATGTTACAAAAGATACGTGAAAACTAGGGATTTTAATACGAAAAAGAAATATTCTAGACAAATACTATGCTAATCCACGGAGAACGTAATATAATACAGAAAAGTAAGAAATTAACTAATCAAATGCTCAGAAAACTACGTGTAAAGTAGGAATTTTAATCCGAAAACGATATATGATCACAAATATTATTCTAATCCCTGGAGAACATACTGCAATATAAAAACATTTAAAAATTATCTAATCAAATTCTACATAAGTGCTATCATGTTTTAGTAGCGATACTAAGCAGAAACTTCATTAGGATTGTATCTGAAGATTACCGTTGTAACCTTAAATTTAATGTAGATATTTCAATTAATTGAGATGTTATTTTATGATGTAGTAGTTTAATTTACTTTTTCCGTGCATTCTAACGAAGTATATTTCAGAAAACTGAGTAAATAAATAACTAAATTCAAGTAGTCAAAACAATATTAACAGAATCCAAAGAGTATAATATTTATGTGTGATGCAGTGTGATCTTTGGTCAGCATTTATTGAGGATAAGAAAAGTGTGTTTATCTTAGATGCAATGTTATCAGAGGCGCATATCTATTGTGGTTACGAACTGATTTTCATTTCTTGCTCTGTTTCCTGGTCACATAGAATGATAAGATATACCGCAGATTTTAAGCTAGACCATAAACTTTCAAACCGTCACAATCCTATCCAAATTTGTTCGGTAGTTTTTGCGCGGCTAACAAAGGGACATATTGCTTCTTTTCTATAAGTTCCACTGCTATCGTGCAGACTAGTGGTGGTCTGTCCTGAGGTATATAACAGTCCCACTAAGTCAGTAATACAAAGGGTTGTACACGAGTTTCATTTCTCCATGTTCTAATGTTAGAAACGTATATATCACAGGTTACCAACCTTTTTTGGCCTATCATTTCCTTTTTGTAAAATAAATTACTCACCATTCCCTTTCAGAAGAAAAATATAATCGCTCCACTATTTATTTATTTTTTTTTAAAAAAAACCAGCGATTCCCTTTCTTGTAATAAATAACGTTACCCATTGTGCTCCAACTTCTTTGGCTCGTGGCCCTCTTCCTGAAACAGTGATTCAATGGCGCCGATCTTAGGTGAATGGTACGGTATCATATATTGAAGAACAAGGACAAATTTCTAAAATCACTTTATTAAAAGATAAAGGGGGTAGGTATACCTAACACATACAAATATTTGAAAAAATTGAAATGTAATTTTCTCAAAATCTATTTAAATTTGAGGGTTCAAATTTCATAGCTCCATAGAACTGTTATAGCTAGATATAAAAATTTATTTTTAAAATAAAAATATTGTTTAACAATAGGTTAATGTACCATCCAAATTGACAGTAAAAAATATGTAATTGTGTAGGGTTTTAATGACGAAAGTTATAGTATTTGAAATTTTTCAGAAATGTTTTTTTTAATATTGTAAACTAATATCAAGGCAATAAGTTGAACCAATAATATAACATATTTAACTCTATATTTGTTATTAATAAAAAAATTCAAGAAATTATTTTTTTTTTTGCTTAAACATTAAGGAATATTTTTCTTTTGGGAAAAGCTGCATAAACAATAATGGTAAAGACTGCAGTAATTAGTATGTAGAACATGCTCTTTAAATTTGAGAAAGATCTATACATATGGAAAAAAATTATCTTTAAAACCATTTGATGAATTGCTGTTTTGCGATATTTAAGGTTAAAGGTTTGGTTTACCTTCAAGTACAGTAAGATTTAAGTGGTTGTCAATCGTGCAGGATTTTGCTTAATCATGCATAACTTCCACACTGTCAAAGATATTTAAATAATTTTTTCAACAAGATGAAGTCAAAAGTAAAAACTATTTTTGTGAATCAAAAGAAAAAAATAACTTTTTTGGAAACCTGATAACTGTACCTACCCCCTTAAGAATATTGGTGTATTGTTCATACTTTGGTTTACAGGTAGCCTACATATCAAGAAAGTATTAGAGGGCAGAACTCGGTAAAATGATAGTAATTTTCCTGTATTTTGCAACATATTTGTCATTTGCAATCTTAAATCGCCGCCTTCCATTGCTGATTATCTATTTCTTTTCTTCGCTAATAAATTGCTACTACTCTAAATTATCTTTTGATGACGGGAATGAAATTGAAAACTTCTTTGATACAGCCCTTAAAGCCGGATATAATACTGAAAACAAGGGTGGCAGTTGGATTTCCACGCTCCTTAAATTTTCCTTGGATTTGAAACATGATCTCTTCAGTACCCACCAGTGGGCAGTACCGCCCCTGTTTGGAAACCACTGGTATAGATCAATGTTGTTAATGTGGGAGAGAAACAAGCTATAACGTGAAACAGATATGTCGAAAATCTGGAGTTAACTTCGCAAATGGTACCAAATAACTCTACTAAACATCATATTTCCTTCCCCCCATTTGCCAAACCGTAGATGGGTTTGGGATCAAACGCTCACACCCTCAATTTCACAGCTGCGCAAGGAGCAAATGATACCCCGTACGGACATCCAGATTTTCAGAAAGCCTTTGACTCTGTGCCACACAACCGCCTTTTAGCGAAGCTACGAGCGTACGGTATATCGGATCAGCTTTGCGAATGGATAAAGGATTTTCTAACTGGTCGATCGCAGTATGTTGTCGTTGAAGGAGAAAGTTCTTCTAATCTAGATGTTACATCGGGTGTACCTCAAGGAAGTGTAATAGGACCACTTCTTTTCTTAATTTTTATAAACGATCTCGGAGACAAAGTGAAAAGCCTTTTTAGATTATTTGCTGATGATGCGGTTATTTATAGGGAAGTAAGAAATTTGGCCGATTGTTCAGCAAATCAGCGTGATCTGGATGTTATTTTAGCATGGTGCGCTGAGTGGCAACTCACACTAAATTGTAAAAAGTGTAAGACAATGAGCATAACTAACAAAAGGAATCCGATTGTTCAGAAATACGAGGTACACAGTTCAGTTATTGATATGGTCAATTCTATGAAATATTTGGGAGTAACAGTACAAAGGAATATGAAATGGGACTTACATATTAATATGTTGGTAGGTAGAGCTAATTCTAGGCTGCGGTCCCTAGGTCGAATTTTGAAAAATTGTAATGAACAAACAAAGGAGATAGCGTACAAATCTCTTGTGCGTCCACATTTGGACTATTGTTGTGCCATCTGGGATCCGTTTCGTAAGGGGCTGATTGAGACTACAGAGAAGAGCCGCTCGATTCGTGACCGCTTGCTACAGTCCTTATGAAAGCGTTACAGAACTGATTAGTTGACTAGGCTGGGAGTCTCTGGTAGATAGACGACGCACGTTTCGTATAAACTTACTGGTAAACATGCGTACTCCCACTTTCACTTACGAGTGTAGTGAAATACTTCGTCCACCAACCTATTTGGGTCTGAATGATAGGAAAGATAAAATTAGAGAAATAAGGTGCTGGACTGATTCTTATATGAATTCCTTTTTTCCTCGTACCATTAGGGATTGGAATGCACAACAAAGAGATTAGGTTTGGTGCTGAGCACCCTCTGCCACCCACAGTTTTGTGATTTGCAGAGTATATATGTAGATATGTAGATGTAGATTTGGATTTTTCATGGTTTCCCCAAATCACTCCAGGTGACTGCCGAGATGGTTCCATGAAAAGACCATGGCCGAATTCCTTTCAGTTCCTTTTCCTTAGTCCATTACCGTCTTTAATGTCGACGAGGCGTAAGCCACAAAAAAGCAAATGATAAAAAAATTCTCCCACTCAGGGAAGTGATCCTACTAGAGGTATGGAGTGTATTGTAGCGTTGTAGTTAGCTGTACAGCGCACTCATCGTGTGCCCCCGACAGGTACCCCAGCAATTACGCTAACGGCAACCAGGTCAGACCCGTCCCACGTCGGACTGCTCAACATAAGCGAGCTAATGGATTTTGAAAGGGTGATGTTGTCAAACACGCTAGCTTTCTTCAACGAAATGCCAAATGTTGAGAGAATGTACCGGAGAAGTGAGCGAATTGGGTTACAAAACATTGGTCAGAACATTGGTTGAATATGGTGGTGTAGTTTGAGACCCACCTATTGGGCATCAAATACAGGAGTTGGAGAGCGGCAAAGGAGAGCAGTTTTTTTTTTTTTTGTTAAATTCGTCCCCTAAACCTTTTGTTAACTGATAAATAAAGGAGCTGGATCGGGAGTCATTGGAAGATAGGACGAGGGTGCAAGGCGTTTGTTGGCGATGTGGTTTGGAAGGATATTGTTCGAAGAATAAGGAGTAATGAAGGAATGGGAAAAGATGACCAAGACCATAAACTGGCAGTTCATTTAGAAATTACATTTTTTTGGTAAGGGTGTCAGAGATTGGAATAAATTATCAAAGGAAGTGATGAATAATTTACCCAAATGCTGAAGGAATTTAAAATTAAAAAGTAGATGGGTGGAGAAATCGTATATCAAAAGTAAATAAGATAATAATAATAATAGAAAATCGCCTCCAAAAAGTAAAAAAAGCATTAAGGTTAGTCCAAAATCACTACAACAAAAATCTTTGTCAAGCCAGGCGAAAATTTGGCAATAAAACAGTCTTCTATGCAAGTGAAATATTAAAAGAAAACATTACCTTGAAGAAATTAAAAAAGTAGAAATAAAAATTATGAGAAAAATTCTAGGAGCAAGACTCACTAAATATGGTTACAGACTAAAATCAATCAAAACAACAGAAAAGTTTTCAAACATCGAAATTGATATCAAGAAAAGGCGAATGAAATTCTTTGGTCACCTTAAGAGGCTACCAGAAAGTCGATTGACAAAAAAGAAAATAGATTATGTAAGTTTACTTAAAAATCCAACACCTTGGCTGAATGGAATTCAGAAGGATCTTAAAAGTGCAAGCATACTTAGAAAGAGACACCTTCAGACACAAAGTAGACAAATGGGTAGTTATAACCGAGCAACCAAAACAAAAACAAACAAGCTTTCTGGGAAAGAATGAAAGAATGAAAGCCTATTGGAACAATAAGAAGAACTCGAAGAAAATTTGATTCGGTCATTTTCTTACCGTCTTCCATTTATTGGGAGAATTCGCCAATAATAATAATAGAAAATAATAATAAAGGGGTAAATAGATTATTAGAAAAAAATGCCTCCGGAGAATACGTTCCAAGGCAATTGAATTTAATTCAAATTAACTCAACCTTTCATTCGAGTGGTGTACCCCGTTTGCAAGAACAAGGCAATGTAAATCTAAGCAATCTTGGCATAATGAGCCATTCGCGCTTTTGTACGGCCTCCTGAGTATAGGGAGGAGAATCGTGGGCTAGGGCACCCTGTTGACCTTGGGGTTGGAAACTATCCCTAAACGCCGATGAATCAAAAATAATGGAGAAAAGTGTAGGGAAACCGTGGTATTAAACATGCAAAGGGGAAGTTGAATCCTGTAAAATTTCATAATTCGTCTTAGTGAGAGACAAGACATATGTATATCATATATGAGGCTAAAATGTGTACTGTTTATAATAGATATGTGAGGCCATTCGACGAAAACCGTGGCTTCACAGTTTAATGATGAATTCTTATGTAACTCTGCGAGACAAATCAAAAATGAAGAATAAAATTTTTGTATATCTCCATTAGTTTTCGAAATATTGTATCTCGAAATTGAGGTAGATACGTCGAAATGCGGCCTGGACCAGAAAAAAATTTCTATAAAGCCGCAATCAACTACAAGCAGGGCATGCACAATAGGTATTTTATCATTTTCCTAGAGGCTGTGGTTAGCTTGAAATGCGGCCTGGATCAGAATAACAACGTCGCCAAAAGCCCAAGTATCTTTAAATATCTGAATGATAACGTTAACACTATCTACACGCAAAACGCACAACGAGGAGTTATTACTATCATTGCTCTCACACGTTTTTTTTTTTTTTTTACATTCGTGAACCAAGCAAGATATCGAAAAATTTTGTTCTTCATCGATTTGTCTCATCGATTGACATAAGAAATCATCATCAAATTGGGGCGCCAGTGTTATAGTAGAATTGCCGAAATGACTTGTACTGTGCGTTTTAAGCTTCGTGCAGTTTTTCGTATTTTTTTAAGAACAGTTGTTGAAAAAGACAAAGATTAGATCACTTGAGACAATACACGGAGTTTGCAAGATTATTTCAGAATAGCAAGAAAATGGATCACTGATCAGTCGAGAGACGGATGCCATAAGAGAAAAAAAAAAAAAAATCAAGACAAAATAGTTTGTAGAAAAATCGACGTGGTTCGATGCGATGAATTGAAAACCGGCAGTTTTACGAACGGGCTGGTGATTTCAGTGGTTTTCGGCAGGTACGTTGTGTTGGTAGAAAGTGGGTTGGTTGGTTGGGTTGGCGAGATCGCCCACACTGGGCGGGAAGCAGCCAACGACAATTTGCGCGGCGAGAAAGTCGCGTTTGCAAGCGCGCGAAATGCCGAGCTCTTGGTAGTTACATCACCTCCAGCCATCGCCCTGGTAGTCCGCTTCACTTGGCCGAAGTGGAGTAGCGATCTTAGTAAACCATTATAGTCGGGGACATTAGCGGTCATTATACTGCAATAACGGTGCTAGACGCTCACACGTGGACGACAAATTAGTGCCACTCCATTAAGATTTGAACAGTCAACACCACTGACCACTCAACACTTTTCTTAAGTGTACAGTTGAGTGTTGGTACACGGAAGTTAGTAAACCGACTGTTGTGGTGAGAGCTAACACTCTGGCCTCGCATTCGGGGGAACGTTGGTTGACTTTCCAGTCCAGCCATCCATATTTCGGTTTCTAAAAATCTCTGCAGATGAATGGTGCGTAGGTTCATTTTTGAGGACCCATCTATAAGTAACCTACTATCCTTACCTCAACACGGGATACAGCTGAGTTGGAGTTAAACTCTAAAAAGTGACAAGTCATGTGTATAAGTAAAAAGGTTATTAGATTGTTCGTGGTTTAATTAATATGATAAATAACTAGTCCACGATACAGTTCAGTTTAAACTTGCTTTTATTTTCATAAAACACGACGTCAACGATACTGTTTACATGAATACATACAATCCAGAGATTCCATACAACACTTCTTCCACAGACAATACAATACTTGTCCGTCGTAAATTGAGTTGGTGAAAACTGTTTCTCTGCCTCGGATGTTACCTTTATATAAACTCCATCGAAATTTCTAGAACATTTCAAAAGCTTCCGCCAGATATTTCTCGAACATTAACAATACTTAAAAAATTGAAACATATTAAGAAACAGTCAGAATTAATACATAATCATTTACAATCAATACAAAATGGTCGGAAAAGGAAATTAAAGATAATTAAACACAAAATTATTTACAGAAATCACTTTAAACTGTAGCAAATCGCCCTCTAGACATCGTAACTTGCATTAATACTTGGAATTACGAACATTTAAGCAATTCTCTTGCACAATTCTGTTCTTATACATATTAAATAGCCTTTAAATAATCTCTTTTCATAAAACAAAGTCTATATTCACTGATTTACAATTAATTGAGAACCAAACATACAAGATCATAGTCAACCAAACTCTTGCTTACTACAAATGCTTCATAAAATACCATTACATTTAATTTTTGGTTTGAGGGCTGTCTCAAGGTGGCACCATTTAGCTCTGAATACACAGTTAATGGTACTGTCCTTAGAACGGTAGATTCAGCTAAATACCTAGGGGTAACAATTCGTAATAATTTGTCGTGGAATGAGCATATCGAGAAGGTAATTGCGAAAGCAAATCGTAAGCTCCGATTTCTAGGTCGTAATTTAAAACAATGCATACCGGAAGTTAAATCGATTGATTACAAGTCACTAGTGCGCCCTCACTTAGAATATTGTTGTTCTGTAAGCGGTCCCCATCAAAAGGGTTTAATGGAGGCATTAGAGAAGGTCCAAAGAAGAGCCGCCCGTTTCGTGACAGGTATATATAGTTGGAGGGATAGAGTAAGTGCGATGTTGAAGGAGTTAGGTTGAGAAGACCTGGAGCACCGAAGGCATTGCTCTCGACAGAAGTTAATTGAAAAATTCATGACTGACATATTTCGGAATGACAGCAAACAAACATTTCTACCAGCAACATTCATATCTCGGAATGACCGCGAAAATAAGATAAGGGAAATCAGCGCCTTAACCGATTCATTTCTGTGCTCATTTTTTCCACGAGCGATTAGGTAATGGAATAGGAAAGATTTATCGGGCGAGTAAACTTAAAATCCGACAGGAGTAGTTCTCGATACATTACTCCGGCCATCCTGATCATGGGTATTCCATGGTTTTCCCAGATCGCTCCAGGCGACTGTCGGGATTGTTCCTCAAAATATCCCGTGGGTGCCTCCTGTCATATCTCGTATATCCATTCCAACCTATTACACTTTCGGATAGGTGCAATGCACCCTCCGCAACAGAATAATGATAATAACAGCTCGGCAAAGCTTCCCCGTAAAATAGTGAGTCAATATATCGGACAGCTGTAGCTAGAGTCGAGTAGCAGATCAAGATGCTTAAGGTAGCAGCTGTATACTAGATGTTGGCAGACGTGAAGTTAAGTAATCGATATGTGGACAGGGGAGAGAGAAGGAGCGAGCATGTGGAAAGGCCGACAGTAAATTCCAAACGTGCCACTTGGGTGACGAACACGCCACTGTGTTTCTCCTCCTATAGCTCCAACCCATCGCCAATCCCTTCTTCCTATCAGTGGCTAGACTGTGGAATGATCTTCCCACGAAAATTACAACTACCGAGGAAATCTGACCATTTAAATACGCTTTAAGAATGCATTACCTGTCCCAGCACTAGCTCAACAACCTCTTCTTCCACTTATTCTTAGATTTCAATTTTATTAATTTATATTGTCTTCACATATTTATTCTGCCTTCACTTGTATTAGCCTGAGCTTTTTTCCCACATATCTCTCCATGCTTCATTAGTAGACTTATTTAGTTCCTACCACTTTCGTCTTCAGCATTCACTAGCATTAGTTTATACCGCTTACTTTCTCATCTGCCAGTTAAACATCAATACAATTAAAATTTAATCAGTATTTTAGTTATTAACTTAATTTAAGCAAAATAAGAGATAAGTATTGTATGGTATTAATTTGTGTAAAGTGTAAATTACTGTATGTTTTACTGGTAAGATGTAAGAGAGGACTTGACATCCCTAATCTTGCCGTGCTAAATAAACATTTATATAAATAAATATACGCGAAAAGAGACTTTTAGAGGCTTGTTCATTTACAAAAATCTATTAATTGGGTATGATGACAAAACTGTAGTAAGATAATGTATTACACGTACAGTTGTGCAGTTATATCGATTGAAACCCAGTGCAGCGTCATTAAAATTCAGCAGAAAGGGTTCAATAGAACTTTCGCGACATTATTTGTTGCGGAACAAGACAGTTACCATAGACTCGCAGAACATACTTAGGATTCTTAGTAGGCGTAAGGAAAGTTCAACTGCAGTACAAAATGGAAACAGCGACCGGAGATACCATTACAAGATATTCATGGTTATGTCCGCAATTTAATTGCCAAGCAACTGCTACCAAATTAATAGCCACAATACTGTCATTAAGTTTGCTTTTCGTAGCGTTTCATAGTTAAAAAAATATTGATAAATTTTGCGGCTTTTCAGTAACATGTTGCTAATGAAAACAAATTAAAAAAGAACTTTAAAAAAATTAAATTAATCATGGTCTCTGGTTTAACCACGAATGACAATTGTTATTCCGGCTTGGAAAAATTTCAATCTAAATAAAATTTTCACTAATGTTGTTGCTTGACCAAAGTTTATGCATAACGGTTTATTTGCTTTTTAGGGATTTTACTCAACACTTTCATTAATGGCTTTTGTTCATGTTCGCTGTACGTGAGTTATTAGGCTATTTTAAGTGTACATCGGACACAAATATGTTACCGAATCGAGTATTTCGGCAATTCATTTCTTCGGAGTTGCTCAAGTGTTTAATAACATGGAATGTGTATTAAGTTCTCTGGCCGTAACCAGTTCCGGGTTAACCACGTAGCAGGAGGTAGCAAATGCTACGGGCCTCGCACCAAGGCTAGGTGGGCGACCTTTTTTTTTTTTTAACTCTACAATTTTCTCTCGGACGGCAAAAATCAAGGGCCTATTCTTTTCATTTGGTACGGGCCCCGCGCTGTCTTAATCCGGCCCTGGCCATAACAGATACTATGACCAATGATCACATTATGAGTGTTTGCCCAGTCTCAATAATAATAATAATAATAATAATAATAAAAACAACGTGATGCTTTCGAAACAAATAGGATTTCTTTAAATTTCGCAGAATTAAGGGTCAAATACAAATAAGTTTCTATTAAACCAATTATACGATTGCGCTATCGTCCCTGTTCGTGTTTAATACCTATATTAATGCTACTGAGATTTCATTCACCCTGAAACACCGGTCAAGTTTATTTTTGGTCAAATCAGGTCAACCTGTCATAATCTTTCATCCTAGAAACTGGAACTATTCTAGACCCGTGACGATACGCAAAAAAACAGTCACGGGCTTACACTAATATATATATACCAGGATACGAACCGAGGACCTTCCGTTCCCAGTCACGCACATTGACCAACTTTTTTTTACAATTTTTTTTTTTTAATATATTCTGAACCAACGGGTTAGCTGCTGATAAATTAAAGAAATAGGGAAGCTGGTAGTTGTGCTCGGGATTGTTTGGAGGATTGGATAACTTGTTACCGGCTGGAACAGCTAAAGAACTGTACAGGAAAGCAAGTACTGCAGAAGCTAAAGCACAAACCGGAAAACGTAGGTTGTGTTGTGTATGTGACCATTGTCACACCATAGGAACAGAGGTTTGCATTCGATCAGCCGAGTGACTGACGCATTCGTTTTCAAGTGCGCTGCCCCAGTGCCCATGTCACACCTACACATTGTGTTTGGACACGTGCGACCAAGTGTAGGAACTGTTTGTGTCGAGTACTTATGTCAAGGTTGTCAGCTGCGCAGAACAACATCTGTCTTGTGCGGGGGCGGAATGCGGAATGAAGTCTTGACTGCAGAATAGCACTGCACGACCAACCTGTACTTTTGATGTAAAAACTTCTTTACAACTGTTTCCATTTCGGGAGGCGCTCGAAGAAACTTGGTACTGACCAATCCGTGAGAATACAACAGCTTCACCAATCGATGCTTAAAAGATTTCCATAGCTCATTGACGTCGCTTTTGGATATTGAAATAACACTTCAATGAGCATTATAAATCAAACCAATACGAACTGTCAATGCACGTTTGACATGTGTAAGCAAATATGATTCTGGGTACTGCGTGTCGTTTAGTTCAAATGCGCCGGCCCCATACGACCCAGAAACCATGAGTTCAAGTTACACGTATTTGAGGCATTGTCAGTAAATAGGATATCTAAAATAGGGATTACTGGAGATGGCGATTCCGCCAGGAGTTGTCATCATAATACTGAGTAGTCAAACGGAAGACTCCACTAGAAATTCTTTCCAAAGGACATTTAACGGTTTCATGCTGATCCAGGCTGTATTACAACCTAATTTATGCTTGAAAATAATGGTCCAGTCTGTATTACAACGGAATTACTGCTTGAAAATAATACGTCTTGCGACTGACTACAGCAGTAATTCCAAAGATATTAATGAATGTTGTTGTAGCGGAATCGCGATCAACTCCCCCCCCCCCTCCTCTCCCACCTACCTCTTCCATGTAGCCTAGCGTAGCTATCTACACAATCCTTAACCCCCCTTCCCCGGTTGACGAAGCCACGTAGTTTACTTAAAAAAAAAAAAAAAAAAAAAAAAAAAAAAAAAAAAAAAAAAAAAAAAACCCGAATCGAATCCTATAATGAACTAACTATGTGTACAAAACAAGTGTTTGAATACCACATACGCTGTTGACATCATTCGTACCAAATGTTAGTGAATTAAGCCGATAACTTACAAGTAGACACAAAAAAGACCTCTGGGCAAGAAATTAAATGTTATCTACTAAAACCATACTACTTTAAATCCAAACTGAAGGAGGTTTCGCTTCAGAACCCAGTTTACTCTGTGAAAGAATTTTCTTCTTGGAATTTTGTAAGCAAGAATGACTGAGAAAATACTATATATTTGGTGTAAGGAAGGGTAAGGTGACAAAGTTGTCCACAATTACTAAAATGGTATATCGTTTTTCTTTCTATTGAAACTGTTGATACATGCAGTAGTTACATTGTCTACAAATTTCTCATGTACAGTAACTAACATGGGGTAAACTGTATTCAAAAGTTTCAGCGGAAATTTATTATACTTTATTTTATTTTATTATTTATTTATTAATCAATCATGTATCCCTGCTGAGGAATGACCTCTGGGATGTGAAACATGTCATGGTTAATACACATACATACAATATGAGTCATAATCATAGTAAAAACAATTATATGTTCCAAAGACAAATAAAGAGAATAACAATAAACATTAATTTTTGCAACTGAATTTTGCAAAAGTCATATTGAATACAATTAATTAATTAATTAACTAATAGGTTTTTAAGTAGTTGACGAGTTATCAGTTATTGGTAATATTATTGATATTGTTAATAAGTGTATGTATTGTCCCACATATAATAACTTACTCGGTATAATATATATTTGCAGAGTATAGTGGAAACTTCTTATGCTAATGGGTCTGTAAAGAACTGACTGTTTATTAGATGCTGGTAATATTATTGATATTGTTAATAAGTATATGCACTACTCCACATATGTTGTAACTAACAGGATTGTATTTGCAGATCACAGTGGATATTAGTTGAACTAACGGGTTGTTGGGTGGCTATCTGATTATCAGTTGCTGGTAGTATTATTGCATGGTATCAAAGCGAACATATCTATCTATCTATCTATATTTGCACTGTGCACGTAGTTTCGACGTTCTTGCGCATTATTCTGAGCGGTGTTCTAATAATCGAACAAGTTGAGAGCAGCTGCTTCAACGAGCTGAACGAGGATTTATGAAGCATACTCAGCGGCTAAGCACAGGTCGTGAGTCGGCTAATTACGTTCGTCAGGGCCAATCACCAAACTGACTGCTAACAATCTACACTGACCTCGTGGTCGCTCCATCTACGGACTACGATCTCTACACCAGCTGAATACAAACCTCGGCCAACCAAACACACGGTCGTGTGGCCAGACACTAGTCCAGATAGATCATCAAGAATAAAGTCAGGAAAGATCAAACCAGACACTACTTAAAGTCCAAGTCACTACGAGAAACACTAGGTTAACAAGGGCCCCGGTGCAAAAAAATATGTTGGGCCCTAAGGCCAGATGGGCGACCTTTTTTTGTCTTGTGAGGTTTGCTAGGCAGGGGCTCCCTGAGCAGAGCGTGGGCCCACTGACCTGAGCGTGGGCCCCCTAAGCTGCACTTGGGGCTCCCCTCACCTGCGCTTGGGGTCCCCCTCATTTGAGCTTGGGGCCCCCCTAAGCTTGGGGGCCCCGTGCAAGGTACCACGTAGTCCTCCGATAGCTACGCCCCTCCTCAGGCAAAACTATTGCAATAGATCCGGCACGAAAATGGGGCCATCAGTCATTGAAAGAGTAATATTTCCTCCGGTCATGTGGCAGCACTGGAAATATAGTATACGAGGTATTATCAAGATGGGACAGGAGACAAGGAACGGGAAGGAATTCGGTCATTGCCTTTTGAAGGAAGCATCCCGGCAGCGTAAACCGCTCACCCACCACGATCGGTTTAAAAGGAAAAAGGGGGGGGGGAAATTTTATTTTTCTTAAAGAATATTTATTTGTTAATCAGGATCAATTTTGTCGCCTTCAAAATAATCCCCCTCAGATAAAACACACTTGTGCCAGCGCTTTTTTCATATCTTGGAAGCACTTCTGGAATTCACTTTTCGGTATAGCATTCAGCTCCTTCGGCGATTCTGTTTTATCTTATCAATGGTGGCAAAGCGTCGTCCTTTTAAGGTTCTCTTCAGTCTCGGGAACAGAAAGAAGTCGATGTAGGCCGAACAAGGTGGCTGAGGCCAACAACAGTTTCGTTTTTTTACCAGGTGAGATGCGAGCGGGAGTATTATCCTGATGCAGTTTCCACGAGTGGTTTTGCCACAATTCTGGGCGTTTATGACGGTTTGCTTTACGCATAAATTTCAGGTAGTATTCCTTATTAACACTACGACCATTTGGCGTGAATTCATGATGCAAAAAGCCATCGAAATCAAAGAAAATAGTAAGTAAAACCTTCTCTATTGAACGAGACGTCTAAAAAAAAATTCGGTCTTGTCTCTTCAAGCAGCTTCCATTGGGAGGATTGGGTCTTCCTTTCGACATCATACCCATACACCCATGCTTCGTCGCCTGTTATGACCGCTTTAAGAAGTTCTGGATAGTTGTTGACTTCATTCAGCAATCCGTGAGCGATGTCTACGCGGCGTTGTTTTCGGTCGAAATTCAGCAATTTTGAAACAAACTTTGCTGTCACACGATTCATGCCCAAAAAATTGCTTGGCCTGAGCCAAATGATATTGCGACATCATCAGCAACTTCTCTAATAGTGATACCATGATTTTCCAGAGTCATTTTTTCAGTTATTCGACGTTGTCGTCGGTTGCTGATGTGGTAGGGCATTCAGGGCCGTCATCATCTTCAAAGCCTTCAAGGTCCTCTTCGAAACGTCTGTACCACTTTTTTTATTCATAGTAGATTCGCCAGCAGCTACTGTTAACGCTTCGAATGCGGCACTGTACTTTCGCAAAATTTTATACGTTATACTCGTATACGAAAGGCTGTTAACGTTCTGGCCTAGCATTCGGGAAGACGCCGGTTCGAATCCCCGTCCGGGCATCCAGATTTGGGTTTTCCATAGTTTCCCCAAATCACTCCAGGCGAATGCTGGGATGCTTCCTTCAAAAGGCCATTGCCAAATCCCTTCCCTTTCCTTGTACACAGTTCAGTTCCATCCCGTCTCTAATGACCTCGACGTCGACGAGACGTAAAGCCATAAATAGAAAAAAGGTTGAAAGGCTGAAAAACATGATTCTCTATTCCAATCCCAAATCAGGTCATGGTATAGGACGATAAACCAAAAATCCACAAAGTAAGAGAAGAAGGAAAGATAAGATGAGAAAGTTTCTGGGTGGAAGACGTAGACTGGGTGGCGTTAGCTTGCAGAGCAGAGTCTATTTCACATGACTGCGCTGTCTGTGACTTCTCTATCGCACCCCAGTGCTCGAGTTGGACAGTGCTCTCGACGTCAGCTGTCTGCAGCAGATGCCTCGTGACGTCATCGACCACTGTCTGGCCTCTAGCGAGCGGCGCGACGCTACCAGAGGTCGACGGTGACGTCAATAGGATCCTCCACTACTCCGTACAACCAAATCCAGAGATCACTTAAAACACGTTTCTTTACGACAAAGTAATTTCGCAAAATGCGTCAAGGACAACTTGTCTCGGAAATGAAATCTCTGCCGCGAGCAACGCGGTGAAGAAACGAAATGTGGTACTACAGGAAAACACTATCGTTATTAAATTATTGCTGCAAACCTTATTAGTCTCCAGCTTCCTTTGTAAATGTTCTAGATCTCAGTGGACTATTATTGTTAAACTAGCATTTTCGCGATGCTTCAATACCACGTACCTCGGTGTGGGTAGTAGTAAGTTTGCCTTTTCTTTTCTTCTATATCCTTTTCACTACTAACTGGTGGCTCAAGGTCAGTTTCCCCTACCCCCGCTCCTCACCCCACCATCCCCCTTCCTACTAATCCGAGCTGACAACTGTGTCACCATTTCCCCTCCGCATTTAGGGATTAGGGCAGCGGAGTGGGGAGAGAGCAGAATGACCTTGAGCCACCACTGTTAACTGATGGGGCTATGGGCTATAGTAGCAAAGCATTAATTCCACAATTTCGTTACACTCATTGGAGTGTTAATCTTTGGTTTAGTAGTTTCATTAACGTTTTCCTAACTCACCATATTTCAGAAAACTGAAGAAATAAATAACAAAATTTATGTAGTCAAAAACAAAACAGAATCAAAAGAGTGGAATATTTGCGTGTTGTAGCATGATTTTGGTGACTGTTCATCTGAGATATAATGTTATCTGTGATGCTTATCTGTACTCGATACGAACGAATTGCTAAGAGTTTGCTATATCTGTTAATGTTACTGTGATGGTTTCAATATGTTTTAAATTTCAAACCAACCATAATGAAAAGTATTTGTTTAGTTTAAATCCACATGTTAATCATTAGTTGCCTTTTGTTTGCTTATATTCGATCGATGTAGATAGAAATATGTAAAACATTACTACAAAGTAAAGGTTACTAACTTTATTCATTGACAATTCTATTTAGTTAAGCCAATGGTGAAATGAATTGCCAGAAAATTGAGATCTACCAGTCGTTTTAATATTGGAGGGTGTAATGTTGCTCATAGATTTCAGGGTTCAAATCTTCCTGACACGAGCCGATATAAGATGTTTTCAGAATGAACATGCTTTGATGTTTAATAAAATTTGAAAATTGTAGGTTATACGATCTGCAAGTGAGTGTTACCCCCGCTGGAGTTATTTCTTAACTGTGATGATAAGGTTACTTTAAACGAGAAAGCTTAAGATGCATTTTATTGCAGAACCTCTTTAAAAATGGACACCAAAATCCTTATAGAAATCATTTTTTTTTTGTTTACTTATGGACTTACGCCTTGTCGATGTCGATGTCATTAGAGGCGGGATGGGACTGGGAATAAGTAACGGGAAGGAATTTGGCCTCGGCCTTTTGAAGGAAGTATCCCGGAATTCGCCTGGAGTGATTTGGGGAAACCATACAAAATCCAAATCTGGATGGCAGGACGGCGATTCGAACCGGCGTTCTCCCTAACGCGAGACCAGAGCGTTAACCGCTCACCCACCACGCTTGATAGTTAGGCAACTGGAGGGGTTGGTGAGGTGAGGAGCGGGTCGATGGGAAAATGACCTTGAATCGCCTCTTGAGAGTGAATAGACTATAGAGCGATACCTGATTTACCCCTCGCAATTAAACAAAAAAGTAAAGAAAGTTATAACGAATAATAATTAACTTTCTATACAATTGTAAAATCTTTAAAAAAATCATTTTTAGTAGATAGAGAATATTTTAGATTGCTTATTAGGTTGAAGTATGCGTTATCTGCTTAGGGATGATAAGACAGAACTTTCTTCTTGTTGAGAGGTACACCTTTCAGAAATTAGACCTAAAAAGTGAATTTTCGCAAAATTAAATGTGTCGTATGTGTCGTGAACTATTGGTTTTCCGGCCGTGAAAATTATCTGCTTTTCATTCATACTCCATGGGGAACGGCCGGAAACACATAGGCAGTGATATATTTTCATAAAAAAAACTTTATTCTTATATTTTTCGAAGAATTTGTCATACCTGGTCTCTTGGCCATAAAAATCGTCGTATTTTTTATTTACTGTCCCCCGTACACGTCAGAAACAAAAAAAAACACACACACACACACAAAAGATTTTTTTTTTTCGAAAAGTACAGGTTCACACAATTCGATTTTTATTATTGGGCAACTACAAAACTGGGTAAAAATGAGTGTTATAAATATTTCTGATCCTCCGCTAGGAAGTCATTTAAGTCCATTGTTCTATAGTTCCCTCGTCACGGTAGCGTGACAATGTGGTGTGGAGTCTATCAGTCTAGCCTAGTGGTGCAGGGGTATTGTGAAACGGACGGCTCTCACAACTTCCGCCTCTAGTCACACTGCCGCACGTGTTGCATACCCCAAGGCCGGCAGGCGCAGCGGCTGCGTGCATTCACACACAACGAAAACTGCACCATGTCTGTAAACAGATTCTTTCCGCTTCTTCAGGGGTTACTCAGTTCCTGCGCCTGCCCAGACGTTCCTCTACGTTCTGTGCAAGGAATGAGGGAGGAACATTGTGCAAACGTTACCCCCTTTCGAGAAGCTAGGTGTTTGCAGATTATATTTTTTTTAAATGGCATTTGGCAACGGAGGCCATACAGCCAGCTCAATGTAATTATAATTGCTTTAAGTGTGTAAGTCGTCATCCAGTATTTATTGTATTTCTCCAATGTATGGACGCCACAGGACGGACAGGACATTCACACAGACACACAACACTTAACATCCATGCCCGCGGCCGGATTCAAACCGGCGGCCAAAACGCGATAAGACGGTATACAGCTGCAGCCTAATATGGACAGCATTTTGGTGGGTCAACTGAGGATGAAAATAAATGCAAAGAAAAGTCAAATTATCTATCTATCTATATCTATAAAACGAAATTCGGATAAATTTGTTTTATAAAAACTCGGAAACTACTGAGCAGGTTTCGATTGGATTTTCACCGTTTTAAAGCTTAGAATCTCAATTCAGTTGTTTGGCATGTCTTATGTTTCAACGTTAAGTAACGCAGGAGCATTAAATGAAATTCTGAACGTATGATGACAAATCCCAAAGATGGAAGAATTAGATGTTGCATACTTCGCACTAAACTACAATTTCTCTGATCGTAGCCTTTAATGAAAGCAATATGATAACTTTACAATAATAACTATTTTGCATACTAAACAAAACTTTTAGTAGGTATACTTTCCTTTAATTCGGGATATTCAATTTTTAAACGCCATATATAGCCGTAAAAAAAACAAAAGAGATTTTCTTTAACCAAGATCTCTGGCAGTAGGTCTACAACTACAAAGTCTCTGGCCATCAACATTAGTCTTCTGTTCACAAAAAATCATTTATTTACGATAATATTATTCTGGATTCACTTTTGATATTTGTATAAAAGGTTGAATCTGCAGAGTTAAAGTATCTGGGGTTTCGAGCAGAAAGTATATCCATTCACTTCGCAATTGAATCAAATGTGAGTTTCTAAAATAATCTAGCGTTGTTTAGTAATGTAGTAATACAATTTCTTAACCAAATTAATGAAGCTTGATAGACATGAATCTTTTCGGGCGAACTAAAATAGTGCACGTGCAAATAAAGTTAAACCCACCCGTTTCTTGGTAGGGTGCGGATGAATCTAGGTTTTCATTAATTTAGAAAAAAGTTGGCGCTTGTTTTATGAAATTTTGTAGAAAAGTTTCTCATTGCGGGAATAAATATAGCGTACGGGTAAATCTACGCCAACCATACCGGGCAACGCCGGGAACTCCGCTAGTTATACATACAGATAAAAAGAGCTAAGGGTTGATTATGATTATAGGGTGGATAAGAAATTGCTTTTTGAAGACTTTAAATGTAATTTATTGGCACAACATTTGATAATAAACTCAACTGTGAATGACACATCGGACAAGTGGTGGGAAAATGTTTCAAAATCCGTCATTTACTGGAGAGAGTGATGAGGTGAACTGCCACAGAAGTGAGGGAACTGGGTTACCAAACTTTGGCTTGAATATGGTGGTGTAGTTTGGGACAACATTTTTGGTGTCAAACACAGGAATTGGAGACGGTGCAAAGAAGGGCTCCTAGATTTGTCTCTGGAAATTACTGCAGAACACAATCAGTAACTGATATGATAAAAGAGCTTAGAAGTAGGACTGTACAACGAAAATTCTTGTTCTGACTGCCAGAAATCCCCCTATCTGCATTTCGGATCTCCTTCTCGTTTATCTCATTTAAATTCTGTGCAATGCACTTTTGATTTAAGTCGCCCTCCCCCCAAACCTCTCCGCAATATGAGGCAGTATCATGTTTCCTTGCCCCTTTTTTCTTTTATGTTCAAAATGAACACACTCTATCTAGAAATATCATCTTTACGGACATAGGGGTTTGGACTAATGTGTTTACAGAGCTTTTTTTTTTTTTTTTTTTTTTTTTTTTTTTTTTTTTTTTTTAGTGGAAATTACGAACACTAAGAAGGAAAAAATTTAAATGTAATCTAAGAAGTTTCGTTTTCTTTCTTCCAGCGTTCCTCCAAATTTCAGGAAGTTTTCACTTTCGTTTTCTGTATATTTTTAAACAATCTAAAATAGAAAAATTAAGAAATTAACCGATCAAATTTTCATGAAGCTATGTGAAAATTAGTTATTTTAACACGTAGGGGAAATATTCTACATAAATATTATTCTAACCCACAGACAATGTAACGAACTGTAGGAAAATTAAGAAATTAATTAGTCAAATGTTCATAATGCTACGAGAAAATTAGGCATTTTAATACAAAGAAGTAAGGGTTTGGGAGAGACTATACTAGTCTTTTCCAACCAAATGTCAACCTCTCCTTCACGTGGTGCACCCTGTTTGCACGGACGAGGCTCTGGCGACTGAAAGATTCCCGGTATAAGGAGTCACCCACTGCTTGCCAACGGCCTCTGAAAAGAGGGCGGAAGAGCGGGGAGCGGTTCAGGGCACCCTCTTGCCCTTGGGGTTGGAAACGGCCCCTAAAGGCGGATGAATCAGAAATGATCAACGACATGGGGATGCAGAAGGCAACGGGAAACCACTGCATTAAAGACCCAAAGGGTATCCCGAGGACATGTAATCCTCTCAAATTACATATATCATGATGGCTTCTTCCTGGGTAAAATATTCCGGAGGTAAAATAGTCCCCCAATCGGATCTCCGGGTGGGGACTGCTCAGGGAGGAGTCATCAGAATGGATAGAAACATTCTACGAGTCGGTGCGTGGAATGTTAGAAGTCTGAATAGGGCAGGTAGGTTAGAAAACTTAAAAAGGGAGATGGAACAACTTAAGTTAGATGTTGTTGGGATTAGTGAGATTAAATGGAAGGACGCACAGGATTTCTGGTCTGGGGAACACAGGATAATTAGCACACAAGCTGTCAATGGAGTCACTGGTGTAGGATTTGTAATGAACAAGAAAGTAGGAAAACGGGTTAGTTATTATGAACAATTTAGTACAAGTATATATGCCAACGTCACAGGAAGATGACGAAGAAATAGAAAAAATATACGCTGAAATTGAAGAATTAATCCAATATGTGAAAGGGGAGGAAAATCTAATAATCATGGGTGATTGGAATGCAATAGTGGGAGAAGGAAAAGAGGGGAATACTGTAGGAAGTTTTGGTCTAGGAGAAAGAAATGAGCGAGGAAGCAGGTTGCTAGAATTTTGTGAAAGATATAAGCTAGTAGTGGCGAACACACTGTTTAAGAACCATGCAAGAAGAATATACACCTGGAAACGTCCAGGGGATACAGGCAGATATCAGCTAGATTATATCATGGTCAAACAGAGATTCAGGAATCAACTTCTAGACTGTAAAGCGTACCCAGGAGCAGACATAGACTCGGACCATAATTTGATAGTAATGAAGTGCAGGCTGAAATTCAAGCGAATAAGGAAGCAGTATAAGCAGAACAGACTGGAAGTGAATAAACTGAAACAATCTAGCACAAGAGAAAAATTTGCAGAAATGGTAGACTTAGGTCTAAGAATTAACTGTGAAACAAGCTCAACCGAGGACGAATGGAATGCATTAAAGACCGAAATAATGAGAGCTGGCAAAGAAACCTTAGGCTTTAGGGAACAAGCTGCCCGGAAACCTTGGATCACAGAAGAAATTTTGCAGCTGATCGATCAGAGGAGAAATTACAAAAATGCTCAGGATGAAGCAGGAAAAGAGCAGTACAGGCAATTTAGAAATCAAATAAATAGGAAATGCAAAATAGCAAAAGAAAAATGGCTACAAGAAAAGTGTGAAGAAGTAGAAAAGGAAATGGTTGAAGGAAAAGTAGATGTTGCATATAGAAAGATCAAACAGAATTTTGGAGAAATGAAGAAAAGAGGTATGAACATTAAAGCTGCCGAAGGGAAACCTCTTTTAAGGTCAGAAGATGGAGCTAACAGATGGAAGGAATACATTGAGAAACTGTATGTTGGGGACGACTTGAACAATAGTGTATTGGAAAAGGAAGGCGATGTCAACATGGATGACTTAGGAGATCCTGTTTTGAGGACAGAATTTAATAAAGCTCTGAATGACTTGAAAGCAAATAAGGCAGTTGGAATTGATGAGATCCCTGCAGAACTTCTTAAATCTCTAGGAGAGGAAGGAATCGAAAGATTATTCAAGCTGATATCAAAAAGTTATGAAACAGGAGAAATTCCAAATAAATTTTAATAAAAATATCATCTTCACACTTCCAAAGAAAGCACAAGCTGACAAATGTGAGAATTATCGCACAATTAGTCTAACTTCACATGCTTCAAATTTACTGACCAGAATAATATACAGAAGGATGGAAAGGGTAGTAGAAGAGATAGTAGGTGAAGATCAGTTTGGGTTTAGGAAAAATCGCGGTACAAGGGAAGCAATTCTGTCTTTAAGATTAATACTTGAAGGGCGGATCAAGAAAAACAAAGATACTTTTATGCATTTGTTGATTTAGAAAAAGCTTTTGATAATGTTAGGTGGGACAAGATGTTCAAAATTTTAAAGAAGTCAGGTCTAAAGTATCGAGATAGAAGAATCCTCTATAAACTATATAAGAATCAAGTGGCTGTGATAAAAGTAGAGAATCACGAGAGACATGCATCAGTTAAAAAGGGCGTGAGACAAGGTTGTAGTCTATCCCCGTTAATATTCAACTTGTATGTAGAAGAAGCAATGAAGAAAGTCAAAGAAAAATTTGCATGTGGCATAAGTTTTCAGGGAGAAAAAATCAGTATGCTACGATTTGCTGACGACATTGTCTTATTAGCAGAGAGGGCTGAGGATATTGAGAAGTTATTGAATGGCATGAACAAAATACTGAAGGAAGATTTTGGACTGAATATAAATCAAAGTAAAACAAAAGTGATGAAATGTAGCAGAAATGATACCAATACTAGTAGATTAAATATAAAAATAGGATCTGATGCAATAGGAGAAGTGAGTGAGTTCTGTTACTTGGGAAGCAAAATTACAACCGATGGCTGAAGCAGGAATGATGTTAAAAGCAGAATAGCACTAGCAAAAAGAGCCTTCATGAAAAAGAGAAACCTTTTAGTTTCAAATATTGATCTAGGAATTAGAAAGAACTTCTTAAAACTCTATGTGTGGAGCACAGCACTTTACGGAAGCGAAACATGGACTTTAGGAATACCGGAAAGAAAGAAACTTGAAGCATTTGAAATGTGGTGCTACAGAAGAATCCTGAAAATTAGGTGGACAGACAAAGTATGAAATGAACGAGTTTTGGAAATGATGGGTCAGAAAAGAAATTTATGGAAGAAGCTTACAGGAAGAAGAGACAGGCTGGTAGGTCATATTTTGAGACATGCTGGATTGATTAATTTGTTAATGGAGGGAACAATTGAAGGTAAGAACTGCAGAGGGAGACAGAGATTAGAATATATGAAGCAGATAATTGAGGACGTGGATTGTAAGGGGTATGTAGAAATGAAGAGGTTAGCACAGGATAGGAAGGGATGGAGGATTGCATCAAACCAGTCTAAAGACTGACGACAGCAAAAAAAAAAAATACAAAGAAGAAATATTGTAGATAATGCGATGAAATTTTAGTATTGATATTAAGCAGAATCTTTGGTTGGGATTATATCTCCTTGGTGTAGTGTAGTACCGTTGTAAATTTTCCATGAAACAAATATCACAATTTATTATAGTGTTAATCTTTGGTGTAGTGCGCTGACTCACATTTAGCGTGTATTCTAAGGTACAATATTTCAGAAAACTATAACCAAAGTTATCTAATCAAAAACAATATTAACAGAATCCAAAGAGTGTTGTGATTATTTGTGGTGTAGTGTGATCTTTTGAGGTTGAGAACGGGTGTGTATGCTAGATGCAACGTGATCTATGACTTATATATAACTTTTTTTTTTTACTTATGGCTTTACGCCTCGTCGACGCCGAGGTCTTTAGAGACGGCATAGGACAAGAAACGGGAAGGAATTCGGCCATGGCCATTTGAATGCAGCATCGCGGCATTCGCCTGGAGTGATTTGGGGAAACCCTGGAAAACCCAAATCTGGATGTCCGAATGGGGATTCGAACCAGCGTCCTCCCGAATGCGAGGCCAGAGTGTTAACCGCTCACCCACCATACTCGGTCCTACATAATTGTTTCATGCTATGTTCCCTGGTCACAAACATGATTTTATGTTATACAATAAGCTATCAAACTATGAACACACCATCCAAATCGATTGGGTAGTTTTTGCGTGATGCGGATTCAAAGAAATAGACAGATATTGCCCACTTACACAAATTATACAAATGGTGGTACAAAACTGGTCACTTTACGTCCGGGGTATGAATTCATTCAGTAGCACGGTAAACATCATTCGGATTTCCCGTCATAACAAAAACGTTTTCTCTGCAGTGATCCATTTCGTATTTACGAAAGTGTAATTATCAACTTCACAACATTCGGATGAGTGCATTTTGTGTGTGGTGCCGTATGAAGATGTATTTGCCTGTAACGCGTGCCGCAGTGTTTTGGCGTCGGCAGATGTTGGCAGCATCTGGCTTCAGTGACCTCGACAATCGCCGCACTGGACGGAAAAAAAGAGAAGTAACGAGTGAGAGACAAGGTCGGCAACCAGCCGTGCTAAACACTCTGTCTTCACAATGCGAAATGTTTACTCGCAGGAATGCAGAAACCCGTGTTATATGTTTGGGGCTCCGATCTGTGTGGATGAATCGCTTTTGTTCGTCAATCTTTAAAAAAAAAAATTACTGCTTTACGCCTCGTCGACGGCTAAACTCATTAGAGGCGGGATGGGACTGGGGACAAGGAACGGGAGGAAATCAGCTATAGCCTTTTTGAAGAAGGCATCCCGGCATTCGCCTAGATTGATTTGGGGAAACCATGGAAAACCCAAATCTGGATGCCCGGACGGGGATTCGAACCCGCGTCCTCCCGAATGCGAGGCCAGAATGTTAACCGCTTACCCACCACGCTCGGTCCGATCTTTTGTCACAGCCTCATAATTGTAATTACGCACTGTTCTTGTTCTTACTGCCCCAAACGTCATTAAAATAATAGAATTACAGAAAAGCAACTCTTGTAAAAATAGGCCAAATCTCGTGCTCGTGTAATGACAAAAATTTATGAGATCTTCTTCTGAACCAAGTCTACGCTTTACAGCGTATATTCACTTCACAGAATGGTTTCTCTCGGTCTTATAGATTTTATTTATAATATTTTAACAAATGTGGTGGCTTGGTCTTTGTGTTCGCCATGTTTTAGCAAACCTATATAAATATCTTAAATGCATTTCTTTATAAAACTTACAAATACATAAAAAGCCAAGATCTTCCTCCCACTTTTTCGAATTTGACAAGTATATATTATGCCTTCCATTTCAGTAAAAATTATGACGTGCATAAACAATGGGTTTGCGCCGTAGCCGAGCAATGGAGATTACTACTGGTTTAACTAACCATAAATAAATAAGTAGTAACTTCCAAACTAAGCATAGGAACAAATTAAAAATTAAGATATTAGTTAATCTCGCTTATCTCTATGCATTAAAGAAATATCAAACATATAGCTTCATCTGGAACAGAGAAATTAAGTGGCAAATATGTGCCAGTATTTTTCATGTTTGGGATTGTAATTAAGTAAAAATTCCAATATTAGACATTTCTTATGATTTAGGTATGAAACTCGTATATGTATACCAAATTACTTATTTCTAGAATTACTAGAAGTATAGTGAAATTTTGATGTCGGGGGTCGAAACAAAATTATGAATTTCAATAACTTCCAAAATAAGAAAATAAAAGAAGTAAAAATAGTCAAACTTAGTAAGCTCATTCTCCAGTGAAAATTTGAGGGATATAAAGTTATTAGGGTAGATAGCGATTTCACATTAGGAGTAGGTATTTGGTAGATATATGGAAATTTACGAGTTTCAGGCTTTTCTTATAATATTGGGGTAAAGTGTTATCTGTGTACCAAACTTAAGCTTTCTACGACTACGGGAAGTACCTTAGAATTTTAATCATCATCAGTCAATCAGTCAGTGAATGAGTGACAAAATCGATGAAGTTTGCATCCGAATAACATCTGAACTAAGAACAATAACTAAGTAAAATTTTGTATGCTTCCTAATATTGGTGATTTCTATGCATTACAGAAATTTGAGACATGTAGCATCAATAAGACTGCTGAAACTGAGGCTCAAAAATGTTCTGAATCGCTTCAAAAAATAGGCTAGGCAGTGCACACAGATTTATGAAAATCGGAAGAAGGAAGAAGGGGGGGGGGGTTAAAAATAACTATTTGGAGACTGGCATGAGGCAAAAACCAAAACAAACAAAATATTTTAAAGTCTCCTCATGGGTGTCAAATGAAATCCGGCAATCCACCAACTCTAAAAATGTTCGGATTTCTTTTATTCTCTGACTTATACGAGTCTTTGGCGAAAAAGCGTTAAAAAATCTGTTTCTACCTTAATTACAGAAACTATTGATCTGAAAATGTATACCAATAAAAGCCTGGTCGTTGTGTATTCATGTCCGTAATGCTGTGCGGACACACAGCTAACCTTGGTTGCTGGAAAAACAACGGCCAGAGATATTGCTATTTAATAACAATTCTATTTAGTTAGGCTTCGGTGAGAAAATGATATTTCGTTTAAATCAACATATTCGTTATAACTGGTTCCTGTTTATTTATGTTCAGTCTATGTAGATGTTACAAAAATAATTTCCAAAGCATTGGATTTAAATTAACGTATTAATTATTAGTAGCTTTTTATTACTGATGTCGTTGTATCATCCGCATGCTCCAATGGATTAAATTTAGATCGGGATACAGTGAATGTATTCATACGCGGGTAATGGAAGCTTTGCTTTTCGGATGGTAATATCAGTGGAGGTTGTGATAAGGTTGAAATGCAGCTATACGGAACAGAATAACAACTGACACACTTTGTTACAGAATAATTCAGGATGGATTTATTTTTATAAACAATTTAATCAGTTTTCATAAGCACCATGTTACTAATGATATTACCTCACGAGGATGGAAATAATTCTATATTAAACGAACCGAATGCTGCCTGGACCAGAAATAAAACGGATATTACGTGCTATAGCATAAGGTTTTGGTATTCCTAATTTATTTTTAATTTCATTGCTTCAATAAGTCAATAGAAATTCTAACTGTATTGCTATGCAACCGAAACATTAACAACATTCAGTGGCTGATCTAGAAATTTTGGGAGCCGGGGCAAAAACCGTGAGGATTGTCCCAGTGCTGTGGAGCTAAAAAAAAGGGGGAAACAGAAGATCGCCGGGTATAAATATGCCACTCTCCAAACACAATTTTGTCGCCTTCTTGAAGTTGCTGACAGATTTTCAATTTGCCGCACAATTCGCCATCGTTGTGAAGTCCCAATCCAATCAGGCAATCCTATAAGGTAAAAGGGAATTCTATGCGGAATACAAACTACGGGGAGTAGCAGCTTTTTCGGAAGGTTGCTGCATAACTGTTGACTAATTTTTCGTACAATCTTCATGATTATTGTTTCTATTTTCAACAGTTTCAAACTTTGTTACCGAGCGGGGCGGTGTAACGGTTAGCGTTCTCGCCTCGCATTCGGGAGGACGGCGGTTCGAATCCCCGTCCGGGCATCCAGATTTGGGTTTTCCATGGTTTCCCAAATCACTCCAGGCAAATGCCGGGATGCTTCCTTCAAAAGGCCATGGCCGAATTCCTTCCCATTCCTTGCCCCCATCCTTGCCCCCCATCCTTTCCCGTCTCTAAAGACCTCGATGTTAAAAAGAGACGTAAAAAAAAAAAAAAAACTTTGTTACCGTATTTTTGTTTGTTTCCTCAAGGAACTACATTTGAGACATCACGTATCCGAAAATGCAAGGTTCTTTTTCAGCAATGACTAAAATTCGTAGCAGAACTCATATACCCGATCTCATATACCCGATCGACGATGCTCAAACCTCTCTTCATCATGTTAACCTAAACTTTTTTTTTTTTCTCTCTCTCTAAGAGCACATGCCCAAAGAACAAAATATAATTCTTTCATAAAAACTATAACTATTAAATCCTAGCTTAATCTAAAACTATTTTTGAAGGTGATTTTAAAGACCCCAGTATATTTCGGATGTTACCCAACTGGGGTCGTATCGATCTCCTGATAATTAATTACTTAGCCTAGCGAGGCAGAGGGCATTACGGGTGGCGCATGTTTACTCCAAGGCCTCTGATACGGTCTGAGTGTTCCGGAATGTGTCTGACCTCTAACTGGACGAGGACCGGCCTTCGACCACACTCAAAGCAGACAGCTGTGAAAATACCATCGACTGAACTGCTGCGTCACAGCAGATCACAATTAAAACAAAATTAAATGGCGTGCGCTACACAGAATCAACACGTAGCGATTCGTAGATGCAGGCCGTACTGCGGTATGTCTCATGAGTCTACGTGATCGTTGGATGGAGTAATAAATGATAATTTGTTCGTAACCTGAACCAAAGATCACATTACATCAAAGATAAACACCATCTCTGTAACCTGAACAGGGAATCACGACAGATCACACTACATCGAAAATAAACAGATCACCTTTTGAATTGTGTTAATATCGTTGTTGACTACGTAAATTTAGTTAGTTAGTGACATGGCAATCATGAAGACAATTTAAAATATTAAAAATGAATTCAGTTGCGGGTAATAGTAATGATGGTAGTAATTAATTAAAAAAAAACGCCTATGCAACTGTTGTAATTTTTGTTTATTTCTGAAGCGTTTTTCCTTTCGTCGGTGTATAGTCAACTATCCAATATGTTCTGTAATATTATTACAGTTCATGATTTTTGTGCAGACGGGTTTCCTTTGATATAATTACATTTATAAGTATATAGGTTTTGTAGTATATAACATAAATGTAATATAATAAAATTGAAACAAATCCGTCTTTACCAAATATATAAACTTTAAATATATTACAGAAATTTCTAAAAAAAAAAAATCACAGTAGGTTGTCTAACAGAAACAAGGGAGGATTTGGAAGGACTCAAGGTCACGACCGAGCGTGGTGGTGTAACGGCTAGCGTTCTGACCTCGCATTCGGGAGGACGGCGGTTCGAATCCCCGTCCGGGCATCCAGATTTGGGTTTTCCATGGTTTCCCCAAATCACTCCAGGTGAATGCCGGGATGCTTCCTTCAAAAGGCCATGGCCGAATTCCTTCCCATTCCTTGCCCCCCATCCTTTCCCGTCTCTAAAGACCTAGTTGTTATAGGAGACGTTAAGCAGTTAAAAAAAAACAAAAACAAAAACAAGGTCACGAGAGACACCATTACAATTTTCTGCACTCCAGCCAAAATTACTACCCATGACAGTGTGATGTCAGATGAACAAACGGTTTTTTGTTAATTTGTTTTTGCTAATGGCTTTACGCTTTGCCGACGCCGTGGTCAGTAGAGGCGTTGGGCAAGGAACGGGAAGGAATTCGGCCATGGCCTTTTGGAGGAACCATCCCGGAATTCGCGTGTAGTTACTTTGGGTAAACCATGGAAAACCGAGATGTGGATGGCCAGACGGGGATTCAAACACGCGTCCTCCCAAATGCGAGACGTTACCACTCACCCATCACACACGGTGACCAAACGGAGAAGTTCTGAGAATGAAAATAAGGACTCTAGTGAACTCTTAGGTTCGAAATGGTTTATAATTGGCCAAATACTGAATAAAATAAAGAAATTACAAAAAACATTTGATCGCTGAAGATACCACGAAGAGAGGTCAAAAGCGTCTAAAAATAAACAATAATTCTAACAGCTGCATTGGCGTTTTATTAAATAATATTTTCTTTATTTGACAACAACTGCAGAAGTAATGGCCTACAATTATTATGTATTTTTTAATGCTGTATTATGACAGCTACACCAACCCACAGAAAGAAAAAAAAATATTCAGTTTAATCGTACTATCAATTCGTAGTGGGTAAGGTTTGAGAGCATGGTCTTATGTTCTTTCTGTTTTCGTGTGGGCTTTAGACTCATTCACAACTTCATTGAAATTGTGAAAGAAGAGTTGAGAAAATCAGGTAAAGTGATTTTGTGAAACTGAGAAATCTGAACGACCTTGGCGAGAATCCAACGCTATACCCCCAAAGTCCAGGCTCGGACGTTATCACGAACCTACTGCCCTCTGTACTCTCGAAGCAACAAGACAACCTGGCGGAAATGCGTGGGTGATCCATTAGTTGCAGATAAGTCGCTCTCCTGAGTAGAGCATCAGCGATGGGGACAATGGTTTGCTGGCTGTAGCGCCTGGTATATATCACGTGATGCAGACGCCCAGATAAGCCGCTGTGACGTCAGCACCAGATAACTGACGAGGTATAAACAGAAGCAGGCCAGCTGAAAAGAGCATCCATGCCACCGCCAAAATGTAACTCATTCCATGCGGCAACCAATGATTCAGTCTGACTGTATCCCCAATCTTCTGAACTACCTGCCGAAACCAGTTGTTTAATGCTGCTGATTAGTGAGTTCTTAGACAGTAAATGGCCGAGCTATTTTGGTAAAGGCTCGTGTGGTCTTAATGACAGGATTTGATTTTAACTGGTTGCGCAGTCCGCCGGTATCATAGTAGGCAGGGGCGGATCCAGGGGGGGGGATAGGGGGCTCAAGCCCCCCCCCAAACGTATCTAGGTCCACCCATGACATTGTAGTTTTGAGACTTTTTTTTTTTAGCTCTACGGATTTTAGGCCCGAGGAGGCTATAAATACTACCTTTTTCCCGACTCAAGCCCCCCCCCCCCAAAACCAAAATCCACTGAACGCAAGCCCTCTGAACCAAAATTCACTCAAGCCAAGCCCCCCCAAAACCAAAGTCCGCTCAAGCCCCCCCCCCAAAAAAAAAATCCTGGATCCGCCCCTGATAGTAGGTTTAACTTAACCCTGTAATCCCAGCGCTTATAGGAAACATGCAGTTTAGCGTGGGATCTGAACCAGTCTGGTGGACTTCACATTACACAGTAAGCTGTACCAGAGGTGATGGTCGGGTTAAAGGTCTTTGAAAATCCCCACCGAGACAGGGATACGAACCGGAGGCCTTTAGATATCCAGTCAAATGCCTTAACCACTGAGCCACCAGACCGCTTCACGATGTTGCTAAAATAAGGGTTTTCTTTAATACCCTGTCAACACAGCTAGACAAAATCGCTTGCAGTCAATAACTGTGTCTGTTGGGAACAACAGATGGTAGGTTTTGTCACGCGTTCACAGCTAAATACATGTCTCGAAAAAGTATTGTAAAATTCTTCGTTTGACCAGAGATATTATTGCTTATGGGTTGATAGACTCTTCGGTCACTAGTTTGGAAACTAAACACAGAAAGAGAACACTTTGGCGGACACGACAGGTTTTATCAGAGGGTACTACATGCGGTATATCAAATCATTACGTCAAAGACTAACAATTCAATAAGTTGTGATATTTATTTTACGGTAAAAGTATACAGCGATACTACGTTACAAACCTCAGATATAATCTTAACCAAAGTTTCTGTTTAATATTGATACTAAATCTTGATCGCATTTATGCAGAATATTTTCTCTTCGTATTAAAATGTTTAATGTTCTCGAATAATTTAACAATCCAATTATAAAAGAAAATACATGTCTCGAGAAAGTATCGTAAAATTCTTCGTTTGACCAGAGATATTGTTGCTTATGGATTGATAGCCTCTTCGATCATTATTTTCTAGTAGTGTGAGTGTTAGTGGTACGTTTTATTCAGTATAAATCCGTAAATTGTAAATTCAGTGTTTCGTGCTTTGTTTACATCCGGTACTAACGTTTAGTATTAATATTATTGTTATAGTGTAGCAGCAGTTCATTGTAAGTAAGATTTAATAGCATTAGTTTTGTTTCAAAGTAGATTGGCAAGTTCTCAAGTGATAGTGAACCGTTTTATTTAATACATAATCAGTACAGTGTAAACGCAGTTTTTTACTTGTTTACATTTGAGGTTAGTTGTGATTCAGAGTTCTAGGGTGTCAAATTTCATAGTAATTGTTTTAAAAGTTCTTTTGTTTGCATTTGTGCAGTTTTATTGTAAATCTTTTAGTTGACAGGTGTTGTAATTCACTTTTAGGAAAAGTTTCGAGTGATATACATAGGTTTTTAACATTTTTTGTAGAAGGCTACTTTTGCATTTGACACACAAGTAGTTTATTAAAAAGTAAAAGTTTTTAAAGTTCCTTTGCTTGTAAATTCTTAAGTTGTTTTGAAAGTATCACAATGGATACAAAGTGTGGAAACTGCCGAAGGATAGTAAAAGAAGGAGTGACATGCCGGGACTGCGGGCGCTGGTTTCACTGGGGGTGCAGCGATGTATCTAACAGTGACTCTTGTGTCAGTATTTCCTGGAACTGTCACTCCTGCAGAATTAGTGATCAGGAGCAGCGGATTCTGGAACTCCAGTCAGATTTGGCATCTGCAGAGAGGGATTTAAAGGCCCTGAAGGCAGAAAACTCTGTTCTTAGGCACAGGCGGAACAGTGAATGGAAGGAAGTCAGCTCTGGCAGGAGAGGTAGGAGACGCTGTCTGTCTGATGGTTTCCAGCTGGAGACATCCAATGTGTTTCGGCCATTGGAGGATCTAGATGGTGACTCTGAGGACCGTCAGGTTGGACTGAACGATCTGGGTTCTTGCAAAGTAAAAGGGAAAAGTTTTCAGGGTGTATCTAAAAGTAAACGCAGGAAGGTACTGTTACTTGGGAGCAGTCACGGGAGGGGAATCAGTGAGATGGTTCAGTCTGACTTGGGGCCAGATTATGAAGTCTGCAGTATTTTCAAACCAAATGCAGATCTTGGAAGTGTGGTAGCAAATGTGAAAGACCTAGTTAAAGATTTTTCAGATGAGGATTGTGTTATAATTGTTGGGGGACCAGGAAATAGCCTTGATAAAGACCTCAATTATTCAATTGAGGGAGACATTGCCCACATTTCCAGGAACACAGGTCAGACAAATGTGAGATTTGTTGGCTTGCTTGAGCGTTACAATAAACCCTGGATGTGGCATAACATCAGGCGTACAAATGCATCCTTGGAAAGGGTTCTCTGGCAGCCGGCTAATTCACACATTGGTTTGATTGATGTGGCCTGCATTGGTAGGGACAGTTATACTCGCCATGGACTCCATCTGAATGTCAGAGGTAAGAGGAAGCTTTCGCTTCTTATTGCTGATGAGGTCAGAGGATGCCAGGTGAGTGAAAGAGGTATTCCTGTGATAAATGGTGTTAAGTCGCGGCCTTTTTTAGGGTAAATAAAATAGATTTATTAAGATGTCTAAAGGAAATTAATGTCTCTGATGATCATAATTTGTTGAAATTAAAAATTCCAACTGATATACCACTATCTAATTATAAAATAAACAATTCAAAGTCATTGCGTCAAAGTGTTCAGACCAGTATTTTCCACCAAAATATAAGAGGAATATTTAGTAAAACTGATGACATTACCTTAAGCCTAGAAGAGATTCAAAATTCCAGAAATTTTAATGTAGACGTTTTGTGTATATCTGAGCATCATTTGTCTGATACAGGAATATCTCAGCTGTCCATCCCAAATTATAAATTAAGCTCTCATTTCTGCAGATGTAAAATGGAGAAAGGGGGAGTTGCCATTTTCGTTAAAAATAATATTGAATGCAGTAGTGTAGTTGTAAGTAAGTATTGTATAGAACAACACTTTGAATGTTGTGTTACTAAACTAGAATATGATAAGGAAGAGCTGATAGTGATAGCAATTTACAGGGCCCCCTCAGGTAATTTCAGACTGTTTTTATCTCGTTTAGAGTCTTTGCTACTAAGTTTTACAAATAGCAAACAAATAGTATTATGTGGAGATTTCAATGTTGACTTTCTGAATCACAGCAATGATAGATTAGATATGGAAGCCTTGATGTTGTCTTTTAACTTAACAACACTTGTAAATTTTCCTACAAGAATACAAAATAATAGCAGGACTGCAATTGATAATTTTTTTATGGATATTTCTCAGTGCAGTAATTACAGCATACTTCCAGTAATAAATGGTATCTCAGATCATGATGCCCAGCTATTATGTATCGAGTCCAGGAACACTGTTAAACAGATAAAGAAAAGCTGGGTTTATAGAAGAAATATTAGTGAAAATAATATAAAACACTTCATAGATACCTTAAACAATGAAAACTGGTTAGAAGTATATAATGCGCAGGGTGTTAATGCGAAATTTGATTCCTTTCTGAATATATTTCTAACACTTTTGAAGGTAGTTTCAAAAAAAGGAAAATTCTTAACACTCCAAACAATGAACTGGGCATGGGATGGATAACAAAGGGTATTAGAATCTCTAGTAAAACAAAGAGGGACCTTTATTTAAAAATGAGAGAATCAGATAACTATGCTCTGAAAGTTCACTATAAACTTTATTCTAAAATACTAAGAAATGTAATAAGGAAGGCCAAGAACAGTTACATATCGGCGAAAATAGAAAATTCAGACAATAAAATGAGAACAATATGGAATATAATAAAGACTGAAACAGGAAAAACTGTAAATCACTCTAAAGACATAAAAATAGAACAAAACGGATATGTGTATAGCGAAGTAGGGGAAGTTTGTGAAATATTTAACAAACACTTTACGTCAGTAGTAGATAAATTAGGCATAGAAAAGCAATCCCCACATAGTGCTCTAAGGCTTCTTGAGACTGCTTTCCCAAATAGCTTTGTGGAGATGAAATTGCCACCAGTAACAGTCCCAGAAATAAATAAACTCATTAAACAATTAAAACCTAAAAATTCTTCCAGCTATGACAATATTTCAAGTAAATTACTGAAAAGATGTTCAGACTGTATCAGTCATGTACTTGCTCACATTTGTAATGAATCCTTAATACAAGGTGTTTTTCCCGATAGACTAAAATATGCTGTTGTAAAACCATTATTTAAAAAAGGGGAAGTAACATGTGTAGACAACTATCGTCCCATTTCATTACTTTCAACATTCTCAAAGGTTTTTGAAAAGTCATGTATAGTAGAGTAATAAAACATGTTACACACTATAATATCCTCACTGATTCACAATTTGGGTTCAAAAAAGGATCATCCATAGAAATGGCTATATATTCATTTTTAAATAACACATTTGAGGAACTGAATAATAAAATGAATCCTGTAGGAATATTTTGTGATCTTGCAAAAGCATTTGACTGTGTAAATCATGAATTACTTTTGAAAAAAATGGAATACTATGGTATTTTTGGGACCGCAGGTAAATGGTTTAAATCATACATTGAAAGCCGAATGCAAAAAGTTTCAATTTTTGATTCTAAAATAAGTAAAGATGCTTCATCAGACTGGGAGAAAATAAAACATGGAATTCCACAAGGCTCTGTCTTAGGTCCCCTCCTCTTTCTGTTATACATCAATGACCTTCCAGGAAATTTATCCGACAAAGTTAAGAGTGTTTTATTTGCAGATGACACTAACCTGACTGTGCGTAAAACACCAAACAGTACTATTGAATTTAATGTAAATGAAGTACTTAGAGTAGTAGCAAATTGGTTTAAGGCAAATTCATTAAAATTAAATTTTGAAAAAACACATTATATTAGGTTTAAAACAAAAAACTATGCACAGCCAGATATATGAATAAACTATAAAAACAACACAATCTTAGAAACAGAGAGTATAAAATTTCTTGGTATTAAAATAGATCAGAAACTCTTTTGGCATGATCATATCACTACACTACTGACCAAGTTAAGTAGTGCCACCTTCGCAATACGAACACTTTCTCTAACAGCAGATCTAGAATTAATGAAACAGGTGTACTCCTCATATTTTCATTCAGTAATGTCATATGGCATAATTTTTTGGGGAAACTCTTCACAAAGTAAAAAAGTTTTCATAGCACAGAAAAGAGCTATTAGGTTTCTGTGTAGGGTAAAACCAAGAACTTCTTGCAGACAACTCTTTAAGAAACTCAATATTCTTACAATGTATTCTCAGTATATATATTCTCTCATGAGCTTTGTCATAGAAAATTTTAACCTGTTTACACCTAATTCACAGGTACACAGTTTCAATACAAGAAACAGAAATAACTTGCATAAAACACAAACATCTCTGTCATTAGTACAAAGAGGAGTTAATTATTCTGGGATACATCTGTTTAATAAACTACCTAATCCTATAAAACAGCTTTCAGATAATAAAGATGTATTCAAACAAAAACTTAGAGATTATCTTATTGGCAACTCCTTCTACTCCATTCAAGAATTTGAAGAAAATAATTAATTGTACTCATTATGACATTTGCAAAACTCACTTGCAAAAATGTATGTTTATTATTATTTCTTGTATTTGTAAAATATGTATGTATATATATTTACTATGATATGACTCATATTATGTGTATATGTATCAACAATGACATGTTTCACATCCCAGAGGTACTTCCTCAGCAGGGATCCATGGAACAAGATTGATAAATAAATAAATAAATAAATAAACACATAAAAAGAACACTTGACGGACACGACAGGTTTTATCAGACGGAACTGCATGCGGTATATCAAACCATTACGTCAAAGATTAATAATTCAATAATTTGTGGTATTTATTTTACGGTAAAAGTATACAGCGATACTATGCGTTACAAACCTCAGATATAATCTTAACCAAAGTTTATGTTTAATATTGATACTAAATCTTGATTGCATTTATGCAGAATATTTTCTCTTCGTATTAAAAAGTTTAATCTTCTCGAATAATTTAACAATCCAATTATAAAAGAAAATTTTTAAAAAAATATATGAAAAGGCGGAATTAGATAATTACGGGAATTGCCACGGGAGCAATTAAATAATAAAATAAAATATACTGTAGTATGGGGCAGGTCGTCCTCGTTCAAGCAGAATCTTCTTTGGTAGCGACTTTACGTGTGTTGGTGAATCTGCGCAGTACACAGCGAACAAAGAGACGCAACCGGACTCAAGCCGTTTGCTTCAAGGCCGCTGGCTTATCGCACCGCTAGCCGGTTCAACAAGTGTTCGTCCAACTTCGAGTCGAATTCTGGAGCACTGTCATCTGCTCTTAGTCCAGCAAGTTCAATCCAATAAAAGTAACATTACTTCGGTTCACTGACCCGGGAGAGGATACTGAAAAAGGACGGGAAGGAATTAGGCCAGAGTATTTTGAAAGAGCTATGCCGGCATCCACCTGGCGTGATTTTGCGAAACTGAAATCAGAATGGCAGGACCGGGTATCGAATTCTGGTACTCCCGGATGTCACGTCAACGCGCGCGCTTTCTTCTTCGCCAACCTGAAGACATATTCAACGCTTAAGATTTTGCGCACGTTTCTTGCTTTCTTTTTTTTTTTTTTTTTTGCGTTTTATCTACGTCCCCACACATTACATTCCATCGTACCATACCTGTGTTCTGGCGGTACTCATTTCTACTTTTTTTATTCTTGATTTGTTAGCAACTCTTCCTAGGTTGTCACTCTCCGTTCGAAGAAGGATTTTCTTTTTAGGGTTTCGGACGCAAAGGAAAACGCAGCTCTATTCTTGTCACACAGCTGGCTTCTAGCTCGTAAAAGTGTAAATGCGTATTGGCCGGGAGATCCCGAAGGATTGTTCGGCCGCCGCGTGACAGACACGATTTGCCGAACATGCTTTTATCGAGGATTCTGTATTAGGCGTCCGTTAATTACGTGAGGTTTTTTTTCGGAAATCCGGATCCCCTCTGGTGAGGCTTCGTGAGATCTGAGATCTGGTGTGACTCTCCCCCCCCCACCCCTCCCATCAGGGCAGGCGTTAGGGGGGGGGGGGTAAGCGGGTCAAATGTACCCCGGGCCCGCCGGCTGATGGGGGGCCCCGATCATCGGCTGCAGGGGCCCCCAGGCCTCGAAGCCAAGTATCCGCCTATTGTCGCCCGGCAAGTTTATAGAGCTAAAAAAAAAAAATTCGCCCACTCTTTTACCGCCGGCCCTGCCTCCCATGCCCTACTGACAACTTCGACATCGTGATTTTGGGGACCTTTTTTAGCTCTCCTGTTTTTAAGGGCGGTGAGACCCACACCCCCCCCCCTCCCCAATAACGTTGTGACGAGTAGTTTTAAGACATTTTTTTACCTCCTGGTGAGATTTCGCCTGATTCCCCCACCCCCCAATTTCACTAGACATGATTAATGGACGCCCCCTAATCCTGTAATCCTTTCGGGTAAAGTGAACCTACAGCTTTACGTGTAATCCGAACCAAGGAACGTCCTTGGGTGTTTCACACGAACAAAGCAAAGGTTTGCCAGAGGTGAAGGTCAGTTTTAAGTACCACATTAATTCCAGATGAGGCCGGGATTCGAACCGGTTAAGTCTCAGATTTAATATCTCCACATAAGTTTCACTGAGTCTAATACGAATATCTAATTTAGAATTATATTGGAGTCTTTTCACAGGAGTAAATAGATGCTAATTTTTTTCTTCTCCATCGTGTAGGGTATAGATGTTTTACAGCCCGTCAACTAAACAAACATTTTTTTGTGCCTGGTAAATAAAAACGTGAGCAGCCGTCGGATTTTGCTGTCTTTGACAGGATCTCAAAATACTATTACCTAAGAACTTGAAACTATCCCAAATATCGAACATTTCCTGCATTTAAACAACGAATACTACGTGACGACAAAACAAGAAAAAGAGTTTGTTTGAAGCTATTTTGTCATGTATTAATAAAACTTTGGTCAGACTATTGCTCGAATATGGTAGTGTAGTATGGGACCCTCATTTTACGCATCAAATACAGGAGTTGGAGAGGTTGCAAAAAAGGGCTGCTAGATTTGTTTCTGGAAATTATCGCAGAATGCAATCAGTGACGGATATGATAAAGGAGCTGGAATGGGATTCATTACAAGACAGGAGGAGGATGAGGAGGGTCATGGGAGTGTACAGGGCATATACTGGCGATGAGGCATGGAAAGATATTGCAATAGGTATGAAAAGTAGTGCATGGAAGGGAAAAGATGACCATGACCACAAGCTGGCACTCGATTTCAGGCACAAGGGTGTAGGAAGATTCTCTTTTTTAGGTAAGGGTGTCAGGGATTGGAATGAGTTACCAAGAGAAATGATGAATAATTTACCGAAAACTTTGAAAGAATTTAAAGATAAAATTTGTAGAGGGCAAATGTAGGTAGGTGCAGGATAGGGGGAAGATGGGTGTGTAGGGAAATTGCCACCGGAGCCTGTGCTCCATTGCAATTAAATTAAATTAAATATCACTTTATTGTTATGATTATTGTTTTGTCGACAATTTTCTTAATACAGAATACACTACATCACAATGCATGGGATAGCTAAACTGAAAAATTATCCTTTTGTTTAATGTTTTATAGCGATGAACACGTCCAGGCGACTTGATGGAAAATTTGGGAGTAGAGACAAACAATACTTTCTTTAATATTTATATGAATAATTACGCCTATGAAATTGAATATTTGTTTATTTCACCCAACGCGTTTCACTTCATGTCTGAAGCATCTTCAGCGGTTCGTTAATTTTCCATCAATTACAGTATTTGGCATAGATTATGCCGATAATAACATTTTTCATCTTCATTTTTGCGAGTATCAAGTCACTTGCACTGAGCACTGAATTTAACATTTATTCTGTGTGTTGTACTGTCTTACGATAATTACCGTGTGTGTTTACTGTGGTGTATTTGGCATGGCGGTCAATAAATAAACAAATATTCAATTGCAGAGGCGTAATTATTCATATAAATATTATTTATCGCAATTGAGGAAATGGCCCACAACAACCAGATGTTAATACTTTCTTTGTCGAAAAAATTCGTTGATTTCGCGTTTTGGAAAATGTGTCGCAATAATGTGAAGTTTATTTGAACCTTCCTTCTTTATTTATCCGCGCATTCTCTGAGGTCCTTACCCACACTTAGCCCGTAACCAGTAAGGTGGGGTCCTGGGAGCCCCAGCCAGTTTTGTTTATTCTGTAATTCCCATACCCGACGCTTGTAGGAGCTTTGATTCCCAGTACCTTTCAGGCAGTAGCTTCTGAGCTGTTGACCGAAGTGGTTGCCTTGCGGTAAGTGATTTATGAGTTTTATTCAACATTTATCGGAGTATGGGGTCCGTGTGACCCCACCATACCGTTAGTGAAACTTTTTTAATAAAATTAATTTATATTTTTTCAGTCAAAAATGGCATATTCACAACGACATTCATCAATGCCGGAAAACGGACAATTATCCAGGTTTGATTTTATTAAAAATTTGGCGAGGCAGCTGGTTGAGCCACAACTTCAGAGGAGGGTAACAAACTTGCACATACCGCGTGAACTTAGACAATCGATTGCTAGGTTGGTAAATTACCAAATACCAAAGCCTTCAGCTGTACCTGGTAAAAGAATAAGGTGTGGGAAGTGCCCAAGGAGCAAGGATAAAAAAAACAAAGGTTTACTGTGCTCATTGCAGTAGACCAATATGCATGGATTGTGCCGTGAGTGTCTGTGAAGACTGCCTGTAAGAGTGGTTGTGATTTGTGAACAATTTTTTTAAAATTATCTTTTGTCCAATTTTTTATGTTCGTTGTATAGTAAAAAATATAAATCAACCTCAATTTTTAAGATTTTTTATGTACTTATGTCTGAATTTCAATGTTTAATATTTTGTAATCTTCATTTTTACAGTTTTCCGTTTTCTTAAATATACTTTTTTATAAAATCCAAATTTATATTTATTGTGTTCAATCCCATTTAGATAACTTCAGATATGATGTGTGATTGCAAAAAAAAATTGTTTTGATTTTAATTGAACATTAACACTGACATTTTGAATAACAAATATTGGGGTCATGGTGACCCCACCTTACCGGTTATGGAACAACTTATGGACCATACTGGTTACGGGTTAGTCATGTCGTTAGCAGAGTTGACAAGATTCCCCCACCGACACGAAAACAGTTCACTGCCTCTGACTGACAAGTGTCTGGTCACTGCCTCTAATTGGTGATAGACTCGTGACTAAACCTGCTTTTATGATGAACATCGACAGCCACAAGATTTTAAACTTCATTAAGTAAGATGATCTCTTTACAGACCCCCACAGCAGTTTGGATGATCAGAGGTATTAAAAAAAAAAGTTCACATCTTGCACCAGCCATCCTGATACTATTTCCAGTAAGTTATTCGCAATCTTCTTAAACATATACACGCATGTATACGCTACTTACCGTGACTTTGTCCAGTGGATCAGAAAAGTTATTTGCCTTTTTTCCTTCGACTTGTAGTAAATAATAATCGTCATTAATTTACTAAAATTTGGAACGAATATGTTATGATCCAACATTGAATGAAAATCAAAAAATTGAGAACAGAATACAAGTAATCATCCGTAGTTTCCTCGTGGAATTTTATCACTGGCTGCTAACAAGGAACAAGCTCCCAACAAACATTAAATGTCTAGCAGATGATAAGAATAAATTCAGAAAAAAATTGAAAGAATTTTTAATTGAAAACACCTTCTTCTCTGTCGAAGATTTTTATATCTAAGGTATCTACAAAATAAACTGTCAGTAGTTTGTGTAAATGTAGTTGACATAATTAATGTACCATGTATGATATGACTGTACATCTTCTGGTGTATGTATTATTTTCTTATGCAATTGTTTTCCTGAAAATTGACAACTTTCCACATCTCACAGAGCCAGTCTCTTATATTGGGATCAGTGGAAAATGAATGTGTTGTGTTGTATTGTATTGTATTCTTGAAGATTGAAATGAATAAGGACTGAGCCAACACTACACGATGCGTTGAACTTCGTTATTAATAAATCGTGGTAAACTTTTTAACTTCGCCAGGATCCACAATGGAACAATTAAATTTGCTGACCATTTATTTTTATTTCCTAGCCTACCGATGTTACATTCAAACAAAGCATAAACTATCAACGTATGCAGTTTCGAATAAATGCGTTAGTTAGTGTTTGAATGGTTCTTGTACAGACATGAAAAATTTCCAAAACCTACGCTTTTGGACTCTGTACCATCGCGTAGCATGATTCTTCTCGAGATAAAAAGATCTCATAACTTCTTGTTACGTAACAATTACGAGACTTGGTACTATTTTTACAAGCATTGTTTTTGTTGAATATTATATCAGATATTGTGTTTAATAAACACGATTTTGTAATTTAATGGTTCTGATACTTCCGTGTCATTATTCGACGTTACTGGAATTGTGTAGGATATGATTTATGTATGCGGATGTTTCTTGCACTGTAGTTTAATAAAGCATATTTCCTTCTTTTTCACTAATGCCAGTTTTTTATATAATTATCACAAAGATATTAGCCTGTAGAACAGTACCTCGCCTAGAATAATATATTTTAGTTCCACAAAAAAAAGAAGAAGAAATACCATAAGTTCGGACCGAGCAAGCCTTCCCTTTTCATTAAATTCAAGCGTATCTCATATGGGAACACCGAATCATTGCTTAGTCGCAGGGAACGTTAAGTCGCAGTTTACATTGGCGAGATTAAAATACCGCCTGATAAGCAGGAAGGAGACGTTGAGATTCCTGTTGCTTTGGGCTTTCGTGAGCTCAAAGCTACAAGTTGTGTGCTAAGGTGGATCGATAACTGCAGCGCAAAATGTAGGCCAGTCAGTTCATTGTTCTTTTTTCATACATTATATCTTTAAAGTAAGAAGTTTCCGCGTAAACAGTGTTCCAGACCGCTATTTCAAGCTACCTAAGAATATTGTTCGAGCCTTCAGTCTAACAAAAACTTTTATTTATTTATTTTTCAAGAAAATTGTTTTTCTTGGAATTACACAAAAAAATTATCGATTGAAAATGTTTCAGCGAGCGAAACCATATTTTTTTTTTCAAGGCAATTTCCAATGTCTCTTTCCTCATTAGTATAATTTCGATCATATGTTATACGTGTATATTCTATCTGACTTGTCTCAGACATTGGAAACTAACTAGTATGTTAGCTTGACATGCAGTTCCTCGTGAGAAAATGCGAATTTTGGTTTAGCTTTTCGAGAGCCCGATCTGTAACTTGGCGTCCTGTGTTTTTGAAGCTAATCTATTTTGGTTCTGCGTGGTGTAACACACATTTATAGCTGACCCATTTGCCAAATCCGTACGCTGTTAACACTAACACATTTAGCTTCGTAAAAAGACATTTTATTTCGCAAACGCAAAAATTTTTAGAACAATTAAGACAGATGCTTGAAAATGCTTCTAACTACTGTATTCCATCGTATACTTGTTGTTATTAATCTCATTCATATCTATAATTTAAATTCTGCTTCTGGCTGTTATATTCGGCTTCATAATTTTCAATTTCTCACTCAGCACGGGAAAAATTACTTGCTAAAAATTCCGTAAAAGTTACAAAATTATCTATCAATTAGTAAAGTTTTCTTTTTTCCGGGGATAATAATTTGTCACTGAAATATTTTTCGCTTACACCATAGAAAATGAGTTGAAAAAGTATTATGATTCACCCCTCTTTACAGTACTGTTTTGTTGCATAATTGTCGGTATAGGTGTGCACAAAATGTAGAGAGAAGGCTTTCTTTGTCCGCGTCCAGCAGTTTACAGTGCTACCAACGCAAGAAAAAATTGGCATGCTGTATAATTTAATTTGCGAGCTTTTTAGCTGTGAAAAATGCAGCATTTAATGTTAGTTGCATCAAGTAATAGTTATTTCTGTGGTGATATAGACTTTTCTTGTATTTATCCCTCATTAGTTCGTTAGCGAAAGAAAGTTTATAATTAATTACGTTGGCTGCACTGTCCTCTCAAAGCAAAACATAAAAATCGGTAGATGACCTTGTATATGCAGCGAAACCCGTGTCAGTGCTGGGGAACTAACTCAGCTGTTCAGACGTAAATAAACAATCTTGTGTCTGCGTCTCATATGAAGACCGGATTTGTCTTCGTATCTTTGGAGTTCAGAAGGAAAACAAAATGTAAGTTGTGAAGTGTGACTATGGTTCTTTGTTTATAAATACGTGACGTGCTACGGTATTTAAGTGAGCTTTAGCCTTCATGTCAAAACTAGCCTGTTGCGATCGTTGACGAAATTGAATGCGTTGTGAAAAGTGGAGTGCTCCGAGTTTTCTGAGAATAAACATCATTTTCATCAAATTCATTCATTTAAAGTCGAATTAAACACGTCAAGTTTCGAGTGACGCTCTCTATCCTGCGTAACAATGCCAAACATCAGCACAAGTCTTTGTTTTCAACAACAACAAAATCTGTTATTATTATGGGCAGACGATTTACAGCTTAAGACGCAATCAAGGATGCAGCTATTCTCTCTCAGTGAAAGTGAGACCTCAAACAAAGAACACGCGCCTAGTCCAAGTGACAGTTGCGAAACAGTCGCCCAGGCAGACACAGCGTCTCCGAAATAGATAATTGATATGTCTACTCCTCGTTTGATATTTAGTGGCATCTACTGAGATGCGGCCAGAGGATGCGTAAAACTAGTGCACGTTCCTGTTTGTCAGTGTGTGCGGAAATTGTGCGAGCTGTTTTTGCAGCTTTCCATTTTGAAACGGATTTTTCTGCGGTGTTTCGCAAATTTTGTTGATCCAATCTGGAACTTACCATCTGCAACAGGTCTTTTACATGGTATGAAAGTGGTCGACTTTTCAGCAATTTTTTACAACGTTGTGATACTTTTCTCGTAATGTCTTACACCAGAGCCTTTATATATGTTGTTTGATGCCAATATGAAGTTCTTGTGCCCTTATGCAGTTACTTTTTAGAAATCTGGTATGGTTGAAAATCTTTAATTCTTTTATATATTCAATAATTTTGTTTTATTAATTCGATTTTTTTTCGTCAATCTTTCGACTGGTTTGATGCAATCCCCCATCCCTTCCTATCCTGTGCTTACCTCGTCATCTCTATGTACCCCTTGCAACCCACGTCCTCAATTATCTGCTTCAGATATTCTAATCTCTGTATTCCTCTACAGTTCTTACCTTCGACTGTTCCCTCCACCAGCAAATTAATCAATCCAGCATGTCTCAAAATATATGACCTACCAGCCTGTCTCTTCTTTCTGTAGGCTTATTCCACAAACTTCTTGGGTCTACTGGAGATCGCGATTCCGCTACAACAACATATAGTAATATCGTTGGAATACTGATGTAGTCAGTCGCAAGACGTATTATTATCAAGCAGTAATTCCGTTGTAATACAGCGTGGACCATTATTTTCAAGCACAAATTATGTTGTAAAACAGCCTGGTCCGGTATGAAACGGTTAAATGTACTTGGGGAATAATTTATAGTGGAGACTTACGTTTGACCACTGCAGTATTATGATGACAACTCCTGGCGGAATCGCAATCTCCAGTAATCCCAACTTCCTTTCCTCGCCCATCATTTCCAAAACACGTTCATTTCTTACTTTGTCAGTCCACTTAATTTTTAACATTCTTCTGTAGCACCACATTTCAAATGCTTCAATTTTCTTTATTTCTGGTATTCCTAAAGTCCATGTTTTGCTACCATAAAGTGCTGTGCTCCACACACAGAGTTTTAAAAAGTTCTTTCTAATTCCTAGATCAATATTTGAAACTAAAAGATTTTTCATTTTCATGAAGGCTCTTTTTGTTAGTGCTATTCTGCTTTTAAAACTCTATTTATGAATCTCGTTTAGTCACTGTAGAGCAAATTAAAATCTTCCCAACCTCGCATTGCATTATTACACACTATTTTATTCTTGAATCTTAATATCTAATATAGCAGTTTTTTTCCTTCCCTGTGACATTCAAATGTTTATGCATTCAATCAGTCTTTTTGTTGTGCACTTTATTTCCTTTTTTCATAAAATAATTTCTCACACACTGTTAATTCGGTATCCAAAGTTTAGTATTGAAACACTTCCTCTATATCTCACTTTAATTTATGTAATCCTGTGATTCAAAGTTCATTTTATCATTTGTTTACACAGCAATTCAACTCCGACATCGGCCTCTAAATTAAACTTCGTAGTAAAACAACTTTTTCAATACCACCAGTTGCATTAATCATTGTGCAAATTTTTTGTGTGTACACAGTTCATTAAAACTAGTTGCAGCTTTTTGTTAATGTAATAAATAAATCCCTTTGCAGATCGTATGAAATGCCATCATTGCTAGAAGCCCTGGACCGAAAGTATGGCAAGGAAGAAAATGACACCTTGCATTTGGATGTGCCCATTGCAATTTATGTGCCGAAGAAGGATCCGAGGAACTGCATCCCTTCTCTACTAGTGTTAAATGACTGTGATATTGAATCTGCTGGAGATGAAGACCAGCTTGGACTCAAGTGCCATGGAGTGGAGGAGCTGGACTTGGCTCAAAACAGGCTTTCCAGATGGAGAGAGGTGTGTTATGAAGTATTAATCATTTGTTGTTATTATCAGCGACTGGTTGAGTATCTGTGATATATCTAGGTTGCCACTGAAATTTCAGTTGGTGACATACAGAAAATGAATGAAATTTCTTTGGACATGTCCACAAAATTTGTTGGTGTAGCACCAATAAAAATGTGTGTTCTGTTCTATTATTAAGGGTTAACCGAATGTTATTAAAAATGCTGAGAAAATTCTAGAAAAATTGAATCAGCTGCATTGGTTACCTTAATATTTTGGGGGTTACAGGAAATTGTAATTCTGTGAGATAGTGGCTTCATAATACTGCAGTAGTCAAATGCAAGACCCTGCTAGAAATACTTTCTGAAGTTTAAGCATTATCATGCTGGTGAAGGGTGTGTTACAAACTAATTACTGCTTGAAAATATGCCTTGCAGTTGACTATCACAATATTATGACGTCATTAGTCAGCGGGCATCTATGTTGTAGCAGAATTGTGATCACTGGTAGACCCACATTTCCAGGTAAAGGTGGCATGTTTGGCTCTGTGAATTAAAAACATGTTCACCCTCCATATGACATATATGGCATCAGGAAAGATTATCTTGCGATTAATTAGAGGTAGAGCTTTTTTTGTGGTTCATGCACTTAAAATGCCACCAATTTTTCCACAACTGCTAAAAGCTAACCCAATGTGTTAACATCTGAGCTTGCACATTTTCCTGAAAATTCACCACAAAAGAAGTTACTTTTTTTAAAAAAAAGTATCACTGTGGTAGTGTCAGAAATGCTAAAATGGTGTGCTGTTTTCAGTAGCATCATGTTATTTCTTATGTGGTGATGTTTAAGCAAAATACACAAGAACATACAGTTTCTAATGGTTGTGATGAAATTCTGCTACAACCACTTGTCACAGCAAGCTAAAACATGATTAACAAGTGTCATTTTTGAAGGTTCATAACTTATTTGAGGAAAGTGTGCAAGTGCAGATCTAAGAACTTATCACAAGGTTCATTAATTTTTCAAGAAGTTGGCTATCTAAATTTTTTATGGGTTGTGGCTACAGTACAAAACCTTGTTTTTTGGGGAGGGGGGGGTGGGAGCTTTCTTGTGAAGGCACTGTAATTTTTATTTGTCTGAAAGTTAAGGTCTGTTAATATTATTTCAGGCATAAGTTTTTATGACTATATTGAGTTATACAATTCTGCTAGAACCACTTCTGTTTTGTTCTTTTTAATTCAATATGACTGCCCACCTCATGTATAAAAGTTATGCTTAATTATTTCTGGGTGTATAATATTGGCCCAGGAGTCATATCAACTTACCCCCTATTCCATTAAACAAAGCAACTTTTCATTAAATATTTATTTTATTTAATTTGAAATAAAGCCAACACCCTAATTTATGAAATCTGTAACACCATTGCCTACACTGGATAAAGTTGTAATGTTAGTTTTATGAATCTACAAAGAACAGTTTTTATGTGTATTTAAGATGTTTGCATACTGGAATAAGTTGTGATTGTAACAATGTATGTCAATCAGTGCAAATGTAGGAAAATTGTTACTAGTACTTAAGTTTCATCAGGATCACTAGCAACAATATTTTTATGTAGCTAGTCATAATTTTAATTTTATGGAAATAAGTGTGGTCTGTTGAAACAAAATATGTAGAACAAAAGACTCTAAAAAAGTTAATTTCAGTTGGTAATTCTGAAACCTCTAGTGTGAAGGCATGATAATAAATTCTAAAAATCTGAACATTCTAATGTTGCAACTAAGGAAAATGGAAGCGTCTTCTAGGCGATATAAATAAGAAAAGAAAGGGACATTAACCTACCACATACCAAAGTGGATGGATGCGATGAGAGGGAACACTTATGCTGACAAACAACTACACAATATTTCGGAATCTGCCTTGGTCACAAGTGTACACACGCTCCGAGCCTAATGGCCTATTTTTCTACTTGCGAACATTCTAATGTGAAATATATATCAAATTTTTGTAAATAATGTGTAGTGTGATGGTCCTATAACCAGGGAAGGGCTAAGAGGTGTTCCAGTAGCCCTAAATTTCTAATAGTCTGCTAAACATTTTTAGTTTGTATCGCTTTTCTTTTCTAAAAATAAAGTTGCTTATGTGGGCAATTGTTAGTTTTTTCCTTCACCTTGTTTTTTGACTATCAAATAAAATGAAAAGATGCTTGATACAAAAATTTGCATGGACAGAATATTTTTTAATCCAGAACCTGATTTTCGAAGGAAATATATTTTTAAAATGATTTTCCTTATAGCACAGATTTTAACAAGTCAATAGCTTTATGAAACATAGTCACGTTTTGTAAATGATTTTAAAGCAGGCTACCATTATCCTTTTCACGATTTATAACATTCTTTATGAACATTGGCTTAGGCGAACATGGAAGATTTGGTTTTCAAAAAATCATTTCAGCCAAACACTTTGTTGACCATTTTCTCTCCTCATTTTTGACAATAGCTTCATAATTTAAAAGTTCAGGATCCATTTACCTAACCATAGATAGTTCTAGAAGTGATCCATTTATGCTAGTAAATGGGTATGTGGTTAAGATATGATCGTTCTTATCCCATCAGATCATTGTGCTGAAATTGTGGTTTGCATTATTATTCAGCAAATTTCTGTTAGTTCCTTAATCCAAAGATGGATTAGTAAAGTATTAAATAACAGGAAACAGATAGACATTTCATAATGCCTTCAAATGTTTCATGGAAACCGAACTTTCTACTAATTCTAGACTGCATATAACTCAGCAAAGCTATAGGGAATTGTTTTCGCAACATCATGCTTGCATTTTCTTGTTTCACTATTTTTGTGTACTCTGCTATAATTTAATGCTCTGTAGGACACAAGTAACCAAATAAAATATTTATTTATCTGTGAAAGCTACTTCTCACAATTACCTTATTGACATAAAACTTGTAAGCATTTTGTAATTTAAAAATTTCAGCAGAGTTTCTAAGATAATGATTTATTTCCATGTTTGGCATGGTGTTCATTAATGAAATCAGTTTTAAAACATAAAGTAATTTTTCTAGGTGTTTGGAATCCTGCGACAGATGCCTCGTATTCGCTTTGTCAATTTGAGCTTCAATGATCTGAGAGAAGACTTGATCTCGCTGGACAATAACAACTCATTCCGTTTCCTGCGAAACCTCGTGCTGAATGGCACTCGCATTGACTGGAAGAGTGTTCGCAGCCTCCTGAGGTTATTGCCAAAGTGAGCATTGCAGGTTATGACCTTTAGCGTGATTAATCACGCACTGCACCTTGAATTCTTCACAAGTAGTAAAAGTACATTTCTCCTTAACATTTATGATTTTGTTATATACTAGGTTTCATTCATATCGATTAGATCTGTTGGTGAACATGAAAAATTAATTATTAGTCAAATGGTAATTATAATCTTTTTTTTTTTGTTAAAAATGTATTTATATGTTTTACTAATTCAGATGTTGTGTATATATATCAGTTTTGGATTATTTTTGTAAACTAGCATTGTCAACTATTAGTGAAGTGGTAAAATTAAGTAGAATATTTGTTGAACAATTAATATTAATATTGCCGAAAGATCACAGTAGCAACAATTAAATTATGTTATGATCAGATTTATGCACCTTTCAATCTTCAGTGACATTGTTATCTATGAGAAATTTGTCTCTACATTTATTTTCTGTTTTCTTTTTTTTTTATGTGCTCTCTACCATCCTTAGAAAAAAAAATCCCATTTTCAACCAAAAGTTTTCTCTTAACAGTTCATGTCATATTGAACGTTCTCTATGAATTAATAAATTCATTATTAATCTAACTCTGGCAGCTTCATTACACTGTGCCCATCTATTGTTTTTAAATCATAGATTCCCAACACACACTGTTTGTGCAAACTAACACAATAATTTAATTTTTTTAATGTCAAATTATAAAGTGTAGTTTTGGTACAGATATTTAGAACAATACCAGCTGAGTTTTTCTTGCTTGTTTTTGTTTTAGTTTGGAGGAACTGCACCTCAGTCTTAACGACTACAGCCACGTGGACCTCGAGACAAATCCCACAAATGGCATTCAAGAGGGCAACGAGAGAGGAGACACCGGGTCTCGCCTCGACCCTCCGTCGGAAGGAGAGAGTCCCGCGCGAGTCGGCTTGCGCAGGTTGCACTTCACGGGCAACCCCGTGTCACTCTGGTCCGAGGTGGCGAAGCTGGGCCGCGCGTTCCCACAACTCGAGTCTCTCGTCCTCGCGGACTGTCCCTTAGAGTCGCTAGATACCACCACAGGTACGACTGCATTCTGACACACTTGTAATTCTAATCTGATTAATTTTGAATCATGTAACATATCTTGGATTTTTAGTGTGAGAGACTTTTGTCAACCTTATATCATTCAAGTCGACTGTAGTGTTACGTTTTTATAGACAGAGTAATGGTTAAGCTTTTTAAAAAAATATCTTAATTTAACTAAACTACCATCTGGATATTGTAAGCCATTTCCTCAATTGCGGTAGGATCAATTTTTTATGAATAATTTTCACGCCAATGCAATATAGCTTGTATCTGTATATTTCATAATGTTCATATGTAAAATTGTAACAGAGAACACATTTAATTAACAGTCAGAACCACTGAAGATGCTTCAGAGAATGAAGTGAAATGTGTACAGAAAATAAAAAGAACATATTCAATATCATTGGCGTGAAAATTATTCATAAAAAATTGATTTAACTAAACTAATGTTAAGTGCTCTACTGTACTCATAACTATTTTTAAATATTATCTTTCTTTTAGAGTTCCATCTATGTGGTAAATTGAGAACTATATGTAAAATTCTATATTTATTAGTACAGTTTCCGATTTTTAGACTTTTTTTAATATTTTTGTTTCACACAATATGTGAAGTTTGGCGAGAGTATGCAAGACGTGGAGTAATTTTTAATGCCAACACTCGCAGCGTAAGCTGGCAAATAAACCTGAGCAGATTCAGTAGTACTCACCACGTTGTTTCTCATACACACTCTAAAATAATTAGTGTAATTGTAAATTATTCTTTGTGTTTAGATTTTATATTGCTGCTCAACTTATGCCTTTGATTTTTGTAAGTGATATATTTACTTCCTCCTCCCTTGCATGCAACAGTTTATGCTTATATGAGCTAGTAAAGACATCAAATTGTGACAGAACAGAAACATTTCATAAGGAAACCATATTTTTGTGCCATGAGATTAAACAAAAATCGATATATTTACTCCTATAGAAATGAAATGTAAGTTGCCATTGCGATCAGAAATCAAGAGATAGCTAGAGGTTAGCGGACAAAAAGACTGATCGGTTGCTTTGAAACCTTTTCATTGCTGAAGAACCTTGCATTCTTTGAATACTATAAGTCTGATATAGTTCCTAGAGGAATATGAGTTGTGTACAATAAATGTAAAACTGTTGAAAGCAAAAGAACTGAGTTATTTATAATTATAACCAGTCACGTGATAAAATCTAATTGAAAGTTGTGATACTAAGGAAAAGAAAATTTCATTTAAGCAATTTAAATAACAAATGTAGAGAAAATAAAAATTGAAGACAAGAGAGCTGTAACAAACATGCATATAAAAAAAAATATATTTAAAATTAGTAAACTTTTTTTAAACCCTAGTTAGGTAGAGTTTTTTTTTTTTTGCTGATATGCTGAATAACTCTGCTTCCAGTTAATCACAGTGAATCACGTATTCAAATATGATTGAATTTTATGAGTACAATAATTTAAATTGAGCTAGCAGGAATGAGGATTCATGGTTCATTTGAGATTTATAGTAGCAGCAAAACTATTTCTTCACAAGTAATAATATAATAGATTTGAATAATAGTGACAATGAAACTGTTGTTGAACATTGAAAATAAGATAGGGTAGAGAAAATCTGTCACTTACCACAGATGAAGGCAGAAGAGCCAAACAATCACAAACAAAACACACTTCACAATATTTTGGTTTGTAACCTAAATCAGGTCGCAGGCACATCAGGACCTACCGTATAAATGAATCATATTGCCCTCCTGCCTTCATCTCTGCTAGATATAATGGGTTTGAATGATGTGTCATTTTTTGAAGGTTATTTCTTTGGATAATGTAAGAAAGGAATTATATCAAGTAATGTTGAAATATTCATTCAAAGCATGGGTTTGTATGATACCTGGACCAGAAATGTTGATAATTAGTGGAAATAATAATGCACATGTATATAGTGCCATTTCATCTACAATAGTGGCTGTCTTGCAGGAGGCCAGTGTTATCTCTATGTCATGGAAGAATGTAGTTATGATGATATTGTTGTATAATTCAATATTGGCTAAGAAACAATAGAGCGTTCTGGTAGCTCAGTGGCTAAGGCGCTTGCTTTCAAAACATTCGCTGCTCCTGCCCCGGGCACGAATCCTGGCAGGCGCAGGAATTTTGAGTGTTGTGTTTAATCATATGAGCTATGCCAGGACGCTCCGTGGTTCGGATTCCACGTTAAACTGTAGGTCCCAGAGGAAAGGAACTGGCCATTCTATTTCTGACACAATGGCTTAGTATGCCTCCTTCGGGAGGATCCAACCAACCTTTGGGTTGTGGACTAAGTTAAGTAAGAAACAATAGTGCAGGAAGAAATTTCATGGAGTGATACTAATATGGAATGGAGAGATTAGATAGAGTGTTAGTTGCTAAAGTAAGGAGGGCTGTAATAACAACCACAATACACACACACACAGAATAATTTGGGCTTTGTACTCACTTCTGTGAGTAGAAGATGAGGTATGTGGCTAGATTGCAACTGTGGCCAACTTAGCCATTTGAATATTACTTAATTTACTTTTATTGTATAGGGGTTAGTTGCAGAAGTGTACAGTGGCATTGGTGATCATACTTTTGTTTTGCAGAAGGGCAGGAGTCCCTTGTTTCTTAGACCAGTAAATGTGACAAATCAGCCTTGCAAATATCTCATCCAAAGCATAAAGTATTTTAAAAATTCACACACTGACTTCGGGAATGAACCGTTAATGGCACCCCTTTGTCGAACAGCGAACTTCGGTTCAGACTGTGGTTCATCGGAGGAAAGTGAGTGTGAGTCGTCCTGTGGCAGCAAGGAAGGTGGCGTAGGAGAGCAGGCACACTCCTGCTTTCGACAGCTGCGCTTCCTGAATTTGACGGGCACGCGGCTGCGGTCTTGGAGAGAGGTCGACCGACTCAGTCGCTTCCCACAGTTGCAGTCGTTACGTATCTCGGGCTGCCCACTATTTGAGGTACTGGACAATTTTTACAGATATTATGTTAGTTAGCGTATCATTTGATTTAAGCAACAGTTGTAGTTACGAGGACAGACAAGGGGACTGAGGTACGGCATTTATATATTAGCTTCTTTTTCTGTGATAGATTTTGCATTTTTTACTTTTTTTTACTCTTTTAGAAAGTTTGAGCCCATTTATACCTAGCACAGGAGCACAGTTTTAGCTCTTAAACACTTGATTCTCACTTGTGTACAACTTTTCTGTCCATAAATTTAAACAAACAAGACAAAAATGATTTAATATGTAACATTTCCACATGCCTAACTCATTTTCTGTTATCTACGATGAATCAGTTTGTGTGGTTATACCTAGGTTTCAAAAATATATCTGCTCATTGTTCCTCCATGGCCAGTATTAGTAGTAAAGTTTTAAATTTCTGCACTATTTCTTAACTGTTGGAATAGAAACAGGTTTAGGGTAAGGTGCAGTTGTAGATCTGTTTCCTCTTCTCTTCATTAGTGGCACCAACAAGTCGGTAACAAAATAAAATCCTCACTTTTTGCTGATACCTCCCTCGTACTGGGAGACATAGAAGTAGATGTACAGAACTTTTTGAATTACAAAATGTCACAGTTAAGTTACATCACTGAATTTTGGTAAGTTCCACAGTTTGTTGGTTGCCGCAAGAAATGTCATCATGTAATTGTACAGAATAGAGGGGACCTTTAGTTTAATACAAATTATAAACAGTGAAATATTGTAGTGTTTTCACTTGAATCTGCCAGAGGTGGAGGTTAGTTTTAAGGTCCAAAAAAATTCTGGTGAAGTCTGTTTCAAATTGGAAATCCTGAATTTATGTTCTCAGGACTACACGGAGCACGAGAGGAGACAGCTGCTGATTGCACGACTGCCCAACGTACAGACGCTGAACGGTGGGGGTGTTATCAGCCAGGAGGAGAGGGAGGACTCGGAGAGGGCCTTCATACGACACTACATGGACAAGCCAGAGGCCGACCGGCCAGAGAGGTAATGATCAGTACTACGAGTATAATCTCTTAAACTCCACTTTCTCTCACTCTCTTTCTTGTGTGCTACCTGGGCTGGCCTGGGACACTTTTATATTCTTTGTTGCAGCGTATTTCTTTCATGGCTTGTTTTCAGTGTCATATTACACCTCCCAATTATGCAATGTAATATTCATGGGTGTTCTGCTGAATGATGTGTAAACACAACTTTTTGATAACAGATGTTTCGTAGCTTTCAGTGGTTATAAGCCTACTGCAACTGCCTTGACTTGTGTGCCTTTTATTATTATTATTATTGGCAAATTCTCCCAATAAATGGAAGACGGTAAGCACATGAACCAATAAAGTTTTCTTTGAGTTCTTCTTGTTGTTCCAGTAGGCATTCATTCTTTCCGAGAAAGCTCATTTGCGTGCTTCCGACCACTTTGGTCTGTATTGTTTTTGTTTTGATTGCTCAGTTATAACTTCCCATTTGTCTACTTTGTGTCTGAAGGTGTCTCTTTCTAAGATGTCTGTTGCTCCTGTGCTTGCACTTTTAAGATCCTTCCAAATTTCATTCAGCCAAGGTGTTGGATTTTTAAGTGAACTTACATAATCTATTATCTTTTTTGTCAATCGACTTTCTGGTAATCTCTTAAGGTGACCAAAGAATTTCATTTGCCTTTTTTTGATGTCAATTTCGATGTTTGAAAACTTTTCTGTTGTTTTGATTGATTGATTGTAGTCTGTAACCATCTTTAGTAAGTCTTGATCCTACAATTTTTCTAATGATTTTTCTCTATACTTTTTTAATATCTTCAAGGTAATGTTTTCTGTTAAGTGTTAACATTTCACTTGCATGGAGGACTGTTGGTTTTATGGCTGTGTTGTAAAGCTGAACTTTCGTCTGTCTTGACATAGATTTTTTGTTGTAGAGATTTTTGACTAACCCCAATGCTTTTTTTACTTTTTGAAGTCGTTTTTGCTGTGAGATTTTTTCAAGGCCTGTCGGTTCGATGAATTCTCCGAGGTATTTAAAGTATGGTACCCTGTTGATTTTACTGTATTTTGTTCTCAAACTTGCTATTGCTGTCTTTGAACATATGAATTCAGTTTTCTCGAATGAGATTTGTAACCCTACTTTTTCTGTACATTCTTTGAATGTCTCAAGCTGTTTCATGGCAGTCTCTTCATCTTCTGCTAGTATCACCAAATCATCCGCAAAAACGAGGTATGGTATATAGAGGTTGTTTTTTTGGGAAAACCAAGTGGAATTGGTTTCCAACACTTACATTTCCTGAATTCTTTCTCCCATTCTTTCATAACCTTGTCTAGAATGACATTGGACAGAAGAGGAGAGAGCCGATCGCCTTGTCACATTTTATTATTATTATTATTATTACACTGCGATTCACTAAAAGTGGGTGTATTACACCAACCCTACAATTTTTGCATAGGAAGGGAAATACAGGATATGGCAGGAGGCACTCGTGGGCTATTTTGAAGAACCATCCCAGCATTGTGTCATGCTGTCCCTTATGTCCTTTGTTCCCTGCAAGGTCCACACCCAAGCGATCAACAGTTGCCGCCCCGTGATAGTTGCCGCAGCGAAAAAATTTTCATTGCCAGCGACCTTTTTTTTTACTCAACTGCTGCTTCAGGTGGTGAAACTCGGGGTGTCAACAATAAGGGTGGCAATGTAATGTTCGAAGGAGCAAAAAAATTCACCACTGGCTATAGCTAGACAGGGGGCAGCATAATCGGTATTGTACAAGGGCATTCAAACACCTAGCACTGGGCCTGCACCCAAGCTTCTCACCTCCTAGATCACTGTACCGATCTAGGTTTCATACATAATTGGTAATCTTGTACATGCTAGTTCTGACTCCATCACAAACACCATTGCTTGGTATGAAATTTTTCCATGGTTTCCCAAATCACTCCAGGCAAATGCCGGGATGCTTCCTTCAAAAGGCCATGGCCGAATTCCTTCTAATTCCTTGCCTCCATCCCTGCCCCCATCCTTTCCCGTCTCTAAAGACCTCGCTGTTGAGAGACGTAAAGCAGTTTAAGAAAAAAAAAATGGTATGAAATGTGAGCTGTTATGTTGACTCTGTTGACACAATGTTGCAATGATCTGCCAAATTCCTGTCTTAATTCTGTTATGGCTGAGTTCCGGTCTTCAGGTCTGGTGCAATGCTTCCGAGCAAATAAGGAGGAGCAATTCTGTTGAGATGGTTGCAACAGGCTTGCAACTGAGGGTAGCCATGAGACACTTGATGAAGACAGCAAAACCAGGAATGTAAACGTGTTTTCAAGATGCTATCTGGTTGACACCCATGTAGACTATGTTGTGCAGCATTACACTGGGAAAGTTTACGCCCACACACCTCTCCCAATTATTGTTAGTGCCACATTAACGGGTTTTGAAGAAAAATACGTTAACTTTTGGAATACAAATTCTCAGCATTTTTCTTAGTTTCACTTAAAAAAAATAACTGAATTTGGGACCAGGTGTGAAACATGAATTCAAACATTTTGATGTTATATTCATATTTCTTAATTATCTTCTTTTGGATTGGTCATCAGGATGGCTAGCTTTTTTAAGTTTTGTTCCCAAATCCTAGCCAACACTTTTGTTCTTGTATCTTAATTACTTGATCATTGTAAATTATTTATATTTTGTTTCAGGTATAATGACTTGGTGGCAATTCACGGAAAACTTGATCCATTGGTCCAAATAGACCTCAGCCCTGAGAAGAAAGTTAAGGTAATGCTACATTATTTCATAGGCAGTCAATTGTTTTTATACAAAGATTTTTGGCTTACCTTCTATATTAAAAAGTGCTTTCTAATTTAACATTTAATTCATTGCTTCAAAAAATATTATTTTGTTTCAAATTAGTATAGTCTGACATTGGCTATGAGATTAGCAATGATCTTCACTTAAACGCTTTGGTATATTCATACTGTATTTCACCGCCTAGTCATATACTTTATTTGCTTTGGAAAAATCAACAAAGTCATGGGCCTAGAGCACAGAGATGTTAAATATTGGATAGCATCTCAGAATACACATTTATTTTAGCTTTATGGTGGTAATAAAAGATTGTGAGTTAATTCAAGGAGAATTATTTGAATTAAACTTCTCTTGCAGTGAAGATAATTAGTTGGATGTATTGGCCAGAATGATGATATGGATAGTATCAAATATATTTGTAAGCACTTGATGCTTTCAGACATCACATATTGCCTCTTAGAATGAGCGAGTGGTACCTCTTTCGAGTCGTCATGAGATCTCTGTTGACTATGCCATTTGGACATAAAATGATTGGTCACATGGTCTGCATAGCCTCAGGGTGTTTTGTTTTCTGAAATTCTCTGTACTTTGTCATTATTTCATCTCCAACTCATTTTTCTTGTGTCTTGATCCACGTTGTTGATATGAGTGCTTTTTTCTTGATTTCAACTTTGCAGAAATGATCATTGTAACATGATTTTTAAAGGTTTCTGCAAAAAATTATTTACATATTCATAATACTCAAATTTAAACTTTGACTAGGTATCATATTTCACATTAAACTGCATGTATCAAGGGAGGTGAATGGATTTTTTAATACTGGCTTAGTACATATGCTAGAGTATCAAACCAACCTCTTGAGTTGTGAACCAAGTTAGTTTAATTTTCTTCCATAGCTCAAACTATTCTCTGTGAAATAAATATGGCCATTTCACTTAAATGGTTATTGATTTAGAAATCAACTCATCAATTACTTTCCGGTCTATTGTAGAATAATTAACTAATTTTTAATTTTCTGATACTGTGTGTGTTGACAATGTTATAACATATAAAATTAGTAACTAGTTTCTTTTTAACTTGCATGTCATAAATTGAATGAGATGTTTAGCATTGTAGTCTAACTGCATATTGTTACATTAAATTTGTTTGTGTTGTAGGAGGAGATGTGGCATGAAATAAAACTAACTTTGCAATATTCCCGCAAGATTGAAAGCATGTGAAGCACTAGAATAAATTGTTCCTGATTGCAGCTTAATGTACCTCCCTAAAGTCAAAAAGCAATAAATAATGGCTAAGTTCAACTCCTAATGTCTTGTTTTACTTTGCTTTGCATGTGGAAATCAACATTTCAGTTGCCATTATATGTTTGCATGGAAGTAATTGTGCTTTTTGTATGTTACTATTTTTATGTATTATGTGTTCACAGTCTGTACAATGGGAAAGGTGAGTTAACGTTGAGTGTCTACTGTAGGGGTTTGAGAGTTCTGCTATCATTGGTATATTCATAATGTCCTATCTAGTAACAGTACCTTTTGCACCTATCTTAAAAAAAAAAAAAAAAGATCAACAGAGCTATGTGTTCAAATTAAATAAAAGTGCCACAGAAATATTTAAAACAAATGTCATGAATGGTACTGAATGATGACAATGTTTTAAGTAACGTGCAAGCTTTTGTGCAGTCCCTTAATTCACTGAGCTACATTGGCAGGTGTTGAAGAATCTTTGCCCATAAAAAGATTCGAAACCCACTAGTAATATTCAGTGTTCACCATTTGCCCTCATAGTGTGAATTCATTATGGGTAATCTGATTGCAAATAGATTACCCAAAGATATTCACACCTGAAACATTGAATATTATGGGGACGTCATATATGGTGAATAGGATGGGCTGTTCTAGCAGGTGCATTGTCCTGGTGAAAAAATTTTTTTTTTAACCCAAGTCTTTTGTCCTGAATGTTTTCATTCATTTTACATGGGTAGGAAAGGCAATAACATTCTATTAATTTAGGCTGTAAAGTGTTGGGAATTTGAATGAAGCAGGTAGTTTCATCCGTAGTCACTTGATACTGGATTTAAATATTCTAGATGGAATGGTACAAAAGATTTTTTATCTGGGGAATACAGAATAATATAAACACAAACTACCAAATATAATTGTTAAATTCCCAGTAGTTGTGTTGGTGTTCACATCAGTGATATGGTTCGCACTGTTCCAGATAGACTTAAGCACATAACTACCCCTACAAATAAAGGAATTTTGAAGAAAATAATAACTTCAACGAAGACTCTGAAACATTGCTAAGTAAGTAAACGTCGTATCTCCGATGAAGGCTGTAGCATTTCAGCTGAAAGCTCAGCAATTGAAATAATAGAAAAAATGTTATTTCCAGAAAATTGAGTTAATGTTAACAAAGATGGCCATGGAGGCCTTAGAGATCATTGTAAATGGAATTCGTGCATTAAGAACAATTGTTGTTATAAAAACCTAACCATTAAATAAAAATAAGGAAAGTTTTTTTTTGCAGAGGCTACTGTATGGCTTTTTAAAGAGTTTGAAATATTATGCATCACAGAAGTAAAAAAAAAGGTCATATCATTTCATTGGCTAGATTAGAAAATGTTAAATCAACTGCTTTTTATGTCTATTTGAACATCACTTATTCTTCTATCAGCAGACCTGAAAATCTTCATGTTATTGTGGTGGTGCTATTGCGAGGCAGTGGAACCATTCAACTGGAGTAGATTTTAAGCAGCTTGTTATGATTCTGCAGGTGTCATTAAGTGCAACGTCCACCTGTTTGGCACGAGTTGAGCTGTACCATACAGGACAGCCGAATAACATAGTGCCAAGGCAGAAGTTCAGATGGTTTCAGGTTGGCTACCCCACTGTGATCCGGCCAGTTTTCTTAGGAGATTGTTCCTAGAAGAAAATGTTGTCTTGGAATTCATGCAACATTTCCTGAATGTAAAAGATCTATCACTCCTAGATATTTTTGAGAGTCACAGTGTTCCAGTTCGACCTTGTTACTTTTAACCTACGAGTGGCTTTTTTCCCCCTCTAATGAAAAGCACATACTTGTATCTTTGTAGGATTTGATTTAAGCTGGTTTGTGATATAGTATCTTGACAAACCTTCAAGAGCATTAGTGAGGGTGCTCTCCACTGATTCAAAGTCTGTTCTCTGTGAGGCTAAAGCAAAATCATCAGCATACAGGAAACTCCTACTGTTGTGGGATATAGGCTGATTATTGGTATATAGAGTATGATAAACAGTACTGGGGGCTAGCACACTTCAAACAATTGTTATTAATACATGAATAAGCCACATTCCAATTACAATGATTTCTAAGGCCTCCATGGCCATCTTCTGTAACCTCCAATGACTTTGCTGTTTGGAAGTCAACAAAGAATCTACAGTTCTGCAGAAGAGTAAGAATGAAATTCCTGGTCAGGTTGTAGAACTTGACTAGTAGTAGCTGATGGTCGACAGTGTCATACGCTGCTGACAAATCAACAGATATCACTTCTGTCACCTTACCAGCTTTGAATCCGTCTTCTATAAACTGCGTGAGATTTAGCAGTTGTATTGTGCAGCTTTTACCCATGCGGAATCCAGCTTGTTCAGGTATAAGCAAAGGATCAACAACAGGCAAGAGCTGTGTAAGGTATCCCTCGTTCTATTTTCAATATTTTGTTAGAATCCGGCCAAGTTTGGGGCTAACTTTAGTACGCGGTACCATGGGTAAAATCAAGTTAACAACACTTCTAGTACAATAAAGTAAATAAATAAACACATAGCCAACGTAAATAAACTATAAACTGTAATAAATCAACGATATTTCAGCAGGAAATAGGTGATTCCATATAAAAGTAAACTTTCACTGTCAGATCCTAACATTGGTTAAAGAGATAATAGAACTGATTTAAAAGAAGTAAATGTTGTATAATAGTAAATAGAGTGCCTAAACAAACTTATCATCACATCTAATAAACAGTATTCCAGAGATAAATAGTTAATTTCAATATAAGCAAATCTAACCCTAAATTTTGGCACATACCAGATTTTGGTATTTCGGGAGAGATTTTTATACAGTAAAGATGGTAAAGAACTAATAACAGCTAGGCCTAGACCTACCATAACCATAACTTCACAGTAATATGTAGTTTCAGTGAGATTTAAAGAAGTGGCGAAAGTATATAAACAAATCACATAAGCCATTTCCATAAACGATTTGAGACCCCTTTTAAATAGTTTCAGGGCTTAAAAAGTAGATAAAGACATAGTAAATAATCTCATCTTTCAGTTTTAATAGATTTCAAGTAGTTCTAATCTGTAAAATATGAAATATCAGTGAAAACCGGGAGCCGGTAAATAGGCGAAATTTTCGAGCCTTTCAGAATTAATTCCAATAAAATTAAACCATTTTAAAAGAGCTAAGAACAATTAAATGCCAGTAAACACACGTAATTAATTTTCTATAACCAATAAAAGACATTTTACTGACCTTCTGTTTGTTAATCCAATTTCGTAGTAACTTGCCAGAGACACTGTACACTTAATATGTTTTTACACTGATTTTAAACATTGTCATTCGATATAAAGTAAATAATACATTAAAACAATCCTAAAGAGAATTAAATTCATCTAAATCTGATAGTTTCCAACCGTCTAAGTATTTTTAAATGCCATCTGAACACCTAAAATAAATCACTCGACTTTAACATTTTCTCATTTAAAAGCCTACTTAGTTTCCGGGTTAAAAAGTAGTTCGTCTTAAAGATCCATTCTTCTAGTTTCACGCACATTAATTTCAGGTCATTTAAAGCCATAATACCGATGTTAGAGAATTTCCTAAGTCACTCGACATCAGACCATGTGGAATAAACTGGACAAATTTCTTGTGTCTAAGATACACCACCTAAAGAGATGAAATAACTTTTAAAATACGCAGTTTAATTCAGGCTACACATTAGTAATTTTTCCGGCTTAATAATCACCATATCTTCAGAGTTATACCTAAAAATACATAAATAATAAATGGCGGATTTTCGGAAATCACTGTTTTTGCAATAACTTAATCATTTCACAACCGATTCAAACAAAGTTTACATTTTTGAGAGGCTAAAATCGGGGCCAACAGTTTGAGCCTAATTTCGTGTTTGTAATTAAAGCCGATTTAAAAAGGTTCTAAAAAGCTGATTTGTGATGCAAAATCTTAATGATGACCATATTTGGTCATGTCATCAGACATGAGAATTAAAGCTTAAATAAATTAAAGCTTGTTATCAACCTATATACCCATAAACGCCCACAACTTATTCAGTTTCATATTTTAAATTGAACACTTAGTAGAGAAGTAAGAAAATTAAACATAAGGGAATGTTTAAGAACGCGTAGGCATTCAGCCGGAGCGCGGCCTCACGTGAGGTAAGCCTATATATATGCGGCAGACCGCGCAAGGTTGCCCGGGAATATTCAGTCTTTCTTCAAACGTGCGGGAGTGAGCACGTCGGTTGAGCTGGGAAGTAGTGTAGGCAGGGAGACATGTGGCCGAGCTAAGTAACGCTTGACCGCAGCCATGTTCGAAATTCGGCACCATGAACATTCAGACTAACAGTTTTCAACTATGACTTTCTAAATTCAGTTTTCATTTTGGGGTTAGTGCGTGTTTTGCTCTGTTTCACAATCTGTGATTTTTGGTGAACGATCTAATCCGATTGCCTTTGCTAACTGTGAACCTTTAAACTAAATGTGAGATTTTCAAGAATATAAATTCAGTTATTCAACTTTTGACTTTCATTTCTACAATAGCACCTTTCTTACAGGAGGTTAAATCTGTAAGTGGCGACTGTGGTCAATTTTAACAGTTAGCATACTATTGGTTTAACACGGTAACAGAACTTTTCAGGACTTAGAATATTTTTGGAAGACTTCTAGCTCAGGTGATGAAGCCGATACCGAACCCTAGTACCCGCTTTACCCCTGACAGTTGGTTTAAGATAAATAATTCTTTGAAACAGTTTGTAAAGATGGCATAGAAATATAATCAATTAACACAATAAAGATGATGAATGCATAAGTTTCAATATTTTATTATAAGACTTCGGTCATGTAAACCAAAAATGAGTGAAAACTTTTAAAACTAATCAGAGACAGGAAATTGCTGGGAGATGAAGAAATTAAATATCAAAAGGAACTTGGTGTATTAACAAACATATTTCCATAACACAACATAAGAAAGCACAAGATGAAAATTTTGAGAACTTACTTGGGAAAGGTTAATATCACATGCTTCAGAATTACCTGGGGCAGTGTATAGACGAATAAAATGACCATACAGTTATATTAAATGGAAAGCAATTTGTATTTAGGACAAATGAGGTTACAAGATGAATAATTATTGTCTTAATATTAATATTAGGATGATCAAGAAAAATAAGAGCACATTATGATGGTTGTGAAATTGAAGAAAGTTTGATGAGGATAAGGTGTTTAATATCTAAAATTTCAAGCTATAGAAGATTAGTTACAGCTACACTGTAGGAAGAAAAACATGAGATAGCGGTAACAGAAATGTGATTCAATTCAAATGTAAAGGAAGTAGGGAAAGATTTTTTAAAAAAGAAAGGCTGTGGCATTGGATAACAATTTAAAGTGAAAGCATATTAGTTGTACTAAGATAGCGAGAACTGTGAGAAGTAAAGAAGGCATCAGATAAACAATAGAAGACTAAATATTAAAACTGAACTAAATGTCATTACTTAATAAGAAATCTGTCATTTGTGAGAGATATTCACAAAGTATGTTCTGATTGGCTATTAAAAGGTAAAAATAAAAGGAAACTGTTAAGTACAAATGTTAAAAGTTTAATAGGACCGATGTGTAGTAAGTTTTCTGGTCAGAAGTAGATAGATAGATACAGAGCGTATACTGGCGATGAGTCATGGAAAGATATTGGAGTAGGTATGAAAAGTAGTGCATGGAAGGGAAAAGATGACCATGACCACAAGCTGGCACTCAATTTCAGGCACAAGGATGTGCGAAGATTCTCTTTTTTAGGTAAGGGTGTCAGGGATTGGAATGAGTTACCAAGAGAAATGATGAATAATTTACCGAAAATGTTGAAAGAATTTAAAGATAAAATTTGTAAAGGGCAAATGTAGGTGGGTGCAGGATAGGGGAAAGATGGGGGTGTAGGGAAATTGCCACCGGAGCCTGTGCTCCATTGCAATTAAATTAAAACTAAAATTAGATAGAGCTATTGAGATGAATGATTAATAGTCCTCAATTAGCAGGTGCTAATGGGCTTAAGAAATATATAACCAAGCTACCAGGAACAGTTAAAATACAATAGACATACAGAGTAACGAGCCATCTGGAATGAGAATATTATACTGTGCAGTTTGAAAAAAAAAAAGGTGCTGATAATTCACTGACTCATTTTATAGAACTTTTTTTTCCCTGTGGAGTAAAGATTTATGAATCTGTGCCACAACAAAATTTAATGAAAACAGTTTAATGAAATCTATAAAGACAACATTGATTTAAATATGATTGATCACATTCCCGATTATAACTTTTGCATAGTATAAATTTATTAATTGAGAAAGAGGATAAAGATGCAGCGGAAACAGACAGAAGTAAATCTTAGCAGGAGCAGATGTGTAACTACTGTGAAGAAAAAGTACAATTTTTAACAAGTATTATTTTTATTAAATTAATATTCAAAATTAAGTAAATGTAAAATTAGTTTAGGCACTCTTACAGCTTCTATAATCTGTTATGTTGTTCTTCATATATTAGACCAGCTGCACTAAGTAATTGTTCACTGGCTATGCTGCTGTGGGGAGCTGATAAATATTGGCACACTTATTAGCAAAAATCAATAGTATTTATGAACATTTGATTTCTGCCACTTAAGGGGATCCTCATGCAGAGGTAATTGCTTATCTTTTTTGTACTGCCGAAGGTGTGACTGTAATTACAAAAGTAGAAAACAAATTTAAGTAATAAATATTGATAATGTAGCTTTCTATTAGTGAAAGAATTTTTAGAATTGATCAAGTAGTTCCAGAGATTATTCCCCACAAATAAACAAAATTACAAACAAAGTTTACCTCTTCAGTCTATAACATTAATTGTTAGTGTACATGGATCATTGAGCACATAAGTAATAGAGATGAAATGTTTATACTCAATGGCTTAGATAGATATTAGATGATAATTAACATATTATTTACCATTTAAGACAATGCTGAATGACAAATATAGCAGATTGATTAAGGTGTTCCTGTTGAATTTTTGCTAGCCCTTCTTCTGCAGCCAAGGAATGGTTGAAATGGTTTGCAATTTTCTTTTACAATTTAGTGGTAAGACTGTTTAGATTCATCACCAGCTCGAATGTTTTATCTTTTATGGCATAATCAACCCGACCGAGGTTGAGAGGTCTGGGATGTACATTGGATAGTCAAATTGTCCCCGGCCAAAGTGTGAGGTTTTGTCATGGAGAAACACAATGCTGCATGGCTTCTTATGTCAATTATTACAGATAAAACAAGGCGATATCTTCAGCATTTGAGTTGATAGTGGGTCCTGGAGTTATTTGTCATTGGGAACTACGTTCTAATTGGGATAAAAAGAATCCTATATCCCAGCTAGTGAAGTAAGCTATTACTATGTTATTTGCATTGAAATTCATTCATTAGTATCTGTGTGATGCTTGGACAGTTAGGAAAAATTTCTAGTTTTATAGGTTTTCAACTCTAAATTTGTAACATATTCAAAGTATCCTGTATCGTGACTGACTACATAAGCTATCACTATGTGCAATTAAGTTAAATTGTGTCCATTAGTTTCTGTGTGACATAAAAATTCCAAACTTCTGCATCAACAGTAATATACATCATAATTACTCTGGGAAAAATCTAATGTACAGACACAACTTTTCTAAAATTTCATCTATATCTATAAAACGAAAACTGGATATATTTGAAGTATTAAAACTCGGAAACTACAGAGCAGATTTCGATGGGGTTTTCACCGTTTTAAAGATTAGAATCTCAATTGAAGTGTTTGGTATGTCTTATGCTCCAACGTAACATAACAACGGAGTGGTAAATAAAAATCTTAATGTACAGCCTGAAACAAAAAATAAAAGAAATACGATGCTTACGTCATACATCATAAAAAAAATTTGGTTTTTAATCTTTAAACCCCATACATAGTTATATCAAATGCAAAGAGGAAACTATGTAAAGTGGAAAATATTTAAATTAATTTTAGTAATACAATGAAAAAATCTTTTGATATCTTCTTTCTTTCTGAGGACGCACTGTTACAATCTCTGATGTTGTGTAATTTTAATGGATATGTTTAGTAATGCATATTTGACAGGTTTGAACATGAACGTGAGCTGTTTAAAACCTTTAGTGAAAAACCTTCCAAGAAATTTGTTGATTTTTGAAATTATGGTCTCTGGCCGCACAGGTATAATCTCTAATGTTTGGATGTGAATTAAATTCTCACTGTTAATAGTAAGTAATGAACAACTGATGGCTTTGAACATGAGATTGAACTGTTTAAAACCTTTAGTGTTGATATAGTGTTACTTTTTTTTGTAAGTTATTGATGAGTGATTCTGTCTTTACTACATTTCCTGAAAAAAACATTGTTTCTATTGCTGCACGTTGCTGTGGTTATTATGATAATACTTAGTACACATGTTCCTGTACACATGGCTAAAAATATTGCAGGAATAAATCAACCCTAACCCCATCTCTTTTCTGCTACACAGGGGGTTAGCTGTTTAAATACGTATACAAAAATGGAGCGACTGACATGAAATTTAATTCTCAAGTGCAAAAAACTGGCAGTTCTATCATTATCGTGGTGCCAAACTCTGATGAAAAATTCTTATAGAACTTGGCGAAAAAAATCTAAAATAAAGAATAACATTTTTTGATATATCACGTGGTTTTCGAGATTTAACATGTCAAAAATCAGTTATAGCTCCTTGTGCATTTGGTGATGTTTCTTCTGGTCCAGGCTGTATTTCAACCAAACAACAACCACTAGGCAGAAAATAAAACATCTATCAACCATGTAGATATATTGGTTTGGTGATGCAATATCTCGAGAACTAAGTGAGATATCAAAAACATTTATACTTTATTTTTGATTTGTCTCACCAAGTTACATACAAATTTATTATTAAATTTGGCCAAGGCAAAAATTTTCTTTTGGTCCAGGCTGCATTTCAACCTAACCACGTCAATTTTGAAATACAATATCTCAAGAGGTAAGCGAGATATCAAAAAAAAAAAAAAAAAAAAAAAAAATATATTATTTACTTTGAATTTGACTCATTGAGTTACATAGGATTCCTGAGATATCAAAAAAAAAAAATATATTCTTTACTTTGATTTTGACTCATCGAGTTACGTAGGATTCCATCATCAAATTGCGGATCCACGGTTATCGTAGAATCCCCAAAAAAACCTACCTCTTTTATGTGCTTCAATATTCACTGTGCGTGCAAATCAATCTAGATCAGGGGTCTCCAAACTTTCCAGCCTTAGGGCCATACTGATTACTCCAGTAAGTTCCAAGGGCCAAAACCATATTATCATTGTTGCCGGTGGTAAGAGTCCACTGATGAAAAAAAAATCCGAAAAAGTACGCAACGTTTAAAAAAGTATGCTAGCTCTCCGCGGGCCGGACAAAATCTGTCCGCGGGCCAGATGTGGCCCTCAGGCCGTAGTTTGGAGACGCCTGATCTAGATCATACCAGGCAATGCCGGGAACTCTGCTAGTTATACAATATAGATGAATAGGTCATTGTTATTCATCAGCTTAATAATTTAAAATTTTGATTTAATCAATGATAACTTTTAATTATGATAACAATGAAAAAAGACGCTAAGTAGCGGAAAGGAATCAAATTAGGATAGGGAAATGAGCCACCACTTACCTTTAGATGATGGATGTGGGGCGCGAACACACAGAAAAGACACAAACACAAATAATAAAGAAATTTTCGGGAAAAAAACCCTTCGTCAACAAGAGAACATTATGGGAGGTGTGTGCAGCCGGAGATTGCCTCACAGAAAGACCGCCGGTCGAGAAAATGGTGGGGATAAATTCAAACATCTCGACCGGCGGTCTTTCTGTGACGCAATCTCCGGCTGCACCTACTTCCCTTAATGTTCTCTTGTTGACGAAGGGTTTTTTTCACGAAAATTTCTTTATTATTTGTGTTTGTGTCTTTTCTGTGTGTACGCGCCCCACATCCATCATCTAAAGGTAAGTGGTGGCTCATTTCCCTATCCTAATTTGATAACTTTTAATTAGATTTATTTCTTTTCAGTTAAAACTCCCATTCTCCATACAAACACTACAGCTGTCAAACAAATAACAGCTATCCTTGGAATTATTTGGCGAGATACAAAGATTTGAGGGGAGATCTGCAAGGGGATTATGGTGAATCTAACTTGTCAGCATCAATATGCTACTTCTAAAAGATGTGTAGAGAGAGAGAGAGAGAGAGAAAAAAAAAGAACTGAAATAGGGCTCTTATAATTAGAAATGTGGTTGGGAGCAGCATAGAATATTAACATTAATCCCACATGGTTGTGCAGAAATGGAAAATGATGTAGGGAGTCTGGAGCTTAATTTTAAGGGATACTGTGTTTTATATAGGCAGTACTTTAATTGTGCAAAACTTCATTTCTGGTCGTTCAGTGTTTCATCTTGTTTTGGGCTCTTCTCACATGTGAAGTTCACTCTTTTCTAGATTAAGAAATTATTCCAGTTGCCATAATGTGATCTGATGTTCCTCATGGATTTAAAGCTGGTTCAGAGGTGAAGGGAATTCTTATAATATATGGCACTGGTAGTAGGTTAGAAAAAGTGATGATGCAGAATTCCTAAGCTGAATGTCGGTGACTACTTCAAAGGCCTACTCAATCTGCTGGAGTATCAATGAGAAAGGTTACAACACCAGTCTGTGAGGCTGACTCTATGCTTCTTTATCCTTGTGTCTTCACAGTCAACTTACACTGTCGGTATGTGACAGGTGCGTGTGACCTACGGGGAGAGCAGCGAGTTACGCAGTGTGCTGGTGTACCAGACAGTGTGCGAACTCAAGCAGAAGCTGACCACGTTCTCCGGCCTGACGCCCGGTCGCATGCGACTCTTCTACATCGACCAGGACATTGGCACACCCGAGGAGATGATCTATCCAAACAAGAGACTATACTCCTACAACATCAGGTACCTGCTCTATGTTTAAAGGTGAATCTTGATATAGGTTGGGGAATGAAGCACTAAATACTTGTGGTAAAATAAGAAGTAGTACTTAAACTACAAGCTAGCACTAGATTTCAGACATAAGTGAGTGCGAAAAAACATTTATGCCCGTAAAGGTGTCAGGGACTGGAATAAATTATTGATGGAAATGATGAACAAGATACCTTAATCATAGAAAAAAATTAAAGTAAAAATTCATGAAGCACTAAATAGGAATAGCCTTCAGGGCAGATGCTCTATTGCAGTGTTTCTCAAAGTGGGCTACGCGAACCCCTAGGGCAGGGATGGCGAACCAATGGCACGCGTGTCGATGATGGCACGCGTCAAATAATTTGGGCACGGCAATAATTAAATAGCTACCTAATCGATATAAGTAATTTATTTTATTTTCTGTATAATTTAAGAATATAGTAAGAAAGTTCATCATAAAAGAAACTACCGGTGCCGGAACGACCACAGATTGCGCAAAAGAGTTGGATTTTGAGCGAATTTTCTGACCGAACAGATTGAGTGAGCAAATGGAGGCGGCGCGGCTGCGGGAGTGACGTTAAGCTAACTTATTCACTTGTTTGTTTTTGTTGACGACGTTGACTGTTTTCACCAGTTACGCATAGTTCTTCGGTAACACAGCTGCTTGTTTAAGTTTGAGTTATATTTACAATTATTCAACATGGATAGTTTGGCAAAAAAAGTTCAATATAAGTGTAATAGAGAATTTTAACGTTGGTTAACTGAGAAATGTGTCATGATTAATAAACGTGATAAAGCGGTATGTGTTTTATGTTCTGGAACAGTGGTATGTAGAGCTTTATCTGTAAAACGGCACTATGAAACAAATCACAAATCTCTTTGTCAAACAAAAAAATTATCGTTATGTTAGACGTAATTCGTGCTTTTGAGGTCAAACTGCAAGTTTTCTGTAAAGATATTATTTCAAATAATTTCAAATATTTCCAAAACTTGAAAAAAAAAAATCATTAGGGATTTTAATGTACATGAAAAACCAGACAAATTTAAACTCACTGAAAAGTAATCTTCAGTAATTAATTCTTCAATAGAAGAATTTCATCGAAATTTCCTCGGTTCAAAGAATTATTGCAAATACTAAGGTATATTATGTATCCTGATGTGACTTCACCTAATAAATTGAACTTGTCTAAATATGATTGGTTGGAAATTCAAGAATTGGAAATGCATCTGTATGAGTTGCAGTGTAGTTCAATATTGACTCAAAAATTCATTGAAATGAGGAAGGAGTTGGAATTAAACAAATTAGCAAGATTATCGAGCAATATTAGTAAAGATGATAAAATGGAAACTTGTAATTCAATTCCAGACACATTTGAGAAGCTGGCTTTTGCTATCTTAACAATATTTCATCTACCTATGCCTATGGTTCATTATTTTCAGAAATGAATAACATTAAGGAATCACTTCAAAACCGTTTTTTCAGATGACTCCACTACAGCTTTCATTCTGCTAAAAGTAATAAAGTATGAACCTCTAGTTGTGGCCAAAAGTATTTGTGGGCTGCTTCAAACATACCGTTACCAAATCGTGCACCTAATAGTTAAATTCACCTGTTAGCTCGTACTAGGCAACAGAGGACGCTCAGCGTTGCCATTTTCCAATGTTAAGAGTGAAATGTCTAGGCTCGTTATGCCGAGAAAACATTTTCGTGCATGAGATGCAAGATTTTAATTATTAAAAAAAATGTTCTTTTAATATTTATTTTTAATTGCAAAAAGCAAGATTAAATTTAAATTACACCCTCTAATTACAAAAGGAAAACACGAGTGCGGAATTAAAAAAAGAATACATTTATGAATAAAACACTGAAAGAAATACATGTTTGTTTAACATTACACAAAAAATTGAAACTCAGCCAGCAAAAGAAAAAGAACAGAAACTGACAGACAATAAACAAATTGTTCTCGGCTAGGGAGAGCACGAAACTCCATGAGTTTGGGTGTATACTGGGTAAATGTTTATATGAATTTTTATCACTTATCGTTATGGAGTAAGCTGTCGGTGACCTCGATATTTCCTTCACAATGATGAAACACCTTTCAATGCCATCCACCAACTGAGGTGGGTTCATTCTTGGCAGCACATGACGAAAAACAGCACGACAAATGATGTCATGACAAAAACGCGTCCTCCACGTTTCTTTGACAAGTCCGCATACACACACACATGCGGACTATACGGGGTCCAGCCCCCAAGTGCCCCTCGCTCCAGCTTGACCACACTCACCCCCGGCCTCCGGGAGTGGCATCTCTACCTGCGACAAACAAAGACACACACACACACACACACACACACACACACGCACACACGCGCGCGCGCCAGGAACCTGTCGCCCGACAGGAATGCGCCACCTTCCGCTATCTCACAAAACGGCTGGATGAAATGTCTCACAAATGGAGAGGTGACGGAAAATCAATTGCAGCAGAGGCTGGACATTACAAGAGAGAGAGCGCTAAGCGAGAATTTTCCGAAGTGCAGCAACAGCGCGATTACACTCACCCGCCAATTTTCCTGGCCACAGTTATAATAAAAGTTATTTAGCACCTAATTTGCAACCACAGAAGTCGCACAAGTTTCATCTACTAGAATAAACACGAAACTGTTGATGTTATTATTCCTTGGTATAAAAATGTATATTTCATGTTGCAAATATAAAGTTTTAAGGAGACAGTATTTAGTTTTATTTCTTTTCCCATTAATCACTATGTCATGCTTGTTTGATGGCACGTCACGGCTTCAGTCAACATTTCTTTAGGAAAAATGGCACGTATATCAATAAAGGTTCACCATCCCTGCCCTAGGGGTTCGCCAGTTGATCGTAGGGGGTTCGCGACAAGATTTACATACTGGGGGACACGTACAATGGTGAATATTGCTCATTGTTGCTAATAGTAGAGCTTAAAGAAAAAAATATAGCAGTTTTTTCTCAAGGGGGTTCACCACTGCCTGGAAAATTTTATAGGGTTATGTGGAGATAAAAAGTTTGAGAAATTCTGCTCTATTGCATTAATTAGTCATAAACTTAGTGTAACATAAAAATCTTCAATTTTTTGTATGCACGAGGGAGATGTTTACGAGAAAACACTGGATAGTTAAATAAAATTACTGTAGTGAAATAAACAATCACTTACCTCAGATGATGGTGTGGGCACACGAAATGGACAAAAACACAAAAAAATCATTGCTATAATTGCAACGTTTCATATGTTTGTGTCTGTTTCTATTTTAATACCATCATTTGAGGTGAACAGTCGTTTGTTCCCCAATCCAAATTTGTGTCTCCACACTCCAGCTTCACTAAAGATGTTAAAATAGATAAATCAATAAGATGTGCCCTATATCCAAGAAGATATTCCTCCATACCTTTAATAATGTAACAGATATGAATTTTATTCTAAACCTGTCATTTCTAACTTTCATACCCTTGGCGACAATCCACTGAAATACGTGCTTTGTTTTTTGGTAAAACCCACCAATTAAGTAGTACTGCAGTTAAATAGTATTGCCGAGAACATTTTCAAGCTTGGTTTAACAGTACATGAACTTTTTGTGTGCATTGGTATATTTTTCAACAACCATTACTTTCTGCCTGCAGGTCCGGGGACGAAATAATCATTGATGCCAAGCTACAGATGCAGCTCAGCAAATAGAAGCATGATGATGGAGTCTTGTGTGGATTGTTTGTAGCAGCTTCCAGTTTTTTTAAAGACTGGTTGAATGTGTTGCTTTTGTCAAGATTTTCCAGCATTCCCATTATTGAGGAAAACAAAAATAAGTGTTTTGTTGTTTGGTAACTTGCAGCTTTTAATTTTAGTGTATTCTTTACACTTGGTAACAGTTTTTATTGTCACGTGTAGTACGTGTAAGAATATTGAAAATATTCGCTAACCTCTCTTTGTCAGTAATACTGACTTGTGTTAGTTTAAAGAGAGATTTAAACATATTTATTTGTTGTCTTTTATTTACAAAAGCAATGCTACTACAGAAGAAGGGCGGAGTTGCAGAAACTGTAATAAGCCCGTTTAAGCTTTCAGGCTTTGTAATTAATCTTGAGCATTGCTTAGCACTGGAATGATAAAAAAGTATCTGTGCTATGGCGATAGACATTTCACTACATTTTAAGCATGTTGTTCTATTGAATAAGATGAATGTATATATTGTGATAGATTTTTTTATATCTTATCTTGCAGCACATTGTGGTAGATATTGTGTTTGCACTTAAGTCTTAGTTTTGGCTTAACAGCTTTTATCTTCCAGTATTGACCTGCCACATTAAAAGTATTATAAGACGAAAAATTGTCCAAGATGGTTTGGTAAAAGTAAATAGTTCCACTGACTTACTCGTTACCTGAATTCTACTGACTGAAATGTGTGTGGAGATAGTTTGTTATTAAAACCATCTCTGCAGAAAATATAAATGACTATTCGTAGTATGTTCAATATAATCTATAGAGTGCAAAGATTGGGCTTGTTTTGTGATATCTGTTTCAAGTTCCAGTGATCAAAAATTCAGGATATCACCATGAAACACATTTGTGGCTTATAACTTTCAGTTATTTTGGAATACTGTGTCACTGGAGTGTAGTTTTCCTTTTACAGTTAAAAAGTCCTAAATGAACGGAGTTTATCCTTATGTATTTTTTGTTGTGGCATTCAGATTTTATTTTTATGCGATAATCTAACGATATGATTGTTGGATTATTTTAAATAGTTTTTATCAGATACATGGGTCCGTGTAGTAACTTTATGTCTTTCAGTTTGTGTGATTTCTTACTACTTTCTAGTTACCCCATAGGAAGGAATGTGTTTTACAAATAAAAATTGATCTCTCAATTCATCTGTTTACTATAAGAACAGTAGAGGAAGTATTCATTTTACATCACATACCATAGAAATAAATGCATGGAGTTCTGTTGTTGCAATCATTTGGATTTGTTAATAATTTACAATTTATGTAGAAGTTTTATAACATTTCATTACAATGGTGCTTTTGAAAGAGCTTGGGAAGAGTAAGGATAAACTTAAAAAAACTTTTCCTAGTTTTGGCACTCATTCACTTTCTTCAACATTCCTTTCAAATTAATTTTCTATCATAAAGGCCAGATTTTGTGAGCAAACTTCTTTTCACAAAAGAATTTTGTAAATTCTTATCAGGCTGAAAATACTTTTTTTTTTTTTAAAGTAAAAATAATTGTACTATGAATTATTGGTTTTTATAGTGTCATGTACCTTTAATCAGTGTTCTGCTAAAACCTATCATGAGGCTTTTCAATTGATTTATTGCAAAGTTCCCGTTTATAGTAAAAAATACTATCTCCACATCTGCTTATAAATTATCCCCTATTTAATAAATGTTTAAAGACTATTTGTTGTCTTCTGTCTTTTGTCTGTATCAATTTGGCATATGGTGGTACAACCTAAAAAATGTAATATTTTTATACTAATGCAATTGATACTGTTTACATATTTCTGTAAAGGATATATATTGCCATAATGTTTAGGCTCTCTTAAGCTCAAACAATATAAACTGTGGTAAACTAAACAGTTGAGTTAGAGTTAAATATAAATAGCCTTACCAGCAATTTTAAAAAGCATCCTTGTTAAACTGAAAACTACTAAAAGTAAAGTCCAATGAAATACCAAAGTGAAGTATTTCATACACTTGACTTAAACGATTCTGTTAATCAAAGAATAGCATCCTTCTTATGCTGGTGATGTAATCACGATAAAATCATTTCTAATCTAATATGTGATAAAATGCTTTATATGTTTATTACTTGGAGTAAAGAATGGGGAAAGTATTTAACTATCTTACATACACATGTCAGATAAGCCAGGGTTGCATGACTTGTGGGTTATGCTTTTCTTAAATGGAAAAGTATGATTATGCTAGTCCAATGTCTTTCGAAATGTCGGGCAAAGTGAGTGTTGCTAAATACACATATAGAGTACCAGTTTTATTGTTCTAAATAAAATTTTGGTATATTGTGTATACATTAGAACACTTGCAAAGAATACAATGATATTGATTGGAAATATTCATATTTTAAAAGTAACAAATGAGTGTTAATATTTTCAAAGATGACACTTAAGTCGTCAATTTTTATTTAATATGTTCAATTTTATGAACACATTATAGAGTTAGATATTAAGTTCTATCACCAGACTTACTTACATTATTTGTAATAATAGATATTATATCGAGATACTAGAGAAGAATTGTTTGTCATTTACTGTTATAATGGTGATGGTCGACAGAAGATTCCAGCTATAGAGAAACTCTCACAAGAGTATATGTTGTTATGTGATCTTAATTTTTCTTCTCCTAAATGCTAGCTTAACTAACATGTATTCTAGTCTTTGTTATTGTTGTTAGTTATTGAAATTGAAAAATAAAAGAATATAATGTGCTAATGCTTTCATATTCTAAAACCTTAATCAAAACCTTAGTGATTATTAGCTATATCTATAAAATGAAAAACCATGTATATATGTTCCATAAAAAACTACTGAACAGATTTCGATAGGGTTTTCACCATTTTAAACATTACAGTGAGACTTGAATCTTTTGGTATGTCCTGGTGTTATGTAATGTTGCAAGTTACATTCTGAACGTATAGCATGATACACCAACTAGATGTTGATACATCATACTTTGTAAAAAAAAATAATAGCCACATTACCAGCTCCTTCCTTAAATTTCAGTTTTTGAGTCTTTAAACCTCATAGATGGCCGTGTTGAATGCAAATGGCACACAAGGAAACTACGTAAGTTAATTTTAATATAATCATGGGGGGGGGGAACCCTGAGAAGTTTCGATCTCAGGCCACACAGTTACAATCTCCGATTGTTTGAAATAAATTATATTAATGATAGTGAGTAATGCATAGATGATAGGTTCTAAAATGAAATTGACTGTTTAAAGGTTTTAGTGTTGGCAGTTCAAGAAAATAATACTGGATATTTGTTGTTCAACTGAAGTCTTTTTGGTAATCCTGCAGAACCCACATTCTGCATTATAAATGTGCCAGTTTCTCCAATAATATTGCATTTATTTCTTTTACAATTAATTATGTTATTCAGTAAGCCATTTCCGATATATTTTACTGTTTAACAATTCTGTCTTTTAATCATTTCCTGCACAAATGGCTGGGGTTATTTTGGGGAAACTTGGTATATGTTTCTGACTGGGTGACTAAAAATATTGTAGGTATAAATCAAGCCAAACCTTTCTCCTTTGAGCTACACCGGAGCCTAGTCGTCCAAATACTTATTGCAAATGGAGCAATTCACATGAACTTTGATTCACAGGTGTAGAAAACTGAAATCTGTTACCAACATCAACATTTTTTAACAAATAATCTGGCATAACCTGAAAACTGTTGAATCAATTTGAGAGGATTTTCACAGTAACAAACCTTATATTCTGACCTAGGTAATGTGAAAGCTTAAGACCTGGCTTAGAATTAGCTATATGTCTTATGATGATGTGAGATCTACAAAAAAAATTTGTATAGTGTGTGGTACGTGGTGCACAATACTGCTTCTCATTGAATGTTGGGGTTTGTTTGGCGGTGACTGCTTATATGTCATGGAAACAAGAAAAACACGACTCTCAGCAAATTATCACATCTATTTGACTTAGCTCAAGGTAAGCCACAAAATATGTAGTTCCAACATGGTGGAGTGTCTCGTTCCTCCATTGTGTGTTCAACATTTGATAGTGGCATTTGGTCAATGACAGAACGGGAGTGGTGGACCTGGTTGACTGACCCCATGCTCCCCAGATTTAAGGAGCCTGGATTTCTTTCTCTGGGGAGAAATTAAATCTTTTTTGAATGAAACAACTGTCAGTTCTGAAATGGCTCTGATGGATAACAGCAGAGACAATTCTTGCTAAGAAAACCAAGTCTGCCAATCCGTGGCCCAGTGCTGTAACCTACGTATCGAAACTGTAAACTTCAAACATTTCTTGTAACATTATGAGTTCGAATAAATGTTTTCCCCCTAATCTCTGCCTTGAGGCCTTTTGGTCTTGCAGCTCTGATACCAGTTTCCTATTATGTTTTCAGTCATGAGCTCAATACAGTTCTGAACTGTTTTGATGTCCTCCATCTCCTATAGAAGGTTATACTGCTATTTATGGCAAACATTGTATATATATTTTAAAATTACTGACACAAATGGGTATGAAACTATTGGGGCAGATGAAAAGAATACAGCAGAGAAGGAAGGGTAGGTAGAGGAACAAAAGTCTGATGCAATGGAAGGCTATCACAGTTAGAATAGACTGTTTCCATGCTGTACATTGTAGTTCACTTGGAAACTACAGTTCTGCAGTTGTTTTTAAGTGATACATTGGCTTTCCAGATGGCATCAAGTTGAGTTGCTAATAACGATCATTTTGGGGCTTTCCTCAAAGTAACTTAATTACACTGTTAGGCCAGGCCATCATTGCTGATAAAACTGTGGGCTTATCTGTTTATTTTTAGAGCTGCTTGCAGGGCATGATTTTCTACCACTGTTTTGTCAGTCTACATCTACATCTATACTCTGCAAATCACAAATACTGTGGGTGGCAGAGGGTGCTAAGCACCAATCCTAGTTCTGCGCATTCCAATCCCGAACAGATCGAGGAAAGAAGGAATACATAAATGAAACAGTACGGCATCTTATTTCTCTAATCTTATCCCTCCTGTCATTGCGACCTAAATACGATGGCGGAAGAAGTATTTCGTTGCACTCGTAACTTAAAGATTTTTGCATATTCTCCAGCAAATTCAAATGAAAACGACGTTGTCTGTCTGCCAAACAATCCCAGCCCAACCCACGAATCAGCTCTGTGACACGTACGGACTGTAACTAGCAGTCACGAATTGAGTGGCTCTTTTCTGTACTTTCTCTAATGTGTCAATCAATCCCTTGTGATACGGATCCCAAATTCCACAACATGATTCCAAATGCGGACGCACTAGTGTTTTGTACGCTATTTCCTTTGTATGAGCATTACAACTTCTCAAAATACATCCTATGAATCGTAGTTAGGAATTAGCTTTGCCTACAACGAAAGTTATGTGCAAGTCCCATCTTCATGTTGCTTTGTACTGTTACGCCTAGATATTTCAGGGAATCCACAGTGTCAACAACTGAATTGTTAACTTTGTACTCCTGAGCAAGCGGGGGTCTTTTTTATTACATATGTGCATTGCCTTGCACTTTTTACAGTTAAGTGTAAGCTGCCATTCACGGCACCATTCCGAAATAACATAAGTGCATCATCAGCAAAAAATCGCATCCTGCAATTAACGTTGTCACCGAGATCGTTTATAAAAATTAAGAAAAGAAGTGGTCCTATTACACTTTTCTTGAGGAACGCCCGAAGTAACATCTAGTTTAGAAGGGGCTTCCCCGTCAACAACGACATACTGTGACCGACCTGTTAGAAAATCGCGTTATCCATTCGCAAATCTGATCAGATATACCGTACGCTCGGATCTTCGCTAAGAGTCGGTTGTGTGGTACAGAGTCAGTACTGCTATTTTCAGTGCTTGATATGTTCTTGCAGTCTTTCATATACAGATATTTACATCTGTCAATAACTGCAGGGGATTTCATAGATACTTGCCATTTGTAAGGAGGTTGTTTGTCTTAAACACTTACAACTGGCTATTTTCATGGTGAACAACTGAAGAATAACCCACCAGTTGACCAAGAAACAATATCGTGAACATTAAAATTTTTGAGGAATGCCCCAGTGTTGATGGCCATTAAGGTCAAAACTACATCTTGTAAATACATCATTTTGTCATGATTGATTCCTTCATTTCAATTCTTTCCTTTTTGCATTCATCAAAGGAAAATAAATTGTAGAAAAATTGGTACATTTACAGGTCAAAATCGGAGAATAATTGATCAAATACAGAGGTGGAAAATTGTTCATATAGCTCACAAAACTTTTTTAGTGTGATATAGTGTAAAATAAAAAAGGTAAACAAATTTAAAACAATTGTAACTACAGAAAGTGAGCAGTTAGTTTTTAAGTAGGCACATGTGGTATGGTAGCTCAGTGATTAAGGCACTTGTTTTCAAAAGTTTGCTGCTCCAGTCCTGGGTTCAAATCCTGGTGAGTGCAGGAATTTTTATGTTGTATTTGAAAAATATGAGTTGTGCCAGATCGTTTGGTTTCCACCTTAAACTGTAAGTACCAGAGGAAAGTGTCCAATCCTACTCTGGACACAATGGCTTAGTATGCCTCCTTCGAGACGATCCAATCAACCTTCGGGTTGTGGATCAAGTTAGTTTTAATGCAAATTATAGAAAAATTAAATGCTTTTGATCATTTTAGCTGCTATTCATAGATGTCAAAAAATCATAAGATAACAAGCTGCAAAAGAAAGAGAGGGAGAGAAAAGTTGAAAACTGTGGGATGTAACCAAAATCGATAAATGAGGCAGCATTTTAAAGATTAAGAGCTCCACTTTGGCAAAGTCATATTTTAAGAAAGGAGTTCAACACGTAACACGTAAAATAATATTTTTTTTTTGTCACGAGCAATTTTGTCTGTATTTATACTTATCTGAAATTGATAAATGAAGTAGCATTTTAAAGGTTAGGCTCTTCACTTTGGTAACTTCATAAATTATGAAAAGAATTTGGCCCTTAAATGGCAAAAGTGTTAACTATCAAGGTCAAATGGCGTACCGCTAGATAGCAACACCACATATCACAGAGACTTGGATTTAGCGTGTGTGTTTTGTTCAGCTTAGTTTTATTCTGGAGAGGTCTGCGACAATTCGGCTCCCGGGAAGAGATAGATTCTGGTGTTTGCATTAGAGTGCTGCAGATAGCATACTTCAGGTGAAATCAGAAAAATAATGCTGCAAATGAGCCAGTTCTTCCGACCTACTACAAACTACCAAACCCACTGTCATTCTCATTTTTTTGTTTTTGCACAAGTCACATAACATGTGGCAATTTTTGCAGATGGGGAAAGAAAACAGTGGGAAAGCAGAAGGGGGTAACAATGGAAGAAAGAGCTGGTGGGTGCCTAGTCAGAAGTATGTGCTGATATCAACTCCCACCACTTAAGTTCAGAGTGACTGTTGCTGGCAGGGAGGATTCTGATAGCATCAAATGTGAAATAAGACTTTAAGATGTTACCATTGTGTCTTGCAGCAGGAGCCACAACAAGATTTTGGACGAGTACCGTTTGCTTGTGACTGTTCATCCCAATTGATAATCAGTTGATAGTCAGACCAACGTATGAAGCATAAAAAGTGGTGACAGTGTGTTATATTAGTGTATAGGGATATTGCATCAATTCCGTCAAGAACGGACTTGGAGGAAGTGGTATAATGTTAAAGGAAATATGTCAAATGGAACGAAGAAGTATGACGAAAACTCACATGATAAGGGCTGATCTATTTAGTAAACATCAACTTTGATCAAAAACACAGCTGATCAGGTATATAAAAGATTAAAAAATTAAAGTTATATTTTATTGGAATGATTCAAGTACCTTGGAAGATAAATATCTCTCCATACCCATTGTTATTGTAGCAATAATTGTAGATTGAATTTCAGAACATGTACTGTAATAAATACCTTGAATAAATCCTTAATATATATTTTCAGTGCACTTTAATTTAAAAACACATTTATAAACACACAAAACCACATGGGAATGGAAGTTGTAAAGGAATAGTGAATAGAAAGAATGTTTACAGGTGGGAAAGAAACAGTCTTTAAAGAAATTCTTATCTGTTATTCATGTGATGCATTTACATATCAGATATGTAAGTACAAATGTATATCACATAATCCATAGGTGCCCTAGACTAAAACTGCATTATGTGTACATCAATGCATAAATGAAAATACAACATGTGTAATAAATATACAAGTCCTGAAATATTTATTAAAAAAAGGGTTTCAGCCACAAGTTTTATTAATGTTCAAAATATGATATTTGAAAAAGTCTAGAGACACAAATCTATCAGTCAGCTAAAAGGACAGCAGTGTTAAGATTATATTAAAAGGCTGCATTTGTACAAACTTCCTAATTCTATTTTCAATAAATAGTTAGGGAAACAACATTGGTAATGCAAAATGGTACAACAATTCAACAGTAACAAAGTTTAGCTACCACAAAACAATTTTTCAGGTTCTAAATGCTTCAAAGTAATAGTAAACTGCCGTGCCCAAGCAAAAAAAATATCTTTCCAAAAACTTCAATAATAGGCAGAAAAGTCTAGAAATTCAGAATGGCAAGACCAGCCCATGATACCATATTATTTGCCTTTCATCTATCGAGAAAGAAGCTCCACATAATTCTTGTGGCAGAAACATCAAAGATGCTCACATACACAAATGAGTTGCTACATATCACAAGCAACTGGAAGGCACATTACAGTTAGTGCTATCAATGTTTAAAAATATCAACAAGCATAAACAGACAGTTTGTGTAATAAATATAAAATCAATGATATGTACACAATTTTCATTTTGCAATATCTAATTGATAAATTACAAGAGTTTATTGTAAAAATAATCTCTACCCTTTTTTTTACCAATCTGTGGTATTAAATATATAACACTGTACACACACAACATTTTTGTCTGTACATACTTAAAATGTACTTATTCTCAACAAAATAATAATCCTTCAAATATGAAGACACGTATAGATAATACTTATCGCTAGCTGTATGGCAGCTATGACAAAATCATATAAAATAGCTGCTCTTTGAATATTCTGAAACGGGCGAAAATACAAATTCTTAATTACAACAGTTGATTCCAGTTGCAAAAAATTACAACCATTTATAAGAATACTCTATTTAGACTCAGTTTCTTTCACTCTCTGAGAAACAGAAAATGACGTCAGAACCATCTGTCATTGGTCCCTTTGTCAGAGAAAAAAACATGCATGAAAAACATATATTGTCAGAAATCACTTGGTGATTACATCACCATAACAATAACAAATTAGTCGTTAACAAATTGCAGGTGACAAGTGGCTCAATGTTTTATCACTTGTTTATCAGTTCCATTTGCCAGTGCATGGCAGAGTCAAAAATAAAAAAATCCCAGCAATTTTTGTAAATTGCAAAAACATTTAATGTATTTTCGCATACTTTTGTATAAACATCCCTCCAAAATGTATCTGTTCTCTTGAAAACTGGTGCTTTTAACTTTAAAGTTCAAAGAAAAACTTTATTTTATACAAGGTTTTCTTGAAAACTGGATCACGAAGGGAAAAATAAGAACACGATTCTCCATTAAAGTCGCTGTACTTAATGGAAACAGTTGTCACACTGTCTGATCTTTTGTACTGAAAGAAGCAGTACCAGGCAAATAAACAACCCATATTGATTCTACAGAGAATTTTTTTATCCCTATGAATAAGACACATGCGTTAAATTTAAAATTCTAGTGGGAAATCAGATGTTTGAATGCAAGTAAAGTTCTAAAATCTTTTTCCACTAATTCAGTCACAAACACACTGCAGGTGGACTGAACCTCCCATGCCATATGTGATTTTGTAACAACAATCAGTCAATAAATTTTACAATTAAGAAACAAACAGAAAAACAATGATTATGCAACAAAATAAATTGAGACTTTACACATGACAATGACAGCAAGTTTTATTGCTGAATTGTGTTTTGACGCACGAAAAAGTGATTATCCCACAATTTAGCCAGAATAGTAATTATCAAATGGAAAACATTGCTGATGCCTTCGTGAAACAAGGACTGGGGGTAAAGCATTCAAATATTAAAACACGTTCCACTGCAAATGTCTTGTTTTTAGAATGAACAAATATTTCTCTAATTTGAAATGGTAACTGTATGAATTATCAGATTGACAACTCATTTTATACAGCTTCCAAGAACAAAAATTAATTATATAACACCTTTACTTCCTAACTAACCATAAGCTCATTTGCTGCAAATTAATGTTTTGTGTTACAAAGTGTTTCTGCTTAGTTCCTTATCTCGTATCCTTAAAAAACATATTTCCTTCAATCCTTCCTACAATCTTTTTTTTCTTCTTCTTCTTATAAGGCTTTATGGCTTGTCTCGAATGAAGTCATTAGAACTACGAGAGGATTGTGTCAGAGATACAGTACGAACCTGGCTTACAGCCTTTAATAAGAAAAAACCATATAAACAGCATTCACCTATAGTACATTTCAGGAAACCGTGGAAAACCAAACTTGTATTCCCGGACTAGGAATTAAATCTGCATCAAATGACAGGACTTGACATTAACCACTCATCCATCCGACTCAGTCCATTGATACCAATTAGATATTATTGTAATATGAGAGGGGGGGGGGGGAAGACAAGTCTTGGATAGTCACAGAATAAATGTAGTATCTATCACATTGGTAAATATAATGTAGATAAGTTTAGTGTGTATGGTAAGATCATATTTTAATCATCTTCATAGTTCTCTCTTCTACAACAAAGCAAAACTGGACGGAGGCCTGTAAATCTTGAAAACAATTAACACACACTATCCGACTGGTACAACTGCTTTCAAAACACCTACAAAATCAGTGTTACACCACTGTGGCAAAAAGCACTGATAAGTATTTATTGAAGAACTAGAACCCTGCTAACTATCACACTATTTTTAGGAATTCTTTCAT
>CM061918.1:114277910-114470333 GCA_031002005.1 Vandiemenella viatica
CCTCAAAGGGTAAAAAATCAATATTTCTAAAATACGTTTTATGTCTTTCAAGCCTTTTCTCCCTGGATTTCTAACCAAAATCGATAAATGAAGTAGGAGTATGAAGAGTAATGACTCAGCTTTGATGACATCATATTCAACCTAACTTTTCATCGCATTTTTTCGCGAAATTTTCGCACGGGTCGTCTAGTTCTATTTATTAAGGCACCGCAGAGAAATGAATTGTCTGAACAATGTATTAAACCCGTCGTTTTTGACGGACTTGGAAGCAAAGTGAAAACTTTTGGTACGTTACTAAAGTATACCACATTAAGATATGAGTATAGGGATGATAAACATTTATGGAGCTTAGCCCTGGTGAATGATGTAACTCACGAAACAAAACTCATGCTACCTGTTACTCGTACGTATTGCCGTGAACTCGGCGGGCAGTGCCCATCGCCAATGTTTTACGACTGCTCTGGGACCAAATTTATCGCCCATCAGTGCCTCCGCCAGTTATTACCCGGTACCATTCACCGTGTTCGTTAGGTGGCGCAGAACACGTGGTTTACTGTAGGTTTACACACATGCTTTCTCGCCAGCGTTCTCGTTGCTCTAACAGTTTTTTTCTCTCAGTGTTCCCTACATGGCTAGTTTGGGTTAATAAACAAGCTGAGAACAACTGCACACACACCCGAGCATTTTCTGCAAAATTACTTTATTTTGCAGTTTTGTGAAGTGTTTGTCTTCTGACATTTTCTTCATGTTACAAGATGCGTATCATTTACTGTTGGTGTGTCTTGTTTTCGCTCTGAGATATTTTAATTGTCTTCCACTATTGACAGGGCCTTTTGTGCTTGTCAAACGTGGTCGAGTACTGTCCCAAATTGGCTATGATGGGATTCAGTGATTTTCTGGCGGCTCTGTAGAATGTTCTTGTTACTTGAGGATTCGCTCCGAGAGTATGGTATCCCTGCGGCTTCATGTAGGGGCTGTAGGGAACCGGCATGGCACATGTAGTGCACGCCGAAGTGCGCGGTTTTGCATTATTTGCAGCCGTTTGATGCTAGTCTTGGAAGCATACCCCCACGGGGCATGCATACTCAAGGATTGGGCGGACGAGACTGCAATAGATGTTGACGCCGGTGCTGGCTGACAAGGCACTGTCCCTGTTCAGCAAGGGGGTAGAGTTCTTGAAGCCTAGTTGCCACTTTCCTTCTTACCTCTTGCGTGTGTCCTTTGCCACGTCAGGCGAGAGTCAAGGACTACGCCGAGGTATTTTAACTGTAGGTGACCATACGATATCTTCCCCGTTAGGTGCAGGTTTGGTGTATGTTTCTCTCCGATCACGCTTCCCCAGGCGTCTCGTGAATAATATTGCCTGCGTCTTGGCGGTGTTGAGCAAGATCCTCCATCTCTGGACCCAAGCTTCTGTTTGTTGAAGGACCTCCTGGAGCCTCCTAATTGCTGCGACCTTGCACCTGTGTGCGGTGAAGAATGCCGTGTCGTCGGCGTAGAGGCTGTGCGAACTGTGCAGGGGCTGGTATGTCGGCAGTGTATGTAAGCTGAGAACAACTGCGGCAACCGTTCTTTATTAAATATACTGTGAATACCTCCCAATCCACAAATTACAAAGAATGAACCAATCCTGTCCATCGCTAATCCGACGTCGCGACTGTTAATTTGTTTCCCTTGGTTAACAGAGGTCAGCGGTTCGAGTCCAGTCTGGATTCAGCTGTAAATTGTACTTAATTTTATTTCATTTAGACCATGGAGTCCCAACCTTATTTGGCCTACTTTCTCCTTTTTTTTTAAAAAAAGAAAAAAACACACACTCACTCATCGACTTCGCGTCTTGTAATAAATAATGCAACACTTAGTGCTTCAACTTTCTTCATTCGTAATCCACTTTCTTCAGACAGTGACCGTGATGGCGTCCTCTTCGTTGGAGTGTGTAGTATCATATATAGAAAATCAAGGACAAGATTTTTAAAACCACTTTATTAAAAGATTAGCATTTTTACGCTGCATCACACGCGTGTGCTTTCGCATGTGTAGAAATTTTTTGCCGGTTTTATTCTATTCCAAATATTGACTCGGAGAGGTGTGAATGGCATTATTTCAGTCGCATATAAGTATTTCAGGGGCAAAGTTTCGATTGCGAACACTGAAAGTTTTATTGTGCATGTAACAGAAGCTATGATTTTCTAACTGAAAACATTAGTGAAGCTTGAGGTTACTGTAAAATGCAGCAGGAGTTATTTTTTTTTAATTTCCTTTGCTTTCTATGACGCCAATCCCAAGTTAATTATTTCAGTCGCAAGTATGTAGCTCCACGGGTCAAGATTCGATCGGATACAGTAACTGTATTAATCGAAATGTGGCAGAAACCACGATTTCCGAACGGTAATATTACCGGGTGTTGTGGTTATGTTGAAATCCAGGCTGGTCCAGAATGGCAATAACAATTGATTTGTTTTTTGTTAAAGCATAAGGGACGATGGATATAGTTTTATAATTTACGCGGTAAGCAATAAGTTTTGAGCTATTTTGAATTTCCTTTGGTTTCAATAACGCTGCATTAGCGATGTCATTATTCAATCACATATAATAGTTCCACTGGATCAAGTTTCGATCACGAACAGCGAATGTATTAATGACAGAAGCTATAATTATCGAACGAAATCATTAAGCGAAGTTGTGGCAGGTTGAAATGCTACTTGGACCAGAATGACAACTAACACGTTTATTAAAAGCATAAGGCACGATGGATTTAATTTTATAATTTACGGTATGTAGTATGTGGTTTTAGAATTCCTAGTTACTTTTTAATTTCATTGGTTCTATGTTTGCTGTCGTCATTAAATCAGAAGTAAGTAAGAAGTTCCAACTGTATGGCGATGAAAACTACAACCGAAAACAAACATTGCAAAATCGAGGATTTTGATCGTTATGTAATAAAAAGAATTTATTCTACTGGCTGCGGTTTGAACAGCAGCCAAAATTTGTACACACGTTCTTCGAAAGATATTATTCCAGAATATTTGCAGATTATAGCCACAAATTATATAATAATCGATTGAAGTCGTTCGAATATGGTAGTTTCGCACAAGTTATTATGCAGGAAATACATATATGTTGATGTTTATTGTAGGCCTAGTTCCTTTTTCAGATATATTTATTCGAGCGAAAAAAAAAAGAAGAATTCCGCATCCATATGACACGCCGGGAGAAGTATCACACATTGACTTTTTTCAATGGACATTGTACAACATTCAGAGTACCAGACCACAAACTGTGTAACTGTTAAAGATGTTAATAATCTCACGCTTATTGCGGTTGATTCACATATTCCATTTAAATTTCTGAGAAATGATTAAATAAATAGTCGAAGTAAATAAATGAAAAATAATCCTAATAAAAGTAATGTGATCTTTTGTTCGTTTTTCGTGAAAGGAGTGAAGATATCAAATACAGAGTGTTCCACCATAATTTTCCGCCTAGAAACGATTCCAATTACTTTCTCCGGTGCATATAAGTCATTAGCTATTTACGCAGATTTTTATCCGGACCATTAGTTCTAAAATTTGAAAACCATCCAAATTAATGAGACATTGTCAGTAGGCGAGTAATTTGTCCGCAGTGGTAAGTAAAAGATGGCGTTTTGACATTACTATTGTAAACTATGTAGTCGGTCTGTCAGACAATCCCATACCAACCACGACATCAAGACAGTGGCATGTTCATAAGGGCTATAAAAGCGGTCATAAAACTTGCGTCTATTCTTTGTACTTACACGATACCAGTAATCAATCATTTTCCATGCGAATTTCACATAGAACTACAGCACCTAGATAAGTACACCAGCGTTCTTTTCCTTCAAAACCTTCAAAATTAGAGCTATGTATCGCAGTCTAAAATAAGTTATGAACCAACTTGCGAGATAGTCCCACTTCAAACTCCATTATTATTTTACCTCCAAAACTTAGGGAATTAAACATCATTAAGCGTTGAACGGCTTACGTTTTATGGAATTCACAAAGGATTCTTTATCTTATATCTTTAAACGAGCAATTCTTGTATACAGGGTGTTACAAAAAGGTACGGCCAAACTTTCAGGAAACATTCCTCACACACAAACAAAGAAAATATGTTATGTGGACATGTGTCCGGAAACGCTTACTTTCCATGTTAGAGCTCATTTTATTACTTCTCTTCAAATAACATTAAACATGGAATGGAAACACACAGCAACAGAACGTACCAGCGTGACTTCAAACACTTTGTTACAGGAAATGTTCAAAATGTCCTCCGTTAGCGAGGATACATGCATCCACCCTCCATCGCATGGAATCCCTGATGCAAGCCCTGGAGAATGGCGTATTGTATCACAATTCACAGTGGGGCGAAATCTCAAAAAGCTGAAAACGTTATCCAAGTTTAATGAAACAAAATATGTTTTGAGCACGCTGATTACGATTCCAATGTCAAAATTGCAAAAAAAAAAAAAAAAAAAAAAAAAAAAAAAAAATCAATAGGATCCAATATGGCGGATTAAAAATTAAAAAAGGTCTAAAAATGTTTCAATTGTCATACAAATTTGTATACAGGGTTTAATAAGCTTGCTGATATCGATTCCAATGTTAACAATGAAAAAAAGAACAAATGGCGGATTCAATATGGCAGATTAAAATAAAAAGGGTTAGAATTTAAATAGGTTTCAAAAATTGAAAAATGTTTGAATTATAAATTTTTGTGCATAAAAATGTGGTGTACTATACATTCCTATTTCCTTTCGTATGAAGCCAACTTTATCGTTGCTCTCGTTGGTTGGATCAGCAGATTCTGGAGCAATAAAATACTACTTGTATTAAGCCTTTTATAACCCATAAAATCTATTTAAAAGTAACCCCATGCATACAGATATTTTTAAAGATTATTTAAAAGAGGAAGTTAATTTCGTCTGGTATTCTTCAGTATATCGTATTAATTAAGTTAATTTCGCCAATAACAGACTAAGTTGTAACCAAAAATTTCGCACACCTAAAGGTGTATCGAACTTTAGTGCACTTAGTTATGCAAGATTCGGAAGAATAATGTTTTAAACTGCTAGATTTTGAAATGATGTGTTATTTCAGATATGTAGATGATAGTTTTATAATAATACCAAAAAACAAAATTGATTATACTTTAAATATTAGTAATAGCTATGACAATAACTTACAATTTACACATGAAATTGAAAAAGACCAAAAACAAATACCGGTAAACTGCAGATAAATTAAGCTGCACAAATTGTGGAATAGCAGTTAATAGCAGAATATTTTTGAGATTTCAATAGATAAATAGTAGAGAATGAGTTAAAATAAGGTTCGTTGTGGGACTCTGTGGAACTTATAGTTTGTTTTCATTTTTTGAAAAAGAAAAATACAAATTAAGCGATCAAATTTATTTAAAAATGATTTATTAAATAAATAACTTTAAACATGTTTTTTTTTTTTATGTATTTGTAATACATGTAAACATTGTACTCACCATCACGATCTCTGTCCATTTTGAATGATGAAAATTGCTCAAAACTGAAAACTTTTACACCAGTTCAAAGTAACGGTTGATTTACTTCCTTTGTATCTCGCAATAGTTGCTCGCTCAACGGTCACCTTTCAAATGATGTACAGCGTCTGTGTCAAGCCTCGGACCTATTCTAACCATGAAGTTAGACACTTTGGGAGTCAATCTACCCAGCTGTATACTTAAAATTCCCTAAATAAAAACTTTATTTTTTGACTTTTGGCCAGCTTTTTGAGATTTCGCCCCACTGTGGACGGCTAGCCGTCCACAATACGAGCGGTGAATCGAGGAAGTACAGTACATACTAACGAAACTAAAATGAGCTCTCACATGGAAAGTAAGCGTTTCCGGACACATGTCCACATAACATATTTTCTTTGTTTGTGTGTGAGGAATGTTTCCTGAAAGTTTGCCCCGTACCTTTTTGTAACACCCTGTATATTTGGTATCTCGGAAACGGCTCTAACGTTTTGGATGATATTCCATATATTGATAATGTTTAGCTTCTCAAATTTATCTACATTGATATCTTCGCTGAAAAAACGCGCAGTGCTTGTTTTTTGCTATCTTGGAAACGGCTCTAAGGGCATCTCGTAGACGTTTTTAGGTACCAGTAAGCCTACTGATGTTATTTAAGCTTCTCATTGGTTAGAGCAAGAAACTGTGCTCTTCATAAAGCCTAGAAAAACGTTTAGCTTTAATCATACTTCACGCAGCGAAGATTCATCTAAACAAATTTAATGACATACGTGACATCTTTGAAAAGAAAACGCAATCTATATAATATAAGTGATGAATTGCTAGTTTAAAAATATGAGATTAAGTGTTGTACAATAGCCATTCATGAATTTTATATTTAACCTAATGCAGTTCTTATGTAGGTAGGTATGAAATATAGTGAATATACAGTATAATATATATATTGTATAAATATCTAATTTGTCAAATACTATTATACAAGCAACACCTGTATACAGATGAAATTAGTTTCCCTCAAACATCTCTAACTATTTTGACGAAATCTTGCATATTGAACAGAAATCGAAAGACGCTTATCAAAGCTCGGTCACTCAGGTACTGTTCGTTATGTGTACTACATCGCATTATTTTCAATTTAGTTTAAGTTGTCGTTTATACCATCAACCGGAAATAAATTTCTAAACAATCAGTACGACTCCTTACTTGCGTTTAAATAACTGCACATCAATAAACAGTCCTAACTGGTATTAAGTTGTCTCCTAGATCGTTCATAAAAATTAAAATAAGAAGTGGACATATTACACATCCTAGAGGGACACCTGATAATAATCTAGATTAGCAGAGGTTTGCCGAGCCTGGTAAGACACCGCTCTGGCATTCGGGAGATTGGGGATTCGATCCCCGAGGTGGTAATCCAGATTTCAGTTTTCAAAGTATATTCCGGATTAAACTAGGCGAATGCCGCGACGGCACTCCTTCGAAAGGCCACGATCAAATTCCTTCCTGTTTCTTGTCCTCAATTCACTCTAATGACATCGACGAGGCGTAAGGACATATATATATAAAAGGTTTCTTCAATCCGAATTCCTATCTGTTCCTTGAGCAACATCTTCTTCCGGCTTCAGTGACCTCGAAGTCATCGGAACCGTGAAAAGATCTGATAAGGGGGGGGGGGTGGGGGGTGTAAGGGTTTGGGAGACACTATACTAGTCTTTTCCAACCAAATGTCAACCTCTCCTTCACGTGCTGCACCCTATTTGCACGGACGAGGCTCTGGCGACTGAAAGATTCCCGGTATAAGGAATCACCCACTGCTTGCCAACGGTCTCCGAAAGGAGGGCGGAAGAGCGGGGAGCGGTTCAGGGCACTCCCTTGCCCTTGGGGTTGGAAACGGCCCCTAAAGGCAGATGAATCAGAAATGATCAACGGCATGGGGATGCAGAAGGCAACGGTAAACCACTGCATTAAAGACCCAAAGGGTATCCCGAGGACATGTAATCCTCTCAAATTACATATATCATGATGGCTTCTTCCTGGGTAAAATATTCCGGAGGTAAAATAGTCCCCCAATCGGATCTCCGGGTGGGGACTGCTAAGGGAGGAGTCATCAGAATGGATAGAAACATTCTACGAGTCGGAGCGTGGAATGTTAGAAGTCTGAATAGGGCAGGTAGGTTAGAAAACTTAAAAAGGGAGATGGAACTACTTAAGTTAGATGTTGTTGGGATTAGTGAGATTAAATGGAAGGACGCACAGGATTTCTGGTCTGGGGAACACAGGATAATTAGCACACAAGCTGTCAATGGAGTCACTTGGTGTAGGATTTGTAATGAACAAGAAAGTAGGGAAACGGGTGAGTTATTATGAACAGTTTAGTGACAGGATTATTTTGATGAGGCTAGAAACTAAGCCCGTCTCAACCACATTAGTACAATTGTATATGCCAACGTCATAAGAAGATGACTAAGAAATAGAAAAATATACTGCTGAAATTGAAGAATTAATCCAATATGTGAAGGGGGAGGAAAATCTAATAATCATGGGTGACTTGGAATGCAATAGTAGGAGAAGGAAAAGAGGGGAATACTGTAGGAAGTTTTGGTCTAGGAGAAAGACATGAGCGAGGAAGCAGGTTGCTTAGAATTTTGTGAAAGATATAAGATAGTAGTGGCAAACACACTGTTTAAGAACCATGCAAGAAGAATATACACCTGGAAACGTCCTGGGGATACAGGCAGATATCAGCTAGATTATATCATGGTCAAACAGAGATTCAGGAATCAAGTTCTAGACTGTAAAGCGTATCCCAGGAGCAGACATAGACTCTGACCATAATTTGATAATAATGAAGTGCAGGCTGAAATTTAAGCGAATAAGGAAGCAGTATAAGCAGAACAGACTGGAAGTGATATAAACTGATACAATCTAGCACGAAGACAAAATTTGCAGAAATGGTAGACTTAGATCTAAGAAGTAACTCTGAAAGGAGCTCAACCGAGGACGAATGGAATGCATTAAAGACCGAAATAATGAAAGCTGGTAAAGAAACATTAGGCTTTAGGGAACAAGCTGCCCGAAAACCTTGGATCACAGAAGAAATTTTGCAGCTGATGGATCAGAGGAGAAGGTATAAAAATGCTCAGGATGAAACAGGAAGAGAGCAGTACAGGCAATTTAGAAATCAAATAAATAGGAAATGCAAAATAGCAAAAGAAAAATGGCTACAAGAAAAGTCTGAAGAAGTAGAAAAGGAAATGGTCGCAGGTAAAGTAGATGTTGCATATAGAAAGATCAAACAGAATTTTGAAGAAATGAAGAAAAAGGGTATGAACATTAAAGCTGGCCGATAGGAAACCTCTTTTAAGCTCAGAAGATAGAGCTAACCGATGGAAAGAATACATTGTATGTTGGGGACGAATTGAACAATAGTGTAATGGAAAACGAAGGTGATGTCGACATTGATGGCATAGGAGATCCTGTTTTGAGGACAGAATTTAATAAAGCTCTGAATGACTTGAAAGCAAATAAGGCAGTTGGAATTGATGAGATCCCTGCAGAACTTCTTAAATCCCTAGGAGAGGAAGGAATCGAAAGATTATTCATGCTGATATCAAAAACTTATGAAACCGGAAAATTCCACTGATTTTAATAAAAATATCAAATTCACACTTCCAAAGAAAGCACAAGCTGACAAATGTGAGAATTATCGCACCATTAGTCTAACATCACATGCTTCAAAATTACTGACCAGAATAATATACAGAAGGATGGAAAGGGTAGTAGAAGAGATTGTAGGTGAAGATCAGTTTGGGTTTAGGAAAAATCGCAGTACAAGGGAAGCAATTCTGTCTTTAAGATTAATACTTGAAGGGAGGATCAAGAAAAACAAAGATACCTTTATGGCATTTGTTGATTTAGATAGACTTTTGATAATGTTAGGTGGGAATAGATGTTCAAAATTTTAAAGAAGTCAGGTCTAAAGTATCGAAATAGAAGAATACTCTATAAACTATATAAGAATCAAGTGGCTATAATAAAATTAGAGAATCACGAGATACATGCATCAGTTAAAAAGGGTGTGAGACAAGGTTGTAGTTTATCCCCGTTAATATTCGACATGTATGTAGAAGAAGCAATGAAGAAAGTCAAAGAAAAATTTCCATGTGGCATAAGTTTTCAGGGAGAAAAAATCAGTATGCTACGATTTGCTGATGACATTGTCTTGTTAGCAAAGAGGGCTGAGGATATTGAGAAGTTACTGAATGGCATGAATAAAATACTGAAGGAAGATTTTGGACTGAATATAAATCAAAGCAAGACAAAAGTGATGAAATGTAACAGAAATGATACCAATCATAGTAGATTAAATGTAAAAATCGGATCGAATACAATAGTAGAAGTAAGTGAATTCTGTTACTTGGGAAGCAAAATTACAACCGATGGCCGAAGCAGGAATGATGTTAAAAGCAGAATAGCACTAGCAAAAAGAGCCTTCATGAAATAGAGAAATCTTTTAGTTTCAAATATTGAACTAGGAGTTAGAAAGAACTTTTTAAAACTCTTTATGTAGAGCACAGCACTTTATGGTAGGGAAACATGGACTTTAGGAATACCGGAAATAAAGAAAATGGAAGCATTTGAAATGTGGTGCTACTGAAGAATGCTGAAAATTAAGTGGACAGACAAAGTAAGAAATGAACGAGTTTTGGAAATGCTGGGTGAGAAAAGAAGATTGTGGATGAAGCTTACAGGAAGAAGAGACAGGCTGGTTGGTCATATATTGAGACATGCTGGATTGGTTAATTTGTTAGTGGAGGGAACAGTAGAAGGTAGGAACTGTAGAGGAAGACAGAGATTAGAATATATGAAGCAGATAATTGAGGACGTGGGCTGTAAGGGGTATGTAGAAATGAAGAGGTTGGCACATTATATGGAGGATTGCATCAAACCAGTCGAAAGACTGACGACAGCAAAAAAAAAAAAAGTAATTAAAGGTAACTTTGTTTTGTTATGGTTTATACCAATTTTTTGACGCGAATGTTTCAAACACTATATAAAGGAAACAGGTAGAAACTTTCGCACTGACTTACCAGCCATCGTTATTAAGGATCTCAGGTAGTCTTCCTTACCCAGGACCAAAACACTATTTGAAATTACGTTCGAAGAACAAACAACTTCTGTCTTCTAGGATTGTGAATATTTTGCTTTACGCCTCGTCGACGTCGAGGTCATTAGAGGCGGGAAAGGATGGGGGCAAGAAATGGTAAGGAATTCGGCCATGGAACTATGAAGGAAGTATCCCGGCATTCGCCTGGAGTGATTTGGGGAAAGCTTGGAAAACCCAAATCTGGATGCCCGGACGGGGATTCGAATCCGCATCCTCCCGAATGCAAAGCTAGAGCGTTAGCGCTAACCCACCACGCGCGGTATTGTGAATATTTTATAGTTGCATTACCTGGTAATTTCTCTTCATCGACTGTAAATAGCCTTTGTATCGGGCTTAAAACCTCAACTGACCAACACAACTTGTTGCTAAATAAATCCGCATCATTTACACTTCGCACTTTCTACAAGCATCGCGCAAACCGTATAATCATACAAAAAAGTAATTTTTGTGTAGCTAATTTTGTTTATTTTTAATATTTATACTAATTCCATTTCGAACTACCCAACTAGATCGCTCTTAAGTTACGTTCCCACGACATGACCCTCGGCGTGTGTTAGGGGACGCCTTTCATCTTTGCCGCATATGCTAGCAGGTACGGCGCGTCTCGACCCACTGCCAGGCGGTAAAAGATGAAAGGCGCGTACTGCCTACCACGCGCCGTGGGAATGGGCCTTTAGCGTGTTGGGTAAGTGGTAACGCTCTGGCCTCGCATCCAAGATTCCCGTCCGTCCATCCAGGTTTTGGTTTCCCCATATCACTCCAGGCCAAGTTCCTTCCCGTTCCTTGCCCTCAATCCTGACTCACCTCTAATTACCTTGATGCCTACTAGGAGCAAAGCATAAAAATAAAAACAAAATATAGAAACAACTCAGCTGCGAAGCTTAAAAAGCTTTACTTTATGTTGTTATCGCTCTCCCATTTCATGAAATGCCCTTTCGTTGGAAAGGAAATCCTTCGACTAGTGTGTAATCACTGACCTCGCCGAGTATCGAACCAGTTTCCTTCACATCAACGTGACCAGGATAGACCTTCAGCCGGTTTGTGAAAGTTGAGAAGTTCCTCGGGTGAAGTCACGTAAGAGGGAACACGATTCGTATCTCTTATTAAAGTTACGATGAGGGACATTTGAAAGCTAAGATCAACATATACCGTTTAATATATACTTTTGTGAAAAATAATAGCCTAAAAATTTATAGGAAATTAATAGCACGTGTATGGCTGTAAGACCTAAAAATTAAATGCCAAAAAAAAAAAAAAAAATCTGTTAACCATTTAAATTTTTGAACTGGTTCAATATTTTTTCCCTTTAAATAAAAATTCTAAACCAACCACAAAGAAAGATAAGTATTTCGTTTAAATCTACATGTTAAATATGGAGGGGAGGTCTAGTCCAAATGTGTTCAACATTACATTCTTACTACGTTAAAAATGTACTAAGCAACTGGGATGAAATGAATTTCTCAAATAATTCGATCAACCCGTTATTTTTTACGTGCCTAGACGAAAAAATCAGGCTGAAAAGCAAGCATAATCTCACTTCAAAGTCTTGCGTGGAATCTCCATGAACTGAATGCCAAATCTGGTTAAACTAAATAGCGAAAATACACTAAACATATTCCATGAGATCAGAAAATATATTCCGCTAGTTGTTCCCGCTGTACGTGGACTTAAAATTGTATAGCTGGAATCGGAAATAGAAAGCTGTGTGTTACATAAAAAGCATTCATACGCAACTGACTGAGAGAGAAAAAAAACCTGATTGACCGATATAACTTACAGGGACTTATACACGCTATCCGTCTGTCTATCACCCTTCGGTTAGTTTACAAAATTTCGTAACAAAACATGTTATTTATCTCTAAAAAAGTATCCTATATCCTTACTAATCATACATAGTATTTCCTTGTCAAATTTTATCAAGATCGGTTTTGTGGTATAGTTATGAAAATGTAACAAACAGTGTTACTTTCGCATTTATAATATTAGTCTAGATTTCAGCTGTTCTAGACGTTATATACGAAAAGTATGTTGTACGAGTAATTCATTTGGAAAGATACTGAGTGCGATATTTGCAATTTCAGCTTTTATTTATGCAGATGTAATAAATTACTTGAGCTACTTTCACTGCTCTATGATGCGACGTTATTGCTGTCCTGTGTTTTATGACAACGCCTGCCTGTCGGAACTTGTCACCAGACCGGATTGAACCAGTTCACAGCTGACACCTGTTGGCTTCCAGCCACTCAGAGGAGTGCTTTGCGTCAGCGACGCCAGTATTTACGTTCTTTGGTTCTCAGATATAGCTTATCAGATTATTTTCTGCTGCGTTTAACTGTTACATTTATATATGCAGGGCCAGGCACTAGGAATTTCGGACCCGTGGTTAAATGGGCGACTTTTTTTTTTTTAGCTCTACAAACTGGCCGGGCGACAATGGGTGAATTCTTGGTTCCGAAGCCTGGGTGCCCCTGAACCGGTGATCGGGGCCCCCCGTCAACCGGCGGGCCCAGTTATTAAGAACATTGGTGTATTGTTCATACTTTGGTTTACAGGTAGCCTACATATCATGAAAATGTTAGAAGGTTGAGCTCGGTGAAATGACACTAATTTTCCGGTATTTGGCACCATACTTCTCATCTGCAATCTTAAACCAGCGCGTTCCATTGCTGATTATCTTTTCTTCGCTGATAAATTGCTACTACTCTAAATTATCTTTTGATGATGTGAATGCAATTAAAAACTTCTTTGATGCTACCCTTAGGTCTGAATATAATACTGAAAACAAGGGCTCCTTAAATTTTCTTTGTGCCTGAAACGCCACCAATGGTCCCTTCGATAACCACCAGTGGGGAGAACAGCACCCGCTAAGAACCGCTGGTGTGGGAGAGAAAGAGGCTATAACGTGCACCAGATATGTCGACATTGTGGACTTAACTTCGCAATTGATACCAAGTAACTATACTAAACATCTCCCTCTTTCCTTCCCCCCATTTGCCAAACTGTAGATGGGTTTGGGATCAACCTAAGCATACGATCACACCCTCAACTTCACAGCTGCGCAAGGAACAAATGATACCCCGTACTGACATCCAGATTTGGATTTTTCATGGCTTCCCCAAATCACTTCAGGCGACTACATGGTTCCATTAAAAGACCATGGCCGAATTCCTTCCCGTTCCTTGTCCCCCGTCCATTTTCGTCTCTAATGACCACGATGTCGACGAGGCGTAAGGCCATAAAAAAAGCAAATGGTAAAAAATTCTGCCACTCAGGGAAGTGAACCTACTATTATAGTGGTATGGAGTGTATTGTAGCATTGTGACCTCGGCTGTAGTTAGCTGCACAGCGCACTCATCGTGTGCCCCCGACAGGTACCCCAGCAATTACGCTAACGGCAACCAGGTCAGACCCGTCCCACGTCGGACTACTCAACATAAGCGAGCTAATGGATTTTGAAAGGGTGATGTTGTCAAACACGCTAGCTTTCTTCAACGAAATGCCAAATGTTGAGAGAATGTACCAGAGAAGTGAGCGAATTGGGTTACAAAACATTGGTCTGACCACTGGTTGAATATGGTGCTGTAGTTTGGGACCCACCTATTGGGCATCAAATACAGGAATTGGAGAGCGGCAAAAGAGAGCAGTTTTTTTTTTTTTTTTTTTTTTTTTTTTTTTTTTTTTTTTTTTTTAAATCGTCTCCTAAACCTTTTGTTAACTGATAAATAAAGGAGCTGGATCGGGAGTCATCGGAAGACAGGACGATGGTGCTAGGCGTTTGTTGGCGATGGGGCTTCGAAGGATATTGGTCGAAGAATAAGGAGTAATGAAGGAAAGGGAAAAAATGACCATGACCACAAACTGGCAGTTGATTTAGAAATTACAAAAAAAAAAAAAAAAAAAAAAAAAAAAAAAAAAAAAAAAAATTTGGGTAAGGGTGTCTGAGATTGGAATAAATTATCAAAGGAAGTGATGAATAATTTACATAAATGCTGAAGGAATTTAAAATTAAAAAGTAGATGGGTGGAGAAATATTATATCAAAAGTACATAAGATAATAATAATAATAGAAAATCGCCTCCAAAAAGTAAAAAAAGCATTAAGGTTAGTCCAAAATCACTACAACAAAAATCTATGTCAAGCCAGACGAAAATTTGGCATTACAAAAGTCTTCTATGCAAGTGAAATATTAAAAGAAAACATGACCTTGAAGAAATTAAAAAAGTAGAGAGAAAAATTATGAGAAAAATTCTAGGAGCAAGACTCACTAAATATGGTTACAGACTAAAATCAATCAAAACAACAGAAAAGTTTTCAAACATCGAAATTGATATCAAGAAAAGGCGAATGAAATTCTTTGGTCACCTTAAGAGGCTACCAGAAAGTCGATTGACAAAAAAGAAAATAAATTATGTAAGTTTACTTAAAAATCCAACACCTTGGCTGAATAAAATTCGGAAGGATTCGGAAGTGCAAGCATAGGAGCAACAGACATCTTAGAAAGAGACACCTTCAGACACAAAGTAGACAAATGGGTAGTTATAACCGAGCAACCAAAACAAAAACAATACAGACCAAAGTGGTCGGAAGAACGCAAACAAGCTTTCTCGGAAAGAATGAAAGTCTATTGGAACAATAAGAAGAACTCGAAGAAAACTTGATTCGGTCATTTGCTTACCGTCTTCCATTTATTGCGAGAATTCGCCAATAATAATAATAATAGAAAATAATAATAAAGGGGTAAATAGATTATTAGAAAAAAAAATGCCGTCGGAGAATACATTCGAAGGCAATTGAATTTAATTCAATTCAACTCAACCTTTCATTCGAGTGGTGTACCCCGTTTGCAAGAACAAGGCTACGTAAATCTAAGCAATCTTGGCATAACGAACCATTCGCGCTTTTGTACGGCCTCCTGAGTATAGGGAGGAGAATCGTGGGCTAGGGCACCCTGTTGACCTTGGGGTTGGAAACTATCCCTAAACGCCGATGAATCAAAAATAATGGACTAAAGTGTCAGAAACTGTGGTATTAAACATGCAAAGGGGAAGTTGAAACCTGTAAAATTTCATAATTCGTCTTAGTGAGAGAAGACATACGTATATCATATATGAGGCTAAAATGTGTACTGTTTATAATAGATATGTGAGGCGATTCGACGAAAACCGTCGCTTCACAGTTTAATGATGGATTCTTATCTAACTCTGCGAGACAAATCAAGAATAAAATTTTTGTATTTCTCCATTAGTTTTCGAAATATTGTATCTCGAAATTGAGGTGGATAGGTCGAAATGCGGCCTGAACCAGAAAAAAATTTCTACAAAGCCGCAATCAACTACAAGCAGGGCATGCACAATAGGTATTTTATCATTTTCCTAGAGGCTGTGGTTAGCTTGAAATGCGGCCTGGATCAGAATAACAACGTCGCCAAAAGCACAAGTATCTCTAAATATCTAAATGATAACGTTAACATCATCTACACCCAGAACGCACAACGAGGAGTTATTACTCTCATTGCTATCACACGTAATTTTTTTTACATTCGTGAACGAAGCAAGATATCGAAAAATTTTGTTCTTCATCGATTTGTCTCGTCGATTGACATAAGAAATCATCATCAAATTGCGGCGCCAGTGTTATCGTAGAATTGCCGAAATGACCTGTACTGTGCGTTTTAAGCTTCGTGCAGTTTTTCGTATTTTTTTAAGAACAGTTGCAGAAAAAGACAAAGATTAGATCACTTGAGACAGTACACGGAGTTTGCAAGATTATTTCAGAATAGCAACAAAATGGATCACTGAATCAAATCAGTCGAGAGACGGATGCCATAAAGAAAAAAATAAAACAAGACAAAATCGACATGGTTCGATGCGATGAATTAAAAACTGGCAGTTTTACGAACGGGCTGGTGATTTCGGTGGTTTTCGGCAGGTACGTTGTGTTGGTAGAAAGCGGGTTGGTTGGTTGGGTTGGCGAGATCGCCCACACTGGGCGGGAAGCAGCCAACGACAATTTGCGCGGCGAGAAAGTCGCGTTTGGAAGCGCGCGAAATGCCGAACTCTTGATGGTTACGTCAGATCCAGCCATCGGCCGGGTAGTCCGCTTCACTTGGTCGAGTTGAAGTAGCGATCTTTGGAAACCATTATAGTCAGGGACATTAGCGGTCATTATACTGCAATAACGGTGCTAGACGCTCACGCGTGGACGACAAATTAGTGCCACTCCATTAAGATTTGAACAGTCAACACCACTGACCACTCAACACTTTTCTTAAGTGTACAGTTGAGTGTTGGTACACGGAAGTTAGTAAACCGAGTCTTGTGGTGAGAGCTAAAGCTCTGGCCTCGCATTCGGGGGAACGTGGGTTGACTTTCCAGTCCGGCCGTCCATATTTCGGTTTCTAAAAATCTCTGCAGGCGAATGGTGCGTTGGTTCATTTGTGAGGACCCATCTATAAGTAACCTACTATCCTAACCTCAACACGGGATACAGAGGAGTTGGAGTTAAACTCTAAAAAGTGCCAAGTCATGTATAAGTAAAAACGTTATTAGATTGTTCGTGGTTTAATTAATATGATAAATAACTAGTCCACTATACAGTTCAGTTTAAACTTGCTTTTATTTTCATAAAACACGACGTCAACGATCCAGAGATTGCATACAACACTTCTTCCACAGACAATACAATACGTGGCTGTCGTAAATTGAGTCGGTGAAAACTGTTTCTCTGTCTCGGATGTAAGCTTTATATAAACTCCATCGAAATTTCTAGAACATTTCAAAAGCTTCCGCCAGATATTTCTCGAACATTAACAATACTTAAACAATTGAAACATATTAAAAACAATCACAACTAATACATAATCATTTACAATCAATACAAAATGGTCAGAAATGGAAATTAAAGATACTTAAACACAAAATTATTTACAGAAATCATTTTAAACTGTAGCAAATTGTCCTTTAGACATCGTAATTTGCATTACTACTTGGAATTACGAACATTTAAACAATTCTCTTGCACAATTCTGTACTTAAACATATTAAATGGCATTTAAATAATTTCTTTTCTTAAAACAAAGTCTATATACACTGATTTACAATTAATTGAGAACCAAACATACAAGATCATAGTCAACCAAACTCTAGCTTACTACAAATGCTTCATAAAATACCATTCCATTTAATTTTAGGTTTGAGGACTGTCACAAGATGACACCATTTAGCTCTGAATACACAATTAATGGCACTGTCCTTAGAACGGTAGATTCCGCTAAATACCTAGGGGTAACAATTTGTCGTGGAATGAGCATATCGAGAAGGTAATTGGGAAAGCAAATCGTAAGCTCCGATTTCTTGGTCGTAATTTAAAACAATGCATACCGGAAATTAAATCGATTGATTACAAGTCACTAGTGCGCCCTCACTTAGAATATTGTTGTTCTGTAAGCGGTCCCCATCAAAAGGGTTTAATGGAGGCATTAGAGAAGGTCCAAAGAAGAGCCGCCCGTTTCGTGACAGGTATATATAGTTGGAGGGATAGAGTAAGTGCGATGTTGAAGGAGTTAGGTTGAGAAGACCTGGAGCACCGAAGGCATTGCTCTCGACAGAAGTTAATTGAAAAATTCATGACTGACATATTTCGGAATGACAGCAAACAAACATTTCTACCAGCAACATTCATATCTCGGAATGACCGCGAAAATAAGATAAGGGAAATCAGCGCCTTAACCGATTCATTTCTGTGCTCATTTTTTCCACGAGCGATTAGGTAATGGAATAGGAAAGATTTATCGGGCGAGTAAACTTAAAATCCGACAGGAGTAGTTCTCGATACATTACTCCGGCCATCCTGATCATGGGTATTCCATGGTTTTCCCAGATCGCTCCAGGCGACTGTCGGGATTGTTCCTCAAAATATCCCATGGGCATCTCCTACCATATCCCGTATATCCATTCCAACCTATTACACTTTCGGATAGGTGCAATGCACCCTCCGCAACAGAGTAATGTTAATAACAGCTCAGCAAAACTTCCCCGAAACATAGTGAGTCAATATATCGGACAGCTGTAGCTAGAGTCGAGTAGCAGATCAAGATGCTTAAGGTAGCAGCTGTATACTAGATGTTGGCAGACGTGAAGTTAAGTAATCGATATGTGGACAGGGGAGAGAGAAGGAGCGAGCATGTGGAAAAGCCGACAGTAAATTCCAAACGTGCCACTTGGGTGACGAACACGCCACTGTGTTTCTCCTCCTATAGCTCCAACCCATCGCCAATCCCTTCTTCCTATCAGTGGCTAGACTGTGAAATGATCTTCCCACGAAAATTACTACTACCGAGGAAATCTGTCCATTTAAATACGCTTTAAAAATGCATTACCTGTCCCAGCACTAGCTGAACGGCCTCTTCTTCCATTTATTCTTAAAATTCAATTGTATTAATTTATATTGTCTTCGCATATTTATTCTGCCTTCACTTGTATTAGCCTGGGCCTTTTTTTCCACATATCTCTCCATGCTTCACTAGTAGACTTATTTAGTTCCTACCATTTTCGTCTTCAGCATTCACTAGCATTAGTTTAAACCGCTTACTTTCTCATTTGCCAGTTAACCATCAATACAATCAAAATTTAATCAGTATTTTAGTTATTAATTTAATTTAAGCAAAATAAGAGATAAGTATTGTATGGTATTAATTTGTGTAAAGTGTAAATTACTGTATGTTTTACTGGTAAGATGTAAGAGAGGACTTGACATCCCTAATCTTGCCGTGCTAAATAAACATTTATATAAATAAATATACGCGAAAAGAGACTTTTAGTGGCTTGTTCATTTACAAAAATCTATTAATTGGGTATGATGACAAAACTGTAGTAAGATAATGTATTACACGCACAGTTGTGCAGTTATATCGATTGAAACCCAGTGCAGCGTCATTAAAATTCAGCAGAAAGGCTCCAATAGAACTTTCACGTCATTATTTGTTGCGGAACAAGACAGTTACCATAGACTCGTAGAACATACTTAGGATTCTTAGTAGGCGTAAGGAAAGTTCAACTGCAGTACAAAAAGGAAACAGCGGCCAGAGATACGATTACAATAAATTCGTGGTTATGTCCGCAATTTAATTGCTAAGCAACTTATTTATTTTTATTTATTTTATTTATTTATTTTCCATATGCAACATAGCCCAGCACCTAGTATCTAATCTGGGCCCTTATTTCCACTCATTTACATTTACATATGTTTGTATCTTATATATATATATATATATAAAACATATTAACAAATAAACAATGAATGAAAGAAAATTTTGATTCAATTTCCAATAACTACTACATCTACTGTTATTAAACAGAATGGGTACCACACCACTACTAAATCTACTACTACTGTCCCTAATATTACTGCTAACATTACTACTGCTACTACTAAAACCATTACTAATACTACTAATTCTACTATTACCACCACCAATTGTCACAGCCGCACTTCGGTCCACTATTGTTCATTTTTCTTGGTGTTGTGTGTGCTCCAAAGGCAGAGTCCCCTGGAACCGGCAGCAAAGTCAGCCGTCCAGGCCATCAAGAGTTGACCTCCTGGAATACCAAGACGGCCCCAGTTGTCGCTCAGAAGACGGCCTCTCTGGAGCACACTGAAGTTCCTCCGACGATTGATGTTGCTCATTGTCGTGGGATATCTTCCGTCAATCCGGTGTAATTGGGTTCTCCTCTTCTGCTATCTGTGGCCTTTGATTTCGCTCGGCATTTTTCCTTTTTATAAATTTCTCCTTCCAAAATTTTGAGGCTAGATCAGCTGCCTCGTCCAGCAAATGCCACAAACTTTCGTCGCGCAGTATGTCAAATATTCTCCTACCTTGCAGCCGAGCTTGTTGGTGTTCTCTCAAACTGGCTGTTATTTCACACTCCCATACCACGTGCTCCGGCGTACTCTCTTCACCACATTCGCACCTGTCCGAGTCCACAATATTTCGACTTCGGAGCCAGCTATTGTATGGCCCGTGACCTGTAATGTAGTGTACCAATCCGGGAGAGGGTTGAAGGTACTTCAACTTTAGCCTCTCCTCTACGGATGGGAACATATCGTATGCTCTTCGACCTGTTTCACTGTTGTTCCATTCTTGTTGCCATTCCGCCAATAGAAGCTTCCGAATGTGCGTCTCCGATGTTACTTCGCTGCCTACAATTTCTGCTACCTTATCTTGTTTCCCTTTTCTGAGCCAGTATATGGCACCCCGTTTCCTTACTTCAAGGTCCAGTGGCCATACACCAATGGCAACGGTTAATGAATTTGTTGCCACGGTTCTGTACGCTCCCGTCAATCTTAAAAGTATTCCTCGTTGGACACGTCTGACTCGCTGATTTAGTTTTACTTTTCTTAGATGCTTTGCCCACACGCTTGCTGAGTAGCCCACTAAAGAGGATAAAATTGCGTCATGGTATAGTCTTATTGTTTGGACTGGAACAGTAAATTTTCGTTGGCCAATATTAATGATTTTATTCATGACCGCCACTGCTCTTGCTATTGTCATCTCTAAGTGGGATTCGAAGTTTAAACGTTCATCCAATTGAATGCCTAAGTACCTGCACACTGGGTTTCTACGAATTGATTTACCGTCGATTCTTATAGTTGGTTTTCGAGTCAGCTTGCCCTTGAGCAACATAAATGTTGTTTTATGTGGTGCTAAACTCAGTTTGACTTTACTGCACCATTGGCTAAGGCAGTTAAGTACTAGATTACTATTGTACTCAATTTCTGCTCTTGTTGCTCCTTCCACGAGTAGTAAAATGTCATCAGCAAAAGCTATTAGACCTAGAAGTTCAGGTATTCTTTGTAATAGCTAAGCAACTGCTACCAAATTAATAGCCACAATACAGTCATTAAGTTTGCTTTTCGTGGCGTTTCATAGTTTTAAAAAAAATATTGATAAATTTTGCGGCTGAAAAAAACTTGGATCTGCTTTTCAGTAACATGTTGCTAATGAAAGCAACTTAATTAAAAAAATTAATCATGTTCTCTGCTGTAACCACGAATGACAATTGTTATTCCGGCTTTGAAAAATTTCAATCTAATTAAAATTTTCACTAATGTTGTTGCTTGACCAAAGTTTATGCATTACGGTTTATTTGCTTTTTAGGGATTTTACTGTCCACTTTCGTTAATGGCTTTTGTTCATGTTCGCTGTACGCGAGTTATTAGGTTATTTTAAGTGTTTAATAACCTTACTGTTTAATAATATGGAATGTGTATTAAGTTCTCTGGCATCTTTACAGATACTATGTTCAATGATTACATTATGAGTGTTTGCCCAGTCTCAAAAAAAAACAACGTGATGTTTTCGAAGCAAACAGGATTTTCTTAAATTTTGCAAACTTTAGTTGTCAAATACAAGTAAGTTTGTATTTAAGCAATTATACGATTGCGCTATCGTCCCTGTTCGTGTTTAATATCTACCTTCTGAGTTCTTCAAGCTCAAGAGATTTTATTCAACCTGAAACACTGGTCAAGTTTACTTTTTGTCAAATCAGGTCAACCTGTCATAATCTTTCATCCTAGAAACTGGAACTATTCTAGACCCGTGACGATACGCAAAAAACGGTCACGGGCTTACACTAGTATATATATATATATATATCGCAGCTGAGACCAGGATACGAACCGAGGACCTTCCGTTTCCAGTCACGCACATTGACCAACTTTTTTTTACAATTTTTTTTTAATATATTCTGAACCAACGGGTTAGCTGCTGATAAATTAAAGAAATAGGGAAGCTGGTAGTTGCGCTCTGGATTGTTTGGAGGATTGGTTAATTTGTTTCTGGCTGGAACAGCTAAAGAACTGTACAGGAAAGCAAGGACTGCAGAAGCTAAAGCACAAACCGGAAAACGTAGGTTGTGTTGTGTATGTGGCCATTATCACACCATAGGAACAGAGGTTTGCATTAGATCAGCTGAGAGACTGACGCATTCGTTTCCAAGTGCGCTGTCCCAATGCTCATGTCACACCTACACATTGTGTTTGGACACGTGCGACCAAGTGTAGGAACTGTTTGTGTCGAGTACTTATGTCAAGGTTGTCAGCTGCGCAGAACAACATCTGTCTTGTGCGGGGGTGGAATGCGGAATGAAGTCTTGACTGCAGAATAGCACTGTTCGACCAACTTGTACTTTTGATGTAAAAACTTCTTTACAACTGTTTCAATTTGGGGAGGCGCTCGAAGAAACTTGGTACTGACCAATCCGTGGGAATACATCAGCTTCACCAATCGATGCTTAAAAGATTTCCATAGCTAATTGACGTCGCTTTTGGATATTGAAATAACACTTCAGTGAACATTATAAATAAAACAAATACGAACAGTCAATGCACGTTTTACATGTGTAAGCAAATATGATTCTGGGTACTGCGTGTCGTTTAGTTCAAATGCGCCGGCCCCATACGACCCAGAAACCATGAGTTCAAGTCACACGCATTTGAGGCATTGTCAGTAAATAGGGTATCTAAAATAGTGAATACTGGAGAGGGCGATTCCGCCAGGAGTTGTCATCATAATACTGAGTATTCAAACGGAAGACTCCACTAGAAATTCTTTCCAAATGACATTTAACTGTTTCATGCTGATCCAGGCTGTATTACAACCTAATTTATGCTTGAAAATAATGGTCCAGTCTGTATTACAACGGAATTACTGCTTGAAAATAATACGTCTTGCGACTGACTACAGCAGTATTCCAAAGATATTAATGAATGTTGTTGTAGCGGAATCACGATCTCCAGTAGACCCCTAAAATACAGAGATAATTAAATGACCTACATAAATATCCACATGCTGTTGTGTATTTGTACCCTATTTAACTGTGACGAATAAAATGACTGAAAGCTAAGTGGCTTGGCTCGGAACTCCCACCCCCCCCCCTCTCCCACCTACCTCTTCCATATAACCTAGCGTAGCTTTCCACTCATTCCCCTTCCCCGGTTGACGAAGCCACGTAGTTTATGGAAGACCCCTCTCTCCTTCTCATGATGCGAAACCTTGATAACAGATTTGTAGTTTTACTCAGAGTTATTGTTTTATTTTTTTAATTTTTTTTTTTTTTTTTTTGTAAAGACCGAAGCGAATCCTATAATGAACTGACTTTGTGTACAAAACAAGTGTTTGAATACCACATACGCTGTTGACATCATTCGTACCAAATGTTGATGAATTAAGCCTATAACTTGCAAGTAGACACCAAAAAAGACCTCTGGGCAAGAAATTAAATGTTATCTACGAAAACCATACTACTTTAAATCCAAACTGAAGGAGGTTTCGCTTCAGAACCCAGTTTACTCTGTGAAAGAATTTTCTTCTTGGAATTTTGTAAGCAAGAATGACTGAGAAAATACTATATATTTGGTGTAAGGAAGGGTAAGGTGACAAAGTTGTCCACAATTACTAAAATGGTATATCGTTTTTCTTTCTATTGAAACTGTTGATACATGCAGTAGTTACATTGTCTACAAATTTCTCATGTACAGTAACTAACATGGGGTAAACTGTATTCAAAAATTTCAGCGGAAATTTATTATACTTTATTTTATTTTATTATTTATTTATTAATCAATCTTGTTTCATGTATCCCTGCTGAGGAATGACCTCTGGGATGTGAAACATGTCATGGTTAATACACATACATACAATATGAGTCATAATCATAGTAAAAACAATTATATGTTCCAAAGACAAATAAAGAGAATAACAATAAACATTAATTTTTGCAACTGAATTTTGCAAAAGTCATATTGAATACAATTAATCAATTAATTAACTAATAGGTTTTTAAGTAGTTGACGAGTTATCAGTTATTGGTAATATTATTGATATTGTTAATAAGTGTATGTATTGTCCCACATATAATAACTTACTCGGTATAATATATATTTGCAGAGTATAGTGGAAACTTCTTATGCTAATGGGTCTGTAAAGAACTGACTGTTTATTAGATGCTGGTAATATTATTGATATTGTTAATAAGTATATGCACTACTCCACATATGTTGTAACTAACAGGATTGTATTTGCAGATCACAGTGGATATTAGTTGAACTAACGGGTTGTTGGGTGGCTATCTGATTATCAGTTGCTGGTAGTATTATTGCATGGGATCAAAGCGAACATATCTATCTATCTATCTATATTTGCACTGTGCACGTAGTTTCGACGTTCTTGCGCATTATTCTGAGCGGTGTTCTAATGATCGAACAAGTTGAGAGCAGCTGCTTCAACGAGCTGAACGAGGATTTATGAAGCATTTACTCAGCGGCTAAGCACAGGTCGTGAGTCGGCTAATTACGTTCGTCAGGGCCAATCACCAAACTGACTGCTAACAATCTACACTGACCTCGTGGTCGCTCCATCTACGGACTACGATCTCTACACCAGCTGAATACAAACCTCGGCCAACCAAACACACGGTCGTGTGGCCAGACACTAGTCCAGATAGATCATCAAGAATAAAGTCAGGAAAGATCAAACCAGACACTACTTAAAGTCCAAGTCACTACGAGAAACACTAGGTTAACAAGGGCCCCGGTGCAAAAAAATATGTTGGGCCCTAAGGCCAGATGGGCGACCTTTTTTTGTCTTGTGAGGTTTGCTAGGCAGGGGCTCCCTGAGCAGAGCGTGGGCCCACTGACCTGAGCGTGGGCCCCCTAAGCTGCACTTGGGGCTCCCCTCACCTGCGCTTGGGGTCCCCCTCATTTGAGCTTGGGGCCCCCCTAAGCTTGGGGGCCCCGTGCAAGATACCACGTAGTCCTCCGATAGCTACGCCCCTCCTCAGGCAAAACTATTGCAATAGATCCGGCACGAAAATGGGGCCATCAGTCATTGAAAGAGTAATGTGGCAGCACTGGAAATATAGTATACGAGGTATTATCAAGATGGGACAGGAGACAAGGAACGGGAAGGAATTCGGTCATTGCCTTTTGAAGGAAGCATCCCGGCAGCGATAAACCGCTCACCCACCACGATCGGTTTAAAAGGAAAAAGGGGGGGGGGAAATTTTATTTTTCTTAAAGAATATTTATTTGTTAATCAGGATCAATTTTGTCGCCTTCAAAATAATCCCCCTCAGATAAAACACACTTGTGCCAGCGCTTTTTTCATATCTTGGAAGCACTTCTGGAATTCACTTTTCGGTATAGCATTCAGCTCCTTCGGCGATTCTGTTTTATCTTATCAATGGTGGCAAAGCGTCGTCCTTTTAAGGTTCTCTTCAGTCTCGGGAACAGAAAGAAGTCGATGTAGGCCGAACAAGGTGGCTGAGGCCAACAACAGTTTCGTTTTTTTACCAGGTGATGCAGTTTCCACGAGTGGTTTTGCCACAATTCCGGGCGTTTATGACGGATTGCTTTACGCATAAATTCCAGGTAGTATTCCTTATTAACAGTACGACCATTTGGAGTGAATTCATGATGCAAAACGCCATCGAAATCAAAGAAAAAAAGTCTCTGTTGAACGAGACGTCTAAAAAACATTTTCGGTCTTGTCTCTTCAAGCAGCTTCCATTGGGAGGATTGGGTCTTGCTTTCGACATCATACCCATTCTTCGTCGCCTGTTATGACCGTTTTAAGAAGTTCTGGATAGTTGTTGACTTCATTCAGGAATCCGTGAGCGATGTCTACGTGGCGTTGTTTTCGGTCGAAATTCAGCAATTTTGAAACAAACTTTGCTGTCATATGATTCATGCCCAAAAAATTGCTTGGCCTGAGCCAAATGATATTCCGACATCATCAGCAACTTCTCTAATAGTGATACCATGATTTTCCAGAGTCATTTTCTTTTCAGTTATTCGACGTTGTCGTCGGTTGCTGATGTGGTAGGGCATTCAGGGCCGTCATCATCTTCAAAGCCTTCAAGGTCCTCTTCGAAACGTCTGTACCACTTTTTTTATTCATATTAGATTCGCCAGCAGCTACTGTTAACGCTTCGAATGCGGCACTGTACTTTCGCAAAATTTTGTACGTTATACTCGTATACGATAGGCTGTTAACGTTCTGGCCTCGCATTCGGGAAGACGCCGGTTCGAATTCCCGTCCGGGCATCCAGATTTGGGTTTTCCATAGTTTCCCCAAATCACTCCAGGCGAATGCTGGGATGCTTCCTTCAAAAGGCCATTGCCAAATCCCTTCCCTTTCCTTGTACACAGTTCAGTTCCATCCCGTCTCTAATGACCTCGACGTCGACGAGACGTAAAGCCATAAATAAATAAAAAGGTTGAAAGGCTGAAAAACATGATTCTCTATTCCAATCCCAAATCAGGTCATGGTATAGGACGATAAACAAAAAATCCACAAAGTAAGAGAAGAAGGAAAGATAAGATGAGAAAGTTTCTGGGTGGAAGATGTCAGTATGTAGCCTGGGTGACGTTAGCTTGCAGAGCAGAATCTATTTCACATGACTGCGCTGTCTGTGGCTTCTCTATCGCACCCCAGTGCTCGAGTTGGAAGTGCCCTCCACGTCAGCTGTCTGCAGCAGATGCCTCGTGACGTCATCGACCACTGTCTGGCCTCTAGCGAGCGGCGCGACGCTACCAGAGGTCGACGGTGACGTCAATAGGATCCTCCACTACTCCGTACAACCAAATCCAGAGATCACTTAACACTCGTTTCTTTACGACAAAGTAATTTCGCAAAATGCGTCAAGGGCAACTCGCCTCGGAAATGAAATCTCTGCTGCGAGCAACGCGGTGAAGAAGCGAAATGTAGTTCTACAGGAAAACACTATAGTGATTAAATTCTTGCTACAAACCTTATTAGTCTCCAGCTTCCTTTGTAAATGTTCCAGATCTCAGTGGACATTTATTGCTAAACTAGGATTTTCACGCTGCTTAGATCGCTCGTACCTTGGTGTGGACAATACGTTTACCTTTTGTTTTTCTTCTATATCCTTTTCACTATTAACTAGCGGCTCAAGGTCATGTTCCCCTATCCCGCTTCACCCCCACCACCTCTCCCCTCCTATTTCTCCGAGATGACCGCTGTGTCCATGTAATGTCACTCTTTCTCCTTCGCATGTAGGGGTAAGGGCAGCGGAGTGGGGATAGAGCAGAATGACCTTGAACCGCCACTGTTAACTGATGGGGCTATAGTAGCAAAGCATAAATTCCAAAAAATTCATTACACTTATTGGAGTGTTAATCTTTCGTTTAGCAGTTTCACTAACGTTTTCCTTCTATTCTAACGCACCGTATTTCAGGAAACTGAAGAAATAAATAACAAATTTTATGTAGTCAAAAACAAGACTAACAGAATCCAGAGATTGGAGTGTTTACGTGTTATAGCGTGATTTTGGTGACTGGTCATCTGAGATATAATGTGATCTGCGATGCTTATCTGTACTCGATACGAAAGAATTGATAAGAGTTTACTATATCTGTTTATGTTACTGTGATGGTTTCAATATGCTTTAAATTTCAAACCAACCATAAAGAAAAGTATTTGTTTATTTTAAATCCGCATATTAATTATTAGTTCATTATTTGTTTTTTTGTTTTGTTTTTTTTGCTTGTATTCGATCGAGATGTACAACATTACTACAAAATAAAGGCTACTAGCTTTATTCATTGACAACTCTCTTTAGTTAAGCCAATGTGATGAAATGAATTGCCAAAAAATTACCATCTACCAGTCATTGGCGGGCATAGAAACTGTTTTAATATGGGGGTGGGGGTGTAATATTGTTCATAGATTTCAGGGTTAAAATCTTCCTGACACGAGCCGACATGAGATGTGTTCAGAATGAACATGCTTTGATGTTTAATAAAACTTGAAAATTGTAGGTTATACAATCTACAAGTGAGTGTTACCCCCGCTGGAGATATTTCTTAACTGTGATGATAAGGTTACTTTAAACGAGAAAGCTTAAGATGCATTTTATTGCAGAACCACTTTAAAAATAGACACCAAAATCATCAAGATCATTTTTTTTTTACTTATGGCTTTACGCCTCGTCGATGTCGAGGTTATTAGAGGCGGAATGGGACTGGGAATAAGTAACGGGAAGGAATTTAGCCACGGCCTTTTGAAGGAAGCATCTCGGAATTCGCCTGGAGTGATTTGGGGAAACCGTAGAAAACCCAAATCTGACGTACGGGGATTCGAACCGGCATTCTCCCGAAACTGAGGCCAGAGCATTAACTACTCATCCACCACGTTCGGTGGTTAGGCAACTGATGGGGTTGGTGAGGTTATAACCTCCAAACATTTTATTTACTGCACATTAAATAAATCCTTGTAGGTTGAGCCAATTGTAACCTCCAAACAGTTAAAATTCATCCAATTGAAGTCGAGCAAATCCCATAAATCAATTTGCTCGAAACTCTGTAGATCTTAAGACGACGTGACCCTAAATATGTCGTCTTTTGATCCACGCACACAGAGTAGAGGTCACCTTTTTTAAAAATATTTAAAGATATTCAATGATAATAAAATAGCTCATCAAATTGTCGCTAGTTCTACAGAAGTTACAACTCCAAGTCGTTAGCGTATATTCTCAGCTGTTTTTAATAAAAATCAATCCAAAGCTCGCAACCAAAACAAAATACAATTCTCGAACTACTATACATTCGTATAATGTTAATGCGACACAGTCCAACACCTACAGCTTTTTACACACACCTTCCTTCGTTTTTTTCTTTAAGAATCTCTCACATGAGACCAAAGATTTTATATCTCATTCTTTTCAAAGATATACAACCCAGTGACAATGTTTGTTAATCTGTGGTTTCCTCGAGCTTAGAAATTATATCATGTACATCATTACAATCAATATTTAAATGATAATTAATTACACTTAATAAAATAACATTTAAATGATAAATAAGTACATAATTGGGGTGGTAGCATATGTTATAAGTTGAGGAGCGGGTCGAGGGGAACATGACCTTGAATCGCCTCTTGAGAGTGAATAGACTATAGAGCTAAACCTGATTTACCCCTCGCAATTAAACAAAAAAGTAAAGAAAGTTATAACGAATAATAATTGGCTTTCTATACAATTGTAAAATCTTTTTAAAAAAATCATTTTTAGTGAAGAGAGAATATTTTAGATTGCTTGTAGGGTTGAAGTATGCGTTATCTGCTTAGGGATGATAAGACAGAACTTTCTTCTTGTTGAGAGGTACACCTTTCAGAAATTAGACCTAAAAAGTGAAATTTCGCAAAATTAAATGTGTCGTATGTGTCGTAAACTATTGGTTTTCGGGCCATGAAAATTATCTGCTTTTCATTCATAGTCCATGGGGAACGGCCGGAAACACGTAGGCAGTGATATATTTTCTTAAAAAAAACCTTTATTCTTATATTTTTCGAAGAATTTGTCGTACCTGGTCTCTTGGCCATAAAAATCGTCGTATTTTTTATTTACTGTCCCCCGTACACGTCAGAAACAAAAAACAAAAACAAAAAAACACACACACACACACAAAAGATTTTTTTTTCGAAAAGTACAGGTTCACACAACTCGATTTGTATTATTGGGCAACTACAAAACTGGGTAAAAATGAGTGTTATAAATATTTCTGATCCTCCGCTAGGAAGTCATTTAAGTCCATTGTTCTATAGTTCCCTTGTCACGGTAGCGTGACAATGTGGTGTGGAGTCTATCAGTCTAGCCTATTGGTGCAGGGGTATTGTGAAACGGACCGCTCTCACAACTTCCGCCTCTACTCACACTGCCACACGTGTTGCATACCCCAAGGCCAGCAGGCGCAGCGGCTGCATGCATCCACACACAACGAAAACTGCACCATGTCTGTAAACAGATTCTTTCCGCTTCTTCGGGGGTTACTCAGTTCTTGCGCCTGCCCAGAAGTTCCTCTACGTTCTGTGCAGGAAATGAGGGAGGAACATTGTCCAAACGCTACCCCACTTAGAGAAGCTAGGTTGTTTGTAGATTATATAATGTTACATAATAAAATCAAAACGCGATAAGACGGTGTCCAGCTGCAGCTTAAAGCTACGTTCCATTCTCACGACGTCTTTTAACGGAGGCCGCACGTCGAAGTCTAGGAATGAGCACGCGCCGCAGGTTAGCCCTAGGTACCTCGGCACCACCTCTTCACCACGTGCCTAGTATCGTTTGGCACAGAGCTCTTTACATCATCAGAAGAGGTGCGCACCTCTGCTGCAAACCGATGGCAATAGCGCACCACTATACACACCTGTGATGTTTACCGACATAGAGTGGGTAGCTGCGTCTCATCCCCGCTAGCAGAGGCGGCCCTTCCCATGGCGTGTTGTTGGCTATCCGTCCCGGGAGGTCTCCGTTAAGAGATGTCGAGGGAACACAGCTTAATATGGACAGCAATTTGGTGGGTCAACTGAGGATGAAGATAAATGCAAAGAAAAGTCAACTTATTATATATACAGATAAAAAGAACTAAGGGTTGATCATGATTATAGGGTGGATAAGATATTGCTTTTTGAAGACTTGAAATGTAATTTATTGGCACAACATTTGATAATAAACCTAACTGTGAATGACACATAGGACAAGTGGTGGGAAAATGTTTCAAAATCCGTCATTTACTGGAGAGAGTGATGAGGTGAACTGCCACAGAAGTGAGGGAACTGGGTTACCAAACTTTGGCTTGAATATGGTGGTGTAGTTTGGGACAACATTTTTGGTGTCAAACACAGGAATTGGAGGCGGTGCAAAGAAGTGTTCCTAGATTTTTCTCTGGAAATTACTGCAGAACACAATCAGTAACTTATATGATAAAAGAGCTGGAATGGGATTCATTGCAAGACATGAGGAGGATGAGGAGGGTCATGGGAGTGTGCAGGGCATATACTGGCGATGAGGCATGGAAAGATAATGGTGTAGGTATGAAAAGTAGTGCATGGAAGGGAAAAGATGACCATGACCACAAGCTGGCACTGGATTTCAGGCACAAGGGTGTGGGAAGATTCTCTTTTTTAGATAAGGGTGTCAGGGATTGAATAAATTAACAAGGGAAAAGAAAAATAATTTTCTAAAATCGCTGAATGAATTTAAGATTAAAATTTTTAGAGGGCTAAAATAGACGGGAACAAGAAAAGGGGGGCAGTAGGGAAATTGACACAAGAGCGTGCTCCCCTTCGAAATTAAATTAAATTGTATTAATTAAACAGAAGGAAGGCGACATTTTAATATGCTATTCACGTTGCTCCAAAAGTCGCGAATAAGAATTGTGCACCTTTATATTTTTTTAAACGTAAAGTAGCTCTGTCTGTACTTACTACGCTTATAACTCCACGAATTTTTATGTTATTTTGTTTAATTTGTGGTTTTATTATTTCAACCTGATACTATTAAATTGAATTACAAAAAAACTATGTCGTTTATGTGAAAAAAAACTTAAATTGTGTTATATGATGTTCTATTAAACATATTACTGAAAAAAAACCAACAATTCTACTATCTGTAATTTTCCTCAAACATTTAGATGTTTATTAAATTCATATATGTTTCACTAGTTAACACGCTATGCTTCCCCTAAAAATCTCCTACGCCATCCAAGGTTGGGGAGGGAGGCGGGGGGAGGGCGCGTCCCCTAGGTTGAGAACCCCTGCTCTAGATAAACTATGGATTTAACAGAATCCGGTTTACAGATGTAGCTACATAAAAACCGGCCTATAAGATACGTTGCTTCGATAATCAAAGCGCTACTTCATAGTTGGACTGTACAACGAAAATTCATGTACTGACTGCCAGAAATCCCCCTATCTGCATGTCGGATCTCCTTCTCGTTTATCTCATTTAAATTCTGTGCAATGCACTTTTTGTTTAAGTCGACCTTCCCCCAAACCTTTCCGCAATGCAAATGGATTGATCGTATACAAAACGGTTCGTAGTGGTTAGTCAAGCGGCTGGTACGAGGCAGTATCATGTTTCCTTGCCCCTTTTTTCTTTTGTTATGATCAAAATGAAAGACGCTACACTTTATCTAGAAATATCACCTTTACGGACATAGGGGTGTAGAATAATGTGTTTACAGTGCCATTTTTTTTTTCGCCCAGTGGAAATTACAATCACTGAGAAGGAAAAAATTTAAATGTAATCTAAGAAGTTTCGTTTTCTTTCTTCCAGCGTTCCTCCAGCTATCAGGAAGTTTTGACTTTCGTTTTCTGTATATTTTTAAGCAATCACAATTTAGAAAAATTAGGAAATTAACTGATCAAATATTCATGAAGCTTCGTGAAAATTAGTTATTTTAACACGTAGAGGAAATATTGTACATAAATATTATCCTAATCCACAGACAATGTAACGAACTGTAGGAAAATTAAGAAATTAATTAGTCAAATGTTCACAATGCTACGTGAAAATTAGGCATTTTAATACAAAGAAGAAATATTGCACATAAAGCGATCACATTTTAGTATCGATATTAAGGGGAAACTTTGGTTAGGATTATATCTCCTTGGTGTAGTGTAGTATCGTTGTAAATTTTCCGTAAAACAAATATCATAATTTATTATAGTGTTAATCTTTGGTGTAGTGCGCTGACTTACATTTAGCGTGTATTCTAAGGCACAATATTTCAGAAAACTATAACCAAAGTTATCTAATCAAAAACAATATTAACAGAATCAAAAGAGTGTTGTGATTATCTGTGGTGTAGTGTTGAGAACGGGTGTGCATGTTAGATGCAGCGTGATCTATGGCTCCTAGATAACTTTTTTTTACTTATGGCTTTACGCCTCGTTGAAGTCGAGGTCTTTAGAGGCGGTATAGGACAAGAAACGGGAAGGAATTCGGCCATGACTATTTGAATGCAGCATCCCGACATTCACCTGGAGTGATCTGGGGAAATTATGGAAAACCCAAATCTGGATGCCCGGACGGGGATTCGAACCGGCGTCCTCCCAAATGTGAGGCCAGAGCGTTTACCGTTCACCCACCACTCTCGATCCTACATAATTGCTTCATGCTACGTTCCCTGGTTACGTAGAGTGATAATACATGATTTTAAGTTATACAATAAGCTATCAAACTATGAACACACAATCCAAATCGATTGGATAGCTTTTGCGTGATGCGGATTCAAAGAAACAGACAGACAAGGCCCACTTACACAAATTAAACAAATGGTGGAAGAAAACTGGTGACTCTAATTTCGGGATATGAATTCATTCAGTAGTACGGTAAACATCAATCGGATTTCCCGTCATAACACAAACATTTTCTCTGCAGTGATCCATTTAGTGTTTACGAAAGTATATTTTGTGCGTGGTGCCGAATGGAGATAGTATTTGCCTGTAACGCGTGCCGCTGTGTTTTGGCGTCGGCAGATGTTGGCAGCATCTGGCTTCAGTGACCTCGACAATCGCCGCACTGGTCGGAAAAAACGAGGAGTAACGAGTGAGAGACAAGGTCGGCAACCAGGCGTGCTAAACACTCTGTCTTCACAATGCGAAATGTTTACTCGCAGGAATGCAGAAACCCGTGTTATATGTTTGGGGCTCCGATCTGTGTCGGTGAATCGCTTTTGTTCATCAACTTTTTTTTTTCTTCTTCTTACTGCTTTACGCCTCGTCAAAGGCTAAAGTCATTAGAGGCGGGATGGGATTGGGAACAAGGAACGGGAAGGAATTCAGACATAGCCTTTTTGAAGGAGGCATCACGGCATTCGCCTGGAGTGATCTGGGGAAGCCATGGAAAACCCAAATCTGGATGCCCGGACGGGGATTCGAACCCGCGTCATCCCGAATGCGAGGCCACTCACCCACCACGCTCGGTCGAATCTTTTGTCACAGCCTCATAATTGTAATTACGCACTGTTCTTGTTCGTACTGCCCCAAACATGATTAAAATAAGAGAATCACAGAAAAGCAACTCTTGTAAAAATGGCAAAAATTCGTGCAGTGACAAAAATTTATGAAATCTTCTTCTGAACCAAGTCTACGCTTTACAGTGTATATTCACTTCACAGAATGGTTTCTCTCGGTCTTATAGATTTTATTTATAATATTTTTTTTTTTAAATGTGGTGACTTCGTCTTTGTGTATGCCATGTTTTAGCAAACCTACCTAAATATCTTAAATGCATTGCTTTATCAAACTTACAAATACATAAAAAGCCAAGATCTTCCTCCCACTTTTTCGAATTTGACAAGTATATATAATGCTTTCCATTTCAGTAAAAATTATGACGTGCATAAACAATGGGTTTGCGCCGTAGCCGAGCAATGGAGATTACCACTGAACTAACCATAAATAAATAACTAGTAACTTCCAAACTAAGCATAGGAACAAATTAAAATTTAAGATATTAGCTAATCTCGCTGATCTCTATGCATTAAAGACATATCAAACATATAGCTTCATCTGGAGCAAAGTAATTAAGTGGCAAATATGTGCCAGTATTTTTCATGTTTGGGATTGTAATTAAGTAAAAATTCCAATATTAGACATTTCTTATGATTTAGGTATGAAACCGTATATGTATACCAAATTACTTATTTCTAGAATTACTAGAAGTATAGTGAAATTTTGATGTCGGGGTCGAAACAAAATTTTGAATTTCAATAACTTCCAAAATAAGAAAATAAAAGAAGTAAAAATAGTCAAACTTTAGTAAGCTCAGTCTACAGTGAAAATCTGAGGGATATAAAGTTATTAGGGTAGAAAGCGATTTCACGTTAGGAGTAGGTATTTGGTAGATACATGGAAATTTACTAGTTTCAGACTTTTTCTTACAATATGGGGGTAAAATGTTATCTGTGTACCAAACTTAAGCTTTCTACGACTGCGGGAAGTATCTTAGAATTTTAATGATCATCAGTCAATCAGTCAGTGAATGAGCGACAAAATCGCTGTAGTTTGCATCCGCATAACATCCGAACTAAGAACAATAACTAAGTAAAATTTTGTATGCTTCCTAATATTGGTGATTTCTATGCATTACAGAAATTTGAGACATGTAGCATCAATAAGACCGAAGAAACTGAGGCTCAAAAATGTTCTGAATCGCTACAAAAAAGGGTAGGCAGTGCACATAGATTTATGAAAATCGGGGTGGGGGTGGGGGTGGTGGGGTTAAAAATAACTATTTGGAGACTGGAAATATTTTAAAGTATCTTCATGGGTGTCAAATGAAATCCGGCAATCCACCAACTCTAAAAATGTTCGGATTTCTTTTATTCTCCGACTTTTACCAGTCTTTGGCGAAGAAGCGTTAAAAAATCTGTTTCTACCTTAATTTCAGAAACTATGATCTGAAAATGTATACCAATAAAAGCCTGGTCGTTGTGTATTCATGTCCGTAATGCTGTGCGGACTCACAGCTAACCTTGGTTGCTGGATAAACAATGGCCAGAGATATTGCTATTTAATAACAATTCTATTTAGTTAGGCTTCGGCGAGAAAATGATATTTCGTTTAAATCAACATATTCGTTATAACTGGTTCCTGTTTATTTATGTTCAGTCTGTGTAGATGTTACAAAAATAATTTCCAAAGCATTGGGTTTAAATTAACGTATTAATTATTGGTCGCTTTTTATTACAGATGTCGTTGTATCATCCGCATGCTCCAATGGATTAAATTTAGATCGGGATACAGTGAACGTATTCATACGCGGGTAATGGAAGCTTTGCTTTTCGGATGGTAATATCAGTGGAGGTTGTGATAAGGCTGAAATGCAGCTATACGGAACAGAATAACAACTGACACACTTTGTTACAGAATAATTCAGGATGGATTTATTTTTATAAACAATTTAATCAGTTTTCATAAGCACCATGTTACTAATGTTATTACCTCATGAGGATTGAAGTAGTTCTATATTAAACGAACAGAATGCTGCCTGACCAGCAATAAAAAGGATATTACGTGTTATAGCATAAGGTTTTGGTATTCCTAATTTATTTTTAATTTCATTGCTTCAATAAGACTGTAGTCATTAATTCAGTAGAAATTCTAACTGTATTGCTATGCAACCGAAACATTTACAACATTCAGTGGCTGATCTAGAAATTTTGGGAGCCAGGTCAAAATCCGTGAGGATTATCCCAGTGCTGTGGAGCTAAAAAAAAGGGGGAAAAAAGATCGCCGGGTATAAATATGCCACTCTCCAAACACAATTTTGTCGCCTTCTTGAAGTTGTTCACAGATTTTCAATTTGCCGCACAATTCGCCAATGTTGTGAAGTCCCAATCCAATCAGGCAATCCCATAAGGTAAAAGGGAATTCAATGCGGAATACGAACAACGGGGAGTAGCAACTTTTTCGGAAGGTTGCTGCATAACCGTTGACTAATTTTTCGTACAATCTTCATGATTATTGTTTCTATTTTCAACAGTTTCAAACTTTGTTACTGTGTTTTTGTTTGTTTCCTCAAGGAACTACATTTGAGACATCACGTATCCGAAAATGCAAGGTTCTTTTTCAGCTTACTTACTTACTTACTTCCTCTTCATGGATAGGCCAAAAGCCTGTTCCGACCTCATTCTTCCGACCATCTCTTCCTAGGTCTTCCAATGTCCCTTCTGCCTGTGGGATGGTACTCCAGGGCTAGCTTAGGAAATCTGTCCTTTCTCATCCGTAGGACGTGGTTCTTCCAGTTATCCCTTTTTTGGGTAATTCTATCATTTAGCGGGGAGATATTCAGTTGTTCCCTTATTTCCTCGTTCCTCCTCCTATCATTTAGGGAATACCCTTTTACTGACCTTAAAAATTTCATTTCCGATGATTGAATTTTGCTTTTGTATTGTGTTTTATTTACCCATGTTTCGCTGCCATATAGCAGAGTCGGTACGGCCATTGTTTTATAAAACTTGAGTTGAGTCTCCTCTCGTGCTTTACCTTTCAGTGTTCGTCGAATTGTTCCACACATATACTGAAATCGGTGAAGTTTCTTCTTCACCTCGTTATCCTCATTAAAAGATAATTCACATCCGAGATAAGTAAAGCTGGAGACTTGTTCTATTGGCTGATTGTCTACCACTATTTTAACTCTGATAGGGTATTTCCCCTGCCATGCCATAACTTTCGTTTTTGCACGAGACAACTGCAGATTGTAATCTTTGCTGATAATGTTTAGTATATGAATTGCTTTTTGAAGTCCATCTTCATTTTCCTGGAGGATAAATTGGTCGTCTGCAAACAACATAGTATTTATGTAAGTGTTGTTGCTTATTTTTATACCAGCAATGACTAAAATTCGTAGCAGAACTCATATACCCGATCTACGATGCTCAAACCTCGATATATTGCTCAAACCTCTCTTCATCATGGTAACCTAAACTTTTCTTCTCTCTCTCTCTCTCTAAGAGCAATCGTAATTCAATTTCGTCCATGCCCAAAGAACAAAATATAATTCTTTCATAAAAATTATAGCTATTAAATCCTAGCTTAATCTAAAAACTATTTTTGTTGCGTCACAAGGTGAAAGTCATTTTAAAGACCCCAGCATATTTCGGCTGTTCCCCAGCTGGTGTCGTATCGACCTCCTGGTAATTAATTACTTAGCCTAGCGAGGCAGAGGGCATTACGGGTGTCGCATGTTTACTCCAAGGCCTCTGATACCGTCTGAGTGTTCCGGAATGTGTATGACCTCTAACTGGACGAGGACCGGCCTTCGACCACACTCAACGTAGACAGCTGTGAAAATACCATCGACTGAACTGCTGCGTCACAGCAGATCACAATTAAAACAAAATTAAATGGCGCGCGCTACACAGAATCAACACGCAGCGATTCACAGATGCAGGCCGTACTGCGGTATGTCTCATGAGTCTACGTGGTCGTTGGATGGAGTAATAAATGATAATTTGTTCGTAACCTGAACCAAAGATCACATTACATCAAAGATAAACACCATCTCTGTAACCTGAACAGGGAATCACGACAGATCACACTACATCGAAAATAAACAGATCACCTTTTGAATTGTGTTAATATCGTTGTTGACTACGTAAATTTAGTTAGTTAGTGACATGGCAATCATGAAGACAATTTAAAATATTAAAAATGAATTCAGTTGCGGGTAATAGTAATGATGCCAGTATCATGGCACTAATTAATAAAAAAAAAAACGCCTATGCAACTGTTGTAATTTTTGTTTATTTCTGAAGCGTTTTTCCTTTCGTCGGTGTATAGTCAACTATCCAATATGTTCTGTAATATTATTACAGTTCATGATTTTTGTGCAGACGGGTTTCCTTTGATATAATTACATTTATAAGTATATAGGTATTGTAGTGTATAACGTAAATGTAATATAATAAAATTGAAACAAATCCGTCTTTACCAAATTTATAAACTTTAAATATATTACAGAAATTTCTAAAATAATTAAAAAAAAGCACAGTAGTTTGTCTAACAGAAACAAGGGAGGATTTGGAAGGACTCAAGGTCACGAGAGACATCATTACAATTTCCAGCACTCCAGCCAAAATTACTACCCATGAGAGTGTGATGTCAGATGAACAAACGGTTTTTTGTCAGTTTGTTTTTGCTAATGGCTTTACGCTTTGTCTACGCCATGGTCAGTAGAGGCGGTGGGCAAGGAACGGGAAGGAATTCGGCCATGGCCTTTTGGAGGAACCATCCAGGAATTCGCGTGTAGTGACTTAGGGGAAACCATGGAAAACCGAGATGTGGATGGCCAGACAGGGATTCAAACGCGCGTCCTCCCAAATGCGAGGCGTTACCATTCATCCATCACACACGGTGACCAAACGGAGAAGTTCTGAGAAAGAAAATAAGGTCTCTAGGTTCGAAATGGTTTATAATTGGCCAAATACTAAATAAAATAAACAAATTACAGAAAACATTGGATCGCTGAAGATACCACGACGAGAGGCCAAACGCGTCTAAAAATAAACAATAATTCTAACATTAATATATTTCTCTCGCGCTTCCAGCCGTGTTAAGCCCGAGAGAAATATATTAATATACAACGCCGTGAAAAATTACGATCTTAAATAATTCTAACAGCTGCATTGGCGTTTTATTAAATAATATTTTCTTTATTTTACAAGTAATGGCCTACAATTATTATGTATTTTTTAATGCTGTATTATGACAGCTATACCAACCCACAGAAAGAAAAAAAAATATTCAGTTTTATCGTACTCTCAATTCGTAGTGGGTAAGGTTTGAGAGCATGGTCTTATGTTCATTGAAACTGTGAAAGAAGAGTTGAGAAAATCAGGTAAAGTGATTTTGTGAAACTGAGAAAACTGAACGACCTTGGCGAGAAGCCAACGCGATCCCCCCAAAGTCCAGGCTCGGACGTTATCACGAACCTACTGCCCTCTGTACTCTCGAAGCAACAAGACAACCTGGCAGAAATGCGTGGGTGATCCATTAGTTGCAGATAAGTCGCTTGCCTGAGCAGAGCATCAGCGATGGGGACAATGGTTTGCTGGCTGTAGCGCCTGGTATATATCACGTGATGCAGACGCCCAGATAAGCCGCTGTGACGTCAGCACCAGATAACTGACTAGGTATAAACAGAAGCAGGCCAACTGAAAAGAGCAACCAGGCCATCGCCAAAATGGAGCTCATCCCACACGGCAACCAATGATTCAGCCTGACTGTATCCCCAATCTTCTGTACTACCTGCCGAAAACAGTTGATTAATGCTACTGATTAGAGAGTTCTTAGATAGTAAACGGCCACGCTGTTTTGGTATAGTTTCATGTGATCTTAATGGGATGATGACAAGATTTTAATTGGCTGCGCAGTCCGCGCCTATCGTAGTAGGTTTAACCTAACCCCGCAATCCTTACTGCGTATAGGAAACATGCAGTTTAGCGTGGGATCTGAACCACGGAAGCGTTCTGGCGTACTTCACATTACACAGCAAGCTGTGCCAGAGGTGAAGGTTGGATTAAGAGCGTTTGAAAATCCCCACCGAGACAGTGAATCGAAGCAGAGGCCTTTCTATCTCAAGTCAGATGCCTTAACCACTGAGCCACAAGACCGCTTCGCGATGTTGGTAAAAATGGGTTTTCTTTAATACCCTGTCAACACTGCTAGACAAAATCGCTTGCAGTCAATAACTGTGTCTGTTGGGAACAACAGATGGTAGGTTTTGTCACACGTTCACAGCTAAATACATGTCTCGAAAAAGTATTGTAAAATTCTTCGTTTGACCAGCGATATTATTGCTTATGGGTTGATAGCCTCTTCGGTCATTATCTTGGAAACTAAACACATAAAAAGAACACTTGACGGACACGACAGGTTTTATCAGAGGGAACTGCATGCGCTATATCAAACCATTACGTCAAAGATTAATAATTCAATAATTTGTGGTATTTATTTTAAGGTAAAAGTATACAGCGATACTACGTTGCAAACCTAAGATACAATCTTAACCAAAGTTTCTGTTTAATATTGATACTAAATCTTGATCGCATTTATGCAGAATATTTTCTCTTCGTATTAAAATGTATAATGTTCTCGAAGAATTTAACAATTCAATTACAAAAGAAATTTTTTTTTTCTTTTTTTTTTTTTTTTTTTTTTAAAATATGAAAAGGCGGAATTAGATAATTATGGGAATTGCCACCGGAGCATTAGCTCCATCGCAATTAAATTAATATTATTAATAATAATATACTGAAGTATGGGGCAGGTCATCTTCGTTCACGCAGAATCTTCTTTGGTAGCGACTTTACGTGTGTTGGTGAATCTACGCAGTACACAGCGAACAAAGAGACGCAACCGGACTCAAGCCGTTTGCTTCAAGGCCACTGGCTTATCGCACCGCTAGCCGGTTCAACAAGTGTTCGTCCAACTTCGAGTCGAATTCTGGAGCACTGTCATCTGCACTTAGTCCAGCAAGTTCAATCCCATAAAAGTAACATTACTTCGGTTCACTGACCCTGGAGAGGATACTGAACAAGGACGGGAAGGAATTAGGCCAGAGTATTTTGAAAGAGCTATCCCGGCATCCACCTGGAGTGATTTTGCGAAACTGAAATCAGTATGTCAGGACCGGGTATCGAATTCTGGTACTCCCGGATGTCACGTCAACCCGCGCGCATTCTTCTTCGCCAACTTGAAGTCATATTCAACGCTTAAGATTTTGCGCACGTTTCTCGTTGGGTTTTTTTAGTATGTTATCTGCGTCCCCACACATTACATTCTATCGTACTATACCTGTGTTCTGGCGGTATTCATTTCTACTTGTTTTCATTCTTGATTTGTTAGCTACTCTTCCGAGGTTGTCACTCTCCGTTCGAAGAAGGATTTTCTTTGTAGGGTTTCGGACGCAAAGGGAAACGCAGTTCTATTCCTGTCGTACAGCTGGATTCTAGCTCGTAAAAGTGTAAATGCGTATTGGCCGGGAGATCCCGAAGGATTGTTCGGCCGCCGTTTGACAGACTTACGATTTGCCGAACATGCTTTTATCGAGGATTCTGTATTGGGCTTCCATTAATTACGTGAGGTGTTTTTCGGAAATCCGGATCGCATCTGGTGAGGCTTCGTGAGATCTGAGATCTGGTGTGACTATCCCCCCCTCCCCTCCCATCAGGGCTGGCGTTAGGGGGGGGGGGGAAGCGGGTCAAATTTACCCGGGCCCACCGGCTGATGGGGGGCCCCGATCACCGGCTGCAGTGGCCCCCGGTCTCCCCGGGCCCCAAATCCTAGCGCCGGCCCTGCCTCCCATGCCCTGCTGACAACTTCGACATCGTGATTTTGGAGACCTTTTTTTAGCTCTCCTGTTTTTAAGGGCGGTGAGACCATGAGCCACCCCCCCCCCTCTCCCAATAACGTTGTCGCAAGTAGTTTGAAGACATTTTTTTTACCTCTACTGTTCTTAAAAAGATGGCGTGAGATTTCTGTCGACATCTCCCCCTCCTGGTGAGATTTCGCCGGATCCCGCCCCCAGACGTGATTAATGGACGTTCCCTAATCCTGTAATCCTTTCGGGTAAAGTGAACCTACAGCTTTACGTGGAATCCGAACCAAGGAACGTCCTTGGGTGTTTCACACGAACAAAGCAAATGTTTGCCAGAGGTGAAGGTCAGTTTTAAGTACCGCATTAATTCCAGATGAGGCCGGGATTCGAACCGGTTAAGTCTCAGATTTAATATCTCCACATGTTAACGCGTTTCATTGAGTCTAATACGAATATCTAATTTAGAATTATATTGGGGTCTTTTCATAGGAGTAAATAGATGCTTAAAATTGTTGTTCTTCTCCATCGTGTTTTACAGCCCGTCAACTAAACAAAAATTTTTTTGTGCCTGGTAAATAAAAACGTGAGCAGCCGTCGGATTTTGCAGTCTTTGACAGGATCTCAAACTACTATTACCCACGAACTTGAAACTCTCCAAAATATTGAACATTTCCTGCATTTAAACAACGAATACTAAGTGACGACAAAACAAGAAAAAGAGTTTGTTTGAAGCTATTTTGTCATGTATTAATATCACTTTATTGTTATGATTATTATTTTGTCGACAATTTTCTTAATACAGAATACACTACATCACAATGCATGGGATAGCTAAACTGAAAAATTGTCCTTTTGTATAAATATTAGATGTTTTATAGTGATGAACTCGTCCAGGCGACTTGATGGAAAATTTGGGAGTAGAGACAAACAATACTTTCTTTGTCGAAAAAATTCGTTGATTTCGCGTTTTTGAAAATGTGTTGCAATAATGTGAAGTTTATTTGAACCTTCCTTCTTTATTTATGCGCGCATTCTCTGAGGTCCTTACCCACACTTAGTCACGTCGTTAGCAGAGTTGACAAGATTCCCCCACCGACACGAAAACAGTTCACTGCCTCTGACTGACAAGTGTCTGGTCACTGCCTCTAATTGGCGATAGACTCGTGACTAAACCTGCTTTTATGATGAACATCGACTTCGCTAAGTAAGATGATCTCTTTACACCCCCGCAGCAGTTTGGATGATCAGAGGTATAAAAAAAAAAATACGAGTTCACATCTCACTTCAGCCATCCTGATACTATTTCCAGTAAGTTATTCGCAATCTTCTTAAACATATACATGCATGTATACGCTACTTGCCGTGACTTTGTCCAGTGATCAGAAAAGTTATTTGCCTTTTTTCCTTCGACTTGTAGTAAATAATAATCGTCATTAATTTACTAAAATTTGGAACGAATATGTTATGATCCTACATTGAATGAAAATCAAAAAATTGAGAACAGAATACAAGTAATCATCCGTAGTTTCCTCGTGGAATTTTATCACTGGCTGCTAACAAGGAACAAGCTCCCAACAAACATTAAATGTCTAGCAGATGATAAGAATAAATTCAGAAAAAAATTGAAAGAATTTTTAATTGACAATACCTTCTTCTCTGTCGAAGAATTTTATATCTAAGGTATCTACAAAATAAAGTCAGTAGTTTGTGTAAATGTAGTTGACATAATTAATGTACCATGTATGATATGACTGTACATCTTCTGGTGTACGTATTATTTTGTTATGCAATTGTTTTTCGGTAAATTGACAACTTTCCACATCCCACAGAGCCAGTCTCTTATATTGGGACCAATGGAAAATGAATGTGTTGTGTTGTATTGTATTGTATTATTGAAGATTGAAATGAATAAGGACTGAACCAACACTACACGATGCGTTGAACTTCGTTATATTAAATCGTGGTAAACTTTTTAACTTCGCCTGGCAATATTAAATGCGCAGGATCCACAATGGAACAATTAAATTTGCTGACCATTTATTTTTATTTCATTGCCTACCGATGTTACATTCAAACAAAGCATAAACTAATGCAGATTGGAATAAATGCGTTCGTTAGTTTATGAATGGTCCTTGTACAGACATGAAAAATTTCCAAAACCTACCCTTTTGGACTCTGTACCATCGCGTAGTATGATTCTTCTCGAGATAAAAAGATCTCATAACTTCTTGTTACGTAACAATTAGGAGACTATTTTTACAAGCATTGTTTTTGTGGGATATTATATCAGATATTGTGTTTAATACACGATTTTCTTATGGTTCTGATACTTCCGTGCCGTTAAATGACATCATTCGACGTTATTGGAATTATGTAGGATATGATTTATGTTTGCGGATGTTTCTTGCACTGTAGTTTAATAAAGCATATTTCCTTCTTTTTCGCTAATGCCAGTTTTTGATATATTTATTATAAAGATATTAGGCTGTAGAACAGTACTTCGCCTAGAATAATATATTTTAGTCCCACAAAAAGGAAGAAATTTCATAAGTTCGGACCGAGCAAGCCTTCCCTTTTCATTAAATTCAAGCGTATCTCATATAGGAACACCGAATCATTGCTTAGTCGCAGGGAACGTTAAGTCGCAGTTTACATAGGCGAGATTAAAATACCACCTGATAAGCAGGAAGGAGACGTTGAGATTCCTGTTGCTTTGTGCTTTCGTGAGCTCAAAGCTACAAGTTGTGTGCTAAGGTGGATCGATAACTGCAGCGCAAAATGTAGGCCAGTCAGTTCATTGTTCTTTTTCCATAATTATATCTTTAAAGTAAGGAGTTTCCGCGTAAACGGTGTTCCAGACTGTTATTTCAAGCTACCTAAGAATATTGTTCGAGCCTTCAGTCTAACAAAAACTTTATTTATTTAATTTTCAAGAAAATTGTTTTTCTTGGAATTACACAAAAAATTAGCGATTGAAAATGCTTTCAGCGAGCGAAACCATATTTTTTTTTTCAAGGCAATTTCCAATGTCTCTTTCCTCATTAGTATAATTTCGATCATATGTTATACGTGTATATTCTATCTGACTTGTCTCAGACATTGGAAACTAACTAGTAAGTTAGCTTGACATGCAGTTCCTCGTGAGAAAAATCGAATTTTGGTTTAGTTTTTCGAGAGCCAGATCTGTAACTTGGCGTCCTGTGTTTTGGAAGCTAATCTATTTTGGTTCTGCGTGGTGTAACACACATTTATAGCTGACCCATTTGCCAAATCCGTACGCTGTTAACACTAACACATTTAGCTTCGTAAAAAGACATTTTGTTACGCAAACGCAAAAAAATTTAGAACAATCAAGACAGATGCTTGAAAATGCTTCTAACTATTCCATCGTATACCTTGTTGTTATTAATCTCATTCATATCTATAATTTAAATTCTGCTTCTGGCTATTATATTCGGCTTCATAATTTTCAAATTCTCACTCATCACAGGAAAAATTATTTGTCTAAAAATCCCGTAAAAGTTACAAAATTATCCATCCATTGGTAAAGTTTTCTTTTTTGCTGGGATAATAATTTGTCACTGAAATATTTTTCGGTTACATAATAGAAAATGAGTTGAAAAAGTAATATGATTCACCCCACTTTACAGTACTGTTTTGTTGCATAATTGTCGGTATAGGTGTGCACAAAATGTAGAGAGAAGGCTTTCTTTGTCCGCGTCTAGCAGTTTACAGCGCTACCAACGCAAGAAAAAATTGGCATGCTGAATAATTTAACTTGCGTTCTTGTTAGCCGTGAAAAATGCAGCATTTAATGTTAGTTGCATCAAGTAATAGTTATTTCTGTGGTAATATAGCCTTTTCTTGTATTTATCCCTCATTAGTTCCTTAGCGAAAGAAACTTTATAATTAATAATGTTGGCTACACTGTCCTCTCAAAGCAAAACATAAAAATCGGTAGATGACCTTGTATATGCAGCGAAACCCGTGTCAGTGCTGGGGAACTAACTCAGCTGTTCAGACGTAAATAAACAATCTTGTGTCTGCGTCTCATATGAAGACCGGATTTGTCTTCGTATCTTTGGAGTTCAGAAGGAAAACAAAATGTAAGTTGTGAAGTGTGACTATGGTTCTTTGTTTATAAATACGTGACGTGCTACGGTATTTAAGTGAGCTTTATCCTTCATGTCAAAACTAGCCTGTTGCGATCGTTGACGAAATTGAATGCTTTGTGAAAAGTGGAGTGCTCTGAGTTTTCTGAGAATTAACATCATTTTCATCAAATTCATTCATTTAAAGTTGAATTAAACACGTCAAGTTTCCGAGTGACACTCTCTATCCTGCGTAGCAATGCCAAACATCAGCACAAGTCTTTGTTTTCAACAACAACAAAATCTGTAATTATTATAAGCAGACGATTTACAGCTTAAGACGCAATCAAGGATGCAGCTATTCTCTCTCAGTGAAAGTGAGACCTCAAACAAAGAACACGCGCCTAGTCCAAGTGACAGTTGCGAAACAGTCGCCCAGGCAGACACAGCGTCTCCGAAATAGATAATTGATGTGTCTACTCCTCGTTTGATATTTAGTAGCATCTACTGAGATGCGGCCAGAGGATGCGTAAAACTAGTGCACGTTCCTGTTTGTCAGTGTGTGCGGAAATTGTGCGAGCTGTTTTTACAGCATTCCATTTTGAAATGGATTTTTCTGCGGTGTTTCGCAAATTTTGTTGATCCAATCTGGAACTTACCATCTGAAACAGGTCTTTTACATGGTATGATAGTGGTCGACTTTTCAGCAATTTCTTACAACGTTGTGATACTTTTCTCGTAATGTCTTACACCAGAGCCTGTATTTATGTTATTTGATGCCAATATGAAGCCTTCTTCTGCCCTTATGCAGTTACTTTTTAGAAATCTGGTATGGTTGAAAATCTTTAATTCTTTCATATATTCAATAATTTTGTTTTATTAATTCGATTTTTTTTTTTTTCGTCAACCGTTCGACTGGTTTGATGCAATTCTCAATCCCTTCCTATCCTGTGCTAACCTCTTCATCTCTATGTACCCCTTACAAGCAACCCACGTCCAATTTCTTCATTTATCTGCTTCAGATATTCTAATCTCTGTCTTTCTCTACAGTTCTTACCTTCGACTGTTCCCTCCACCAGCAAATTAATCAATCCAGCATGTCTCAAAATATGACCTACCAGCCTGTCTCTTCTTTCTGTAAGCTTCTTCCACAAACTTCTTTCCTCACCCATCATTTCCGAAACACGTTCATTTCTTACTTTGTCAGTCCACTTAATTTTCAACATTCTTCTGTAGCACCACATTTCTAATGCTTCAATTTTCTTTATTTCTGCTCCACACACAGAGTTTTAAAAAGTTCTTTCTAATTCCTAGATCAATATTTGAAACTAAAAGATTTCTCTTTTTCATGAAGGCTCTTCTTTGCTAGTGCTATTCTGATTTTAAAACTCTATTAATAAAACTGTAAAAGAATATTCCTGTTCTTTATGAATCTTGTTTAGTCACTGTAGAGCAAATTAAAATCTTCCCAACCTCACATTGCATTATTACACACTATTTTATTCTTGAATCTTAATATTAATATAACAGTTTTTTCCTTCCCTGTGACATGCAAATGTTTATCCATTCAATCAGTCTTTTTGTTGTGCACTTTATTTCCTTCTTTCATAAAATAATTTCTCACACTCTGTTCATTCGGTATCCAAAGTTTAGTATTGAAACACTTCCTCTATATCTCACTTTAATTTATGTAATCCTGTGATTCAAAGTTCATTTTATCATTTGTTTACACAGCAATTCAACTCCGACATCGGCCTCCAAATTAAACTTCATAGTAAAACAACTTTTTCAATACCACCAGTTGCATTAATCATTGTGCAAATTTTTTTGTGTGTACACAGTTCATTAAAACTAGTTGCAGCTTTTTGTTAATGTAATAAATAAATCCCTTTGCAGATCGTATGAAATGCCATCATTGCTAGAAGCCCTGGACCGAAAGTATGGCAAGGAAGAAAATGACACCTTGCATTTGGATGTGCCCATTGCAATTTATGTGCCGAAGAAGGATCCGAGGAACTGCATCCCTTCTCTGCTAGTGTTAAATGACTGTGATATTGAATCTGCTGGAGATGAAGACCAGCTTGGACTCAAGTGCCATGGAGTGGAGGAGCTGGACTTGGCTCAAAACAGGCTTTCCAGATGGAGAGAGGTGTGTTATGAAGTATTAATCATTTGTTGTTATTATCAGCGACTGGTTGAGTATCTGTGATATATCTAGGTTGCTACTGAAATTTCAGTTGGTGACATACAGAAAATGAATGGAATTTTTTTGGACATGTCCACAAAATTTGTTGGTGCTACACCAATAAAAATGTGTGTTCTGTTCTATTATTAAGGGTTAACTGAATGTTATTAAAAATGCTGAGAAAATCCTAGAAAAATTGAATCAGCTGCATTGGTTACCTTAATATTTTGGGGGTTACAGGAAATTATAATTCTGTGAGATAGTGGCTTCATAATACTGCAGTAGTCAAATGCAAGACCCTGCTAGAAATACTTTCTGAAGTTTAAGCATTATCATGCTGGTTAAGGGTGTATTATAAACTAATTACTGCTTGAAAATATGCCTTGCAGTTGACTATCACAATATTATGACGTCATTAGTCAGCGGTCATCAATGTTGTAGCAGAATTGTGATCACCGGTAGACCCACATTTCCAGGTAAAGGTGGCATGTTTGGCTCTGTGAATTAAAAACATGTTCACCCTCCATATGACATATCTGGCATCAGGAAAGACTATCTTGCAATTAATTAGAGCAGTAGAGCTTTTTTTGTGGTTCATGCACTTAAAATGCCACCAATTTTTCCACAACTGCTAAAAGCTAACCCACTGTGTTAACATCTGAGCTTGCACATTTTCCTGAAAATTCACCACAAAAGAAGTTACATTTTTTTTTTTTAATATCACTGTGGTAGTGTCAGAAATGCTAAAATGGTGTGCTGTTTTCAGTAGCATCATGTGCTATTTCTTATGTGGTGACGTTTAAGCAAAATACACAAGAACATACAGTTTCTAATGGTTGTGATGAAATTCTGCTACAACCACTTGTTACAGCAAGCTAAAACATGATTAGCAAGTGTCATTTTTGAAGGTTCATAACGTATTTGAGGAAAGTGTGCAAGTGCAGATCTAAGAACTTATCACAAGGTTCATTAATTTTTCAAGAAGTTGGCTATCTAAATTTTTTATGGGTTGTGGCTACAGTACAAAACCTTGTTGTTTGGGGAGGGGGGGGGTGGGAGCTTAGTTGTGAAGGCACTGTAATTTTTATTTGTCTGAAAGTTAAGGTCTGTTAATATTATTTCAGGCATAAGTTTTTATGACTATATTGAGTTATACAATTCTGCTAGAACCACTTCTGTTTTGTTCTTTTTAATTCAATATGACTGCCCACCTCATGTATAAAAGTTATGCTTAATTATTTCTGGGTGTATAATATTGGCCCAGGAGTCATATCAACTTACCCCCTGTTCCATTAAACAAAGCAGCTTTTCATTAAATATTTATTTAATTTGAAATAAAGCCAACACCATAATTTATGAAATCTGTAACACCATTGCCTACACTGGATAAAGTTGTAATGTTAGTTTTATGAATCTACAAAGAACAGTTTTTATGTGTATTTAAGATGTTTGCATACTGGAATAAGTTGTGATTGTAACAATGTATGTCAATCAGTGCAAATGTAGGAAAATTGTTACTAGTACATAAGTTTCATCAGGATCACTAGCAACAATATTTTTATGTACCTGGTCATAATTTTATGGAAATAAGTGTGGTCTGTTGAACCAAAATATGTAGAACAAAACTCTAAAAAAGTTAATTTCAGTTGGTAATTCTGAAACCTCTAGTGTGAAGGCATGATAATAAATTCTAAAAATCTGAACATTCTAATGTTGCAACTAAGGAAAATGGAAGCGTCTTCTAGGCGATATAAATAAGAAAAGAAAGGGGCATTAACCTACCACATACCAAAGTGGACAGATGCGATGAGAGGGAACACTTATGCTGACAAACAACTACACAATATTTCGGCATCTGCCTTGTTCACAAGTGTACACACGCTCCGAGCCTAATGGCCTGTTTTTCTACTTGCTAACATTCTAATGTGAAATATGTATCAAATTTTTGTAAATAATGTGTAGTGTGATGGTCCTATAACCAGGGAAGGGCTAAGAGGTGTTCCAGTAGCCCTAAATTTCTAATAGTCTGCTAAACATTTTTAGTTTGTATCGCTTTTCTTTTCTAAAAATAAAGTTGCTTCCTTTTATGTGGGCAATTGTTAGTTTTTTCCTTCACCTTGTTTTTTGACTATCAAATAAAATGAAAAGATGCTGCATGGACAGAATATTTTTTAATCCAGAACCTGATTTTCGAAGGAAATATATTTTTAAAATGATTTTCCTTATAGCACAGATTTTAACAAGTCAATAGCTTTATGAAACATAGTCACGTTTTGTAAATGATTTTAAAGCAGGCTACCATTATCCTTTTCACGATTTATAACATTCTTTATGAACATTGGCTTAGGCGAACATGGAAGATTTGGTTTTCAAAAAATCATTTCAGCCAAACACTTTGTTGACCATTTTCTCTCCTCATTTTTTGACAATAGCTTCATAATTTAGAAGTTCAGGATCCATTTACCTAACCATAGATAGTTCTAGAAGTGATCCATTTATGCTAGTAAATGGGTATGTGGTTAAGATATGATCGTTCTTATCCCATCAGATCATTGTGCTGAAATTGTGGTTTGCATTATTATTCAGCAAATTTCTGTTAGTTCCTTAATCCAAAGATGGATTAGTAAAGTATTAAATAACAAGAAACAGATAGACATTTCATAATGCCTTCAAATGTTTCATGGAAACCGAACTTTCTTCTAATTCTAGACTGCATATAACTCAGCAAAGCTATAGGGAATTGTTTTCGCAACATCATGCTTGCATTTTCTTGTTTCACTATTTTTGTGTACTCTGCTATAATTTAATGCTCTGTAGGACACAAGTAACCAAATAAAATATTTATTTATCTGTGAAAGCTACTTCTCACAATTACCTTATGTAATGACATAAGAATGTAAGCATTTTGTAATTTAAAAATTTCAACAGAGTTTCTAAGATAATGATTTATTTCCATGTTTGGCATGGTGTTCATTAATGAAATCAGTTTTAAAACATAAAGTAATTTTTCTAGGTGTTTGGAATCCTGCGACAGATGCCTCGTATTCGCTTTGTCAATTTGAGCTTCAATGATCTGAGAGAAGACTTGATCTCGCTGGACAATAACAACTCATTCCGTTTCCTGCGAAACCTCGTGCTGAATGGCACTCGAATTGACTGGAAGAGTGTTCGCAGTCTCCTGAGGTTATTGCCAAAGTGAGTATTGGCGTGATTGATCACGCACTGCACCTTGAATTCTTCACAAGTAGTAAAAGTAAATTTCTCCTTAACATTTATGATTTTGTTATATACTAGGTTTCATTCATATCGATTAGATCTGTTGGTGAACGTGAAAAATTATTTATAAGTCAAATGGTAATTATAATCTTTTTTATTTTGTTAAAAATGTATTTATATGTTTTACTAATTCAAATGTTGTGTATATATATCAGTTTTGGATTGTCAACTATTAGTGAAGTGGTAAAATTAAGTAAAATATTTGTTGAACAATTAATATTGATATTGCCAAAAGATCACAGTAGCAACAACTAAATTATGTTATGATCAGATTTATGCACCTTTCAATCTTTAGTGACATTGTTATCTGTGAGAAATTTGTCTCTACATTTATTTTCTGTTTTTTTTTTATGTACTCTCTACTGTCCTTAGAAAAAATTCCCATTTTCAACCAAAAGTTTTCTCTTAACAATTCATGTCATATAGAATGTTCTCTGTGAATTAATAAATTCATTATTAATCTAACTCTGGCAGCTTCATAGATTCCCAATATTTCTTGGCCCCCTTTTCGAAAAAGAAAAATTACTCACCTCCCTCTTTTTGAACCAAAAATTATTCATCACCTCCTTTTCATAAGGAAAACACACACACCGACTCCACTTCTGGTAATAAATGATGTCATTCGTAGTACTCCATCTTTTTTGTCCCGAATCCCATTTTTTTAAAATAGTGATTCAATGGCACGCTTTTTAGATGTAGTGTACAATATCATATATAGAAAAACAAGGGGACGGATATTTCTAAAATTTCACTATTAAGAGGTATTAACAATATTGATGTAGTGTTCACAACTTCATTAACAAATACATATTATGATAAAAATAATAATTAAAGGATTGGGTTTGGAATAATGATACTAATTTTTCTGTATTTGGTGCCTTATTTGTCATCAGCAGTCTCAAATCACCACATTCCAATATTGACAATCTGTTTCTTTTCTTAGCTAATAAGTTGCTGACTATGCTAAATCATCTTTTGACTACATATGATCATGGGACTCAATCAAAAAATTCTTTGATGCAGCTCTTGAAGTCAGATATAGTCCTCAAAGCCCCCTAAATTTGTCTTGGATCAGAAGTGTCCATTTTGAACTGTTCAACACCCACTGGTGGGCGCTACTACCCCCATTTGGAATCACTGTGATAGATGGTGTTAGGAAAGAATCATATTTCATTGTTGCTATTTTGCTCAGATTTTAATGTTTTTCTCCAACTTATAGTTGTGAAATAAACCTGAGCTTTCAAACTGGAAAAGCCCTGTAAAAATTGGTTCAGTAATTATGAAGTTAGGATAGATGAAGGGGAAAAATGTTTGAAGATCAGAACAGATTTTAATTTATGCTCTGAGCTTTCAAACTATGAAACACTACAAAGATCTGTTAAGCAGTTGATGACATAACAGACACAGCCATGTTACTTATAATTATGGTTCGGATCATTATCACCAAAAAATAGAGAAATATGACCTGAAAAAGAGGTAAATATGACCTAAAAATTACAAAATATGAACAAACATTTAAATTTACTATACATCAAAACACGCTCAATTATATGTCATTTATTTTATCTAGTAGTGTCGCTTTCGTGTAGACAGCATAAGTTGCTTCCGCACACTCGCTGCACCATTGGGAAGTTAAAATTTTAAATTGTTTTGTTGAAGTCGCTTTAATTTCAAATAATTTACAGAATAGAACTCTTTCGTATGTACTAAAATACTCGTCTCTAAATTCCCTTACGTAACTTCGTACTTTCAGAAAAATTTTCGGCATGGCGGTAGGTCTACTCACAGAATACTGCAGATTTAATGATGACTGATGATATTTCATTGAGATATTGATTGACGTGGATGGACACAGGCATGGTTCTGCTACATTGTTGAGATTAAAAGGCGGACCAAACATTACGCTTAGAGAGTGACAATAACTTTAATTCTTGACTGGTGATTTCTGACCACAATGAAAATTAGATCCCCCCCCCCTCTCCCCCATCTGCATAGCAGAAGTACAGTTCTGTGAATAAATATCTTAATTTCTTCTCATCTATATCTAGTGAATTCCCGGTACTATTAAAAAACTACCAGATTTTTCCTTAAAATATGCCATATGACCATTAATATTATAGAAAAATGACCAAAACTAGGAAAATGGTCTGAATATGCATTTATATGCCATATAAAATACATTTAAATACAATCAAAAACGTATCAGTGTTTAATTCAGCATTTCAGCTCAAAAAGAAGGCAGGGAAAAAATATGACTTGTCCTAAAGATCCAAACCCTACTTATAATAATATGGAATTGTAAGTTGCCCCTAATTTATTTCCATTTAATAACTACCTTGTGGGTAAGTGGTAACATTTAGACCCACTGCTCAATTCGCGGACTGGCCATATAAATTTTAGTTATCTGTGTTTTCCTGAATTACTTCAGGCTTACCAGGAGAAATGTATTTCTGCAAACCAGCACAATCATTTGTTTTAACCATACATATGCCAAATTAAAAAGTTAAGTGAAGTTTTGGAACAGATATTTACAGCAACACCAGCTGAGTTTTTCTTGCTTGTTTGTGTTTTAGTTTGGAGGAACTGCACCTCAGTCTTAACGACTACAGCCACGTGGACCTCGAGACAAATCCCACAAATGGCATTCAAGAGGGTAACGAGAGAGGAGACACCGGGTCTCGCCTCGACCCTCCGTCGGAAGGAGAGAGTCCCGCGCGAGTCGGCTTGCGCAGGTTGCACTTCACGGGCAACCCCGTGTCACTCTGGTCCGAGGTGGCGAAGCTGGGCCGCGCGTTTCCACAACTCGAGTCTCTCGTCCTCGCGGACTGTCCCTTAGAGTCGCTAGATACCACCACAGGTAGGACTGCATTCTGACACACTTGTAATTATAATCTGATTAATTTTGAATCATGTAACATTTCTTGGATTTTTAGTGTGAGAGACTTTTGTCAACCTTACATCATTCAAGTGGATGCTAGTATTACATTTTTATAGACAGAGTAATGGTTAAGATTTTTTTAAATATGTTAATTTAACTAAACTACCATCTGGATATTGTGGGCCATTACCTCAATTGCGGTAGGATCAATTTTTTATGAATAATTTTCACGCCAATGCAATATATCTTATATAGCTTGTATCTGTATACAACATAATTTTCATATGTAAAATTGTAACAGAGAACAAATTTAATCAACAGTCAGAACCACTGAAGATGCTTCAGAGAATGAAGTGAAACGCGTACAGAAAATAAAAACAACATATTCAAATGCATTGGCGTGAAAATTATTCATAAAAAATTGATTTCACTATACTGATGTTAAGTGCTCTACTGCACTCATAACTATTTTTAAATATTATCTTTCTTTTAGGGTTCCATCTATGTGGTAAATTGAGAACTGTATGTAAAATTCTATATTTATTAGTAAAGTTTCCAGTTTTTAGACTTTTTTATATTTTTGTTTCCCACAGTATCTAAAGTTTGGCGCGAGTGTGCAAAACATGGAGTAATTTTTTACATCAGCACTCGCAGCTGGTAAATAAACCTAAGCAGATACAGTAGTCCTCACCACACTGTTTCTCATATACTCTCTAAAATAATTAATGTAATTGTAGACTATTCTTTGTGTTTAGATTTTATATTGCTGCTCAACTTCTGCCTTTGATTGTAGTAAGTGATGTATTTACTTCCACCTCCCTTGCATGCAACATTTTATGCTTACATGAGGTAGTAAAAATGTTGAATCTAATTGAAAGTTGTGTTACTAAGGAAAAGAAAATTTCAATTAAGCAATTTAAATAACCAAAGATAGATAAAATAAACCCACCACTCATCAAAATTGAAGACAGGAGAGCTGTAACAAACATACAAAACAGAAGACAAACAAAGTTGAGATTTAAAAAAAATATATTTAAAATTATTAAACTTTTAAACATAAGTTAGGTAGAGCTGTTTTTGCTGATATGCTGAATAACTCTGCTTCCAGTTAATCACAGTGAGTCACATATTCAAATTTGATTGAATTTTATGAGTACAATAATTTAAATTTGGCTAGCAGAAATGGGAAATTCATGGTTCATTTGAGATTTATAGTGACAGCAAAACTATTTCTTCACAAGTAATAATATAATAGATTTGGATAATAGTGACAATGAAACTGTTCTTGAGCACTGAAAATAAGATAGAGTAGAGAAAATCTGTCACCGCAGATGAAGGCAAAAGATCCAAACAATCACAAAAAAAAAAAAAAAAAAAAAAAAAAAAACACTTTACAATACTTTGGTTTGTAACCTTAATCAGGTTGCAGGTGAGACATATGGGAGGGGGAATGTGTATAAACATCAGGACCTATCACATAAATCAATCATATGGCTCTCTTGCCTTCATCTCTGCTAGATAGAATAGGTTTGAATGATATGTCATTTTTTGAAGGTTATTTCTTTGGATAATGTAAGAAAGGAATTATATCAAGTAATGTTGAAATATTCATTCAAAGCATGGGTTTGTATGATACCTGGACCAGAAACGGTGATAATTACTGGAAATAATAATGCACATGTATATAGTGCCATTTCATCTACAATAGTGGCTGTCTTGCAGGAGGCCAGTGTTATCTCTATGCCATGGAAGAATGTAGTTATGATGATATTGTTGTATAATTCAATATTGGCTAAGAAACAATAGAGCGTTGTGGTAGCTCAGTGGCTAAGGCGCTTGCTTTCAAAACATTCGCTGCTCCTGCCCCGGGCACGAATCCCGGCAGGCGCAGGAATTTTGAGTGCTGTGTTTAATCATATGAGCTATGCCAGGACTCTCCGTGGTTCGGATTCCAAGTTAAACTGTAGGTCCCAGAGAAAAGGAACTGGCCATTCTACCTCTGACACAATGGCTTAGTATGCCTCCTTCGGGAGGATCCAACCAACCTTTGGGTTGTGAACTAAGTTAAGTTAAGTAAGAAACAATAGTGCAGGAAGAAATTTCATGGAGTGATACTAATATGGAATGGAGAGATTAGATAGAGTGTTAGTTGCTAAAGTAAGGAGGGCTTTAATAACAACCACAATACACACACACACACACACACACACACAGAGAGAATAATTTGGGCTTTGTCCTCACTTCTGTGAGTAGAAGATGAGGTATGTGGCTAGATTGCAACTGTGGCCAACTTAGCCATTTGAATATTACCTAATTTACTTTTATTGTACAGGTGTTAGTTGCAGAAGTGTACAGTGGCATTAGTGATCATACTTTTGTTTTGCAGAAGGGCAGGAGTCCCTTGTTTCTTAGACCTAGTAAATGTGACAAATCAGCCTTGCAAATATCTCATCCAAAGCATAAAGTATTTTAAAAATTTACACACTGACTTCGTGAATGAACCGTTAACTCCTTTGTTGAACAGCAAACTTCGGTTCAGATTGTGGTTCGTCGGAGGAAAGTGAGTGTGAGTCGTCCTGTGGCAGCAAGGAAGGTGGCGTAGGAGAGCAGGCACACTCCTGCTTTCGACAGCTGCGCTTCCTGAATTTGACGGGCACGCGGCTGCGGTCTTGGAGAGAGATCGACCGACTCAGTCGCTTCCCACAGTTGCAGTCGTTACGCATCTCGGGCTGCCCACTATTTGAGGTACTGGACAATTTTTACAGATATTATGTTAGTTAGCGTATCATTTGATTTAAGCAACAGTTGTAGTTACGAGGACAGACAAGGGGACTGAGGTATGGCATTTATATATTAGCTTCTTTTTCTGTGATAGATTTTGCATTTTTTACTTTTTTTTTTACTCTTTTAGAAAGTTTGAGCCCATTATACCTAGTACAGGAGCACAGTTTTTGCTCTTAAACACTTGATTCTCACTTGTGTACAACTTTTCCGCCCATAAATTTAAACAAACAAGATAAAAATGATTTAATATGTAACATTTCCACATTGCCTAACTCATTTTCTGTTATCGAAGGTGAATCGGATTGTGTGGGTATACCTTGGTTTCAAAAATATGTCTGCTCATTGTTCCTCCATGGCCAGTACTAGTATTAAAGTTTTAAATTTCTGCACTATTTCTTAACTTTTGGAATAGAAACAGGTTTAGGGCAAGGTGCAGTTGTAGACCTGTTTCCTCTTCTCTTTATGAGTGACACCAACAAGTCGGCAACAAAATAAAAGCCTTACTTTTTGCTGATACCTCCCTTGTACTGGGAGACATAGAAGTAGATGTACAGAACTTTTTAAATTACAAAATGTCACAGTTAAGTTACATCACTGAATTTTGGTAAGTTCCACAGTTGTTGTTTGCCGCGAGAAATGCCATCATGTAATTGTACAGAATAGAGGAGACCTTTAGTTTAATACAAATTATAAACAGTGAAATATTCTAGTGTATTCACTTGAATCTACCAGAGGTGGAGTTTAGTTTTAAGATCCAAAAAAATTCTGGTGAAATCTGTTTCAAATTGGAAATCATGAATTTATGTTCTCAGGACTACACGGAGCATGAGAGGAGACAGCTGCTGATTGCACGACTGCCCAACGTACAGACGCTGAACGGTGGGGGTGTTATCAGCCTCGAGGAGAGGGAGGACTCGGAGAGGGCCTTCATACGACACTACATGGACAAGCCAGAGGCCGACCGGCCAGAGAGGTAACAATCAGTACTATGAGTAAAATCTCTAAAACTCCACTTTCTCTCACTCTCTTTCTTGTGTGCTACCTGGGCTGGCCTGGAACACTTTTATATTCTTTGTTGTTAATGGCTTTTTTTCAGAGTCATATTACACCTCCCGATTATTCAATATAATATTCATGGGTGTTCTGCTGAATGATGTGTAAACACAACTTTTTGATAACAGGTGTATCATAGCTTTCAGTGGTTATAAACCTACTGCGACTGCCTCAACATGCCTGCCTTTTATTATTATTATTATTATTACTCCGCGATTCACTAAAAGTGGGTCATGGAGGTTGCATTACACCAACCCTATTGTGTAACAATTTGTGCATAGGAAGGGGTATACAGGATATGGAAGGAGGCACCCATGGGCTATTTTGAGGAACCATCCCGGCATTGTGTCATGCTGCCCCTTATGTGCTTTGTTCCCTGCAAGGTCCACACGCGGGCGGCTCGTCGAGGGGGGTGGGGGGTGTGGCAAATATCAAGTGATCGACAGTTGCTGCCCCGTGATAGTTGCCACGGCGAAAAAATTTTCAGTGCCGGCTACCTTATTTTTAGCCCAACTGCTGCTTCAGGCGTCGACACTCGGGGTGTCAACAATGGGGGCGGCAATGTAATGTTTGAAGGTGTGGAAAATTCCTAGATCCACCACTGTCTGTAGTTAGACAGGGGGCGGCATAATCGGTATTGCACGTGGGCGTTGAAACACGTAGCAGCGGACCTGCACCCAAGCTTCTCACCTCGTAGATCACTGTACCGATCCTGGTTTCATAGATAGTCGGCAAATCTTGAACACACTACTTCTGACTCCATCACATACACCATTGCTTGGTATGAAATGTTCACTCCATTGGCACCATGTTGCAATGATCTGACACATTCCTGTCTTAATTCTGTTACGGCGGTCTTCAGGTCTGATGCAGTGCTTCCGAGCAAATAAGGGGGAGCATGTCTGTTGAGATGGTTGCAGCAGGCTTGCAACTGAGGGAAGCCATGAGACACTTGATGAAGACAGCAAAACCAGGAATGTAAACATGTTTCCAAGATGCTATCTCGTTGACACCCATGTAGAGTGTGTTGCAGCATTACACTGGGAAAGTTTACACTCGCACACCTCTCCGAATTTTTGTTTGTTCCACATCATTACTTATTAATGGGTTTTGAAGAAAAATACATTAACTTCTGGAATACAAATTCTCAGCATTTTTCTTAATGATGCAGGACTAGTTTCACTTAAAAAATAACTGAATTTAGGACCAGGTGTGAAACATGAATTTAAACATTTTGATGTTACATTCAGTATTTCTTAATTATCTTCTTTTGTATTTGTCATCAGAATGGCTTGCTTTTTTAAGTACTGTTTCCAAATCCTAGCCAACACTTTTGTTATCGTATCTTAATTACTTGAACATAGTAAATTATTTATATTTTGTTTCAGGTATAATGACTTGGTGGCAATTCACGGAAAACTTGATCCATTGGTCCAAATAGACCTCAGCCCGGAGAAGAAAGTTAAGGTAATGCTACATTATTTCATGAGCAGTCAATTATTTTTATGCAAAGATTTTTGGCTTACCTTCTATATTAAAAAGTGCTTTCTGATTTAACAAGCTTTAAAAAAATATTATTTTTGTTTCAAATTAATATAGTTTGGCATTGGCTATGAGATTAGCAATGATTTTCACTTAAACACTTTGGTATATTCATACTGTATTTCATCACCTAATCATATACTTGATTTGCTTTGGAAAAATTGACAAAGCCATGGGCCTAAAGCACAGTGATGCTAAATATTCGATAGTGTCTCAGTATACACATTTATTTTTGCTTTATGGTGGTAATAACAGATTGTGCATTAAAGAGTATTTCAATTAAACTTCTCTTGCAGTGAAGATAATTAGTTGTATGTATTGGCCAGAATGATAATATGGATAGTATGAAATATATTTGTAAGTACTTGATGCTTTCAAACATCACACATTGCCTCTTAGAATGAGCGAGTGGTACCTCTTTCGAGTCATCATGAGATCTCTGTTGACTATGCCATTTGGACATAAAATGGTTGGTCATGTGGGTTCGAATCCCTGTCCGGGCATCCAGATTTAGGTTTTCCATGGTTTCCCCAAATCACTCCAGGCAAATGCCAGGATGCTTCCTTCAAAAAGGCCAGGGCTGAATTCCTTCCCCTTCCTTGTCCCCAGTCCCATCCGCCTCTAATGACCGACAAGGAGTAAAGCCGCATGAGGAAAAAGGGTGTTTTGTTTTCTGAAGTTCTCTGTACTTTCTCATTATGTCATCTCCCACTCATTTTTCTTGGTGTCTTGATCCACGTTGTTGATATGAGTGCTTTTTTTCTTGATTTCACCTTTGCAGAAAAGATCATTGTAACATAATTTTTAAAAGGTTTCTGCCAAAAAATTATTTACGTATTCATAATAATTGAATTTAAACTTTGACTAGGTATCATATTTCACATTAAACTGTATGTCCCAAGGGAGGTGAATGGATGTTTTGGTACTGGCTTAGTACATATCATGCTAGAGTATCAAACCAACCTCTTGAGTTGTGAACCAAGTTAGTTTAATTATCTTCCATAGCTCAAGATTTCTCTGTTAAATAAATATGGTCATTTTAGCTGAATGGATATCGATTCCAATCTATTGTAGAATAATTAACTAATCATTAATTTGCTGATACTGTGTGTGTCGACAATGTTATAACCTATAAATTTTTTAACTAGTTTCTTTTTAACTTGCATGTCATAAATTGAGTGAGATGTTTAGCATTGTAGTCTAACTGCATGTTGTTACATTAAATTTGTTTGTGTTGTAGGAGGAGATGTGGCATGAAATAAAACTAACTTTGCAATATTCCCGCAAGATTGAAAGCATGTGAAGCACTAGAATAAATTGTTCCTGATTGCAGCTTAATGTACCTCCCTAAAGTCAAAAAGCAATAAATAATGGCTAAGTTCAACTCCTAATGTCTTGTTTTACTTTGCTTTGCATGTGGAAATCAACATTTCAGTTGCCATTATATGTTTGCATGGAAGTAATTGTGCTTTTTGTATGTTACTATTTTTATGTATTATGTGTTCACAGTCTGTACAATGGGAAAGGTGAGTTAACATTGAGTGTCTACTGTAGGGGTTTGAGAGTTCTGCTATCATTGGTATATTCATAATGTCCTATCTAGTAACAGTACCTTTTGCACCTATCTTTTTTTTTTTTTTTTAAAAAAAGGATCAACAGAGCTATGTGTTCAAATTAAATAAAAGTGCCACAGAAATATTTAAAACAAATGTCATGAATGGTACTGAATGATGACAATATTTTAAGTAACATGCAAGCTTTTGTGCAGTGCCTTAATTCACTGAGCTACATTGGCAGGTGTTGAAGAATCTTTGCCCATAAAAAGATTCGAAACCCACTAGTAATATTCAGTGTTCACCATTTGCCCTCATAGTGTGAATTCATTATGGGTAATCTGATTGCAAATAGATTACCCAAAGATATTCACACCTGAAACATTGAATATATATATCTGGTGAATAGGATGGGCTGTTCTAGCAGGTGCATTGTCCTGGTGAAAAATAATTTTTTTTAACCCAAGTCTTTTGTCCTGAATGTTTTCATTCATTTTACATGGTAGGAAAGGCAATAACATTCTATTAATTTAGGCTGTAAAGTGTTGGGAATTTGAATGAAGCAGGTAGTTTCATCCGTAGTCACTTGATACTGGATTTAAACATTGTAGGTGGAATGGTACAAAAGATTTTTGATCTGGGGAATACAGAATAATATAAGCACAAACTACCAAATATAATTGTTAAATTCCCAGTAGTTGTGGCGGTGTTCACATCAGTGATATGGTTCGCACTGTTCCAGATAGACTTAAGCACATAACTACCCCTACAAATAAAGGAATTTTGAAGAAAACAATAACTTCAACGAAGACTCTGAAACATTGTGCTAAGTAAGTAAACGTCGTATCTCCGATGAAGGCTGTAGCATTTCAGCTGAAAGCTCAGCAATTGAAATAATAGAAAAACATGGTATTTCCAGAAAATTGAGTTAATGTTAACAAAGATGGCCATGGTGGCCTTAGAAATCATTGTAAATGGAATTCGTGCATTTAGAACAATCATTGTTATAAAAACCTAACCATTAAATAAAAATAAGGAAGGGGTTTTTTTTTTAAAAAAAAAAAAAAAAAAAGAGACTACTGTATGGCTTTTTATAGAGTTTGAAATATTATGCATCGCAGAAGTAAAAAAAAGGACATATCATTTCATTGGCTAGATTAGAAAATGTTAAATCAACTGCTTTTTATGTCTATTTGAACATCACTTATTCTTCTATCAGCAGACCTGAAAATCTTCATGTTCTTGTGGTGGTGCTATTGCGAGGCAGTGGAACCATTCCACTGGAGTAGATTTAAAGCAGTCTATTATGATTCTGCAGATGTCATTATGCAATAGGTATGAAAAAGTAGTGCATGGAAGGGAAAAGATGACCATGACCACAAGCTGGCACTCGATTTCAGCCACAAGGGTGTGGGAAGATTCTCTTTTTTAGGTCAGGGTGTCAGGAATTGGAATGAGTTACCAAGAGAAATGATGAATAATTTACCGAAAACTTTGAAAGAATTTAAAGATAAAATTTGTAGAGGGCAAATGTAGGTAGGTGCAGGATAGGGGAAAGATGGCTTTTTTTTCCCCCTCTAATGAAAAGCACATACTTGTATCTTTGTAGGATTTGGTTTAAGCTGGTTTGTGATATAGTATCTTGACAAACCTTCAAAAGCATTAGTGAGGGTGCTCTCCACTGATTCAAAGTCTTTTCTCTGTGAGACCAGAGCAAATTCATCAGCATACAGGAAACTCCTTCTGTTGTGGGATATAGGCTGATTATTGGTATATACAGTATGTTAGACAGTACACTTCAAACAATTGTTTTTAATGCATGAATAAGCCAAATTCCATTTACAATTATTTCTAAGGCCTCCATGGCCATCTTCTGTAACTTCCAATGACTTTGCTGTTTGGAAGTCAACAAAGAATCTACAGTTCTTCAGAAGAGTAAGAATGAACTTACTATGAATGAAATTCCTGGTCAAGTTGTAAAACTTGACTAGTAGTAGCTGATGGTTCACAGTGTCATACGCTGCTGACAAATCAACAGATATCACTCCTGTCACCTTACCAGTTTTGAATCCGTCTTCTATAAACTGCGTGAGATTTAGCAGTTGTATTGTGCAGCTTTTACCCGTGCAGAATCCAGCTTGTTCAGGTATAAGCAAAGGATCAACAACAGGCAAGAGCTGGTTTAAGATAAACAATTCTTTGAAACAGTTTGTAAAGATGGCATAGAAATATAGTCAATTAACACAATAAAGATGATGAAAGCATAAGTTTCAATATTTTATTATAAGACTTCGGTCATGTAAACCAAAAAATGAGTGAAAACTTTTAAAACTAATCAGAGACAGGAAATTGCTGGGAGATGAAGAAATTAAATATCAAAAGGAACTTGGTGTATTAACAAACATATTTCCATAACACAATGTGAGAAAGCACAAGATTAAAATTTTGAAAACTTACTTGGCAAAGGTTAATATCACATGCTTCAGAATTACCTGGGGCAGTGTATAGATGAATAAAATGACCATACAGTTATATTAAATAGAGGGCAATTTGTATTTAGGACAAATGAGGTTACAAGATGAATAATTATTGTGTTAATAGTAATATTAGGATGATCAAGAAAAATAAGAGCACATCATGATGGTTGTGAAATTGAAGAAAGTTTGATGAGGATAAGGTGTTTAATATCTAAAATTTCAAGCTATAGAAGATTAGTTGCAGCTACACTGTAGGAAGAAAAACATGAGATAGCATTAACAGAAATGTGATAAAGAAAGACTGTATATTTCACCCACAAAATTCAATTCAAATGTAAAGGAAGTAGGGAAAGATTTTTTTTAAAGAGAAAGGCTGTGGCATGGGATAACAATTTAAAGTGAAAGCATATTAGTTGTACTAAGATAGCAAAAACTGTGAGAAGTAAAGAAGACATAAGATAAACAATAGAAGACTAAATATTAAAACTGAACTAAATGTCATTACTTAATAAGAAATCTGTCATTTGTGAGAGATATTCACAAAGTAAGTTCTGATTGGCTATTAAAAGGTAAAAATAAAGTTAAGTACAAATGTTAACAGTTTAATAGGACTGGTGTGTAGTAAGTTTTCTGGTCAGAAGTAGATAGATACAGAGCGTATACTGGCAATGAGTCATGGAAAGATATTGGAGTAGGTATGAAAAATAGTGCATGGAAGGGAAAAGATGACCATGACCACAAGCTGGCACTCGATTTCAGGCACAAGGGTGTGCGAAGATTCTCTTTTTTAGGTAAGGGTGTCAGGGATTGGAATGAGTTACCAAGAGAAATGATGAATAATTGACCGAAAACGTTGAAAGAATTTAAAGATAAAATTTGTAAAGGGCAAATGTAGGTGGGTGCAGGATAGGGGGGAGATGGGGGTGTAGGGAAATTGCCACCGGATCCTATGCTCCATTGCAATTAAATTAAAACTAAAATTAGATAGGGCTATTGAGATGAATGATTAATAGTCCTCAATCAGCAGGTGCTAATGGGCTTAAGAAGTATATAACCAACCTACCAGGAACAGTTAAAATGCAATAGACATACAGAGTAACGAGCCATCTGGAAGGAGAATATTATACTGTGCAGTTTGAAAAAAAAGTGCTGATAATTCACTGACTCATTTTATAGAACTTTTTTTTTTCCTGTGGAGTAAAGATTTATGAATCTGTGCCACAACAAAATTTAATGAAAACAGTTTAATGAAATCTATAAAGACAACATTGATTTAAATATGATTGATCACATTCCCCATTATAACTTTTGCATAGTATAAATTTATTAATAGAGAAAGAGGATAAAGATGCAGCGGAAACAGAAACAGACAGAAGTAAATCTTAGCAGGAGCAGATGTGTAACTACTGTGAAGAAAAAGTACAATTTTTAACAAGTATTATTTTTATTAAATTAATATTCAAAATTAAGTAAATGTAAAAGTAGTTTAGGCACTCTTACAGCTTCTGTAATCTGTTACGTTGTTCTTCATATATTATACCAGCTGCACTAAGTAATGTTTCACTGGCTATGCTGCTGTGGGGAGCTGATAAATATTGGCACACTTATTAGCAAAAGTTAATAGTATTTATGAGCATTTGATTTCTGCCACCAAAGGGGAACCTCATGCAGAGGTAATTGCTAATCTTTTTTGTACTGCTGAAGGTGTGACTGTAATTACAAAAGTAGAAAACAAATTTAAGTAATAAATATTGATAATGTAGCTTTCTATTAGTGAAAGAATTTTTAGAATTGGTCTAGTAGTTCCAGAGATTATTCCCCACGAATAAACAAAATTACAAACAAAGTTTACCTCTTCAGTCTATAACATTAATTGTTAGTGTACATGGATCATTGAGCACATAAGTAATAGAGATGAAATGTTTATACTCAATGACTTAGATAAATATTAGATGATAATTAAACATATTGTTTACCATTTAAGACAATGCTGAATGACAAATATAGCAGATTGATTAAGGTGTTCCTGTTGAATTTTTGCTAGCTCTTCTTCTGCAGCCAAGGAATGGTTGAAATGGTTTGCAATTTTCTTTTACAATTTAGAGGTAAGACTATTTAGATTCATCACCAGCTCGAATGTTTTATCTTTGATGGCATAATCAACCCGACTGAGGTTGAGAGGTCTGGGATGTACATTGGATAGTCAAATTGTCCCCGGCCAAAGTGTGAGGATTTGTCATGCAGAAACACAATGCTGCATGGCTTCTCGTGTCAATTTATTACAAATAAAACAAGGCGATATCTTCAGCATTTGAGTTGATAGTGGGTCCTGGAGTTATTTGTCATTGGGAACTACGTTCTAATCGGGATAAAAGAATCCTATATCCCAACTAGTGAAGTAAGCTATTACTATGTGATTTGCATTGAAATTCATTCATTAGTATCTGTGTGATGCTTGGACAGTTAGGAAAAATTTCTAATTTTATAGTTTTTCAAGTCTGAATTTGTAACATATTCAATGTATCCTGTATCGTGACTGACCACATAAGCTATCACTATGTGCAATTAAGTTAAATTGTGTCCATTAGTTTCTGTGTGACATAAAAATTCCAAATTTCGCATCAACAGTAATATACATCATAATTTACTCTGGGAAAAATCTAATGTACAGACACAACTTTTCTAAAATTTCATATATCTATAAAACGAAAACGGATATATTTGAAGTATTAAAACTCGGAAACTACAAGCAGATTTCGATGGGGTTTTAAAGATTAGAATCTCAATTGAAGTGTTTGGTATGTCTTATGCTCCAACGTAACATAACGCCAGAGTGGTAAATGAAAATCTTAACGTACAGCCTGAAACAAAAAATAAAAGAAATACGATGCTTACGTCATACATCGAAAAAAAATAATAGCCATGTTATCGCATGTAACGTTTACTTTCTTAAATTTTGGTTTTTAGTCTTTAAACCCCATACATAGCTATATCGAATGCGAAGAGGAAACTACGTAAAGTGGAAAATATTTAAATTAATTTTTAATACAATGAAAAAATCTTTCGATATCTTCTTTCTTTCTGAGGACGCACTGCTACAATCTCTGATGTGAAATTTTAATGGCTGTGTATATTTGACAGGTTTGAACATGAAAGTGAGCTGTTTAAAACCTTTAGTGAAGAACCTTCCGAAAAATTTGTTGTTTTTTGAAATTACGGTCTCTGGCCGCACAGCTACAATCTCTAATGTTTGGATGTGAATTAAATTCTCGCTGTTAATAGTAAGTAATGAACAACTGATGGCTTTGAACATGAAATTGAACTGTTTAAAACCTTTAGTGTTAGTGTTATTTTTTTGTAATTTATTGATGAGCGATTCTGTCTTTACTACATTTCCTGAAAAAAACATTGTTTCTATTGCTGCACGAATTGCTGTGGTTATTATGATATAAACTTAGTACACATGTTCCTGATATCATGGCTAAAATATTGCAGGAATAAACCCCAACCCCATCTCTTTTCTGCTACACAGGGGGTTAGCCGTTTAAATACGTATAGAAAAATGGAGCGACTGACATGAAATTTAATTCACAAGTGCAAAAAACTGGCAGTTCTATCATTATCGTGGCGCCAAAATCTGATGAAAATTCTTATAGAACTCGGCGAAAAAAATCTAAAATAAAGAATAACATTTTTTGATATCTCACTTGGTTTTCGAGATTTAACATGTCAAAAATCAGTTATAGTTCCTTGTGCTTTTGGTGACGTTTCTTCTGGTCCAGGCTGTATTTCAACCAAACAACAACCACTAGGAAGAAAATAAAACACCTATAGTGCATTTCCACCTTGTAGATATAGTGGTTTGGTGATGCAATATCTCGAGAACTAAGCGAGATATCAAAAACATTTTTGATTTGTCTCACCAAGTTACATACGAATTTATTATTAAATTTGGCAAGGCAAATTTTTCTTTTGGTCCAGGCTGCATTTCAACCTAACCACGTCAATTTTGAAATACAAATTCTCAAGAGCTAAGCGAGATATCAAAAAAAAAAAAAAAAAAAAAAAAAAAAAAAAAAAATTCTTTACTTTGAATTTGACTCATCGAGTTACATAGGATTCTTGAGATATAAAAAAAATTATTCTTTACTTTGATTTTGACTCATCAAGTTACGTAGGATTCCATCATCAAATTGCGGCTCCACGGTTATCGTAGAATCCCCAAAAAACTTACCTCTTGTATGTGCTTCAATATTCACTGTGTGTGCAAATCAATCTAGATCATACCGGGCAACGCCGGGAACTCTGCTAGTTATATAATATAGATTAATAGGTCATTGTTATTCATCAGCTTAAGAATTTAAAATTTTGATTTAATCAATGATAACTTTTAATTAGATTTATTTCTTTTCAGTTAAAACTCCCATTCTCCATAAAAACACTACAGCTGTCAAACATAATAACAGCTATCCTTGGAATTATTTGGCGAGATACAAACATTTGAGGGGAGATCCGCAAGCAGATGATGGTGAATCTAACTTGTCAGCATCAATATGCTACTTCTAAAAGATATGTAGAGAGAGAGAGAGAAAGAGAGAGAAAAGAACTGAAATAGGACTCTTATAATTAGAAATGTGGTTGGGAGTGGCATCGAATATTAACAGAACATTAATCCCACATGGTTGTGCAGAAATGGAAAATGATGTAGGGAGTCTGGAGTTATTTTAAGGGATACTGTGTTTTATATAGGCAGTACTTTAATTGTGAAAAACTTCATTTCTGGTCGTTCAGTGTTTCATCTTGTTTTGGGCTCTTCTCACATGTGAAGTACACTCGTTTCTAGATTAAGAAATTATTCCAGTTGCCATAATGTGATCTGATGTTCGACAAGGATTTAAAGCTGGTTCAGAGCCTTGAGGTGAAGGGAATTCTTATAATATATGGCGCTGGTAGTAGGTTAGAAAAAGTGATGACGCAGAATTCCTAAGCTGATTGTCGGTGACTACTTCAAAGGCCTACTCAGTCTGCCGGAGTATCAAGGAGAAATGTTACAACACCAGTCTGTGAGACTGACTCTATGCTTCTTTATTCTTGTGTCTTCACAGTCAGCTTACACTTTGGGTGGTGAAGGTGCGCGTGTGACCTACGGGGAGAGCAGCGAGTTACGCAGTGTGCTGGGGTACCAGACAGTGTGTGAACTCAAGCAGAAGCTGACCACGTTTCTCCGGCCTGACGCCCGGTCGCATGCGACTCTTCTACATCGACCAGGACATTGGCACGCCGAGGAGATGATCTATCAAACAAGAGACTATACCTACAACATCAGGTACCTGTCCTGTATGTTAAAGGTGAATCTGATAAAGGTTGGGGAATGAAGCACTAAATACTTGTGGTAAAATAAGAAGTAGTACTTAAACCACAAGCTAACACTTGATTTCAGACATAAGTGAGTGCGAAAAAAAATTCTGCACGTAAAGGTTTCAGGGACTGGAATAAATTATTGATGGAAATGATGAACAAGATACCTTATCATAGAAAAAAATTAAAGTAAAAATTTTGAATCACTAAATAGGAATAGCCATCAGGGCAGATGCTCTATTGCAGTGTTTCTCAAAGTGGGATACGCGAACCCTAGGGGTTCGCCAGTTGTTCATAGGGGGTTCGTGACAAGATTTACGTAATGGTGGACACGTACAATGGTGAATATTGCTCATTGTTGCTAATAGTAGAGCTTAAAGAAAAAATATAGCAGTTTTTTCTCAAGGGGGTTCACCACTGCCTGGAAAATTTTATAGGGTTATGTGGAGATAAAAAGTTTGAGAAATTCTGCTCTATTGCATTAATTAGTCATAAACTTAGTGTAACATAAAAATCTTCAATTTTTTGTATGCACGAGGGAGATGTTTACGAGAAAACACTGGATAGTTAAATAAAATTACTGTAGTGAAATAACAATCACTTACCTCAGATGATGGTGTGGGCACACGAAATGGACAAAAACATTGCTATAATTGCAACGTTTCATATGTTTGTGTCTGTTTCTATTTTAATACCATCCTGCCATCATTTGAGGTGAACAGTCGTTTGTTCCCCAATCCAAATTTGTGTCTCCACACTCCAGCTTCACTAAAGATGTTAAAATAGATAAATCAATAAGATGTGCCCTATATCCAAGAAGATATTCCTCCATACCTTTAATAATGTAACAGATATGAATTTTATTCTAAACCTGTCATTTCTAACTTTCATACCCTTGGCGACAATCCACTGAAATACGTGCTTTGTTTTTGGTAAACCCACCAATTAAGTAGTACTGCAGTTAAATAGTATTGCCGAGAACATTTTCAAGCTTGGTTTAACAGTACATGAACTTTTTTGTGTGCATTGGTATATTTTTCAACAACCATTACTTTCTGCCTGCAGGTCCGGGGACGAAATAATCATTGATGCCAAGCTACAGATGCAGCTCAGCAAATAGAAGCATGATGATGGAGTCTTGTGTGGATTGTTTGTAGCAGCTTCCAGTTTTTTTAAAGACTGGTTGAATGGTGTTGCTTTTGTCAAGATTTTCCAGCATTCCCATTATTGAGGAAAACAAAAATAAGTGTTTTGTTGTTTGGTAACTTGCAGCTTTTAATTTTAGTGTATTCTTTACACTTGGTAACAGTTTTTATTGTCACGTGTAGTACGTGTAAGAATATTGAAAATATTCGCTAACCTCTCTTTGTCAGTAATACTGACTTGTGTTAGTTTAAAGAGAGATTTAAACATATTTATTTGTTGTCTTTTATTTACAAAAGCAATGCTACTACAGAAGAAGGGCGGAGTTGCAGAAACTGTAATAAGCCCGTTTAAGCTTTCAGGCTTTGTAATTAATCTGAGCATTGCTTAGCACTGGAATGATAAAAAAGTATCTGTGCTATGGCGATAGACATTTCACTACATTTTAAGCATGTTGTTCTATTGAATAAGATGAATGTATATATTGTGATAGATTTTTTTATATCTTATCTTGCAGCACATTGTGGTAGATATTGTGTTTGCACTTAAGTCTTAGTTTTGGCTTAACAGCTTTTATCTTCCAGTATTGACCTGCCACATTAAAAGTATTATAAGACGAAAAATTGTCCAAGATGGTTTGGTAAAAGTAAATAGTTCCACTGACTTACTCGTTACCTGAATTCTACTGACTGAAATGTGTGGTGGAGATAGTTTTGTTATTAAAACCATCTCTGCAGAAAATATAAATGACTATTCGTAGTATGTTCCAATATAATCTATAGAGTGCAAAGATTGGGCTTGTTTTGTGATATCTTTTTCAAGTTCCAGTGATCAAAAATTCAGGATATCACCATGAAACACATTTGTGGCTTATAACTTTCAGTTATTTTGGAATACTGTGTCACTGGAGTGTAGTTTTCCTTTTACAGTTAAAAGTCCTAAATGAACGGAGTTTATCCTTATGTATTTTTTGTTGTGGCATTCAGATTTTATTTTTATGCGATAATCTAACGTATGATTGTGGATTTTTTAAATAGTTTTTATCAGATACATGGGTCCGTGTAGTAACTTTATGTCTTTCAGTTTGTGTGATTTCTTACTACTTTCTAGTTACCCCATAGGAAGGAATGTGTTTTACAAATAAAAATTGATCTCTCAATTCATCTGTTTACTATAAGAACAGTAGAGGAAGTATTCATTTTACATCACATACCATAGAAATAAATGCATGGAGTTCTGTTGTTGCAATCATTTGGATTTGTAATAATTTACAATTTATGTAGAAGTTTTATAACATTTCATTACAATGGTGCTTTTGAAAGAGCTTTGGGAAGAGTAAGGATAAACTTAAAAAACTTTTCCTAGTTTTGGCACTCATTCACTTTCTTCAACATTCCTTTCAAATTAATTTTCTATCATAAAGGCCAGATTTTGTGAGCAAACTTCTTTTCACAAAAGAATTTTGTAAATTCTTATCAGGCTGAAAATACTTTTTTTTTTTTTTAAAGTAAAAATAATTGTACTATGAATTATTGGTTTTTATAGTGTCATGTACTTTAATCAGTGTTCTGCTAAAACCTATCATGAGGCTTTTCAATTGATTTATTGCAAAGTTCCCGTTTATAGTAAAAAATACTATCTCCACATCTGCTTATAAATTATCCCCTATTTAATAAATGTTTAAAGACTATTTGTTGTCTTTTGTCTGTATCAATTTGGCATATGGTGGTCCAACCTAAAAAATGTAATATTTTTATACTAATGCAATTGATACTGTTTACATATTCTGTAAAGGATATATATTGCCATAATGTTTAGGCTCTCTTAAGCTCAAACAATATAAACTGTGGTAAACTAAACAGTTGAGTTAGAGTTAAATATAAATAGCCTTACCAGCAATTTTAAAAAGCATCCTTGTTAAACTGAAAACTACTAAAAGTAAAGTCCAATGAAATACCAAAGTGAAGTATTTCATACACTTGACTTAAACGATTCTGTTAATCAAAGAATAGCATCCTTCTTATGCTGGTGATGTAATCACGATAAAATCATTTCTAATCTAATATGTGATAAAATGCTTTATATGTTTATTACTTGGAGTAAAGAATGGGGAAAGTATTTAACTATCTTACATACACATGTCAGATAAGCCAGGGTTGCATGACTTGTGGGTTATGCTTTTCTTAAATGGAAAAGTATGATTATGCTAGTCCAATGTCTTTCGAAATGTCGGGCAAAGTGAGTGTTGCTAAATACACATATAGAGTACCAGTTTTATTGTTCTAAATAAAATTTTGGTATATTGTGTATACATTAGAACACTTGCAAAGAATACAATGATATTGATTGGAAATATTCATATTTTAAAAGTAACAAATGAGTGTTAATATTTTCAAAGATGACACTTAAGTCGTCAATTTTTATTTAATATGTTCAATTTTATGAACACATTATAGAGTTAGATATTAAGTTCTATCACCAGACTTACTTACATTATTTGTAATAATAGATATTATATCGAGATACTAGAGAAGAATTGTTTGTCATTTACTGTTATAATGGTGATGGTCGACAGAAGATTCCAGCTATAGAGAAACTCTCACAAGAGTATATGTTGTTATGTGATCTTAATTTTTCTTCTCCTAAATGCTAGCTTAACTAACATGTATTCTAGTCTTTGTTATTGTTGTTAGTTATTGAAATTGAAAAATAAAAGAATATAATGTGCTAATGCTTTCATATTCTAAAACCTTAATCAAAACCTTAGTGATTATTAGCTATATCTATAAAATGAAAAACCATGTATATATGTTCCATAAAAACTACTGAACAGATTTCGATAGGGTTTTCACCATTTTAAACATTACAGTGAGACTTGAATCTTTTGGTATGTCCTGGTGTTATGTAATGTTGCAAGTTACATTCTGAACGTATAGCATGATACACCAACTAGATGTTGATACATCATACTTTGTAAAAAAAAATAATAGCCACATTACCAGCTCCTTCCTTAAATTTCAGTTTTTGAGTCTTTAAACCTCATAGATGGCCGTGTTGAATGCAAATGGCACACAAGGAAACTACGTAAGTTAATTTTAATATAATCATGGGGGGGGGGAACCCTGAGAAGTTTCGATCTCAGGCCACACAGTTACAATCTCCGATTGTTTGAAATAAATTATATTAATGATAGTGAGTAATGCATAGATGATAGGTTCTAAAATGAAATTGAACTGTTTAAAGGTTTTAGTGTTGGCAGTTCAAGAAAATAATACTGGATATTTGTTGTTCAACTGAAGTCTTTTTGGTAATCCTGCAGAACCCACATTCTGCATTATAAATGTGCCAGTTTCTCCAATAATATTGCATTTATTTCTTTTACAATTAATTATGTTATTCAGTAAGCCATTTCCGATATATTTTACTGTTTAACAATTCTGTCTTTTAATCATTTCCTGCACAAATGGCTGGGGTTATTTTGGGGAAACTTGGTATATGTTTCTGACTGGGTGACTAAAAATATTGTAGGTATAAATCAAGCCAAACCTTTCTCCTTTGAGCTACACCGGAGCCTAGTCGTCCAAATACTTATTGCAAATGGAGCAATTCACATGAACTTTGATTCACAGGTGTAGAAAACTGAAATCTGTTACCAACATCAACATTTTTTAACAAATAATCTGGCATAACCTGAAAACTGTTGAATCAATTTTGAGAGGATTTTCACAGTAACAAACCTTATATTCTGACCTAGGTAATGTGAAAGCTTAAGACCTGGCTTAGAATTAGCTATATGTCTTATGATGATGTGAGATCTACAAAAAAAATTTGTATAGTGTGTGGTACGTGGTGCACAATACTGCTTCTCATTGAATGTTGGGGTTTGTTTGGCGGTGACTGCTTATATGTCATGGAAACAAGAAAAACACGACTCTCAGCAAATTATCACATCTATTTGACTTAGCTCAAGGTAAGCCACAAAATATGTAGTTCCAACATGGTGGAGTGTCTCGTTCCTCCATTGTGTGTTCAACATTTGATAGTGGCATTTGGTCAATGACAGAACGGGAGTGGTGGACCTGGTTGACTGACCCCATGCTCCCCAGATTTAAGGAGCCTGGATTTCTTTCTCTGGGGAGAAATTAAATCTTTTTTGAATGAAACAACTGTCAGTTCTGAAATGGCTCTGATGGATAACAGCAGAGACAATTCTTGCTAAGAAAACCAAGTCTGCCAATCCGTGGCCCAGTGCTGTAACCTACGTATCGAAACTGTAAACTTCAAACATTTCTTGTAACATTATGAGTTCGAATAAATGTTTTCCCCCTAATCTCTGCCTTGAGGCCTTTTGGTCTTGCAGCTCTGATACCAGTTTCCTATTATGTTTTCAGTCATGAGCTCAATACAGTTCTGAACTGTTTTGATGTCCTCCATCTCCTATAGAAGGTTATACTGCTATTTATGGCAAACATTGTATATATATTTTAAAATTACTGACACAAATGGGTATGAAACTATTGGGGCAGATGAAAAGAATACAGCAGAGAAGGAAGGGTAGGTAGAGGAACAAAAGTCTGATGCAATGGAAGGCTATCACAGTTAGAATAGACTGTTTCCATGCTGTACATTGTAGTTCACTTGGAAACTACAGTTCTGCAGTTGTTTTTAAGTGATACATTGGCTTTCCAGATGGCATCAAGTTGAGTTGCTAATAACGATCATTTTGGGGCTTTCCTCAAAGTAACTTAATTACACTGTTAGGCCAGGCCATCATTGCTGATAAAACTGTGGGCTTATCTGTTTATTTTTAGAGCTGCTTGCAGGGCATGATTTTCTACCACTGTTTTGTCAGTCTACATCTACATCTATACTCTGCAAATCACAAATACTGTGGGTGGCAGAGGGTGCTAAGCACCAATCCTAGTTCTGCGCATTCCAATCCCGAACAGATCGAGGAAAGAAGGAATACATAAATGAAACAGTACGGCATCTTATTTCTCTAATCTTATCCCTCCTGTCATTGCGACCTAAATACGATGGCGGAAGAAGTATTTCGTTGCACTCGTAACTTAAAGATTTTTGCATATTCTCCAGCAAATTCAAATGAAAACGACGTTGTCTGTCTGCCAAACAATCCCAGCCCAACCCACGAATCAGCTCTGTGACACGTACGGACTGTAACTAGCAGTCACGAATTGAGTGGCTCTTTTCTGTACTTTCTCTAATGTGTCAATCAATCCCTTGTGATACGGATCCCAAATTCCACAACATGATTCCAAATGCGGACGCACTAGTGTTTTTGTACGCTATTTCCTTTGTATGAGCATTACAACTTCTCAAAATACATCCTATGAATCGTAGTTAGGAATTAGCTTTGCCTACAACGAAAGTTATGTGCAAGTCCCATTTCATGTTGCTTTGTACTGTTACGCCTAGATATTTCAGGGAATCCACAGTGTCAACAACTGAATTGTTAACTTTGTACTCCTGAGCAAGCGGGGTCTTTTTATTACATATGTGCATTGCCTTGCACTTTTTACAGTTAAGTGTAAGCTGCCATTCACGGCACCATTCCGAAATAACATAAGTGCATCATCAGCAAAAAATCGCATCCTGCAATTAACGTTGTCACCGAGATCGTTTATAAAAATTAAGAAAAGAAGTGGTCCTATTACACTTTCTTGAGGAACGCCCGAAGTAACATCTAGTTTAGAAGGGGCTTCCCCGTCAACAACGACATACTGTGACCGACCTGTTAGAAAATCGCGTATCCATTCGCAAATCTGATCAGATATACCGTACGCTCGGATCTTCGCTAAGAGTCGGTTGTGTGGTACAGAGTCAGTACTGCTATTTTCAGTGCTTGATATGTTCTTGCAGTCTTTCATATACAGATATTTACATCTGTCAATAACTGCAGGGGATTTCATAGATACTTGCCATTTGTAAGGAGGTTGTTTGTCTTAAACACTTACAACTGGCTATTTTCATGGTGAACACTGAAGAATAACCCACCAGTTGACCAAGAAACAATATGTGAACATTAAAATTTTGAGGAATGCCCCAGTGTGATGGCCATTAAGTCAAAACTACATCTGTAAATACATCATTTTGTCATGATTGATTCCTTCATTTCAATTCTTTCCTTTTTGCATTCATCAAAGGAAAAATAAATCTTCCAAAAATTGTAGAAAAATTGGTACATTTACAGGTCAAAATCGGAGAATAATTGATCAAATACAGAGGTGGAAAATTGTTCATATAGCTCACAAAACTTTTTACAGTGTGATATAGTGTAAAATAAAAAAGGTAAACAAATTTAAAACAATTGTAACTACAGAAAGTGAGCAGTTAGTTTTTAAGTAGGCACATGTGGTATGGTAGCTCAGTGATTAAGGCACTTGTTTTCAAAAGTTTGCTGCTCCAGTCCTGGGTTCAAATCCTGGTGAGTGCAGGAATTTTTATGTTGTATTTGAAAAATATGAGTTGTGCCAGATCGTTTGGTTTCCACCTTAAACTGTAAGTACCAGAGGAAAGTGGCAATCCTACTTCTGACACAATGGCTTAGTATGCCTCCTTCGAGACGATCCAATCAACCTTCGGGTTGTGGATCAAGTTAGTTTTAATGCAAATGAAAAATTAAATGCTTTTGATCATTTTAGCTGCTATTCATAGATGTCAAAAAATCATAAGATAACAAGCTGCAAAAGAAAGAGAGGGAGAGAAAAGTTGAAAAACTGTGGGATGTAACCAAAATCGATAAATGAGGCAGCATTTTAAAGATTAAGAGCTCCACTTTGGCAAAGTCATATTTTAAGAAAGGAGTTCAACACGTAACACGTAAAATAATATTTTTTTTTTGTCACGAGCAATTTTGTCTGTATTTATACTTATCTGAAATTGATAAATGAAGTAGCATTTTAAAGGTTAGGCTCTTCACTTTGGTAACTTCATAAATTATGAAAAGAATTTGGCCCTTAAATGGCAAAAGTGTTAACTATCAAGGTCAAATGGCGTACCGCTAGATAGCAACACCACATATCACAGAGACTTGGATTTAGCGTGTGTGTTTTGTTCAGCTTAGTTTTATTCTGGAGAGGTCTGCGACAATTCGGCTCCCGGGAAGAGATAGATTCTGGTGTTTGCATTAGAGTGCTGCAGAATAGCATACTTCAGGTGAAATCAGAAAAATAATGCTGCAAATGAGCCAGTTCTTCCGACCTACTACAAACTACCAAACCCACTGTCATTCTCATTTTTTTGTTTTTGCACAAGTCACATAACATGTGGCAATTTTTGCAGATGGGGAAAGAAAACAGTGGGAAAGCAGAAGGGGGTAACAATGGAAGAAAGAGCTGGTGGGTGCCTAGTCAGAAGTATGTGCTGATATCAACTCCCACCACTTAAGTTCAGAGTGACTGTTGCTGGCAGGGAGGATTCTGATAGCATCAAATGTGAAATAAGACTTTAAGATGTTACCATTGTGTCTTGCAGCAGGAGCCACAACAAGATTTTGGACGAGTACCGTTTGCTTGTGACTGTTCATCCCAATTGATAATCAGTTGATAGTCAGACCAACGTATGAAGCATAAAAAGTGGTGACAGTGTGTTATATTAGTGTATAGGGATATTGCATCAATTCCGTCAAGAACGGACTTGGGAGGAAGTGGTATAATGTTAAAGGAAATATGTCAAATGGAACGAAGAAGTATGACGAAAACTCACATGATAAGGGCTGATCTATTTAGTAAACATCAACTTTGATCAAAAACACAGCTGATCAGGTATATAAAAGATTAAAAAATTAAAGTTATATTTTATTGGAATGATTCAAGTACCTTGGAAGATAAATATCTCTCCATACCCATTGTTATTGTAGCAATAATTGTAGATTGAATTTCAGAACATGTACTGTAATAAATACCTTGAATAAATCCTTAATATATATTTTCAGTGCAACTTTAATTTAAAAAAACACATTTATAAACACACAAAACCACATGGGAATGGAAGTTGTAAAGGAATAGTGAATAGAAAGAATGTTTACAGGTGGGAAAGAAACAGTCTTTAAAGAAATTCTTATCTGTTATTCATGTGATGCATTTACATATCAGATATGTAAGTACAAATGTATATCACATAATCCATAGGTGCCCTAGACTAAAACTGCATTATGTGTACATCAATGCATAAATGAAAATACAACATGTGTAATAAATATACAAGTCCTGAAATATTTATTAAAAAAAGGGTTTCAGCCACAAGTTTTATTAATGTTCAAAATATGATATTTGAAAAAGTCTAGAGACACAAATCTATCAGTCAGCTAAAAGGACAGCAGTGTTAAGATTATATTAACAGGCTGCATTTGTACAAACTTCCTAATTCTATTTTCAATAAATAGTTAGGGAAACAACATTGGTAATGCAAAATGGTACAACAATTCAACAGTAACAAAGTTTAGCTACCACAAAACAATTTTTTCAGGTTCTAAATGCTCAAAGTAATAGTAAACTGCCGTGCCCAAGCAAAAAATAATATCTTTCCAAAAACTTCAATAATAGGCAGAAAAGTCTAGAAATTCAGAATGGCAAGACCAGCCCATGATACCATATTATTTGCCTTTCATCTATCGAGAAAGAAGCTCCACATAATTCTTGTGGCAGAAACATCAAAGATGCTCACATACACAAATGAGTTGCTACATATCACAAGCAACTGGAAGGCACATTACAGTTAGTGCTATCAATGTTTAAAAATATCAACAAGCATAAACAGACAGTTTGTGTAATAAATATAAAATCAATGATATGTACACAATTTTCATTTTGCAATATCTAATTGATAAATTACAAGAGTTTATTGTAAAAATAATCTCTACCCTTTTTTTTACCAATCTGTGGTATTAAATATATAACACTGTACACACACAACATTTTTGTCTGTACATACTTAAAATGTACTTATTCTCAACAAAATAATAATCCTTCAAATATGAAGACACGTATAGATAATACTTATCGCTAGCTGTATGGCAGCTATGACAAAATCATATAAAATAGCTGCTCTTTGAATATTCTGAAACGGGCGAAAATACAAATTCTTAATTACAACAGTTGATTCCAGTTGCAAAAAATTACAACCATTTATAAGAATACTCTATTTAGACTCAGTTTCTTTCACTCTCTGAGAAACAGAAAATGACGTCAGAACCATCTGTCATTGGTCCTCTTTGTCAGAGAAAAAAAACATGCATGAAAAACATATATTCTGTCAGAAATCACTTGGTGATTACATCACCATAACAATAACAAATTAGTCGTTAACAAATTGCAGGTGACAAGTGGCTCAATGTTTTATCACTTGTTTATCAGTTCCATTTGCCAGTGCATGGCAGAGTCAAAAATAAAAAAATCCCAGCAATTTTTGTAAATTGGCAAAAACATTTAATGTATTTTCGCATACTTTTTGTATAAACATCCCTCCAAAATGTATCTGTTCTCTTGAAAACTGGTGCTTTTAACTTTAAAGTTCAAAAGAAAAACTTTATTTTATACAAGGTTTTCTTGAAAACTGGATCACGAAGGGAAAATAAGAACACGATTCTCCATTAAAGTCGCTGTACTTAATGGAAACAGTTGTCACACTGTCTGATCTTTTGTACTGAAAGAAGCAGTACCAGGCAAATAAACAACCCATATTGATTCTACAGAGAATTTTTTTATCCCTATAAGACACATGCGTTAAATTTAAAATTCTAGTGGGAAATCAGATGTTTGAATGCAAGTAAAGTTCTAAAATCTTTTTCCACTAATTCAGTCACAAACACACTGCAGGTGGACTGAACCTCCCATGCCATATGTGATTTTGTAACAACAATCAGTCAATAAATTTTACAATTAAGAAACAAACAGAAAAACAATGATTATGCAACAAAAATAAATTGAGACTTTACACATGACAATGACAGCAAGTTTTATTGCTGAATTGTGTTTTGACGCACGAAAAAGTGATTATCCCACAATTTAGCCAGAATAGTAATTATCAAATGGAAAACATTGCTGATGCCTTCGTGAAACAAGGACTGGGGGTAAAGCATTCAAATATTAAAACACGTTCCACTGCAAATGTCTTGTTTTTAGAATGAACAAATATTTCTCTAATTTGAAATGGTAACTGTATGAATTATCAGATTGACAACTCATTTTATACAGCTTCCAAGAACAAAAATTAATTATATAACACCTTTACTTCCTAACTAACCATAAGCTCATTTGCTGCAAATTAATGTTTTGTGTTACAAAGTGTTCTGCTTAGTTCCTTATCTCGTATCCTTAAAAAACATATTTCCTTCAATCCTTCCTTACAATCTTTTTTTTCTTCTTCTTCTTATAAGGCTTTATGGCTTGTCTCGAATGAAGTCATTAGAACTACGAGAGGATTGTGTCAGAGATACAGTACGAACCTGGCTTACAGCCTTTAATAAGAAAAACCATATAAACAGCATTCACCTATAGTACATTTCAGGAAACCGTGGAAAACCAAACTTGTATTCCCGGACTAGGAATTAAATCTGCATCAAATGACAGGACTTGACATTAACCACTCATCCATCCGACTCAGTCCATTGATACCAATTAGATATTATTGTAATATGTGAGAGGGGGGGGGGAGGAAGACAAGTCTTGGATAGTCACAGAATAAATGTAGTATCTATCACATTGGTAAATATAATGTATGATAAGTTTAGTGTGTATGGTAAGATCATATTTTAATCATCTTCATAGTTCTCTCTTCTACAACAAAGCAAAACTGGACGGAGGCCTGTAAATCTTGAAAACAATTAACACACACTATCCGACTGGTACAACTGCTTTCAAAACACCTACAAAATCAGTGTTACACCACTGTGGCAAAAAGCACTGATAAGTATTTATTGAAGAACTAGAACCCTGCTAACTATCACACTATTTTTAGGAATTCTTTACATTTCTTTGTTAATCCAAGCTTCACTGATAATAGGGACTTGTGTGTACAACCCGATCAGTTTGACGTCAGTGGTAGGTATATTAAGGGAGAGATTGATATGCAACCACATCAGAAATGTATGCGAGGAACGTAAGTGGTTTTCAAGTAGGCAACATGGTATTAGGCAAGGATATTCATGCAAATCTCAGTTGGTGGGGTATATGCAAGATATTTCAGATGAAATGGACAAGGGAGGCAAAATTGATAGTGTAGCACTAGATCTTTCAAAGGCTTTTGACAGAGTGAGCCATGAAATGGTAGTAAACAAGGTAAAAACCATTGGAGTGTATGAGAAAGTGATTCACTGGGTAGAAGAATTCTTAAAAGGTAGAAAACAGAAAGTTAGGGTACAAAATGCAGTATCAAAAGAAGTGGAAGTAAAAGTGGTAGTACCATAGCGTAGCATATTGTGACCATTGCTATTTGTTATTCTAATGAATAATTGTGTTGATTGTTTGCTATCAGAAATTAGATTGTTTGCAGTTGATATAATGCAATATGATATATAATGATATATAAAAGGATCAAAATGATGGAGGACTGTAATCAGCTGCAGAGTGATCTGGACATGATATCTAGTTGGGTTGGTAAACATGGGATGAAGATAAATGCAAAGAAGAGTCAGCTTATTAGATACACAAATAAAAAACAAAAGGTTAATTATGAATATAAGGTGGGGTAAGAACTGTTTGCCAAAGACTTGAAATGTAAATATCTTGGCATTACATTTGATAACAAGCATAATTGGTCAGGACAAATTGGACAGGCGGTAGGAAAAGGTTTCGAAATTCTGCACTTGTTGGACAGAGTGATGAGGGGATGTACGAGAGACGTAAAGGAATTGGGTTACAAAACTTCGATCAGACTATTGCTTGAATATGGTAGTGTAGTATGGGACCCACATTTTGTATATCAAATACAGGAGTTGGAGAGGGTGCAAAAAAGGGCTGCCAGATTTGTTTCTGGAAATTACCGTAGAATGCAATCATTAACAGATATGATAAAAGAGCTAGAATGGGATTCATTGGAAAACAGGAGGAGGGTGAAGTGGGTCATGGGTGTGTACAAGTCATATATTGGTGTTCAGGCATGGAAAGAATTAAAAGTAAGGCTTGGAAGGGAAAAGATGGCCATGACCATAAGCTGGCACTCAATTTCCAGCACAAGGGTGTAGGAAGATTCTCTTTTTTAGGTAAGGATGTCAGTGATTGGAATAAGTTGCCAAGAGAAATTATGAAGAATTTTCCAAAAACGTTGAAAGAATTTAAAGCTAAAATTTGCAGAGGGCAAATGTAGGTGGGTGCAGGATAGGGGGAAGATGGGTGTGTAGGGAAATTGCCCCTGAGCGCATGGTCCATTGCAATTTAATTAAATATTATTATTATACACAAAATGATTCAGCAGTATATATAAAGAGGATGAAAGCTACAAACTGTTTTTCATGCATGCTTCCATCACCATATTTTCTAATGTTTACAGACAAATATTATTATTGCTATTAAGCTGCCAACAATATAGATGAAGTAAACAGTAATCAATTAAAATGATCTGCCTAATTCTCAAACCACTTGTAAAAGCACTTATGCCTCAGGTATTAACTACAATAAATTAATTTAAAATGAGAGATTATACAATCCAACATGTATTTTTACACACTTTCACTGCAAGAAAATTAACAGAGAAATAAGCCTTCTTACCAAAGAAAAACAACGTCTGGTTAGAAAGTTTCAGACCATAGATTTTTAATGTGAAATCAAAAGTAGCACAGTAAGTAATCTACATTAAAAAGTGTAAATACTTTGCTGCCTGTAGAATCACTGGCAGTCAGTCAGTCTATAAGAGATTAAAATGCCTTTGAAAGTCTTGGTGAATGGTAACTGATAATTTGTGGTATTAGTAATTATGCCATTCACTTAAGTAATTGAATTTTTAATGGGCAAGGTTGAGCATCATATGAGAAAAGTGTTCAAGTCTAAAAATAAAACAGAATGATCAGATGATACTTTTTCATGCCACACTATACTAACAAAATGAAAGGAACATCAACACTTTGCAATTATAATGATCCCAATTTCTTACTTTCAATGCAATGTTATATGCTGCCATTTTAAACAGACAAAGGTGATGCTCAACAAATTGGATGCAATAAATACAGATACATTACAACTATATGTACGTAACAATTTCTACAGTTGTCCATAGCAATTGCTAGCAGTAATACACAAGAAAAAAGACAACTTAAAGCTATTCTAATCACATTGATGTAAAGTCTCCATGCCATTAAGCTGCCAATAATATAGAGCACTTTCGGTCCATTAACATTCGTATATATATATTTTACAAATCTTACAGGCTTAGCCCAGTATTGTATCAAACTAAAAGCATAGCCATCGCTATGTACTGAAGTAAATAACTCTGCAGTAGACATACACCATTAAAGTAACATGAAAGCAAATAAAATTTCAGGAGGCTCCACACTTCAGTCTCTATGATAAACAAAATGGCAAAACAAAAGCAATTTGAAAAATAGAGTCTCTGAACATTGCCTCAACAACTGGCAAACAACATCAATGATCATTCAACATTCTAAGTAACAATAGAGAAAGATGTGATCACTTACCACAGGATGGTGTCAATTGACAGAAACAAGCATACAATAACGATTATGGAATTTATAGGTGTAAAACATTCATTGACTGCCAACTAGTGCCCTTTTTGCCAATGATGGTTATAAACCTGGAAATCCTACTTATCTTTAATATGTGCTATAAACAACTGTTACTCTCTCTTACCAAATTTGAACTTGATTATCAACACCCCTTTTGCTTCTCAATCATCCAACATATAAACTAAAGGTTTAAATGCAATAACCCAGGAATCTGCCAAAACCAATGTTTTCAGAGAGAAAAGGGAGGAGGGAGGTTGCTTTTATGTCATAATGAACAGTCTAACTGAATAGATGATTACGGAAAACCACCCAAAAATCATAATTAGAGATGAACGATTCTACAGGGCGTTCGCCGGGAAACGTAACCCACTGTTAGCGCTACAAGGAAGAAACTGCTCCCGGCGAGCGAGCGGTCAGCTTCCGGCATTGTTCGACCGTCGGCCGCGGACTATTTCATAATAATTACGCTTCATAAACTTGTATGTGCTAAGCATTTAAATGTGACACAATTCATTAGCTTACCTTATAAAAGATGCTGGAAGTGTTGACACTCTTGTGTAATGCACATTTCACATCTTCTGAACATATTTCGAGACACACGCTGCCCTAACTGACTTAATGATTTTTTGGGTGACTGTTCTAGTCGAAAAGCGATATCGTCTATTTTCTCCTCTGTGAGAATACGGTTGACCGACAGTCTCTTTTTGTTAAAAAATGAACCCGTTTCTCTTACTTTTTTAACCAGACGCAGAATTGTTGATTTAGCTGGCAGTAAAGCGCCAGGAAATTCGCGACGAAATTTACTGCGACACTTTTTAAACGACTTCTTCTTCACATATGTATCGTAGAGAAATATTCTATGTTGCAAACTGTAACGTACCATAATTTTACTCACACTCAAACACGGTACAGATTAGTAAGAGTATGAAGCCCCAAACCAGCCAAACCGCAAAGAAACGTTTATTCACAACACTGATTAATAAGAGACTGAAGTCACAAACTAGCTACAATGCAAAGAAACCGTTCTTAACAATGTAAGGGTCCCATTATACTGCGTCACTGCACTGTTGGGGCAGTGGAGGTGTTAAACAGTGCGGTGATTCACGGTGCCGTGTGGCGGGAGTTGCTGGCTCCACTGTCCCAGCAAGTTGCCGACGGCAACAGACTGGAAGGGTAGCGTTTTCCGGCGAACGCCCTGTATTAGGCCGAGATTTCAACAAGCACCCTTCGCTTCTCCACTATTACATATGGAGCTCGTTCCACAATGCAAAAACATGAATTGTATATCTAGGAATTCTGTTACAATATCCAGACATTTCTCAAATTAAGGACCACATTGAAACAGTGTTATAGGCACAAGATTTTTTTTTATAAATGTTGAACATCTCCAATCTTGTCCTCTAGATTAATCTTCAACATTCTTACAATGATTGGTTTTATAACTCACTGGATATAGATCACTAAAACTGCATCTAAATTTCTTCCTTTCTAAGGAATCTGACAGAAGGTAATTGTGGAACCAAACCAACATTTACTAGAATTATTTCAGAAATCTAAATTCAATCACCACTTCTAGAACAAATGAAGATAAATTAAATTACTGACCAAGCAAATAAGAATAATTGAATACTTTGTTTTGGATCATCGTTTAGTTCTCAGAACTGTATAGTGAGATGAGCCAAAAGTAGAGTTGAAAAATTATGGTACAATTGTGTAAACTTTTGCATGATTTCATCAGTTCTTCACAACAGAGGTAGAATGCGTGACACATATAAATTCTGTCACCAGGGTATACGACTATATTAATTGAACTTTTTATCAGTTTCTTATTGTTCAAGAACTGGTAACACAATTAAGTGATTTTAGGGTAGCAGTGAGGGATGAAATAAAATTTCTAAGTATTTTTGTCAAGTTCAATATGTCGTAGCAACTTTGTGTTTCTAAATTAAGAACAGTTTTTTTTGTTTTTTTTTTTCAAGATTAAAAGAATTTAGAGCAATCAATAAGATCTTCCTCATAATTTTCTTTAAGAAAATCTCAGTAGGTACATAAAACTATTTGTTGCTAATATAGGAACTATTTAAAAAAACAGATTTATCCCATTCACATAATTCTAGATGGTTAAACAACCAACAAGAAAACACATTAGCCTCTGTATTGCTGGACAAAGGAAGTGGTAGAATAAGTTGATCAACACATGTTTCAGAAGCTAAACTACTAACTGAAACCTTGTTTTTATCTTGCCACATTATATGCGGCACTAATGCCAAGAAAAGAAATATCTAATGACACCTTTTATCCAAAAGAAAAGGAGATCAGTTGAATAAGAGACCATTTTAATTGTAGTAATCAAATATCAAGCGCTCAGTAAAATATCTAAAGGAATATTTATTATAATAAACTTTTTATTATTACAAATAGCAATGGAGTGTATGCTCTGCTGATCATTTCCCTAAACACCTACTTCTGCAAAATTTACTGTTTTGATGTAAACTGCAGAGTCCCCATCAATAATTCATTCCAGTCCCTAACCTCAAACATTCCTTGCTAAAACTTGTTTACTAAGGCCTGACATTATAAGAAAACCACTGTTTGGCTGTTTGAAGAAACCTGTGGAAATATCAATACTAATAAAAGACTAAACTTGGTCATTGTATCATGTCCATGACACTGATTAACAATGGCCAGAGATGTTACTACACAGTAGCTGTTACAATTACATAATAACAGTTCTATTTAGTTAAGCATCTGTGAAGAAATAAATTACCAAAAAACTGAAAGAAAAGTATGTATTCCATTTAAAACAACATATTAATTATTAGTTGCTATTTATTTATATTTATTTGATGTATATGTTTTATTGAACTCCTTGCCCATAGATATGGAAGATAAAAGCTCTAACTTTTGACCAGCAATGTTAGCAACAAGTATTGATTACATTGAAATTTAACCTGTGTCAGAATGACAACTGGCATTTGACATTCAGCAGAGGATGTGAGTAATTTGTTTTCATCAGTGCAAAGTTAGTGAAAACATTACTTCATACACAGTTTCACATTTATCGTAATCTATGCGGCCTGGATTAATACTAATGTAGCATAACATAAGCTGTTTATTTTGCTTTCACTTACACAATATTACTGGCATTATTTCAGACACATGTAAGTATTTCCAACATTATAACTGAAATATGTTGTGAGTATTATTTAATAATAATTGTATTTAGCTAAGCAAATGGTAAATTAGTTAAAAACACACCATTCAACCAGTCACTTTTGATGGACTGAGAATCTAGTTTTGAATATAAAATGTGTTCCTGACCATACATGATCCCAAAGACAGCTAACGCATAAAGAAAATTAAGCCTTGGCAGTCACTGTGAGTCTCCTAGCAGACAGCCAGTCATAGCTCGACATGGACTACAGAACTTAAACCAAAGAGAAATTAAAAATCTAATTAATTAAGACAACAATAAGTGAAGAAGATGCCCTTAACAAAGGTTCTAGTTAGTTTGGAAATACTAATGTCTCTGGACCTATCAACTCCTCAATTAGCCCAGCAACAGAGACGTGAAGTAGGGAAGTGTTCGCCATTGAACTGAAACAAATACTTTGTATGATGTTTAGATGCAGTCCTGGGCAATCTTAAAACAATCACTAATTGAAATTAGAGGTATATCTTTGTACATTGAAAAAGTTACAACTGAATTTGAGAAAAATCACTCTTATTTGGAGCAATGATGCTAGAAGTATAAACTCCTTCAGACACAACAACATGGAGGAAACCTTGTTTGTATCCACAACACAAAATACTTTCACTATAATATTAGGAAGGAAAATGCTCTCAGGCAATGCCAGAATAAAGAATTCCAGATGAAGTAAAACCATCACTTGGCAAAGTTGAAGATAGCAGGGCAGCGATAACATACAAAATAATCAAGTTCAGATAATTTACTGTTATTGCAAACAAATGAAACACTTTTTTTAAATATAAAATGCCCTCGGGTAACCAGCCGAGTTAACGAAGTCTTATCACACGATATTTCGGAGAGAACATTCACTGTCACTATCTTCTGGTGAAGTGAATTTTATAAATTCTCATTGCTAAGAGAAACACTGTCACAAGAAATCATGTTGTTTTTTTTTTGGTGTCACCACAGCCCTCCTGTCTTCAACTTTTGTAAGGCAAAAGTATAAATACATACATCTTATACCCTTGTCTTCCTTGTTTTACACATAAAATATTAAGTATCGAGTACTGTAAAAATCAATACTGCTATTAACTACAAATAATACTGCAGGCAAGTTAAACAGTGGTGACAGCCGTGTGTCCGTACACCAGTATCGGTACAAACTCTGCAGACAACATTAGCAGCTGCTGTGTCGAGAGCCTCTCATGAGGGGGACGAGCAGAGCGGGGGAGCCCGCCTGGCGCAGGAACGGGTGCTGCAACAGTTCCGACGCAGTCGCTCGCTGAGCCGGGTCCCGGACCAGCATACGCTCCAGGAAGCCTTGCAGGCGAGGGGACACCTGCAACACATTTAAACACTTAACTAGAGTTCCTGGGAGGAAGTATTATCCCAACAAGCATTACATCATAGTAATGAAACCAATGAGGAGAGCTTTAAAAAACAGATTCACTGTACCTGAAGCAGGAAACAGATTTCAAAAGAACCTAACTCTGGATTCTCACCAACCACTTTAAAAACGGTTCCACTTACAAGTAATTAAGATACAGCCTACTGTAAAAGACAGTGTAAGCAACTTTTCTCCTTACTTAAACATTTTATTTATGTTTGATACATACAGAAAAAAAAATTTAATTGATCTGCAGAGAATGATTCTGCGAAAAGTTAAAATATATATATTTAATATCTGAACTTGCTTGAGAATAAAACTTACTATTCTCAATATGTGTAAACTAAGCACACAAAGCTGAAACTGGAAACACAAAGCTAATCTCCACAAATACCAAATTGATCACCTGTGTACTCACCACAGAAATTCCGATTCTTTTTTCCATTAGGGTTCATTGACAGTAAGGTCATTAGAGCGAGATTATATCTGACAAGGAACAGGGAAGGATCGGTCATGGTGGTTGGGAAGGAAGCAGCTCAGCATATGCCTGTAGCGATTTCATGAAATCAAGGAAAACAAAAATCAGAATCTGTCTAGGCAGAACAGGAATGGCTGACTACCAGCTCTCTCTCTCTCTCTTACACACACACACACACACACACACAAACACACACACACACAAACACACACACAAACACACAGGTAAAAACAGTATATTCTAAAAGAAAAACTATATTCTGATAAATTACAATTTAATATCAAATGTCCAATCAAACTAAGTACTCATGAAATATTTTCGGAGTCTCTTACTGCTATGAAAGTTCCACACCCATATAAAATTGCCCCTTATTACTTTTAAAAGCAACATACCAGGAGAGTAGGGAAATAAGGAAGCCACAAAGAGAGGATAAAAAGAAAAAAATATTAACGTACCAAAAAATTCACCTGGCCTTAAAATAAATAAATAAAAAATCATCTCCTACTGCAACAAGGTGTGATTCTGAGTCCATATATTCTAGTTATGGACCAGGTACTTCATCACTCTATACTAGACCAATATCACATCAAGATAACAAGCAGTCTGTTTGTTTTAACCTAAGTGCCCGGTCTTCCACAGCCTAATCTCAAAGTGATGTAATAATGACTTCAGGGTAAGATTATCAGAGCAAGAGCCATTGTGTCAACATTCTATTTAGCTATGAATGAACTACAGCTAGCACCCACAACTCTAATTTTTGGAATTTGGTGCTTATTTTATATACTATCCAACTATCACTGAAGCAGAAAGTCACCTTCTTCTTGGCACCCATAATTCAGTATATATAATAATATTGATTAAAAAACTTATAGTATAGAAAGTGTTCCATCAGAATGGTCTGATAGCTTACCTTGTGTGTGTTCTTCAGTTTTGGAGGGGGCATATCTCGTATACGACGCATTGCTTGAAGAGGGGGTTCGTTGAAGAAAGGTGGTTCACCATCCACCATCTCTATCACCATAATACCTGAAACCAAACAAAATAAGCAAATTGCACTATGTTTGTATAAATCGCGATAAGTTAAATTTCAGTGCTTTCTTTCATCATAACCAATAACCAAACCCACCACAAAAATTTCACACGGCCAATCCATTCCAATACTTAGTAATTAAGAGACTTATTTACTATGAAGCATCACAAGTTCTTTCTTCTTTCATAAAGTATTTCTTCTAATAATATTCCTTAAACACTCTGCCCTCTGGAAATTTAAACTTTACTAAAACTGAAGAAATCCATTGTACATTATTGCTGCTTCACACAACTTTTCCAAACGAGTCACCTTGTTCAGCTACAAAATGTGACATTCCACAAAAATTTAACCAATACTATTAACCTTTTATTTCCAACACGCTCTACAGACTAATACAAATTTCTGAATATAGTCTGTAACATTATTTATAATCACAATAATCTACACAAAAATCCATTTTGAAGGTTGAAAACTTTTTCAAACCTCTTTCTATCAATGAATCTCCTATTTCAAAAAGGACACCACAAACAAAAATAATGCAAACTTTCACAGTGGCACTTTCATTATCCTGCATAACATTCTTCCATGAATGGCATATACTAATATCAAGTCATTATAAGATTCTTATGGGCTCAGAGACTTTAATGAGAATTTGCTAGTTTTATTTTTCATAATTTTCTTTGGCCTGGGTCAAATATTCAAAGATCTTAATGGTTGTTGTAAAGTATCTTTTTGTTCACCAAAAGCACTTCCACTAGCTACCCACAGCAGTAAGGTATTCTATAGATCAATTGTAAAGTTGCAGATGTTGGACTTAGAAATTTCGAGAAGAATAGTTGTCAACTGTAAGGAATTTTCCTGTAATCTTTCCCACAGGGACAATTCACCATAAAAATCATTTTAAAGTGTATTTATCATATCGGGAAACGTTTAGTTTAAGAGATATTCCCATTTGTTCATGTTTTGAAACACGCGATCGAAAAAGTAGAAAACTAAGATTCGTAATATCTTTAAATTGAGTTAAGCTACAGCTGACCTTTTATCACCAGCTATAGTCAGCACTGTCCCTGATATTTTGGTAGTAAAATGAAATAATTTGGCAAAGTTTAATTAGTAGTTTTAATTAAGAGAAAAAAAATGAACTTTTTAATTAAAAGGAATATTAATTTGAAATTTATATCAGTAGATAGCCCTAATTGAGACGATTACGAAGATATCATGGTTTCGGTAAAATGTTTAAGCATTTGTCCTGTAATTAAGTTTTTGAAAAATAGATTGTCGCTGATTGTTGTTGAAGCGCGTAAAAATTCCGCCAAGTTGGTCGTGATCACTTTAGTTTAAAGACTTGAGAAACCCTTTGGAATGTTAAATTCAATTAAAACAGATAGAACATGACAATAGAAAGTCCCTGTAAAAATTCCAAGTTAAACCATTATGTACTTTTGGAGATATTAATTAAAGAAAGATTCGCCAAGGTCACAAACTCGTATCAGTCTATAAAAGACCTTGCTGTAAGCTCACGTTGTCTCATTCTTACGCCGGAAAGTGATCGCACAACTTCGCGCTAGTTAGCGGCACAGATTAGGGTAGCGGTTTAGGCAAATTTCAACATGCCGTAGTACTCAAAATTGTTAGAGGGACTTTGTGAGTTTTTGTCTTCTCGTAGAATTGTACTTAATCTGCAATCTTCAAAGAAACTGTGGTTCGATGCTTTATTCAAAATTCTGGGACCGACAATGTACGAGTGAACTATTATTAAGAATATAAGTACTGTGTTGTTCTCAAACTGTGTTAAATGACTATCTTGTTTACCCTTCGCATTTGGGGTTTGTTAATACAAGTGCGTGGCGACCAGGTTATTTAATATAATAGGTACCAGAAGGCTATACATGGTCACGAACTTAATTGTTCATAGTTCAGGTGAAGGTGTTGCAAGCCCCCGTGCAGCCTTTGCGCCTGACATTGTAGCAGTTACTAAAATGTTAATAGCAGTTGAAAGAGACAGTGGAAATATAGTTTCTGTTCAATAATATAGTTTCTTAATGAAGGAATCATTAAAACAACTGAAAATACATGAAGTCTCACTGCTTTATAGCATGGAAAGGCTCAAGGGTAATTGTGGTCATACTCTTGTACACTACGCAGGGACCACTTCAACAGAAGATGCCAGCTGATGAGCAAAACATTGGTAATACAAAACAGCTGACTCAGCAGAACAGCCAACAAAGTATTCTAATTAATATGAAGTCATTAGTATCATTAAGATTATCGGTTTGTTTTTTAAGTATAAGCCATAGAGTACTCTACAAGTAACAATTGTATAATAGAACTCAGAAAGATATATGAACATAAAAAAGAAAAGAAAGTTGGAATTGTAATTGACTTTGGCAGTGATGAACTCTGAAATAGCCATGGAATATACTAACAAAATTTGAAATAAATATCCTTGCATTAAACAGCTACTAAAAACCACTATTTTCCAATAAGGCAAATATATACATCCAATTCAGTCGTAACCAGTACTACAAATTTTATAAATATAATAAAACTTAAAAGGGAAAAATTCTGTACATTTTTTAAAAATAAGTTTGGATTACTGTTAATAATATAAAGAGTAGGAGTAACCTGTTTTTGAAAATTCCGGCTGTCTGTTTGTACTAACAAAAAAACTACAGGTCAAATTTTGAAGGAGTTTCAACAATGTGCAACCTATGGTTCAAGAAGTTAGATTTGTTTGATATGATGTCAAAAAGGTGCCAAATTAAGAGTAAAGTGTTCACAAATTATTTTGCATGTAGAGGCAAGTTACACCTTGCATTCACAATTCTTACTCGTATACAAACCAACAGCACTGTATTATTCAGAACTGAAATAGATATTTAGTTCTGGCACACTTCATGGTTAGGATTCCACATTAAACTGCAGGTCTCCATTATTTGTAGTATTAACTTAAATGGTTTCAACAGAGGTGGATTGAACAGCTGATAAGAAAACTTACTAGGCCATCAAGAAAAAAAAAAAAAAAAAAAATATTACTATTATAAAGTTGCAGTGATATTAAAAAGTTATTAGCCAGTGCCAATGGATATGTAGAAAAAATCTGATTTATGTGTGCTTTTTTACTGAAATTCATATAAGAATATAGATGGTACTTCTTTTTTTTAAACTGCAAATACAAATTATAATTGGATTTCTCAAATTTATGACCCTACTGGATTTTTCACTGTATTTGTGATGATTGCCTGCATATAAGGAAGCCAAATCATCTGTGCAATTAGTACTGGACCTGATTTAATCTCATAATCTATACTATTATAAATCTGTAAGCAAGCTGCGTTTGTAGTGAGGCTTGATCTCTAATAACGCAAAAACTACTGCATCAATTTGCGTGGTGTTTCCAATTTTTTAAAGCTAATGTTGCTGATCAACATCTGCAGAAGTAGCTAACGACTAATATGTACCATGGGAAGAAGCAAGTCAGTAAAAAACTTCAGAAATGTGAAACTGTAGACCACAGATAATTATACACATTCAGACGGTCACTCCTTTCATAAAGAGATCTGACAAAATTTAGGATTTCCCTTTTTTTTTTTTTACTTCTGCGATTCATTTTTCTGGACCGCAGTACTTCTAAATAAAAAGAATACGTGAATCAAGTATAATCAGCATTTACTTGAATCGTAACAGGTCTGTTGAATTACGAAAAAGTTACATTACTAATATTGAAGACATGTATTGTCTCTGGTAGACTGGTATACAGTTTGTCTCTGGAACAAAACTGCTACGTGAACGCTGTACAATACAGCCACAATAAGCCAATACTTAACACGAAATTCAGTTTTTTCTCGAAGAGCGATGTCTGAAAAACAGCTATTATAAATATCAGCAAGTAATAAAACATACTTCTTTCATAATGACTTGTGCGGAATTGCACATATTTGGAAGTACTTTATTCGATTAATATGTCTCGTGGCTATAACGTGCAAATATAACTAGGCATCCGAAAATTCAGGTACATGCGACTCAAATAATTACATAGAAAATACGGATATATTGAAAGAAACTCAAATAAAAAAATTTTCATATCCTAATGCTACACCTCGTAAATTATAAAGCTAAAAGCATCGTCCCTTTGGCCTATAACAAAACATATCAGCTGTCATCACTGTCCAGGTTGCATTTCAATCGATTTACAACTTGCGATAATTTTGCCACTCAGAAATAATTACTTGAGTTACATGCACATTAGTACATATACTGTACCGTGATCCATTTTCACATTTTTGAATTAATTATATCTGACTGAAGTAATGACAGTAATGATACGACGATTTGAAATCAAGAGTAGCTCCAATTCACGTAAATTTCTATTTTAAAGCAGGAATAATTGATGGTGTATCAACATAAAATAAAACCAATATCCAAACAACAAAAAATAAAAAACAAAAACAATAAATAAATCAGAAAAATTGAGATGCTGTGATTATTCGTAACGAATTTTTATATTTCAGCACACTTCCAAGAGGACTAAGTCGTAGATTACTGCTATATTTACATAAATTTATGACACCGCGGTTATGTTGCAATCCTCGGTATCCACATTTAAAAATAAACTTTTTTTAGTTAAGTATCATGGAAACAATATTTTTCATTATATCCACAGATACATCCTTAACAAATCTTATACCTAGCTATATAATCCCAGGCAAAGTTTACACATAAAATCGCCAAAAAAATTACACATAATGATTATAATATCAGCTTTCTTAACGTTACAACTGTTATATATCCATTTAAATTTTCGGTACCACGATTAACGTGGAATCCTCCATATCAGCATTTAAAAATATTATGTTTTAGCTGAGTTAAATATTGCTTTCAGAAATAATATTATTTATTACTACCACAGATATTCTATATTGTAACCAAGTTTATGCTCATCTATATACTGGAAGCCAAAGTTCACGCATAGTGATAATTGCAGCTGTGAAAACATTTTAATTGTTAGTGCTGTGCGTTGGGTAAGTATAAAAGTTTATGATATGCCCTTGCGAAAGAGATCTAATCTGTCGGGGTCAACTTCTGCAGCTAAAAGATGTCGCCGTAATCGGCTAAATGAGAGTGAAATAGACAGACAACATCGTCTGCAACGTCAAAGAGAACGAGATGAAATAGCTAGAGCAAATGAAAGTAACCTGCACCGAGAAAAGCGATTGACCTATAACCGGGTTCTATACGCTAAATCCATAGCTTCTGAAAGCACACAAAAGAAAGAATGTCGTTTGAACCGTGAAAGCCTTTCTAAACAATAAATGTTTATACTTCGCACATTAATTACAACCACGAATTACTACTGTCAATTTTTCAGGAACCTTTTCTACTATTGAATCAATTGCATCACCTTAAAATATGAATAAAACAACTCTCTGACATAAGTATGAAAACCGAACCTAACGTATTAACTGAAACAAAACGAAACTATTCAGAATACATTAACAGTTCATGCCTTTCCACGTTAATGTCTGATAAGAGAATAAAATCGGTAAATAATTTCTACACCTGGCAAGGCACGCGCGCGTGAAGCAGTGGGCAAATGCTAGTTTTAAAATAAAATATCAAGAGAATGAAGGGGGCAACAGCTAATTGTGAAACAAAGAGCTCATATGGTCTGAAAAGGACATGTAGAGAGAGAGAGAGATGTAATAAACTTTTCACTGCGAGGAAAGGCATGGAAGTAGTTAAGTAGTTCACTAGTGGCACTTTCAATACTGGTTGGGAAGAGGAATCTGCAGCACAAAACCAAAAAGCACTGCCAATGTGTACCAACAAGAACACTCATCTCTCAAAATTAGTTCTCTTGATTTGTTTTTACATTTTCTTTGTAATAAGGACCTTCTACAGAATTAACCATTGTAATATTTCTTTGTAACTTATTGTGTAAATGAGTAAAATAGCACTTAGAAACATTACACAATATGTACATAATATTGACAAAAACTTTAAGGGAACCTGTAAGGTAATATTACTATTCACCAATTACAATTTTTGAATAATTGTACCAAAAATGACTTCAAGATTGTTTTAATTCATACACTGTGAACATCTGCAACATAAATGCGCTAAGAAAAAAATAACTGAATTACAGAGGTCGTAAAAAAATCATTTAATTAAAAAATTATGAAACTCATATATTTTCAGTAAGAATATACTTTAAGTAACCATACTAGAAGTATTTTTAATACCACAAATATCTGTGTTTCATTGTTGTTTGTTCTAAATAATAAATGACTATCAGCAAAAAAAAAAAAAAAAAATGTACAGGTGAGATACCAATCAGGACTACATGACAAAAATATATCTGATCATAGAGGACGTTGAAAGTCTTCATAACAAGCAAACTTTCAAATATGTAACAAAACAGCAAGGAATGAGGCACATTCAATCAATTATATTAACTTCAACTATATAATACAAAAATAAACAATGAGGTCCAATGTTATATGTCACCCATGCACCCATTGTAGAATGGCAGACATATAAAGGAAAGACCCGGTACCCACCTAATGACCAGATGTCAACTTCTGGGCCGTATGGCAGCCGTGATATCACCTCTGGCGACATCCAGTAAGGTGTCCCTACAAGAGACTTTCGCTTTGGAAGTTCTTGAGACACCTGAGCACAGAAGCCAAAGTCTGACAGCTTCACCTGAAAGCAGCAACAAATGTCTGGAACAAGTGCTCAGGTACAGACAAGACTATGATACATGAGGAGAAATGCACTAAAACTGTTCATGGAAAACAAAAAGGAAGAACTTTATTGAGAAAGAGAAGGGTACATAAAAAATTAAAGGACTATACAATTATAATAAAACAACATAAATAACAGGTCAAGTGCGAGTTAAGCCACACAAAATAAGGGTTAATTGAGGTCTTGCATGTAATAAGTCAAAAGGTAGTTGCTTGGTACAAAAATCAATGCTGTGACTCCTAAATCATTCCTACAGCTGTAATGTAATGCTGTCGGTGTTAATAGCCAAGTGAACAAGATGTTTACAAACAATATCAGAAGATGGCAAAAAAGATTTCGATCGCTGAAGTATTGGATGTAAATACCTTGTTCACTCGGCTAGTCACCGGAGAGCATTATATTAATCCTCAACATTGACAAAAAAACTTTGTTCTCATGACCTATAATTGTAATTGAAAGACTAGTTCACAATCAGTCAAAATGTTGAACCACTTATTGTCATAAAAAAAAACAGTATTGGTAATCAGAATATATGTAACAAGGTAAAATTGAACTGATAAATGGAACAAACCCAGACTTTAAATAAAATTTGAAATGAACTTTGTAAGTAACAATGAAAGGAAAGAAATGCCGCGAGGCAATATTTACACGGAAAAGAAAGGGAAAGTACACCAAACACTCACCAAAGTTGAAGGGAGGAGGCAGCAGCAACACAAAACAACACACAAACAAAGAAAAAACATTTTGGTTGAAAACTCCCTTTGTTCAAGTTAAGAGAGGTAGTTGGCTGGGCTTGCATAAGACTTGTATTCGACGCAGCTACTCATAGAACGCAATAGACCGTCGGAGGTGGTGGGAGGAGCAATGACAATATAACCGCAAGTATAAGAAAGATTAAAATGGTTGAAAAAAATAATAATAGTAATTAAAAATAAATAAAAACCATAATTGAAAAATATATTACTGTCGTGATGGGTGTATAGGGGTGAGGATGGAAGATATTAACGGAAATTAAGGCCTGTGGGATGTCTAGTCTGCAGGATGTGTTGATATGCCAGTTCTACCTGTGGAGTTCAGATTGGGTGGTAGTGTCTGGAAGTACTCTGGACTAATCTGAACTCCGCAGGTGGGAATTGGCATATCAACACATCCTGCAGACTAGACATCCACCAGGCCTTAATTTCCGTTAATATCTTCCATCCTCGCCCCAATACACCCATCACAATAGATTCACATATTTTTCAATTATGTTTTTAATTATTTATTTTTTATTACTATTATTATTTTTTCAACCATTTTAATCTTTCTTATACTCTTGGTTATATTATCGTTGCTCCCCCCACCACCTCTGACAGTCTATTGCATTCTATGAGTGGCTGCGTCGAACGTAAGTATTGCACTAGCAAAGCCACTTACCTCTGTTAACTTGAAAAAAAAAAAAAAAAAAGGTTTTCACCAAAATATTGTTTTTTCTTTGTTTGTGTGTTGTTTTGTGTTGCTGCTGCCCTCCAACCTTCAACTTTGATGAGTGTTGGGTGTATTTTCCCTCTCTTTTCCATTGTAATGAACTTTGTGTTAACAACAATAGACACTTACCCTGCCATCGGCAGCGAGCAGTATGGAGTCAGACTTGATATCTCTGTGTATGACTCCCTGGGCGTGCAGGTAGGACAGGGCACGTAGGCACTGCCGACACACGGTCGCAATCTGCTGCTCGTCCATGCGCGCGTGTGTCACGATGTCTGTTAGTGCTCCTCCCTCCAAGAACTCCATCACCACCCACAGTTCATCCTGCACCAGGAAACTGTCGTACATCTCCACGATGTTTGGGTGATGGTAATCACGCATTATCACCACCTGTAGAGAAAATGTTTGAATACAAATTAGTGTGTTAGCACTTCCAGTACAGTATATACTTCTAAACGTTAATAGCTGCAATATTGTTAGCAGCATTAATAATAAAAAAAAATTAACGAGTTTTCTATTACGAAGCATCAATATTCATCAAATATTTCACACAAAATGTCAATTTTTTACAATCTAACAGAAAACAAAAATTGAGCACTTAATCATTTTGTGCGTCAAATCTAGCAATATTTTGAATACAACAGGAATAAGAGTTGCTGGCTAACAAATTAAAAGAGCAACACAATTGTGAGGTGTTAATGTGGAGATCAGAAACTTCTAACCCAGTCATGGCAGGAATTTTTTTACAGACCCTTGAGCCTACCTTTACCTCTGCAGTAAGCAGTATTTTGTCATACAAACTTTCAATATGAATTGAACAAATTGCAGATGTTATGAAATTATGTCATGTACAACATTTAATGATTATTTTATATATACATATTAGTAACCTAACCATCAAAACAAGTTAAACTAAAACTACTAAGGTACTTCTGTTCAGAAATGGAGAAATTAGAGAAAATACACAATAATAATACTGATCAAAACTCTTTCAGAGAAGAACTAATGTTTATACTAGGAAAAGTCTCATAACCTCATAGCTATGGACTAGAGTGAAATCCAATAGTTGCAGGAATTTATTTGGTCTACATATATACTGTATCTATGGAAGAAGCTTATTTTCCATACATGGCATACACTGTTAGATATACCTATACTGAACACATGAGAACTACACCACGAAATTTAACCACCTTCATTAACCAACTTACTGACACTGCAGCAAGCATCCACTCAGTGGCAATCATACCTTAGCAATTAAGAATATCAAAGTCTGTTTTACTGTACCATTTCGACAGCTTAAGTTATGATACTGTAGAAGTTTGTCAATACTACACAATCAGGCAATAAAATCATAAAAGTTCTGTTTCACTAACCTCATTAAAAAGCAGTTCACGACGTTGCTGCTTGCGGAGGTCCATCTTTTTGACGGCCACTTGCCGACCTGTTGAACGCTCGACAGCGATACAGACGGTGCCCGTCGAGCCTTCGCCAATTTTGGTAAACTGCTCCAGGTTTTCACGAGGGTCACCGGGACTCACCACCATCTGCAATGCTGCTCGGAACTGGAAATAGGATACAGCTGTCACTGGATAGCTCTACAGCTCGTAACATGGTTCAAAATTACTCAGGAGCGACTCTGGAACTAATAAAACACATACATACTATGAACAAAAAATCTCTGGATAGAAGAGAAAGATGGTTAACAGGCTTTATTTACTAAAAAGTAATCTTTTGAGTTAACTGGCCATCCTCTAGCTGTAAGAATATTTAATAAGTTGATGATAGAATCCAGATATTTAAGTATAACTAAAACCCAGTTTCCAGAGTCGCCTTTGAAATATGCAAATGGTTCATGGAAGTTCAAGTTCCTGAGCTCTGAAATCAAGGTTGAAAATCACTTTTAAGAGATCCCGCTTGACTCAAGGGTGCGTACCGTACCTCCCGAACCATATGACTCGGTCCCTATCACACGAATAAGGTGTAAAACTGAAATAACGTATATGTTTTTCACTTGTCGCAGCCTCCAAATTTGGCAAGTGACGATTCATTTTCCCTATCCTTTGTTATTTCTATTACCTAAAAGCCATTTCCTTTTTCATTAATATCAAAAACATTCTTGTGGCAAACAGAGAGAATTGATCTTCTCAATATAATAAGTTTCTCTGTTTTTGCAAAGAAATACTTAATCTTTATCTTAAACTGATGTCATAAAATTAAGGATTCCAAATCTGAATGGCACAACTGAGCCACTGACCTGCTCGTGTGTGAGCCGCTGCTGCTCGTGTGGGGGAGGCTTGGCCCCGCCACCGGCTCCCGGTGTCGAGGGCGGAGGACCACTGCTTCCCGCAGTGGCGGCTGAGGTAGGTTGGGACTGTGGAGACGGAGTAGTCGGGGAGCGGTCGCGCCGAGCGTGATTGTGGTTGCGGTCACGGTCGGCGACGGGCTGAGCGGTCGTGGGAGTCGAGTGGTGTACCGGTCGCATTTCACCGGGAGCTACCACGTGGCCAGTCTGTAAAACACGGAATGTTTTCAAGTTGCACATTTCTGAAAATTGTTTTGATACCTTAAGGCAAACTAGAAGCCACAAAAACAACTCTGCAAAAATCAAACAGACTATGAATAAACACTCTACAGGTAACCACCTCCCTGTAACAAACATCTCTGGTTTGTTGCAGTCTATAGATACCTCCCTGTGGTTCAGTCTGGATAGTGCTAAATGAACCAGCACAATAGACAATCCTTGTATTTCCTGATCAATGGATATATAAGTACAAATGACCACTCAAAACAGCTACATCAGTCCATCTGTTCATTAGACAGATTTGGTGCGAGAATTTATTACTACATTATTGGAAGTATCAGTAGAACTACATGCTTCTATTCTATTCAGAAAACGCACACCAAAACTGAAGGCCAATTCCATTCAAGAGGAATAATTCCCAGTTTCTGTAAAAACACAAATATATAAGCCAACAGCAAACACTTGGCTGACACATTATTCTACCTTTGTCTCACCCAAGATAGTAAAATGGAGACTAACAGCCATCATGAACAGGGAAATTATTTAGAAGCGATAGAAATGGTTACAACTTGGCACATTTGGCAGTAGCTTGACTCCAAGGATAGATACTAGGGTAATGGTATCTTAAAGGTTTCAACCAATAGCACATATCTCGTTTGTTGTTTTAACAGCTGGTATTGTCAACATTAAATTTTCTACTCTAGTCAAGTCATTCCAGGCACACTGCTTTATAGGCTGACCTATGGTATCTTACCAATGGCTACCATTTCGCTGGTCTTTTGAATGAACATAAAATACTTCATATTCTTCCCTGGTGCCTAAAATACACTATTAATTCCATTAATTACACGATTAATAAATTTCTTATTTAATTTAAGAGTAATTTCTTAATTGTAAACCTTGCTACTCATAATATTGTACACTTTTAGAGCATTTCTGATATTACCTTACAAGTTGTTATTTCATACATTATAGAATATCTGCCTAAATAGCAAACATATTATCAAAGAGGAAACTCAACCAAGCAGAACAGTGCTCTTAAGTCCACTCCCGCCAAATGGCTTCCAATTCAGTCATGTAGCCGCACCTCTCTTGTGGGGAAAATATGTCTTTGTAATGAAGAACAAGAAAATAACATATAATCCTCAATTCCTGATCCACTTGGACATCAAAGAAACAGGCATCACACCAATTTGCTTTCATTAAATTGTACAATCCCTGCTTGTTGAGACTCTAATTTACACAAAGGAAGATTGCACTCAAGCAACTCCCTGCTTACAGACATAGTCTTACTTGTTTTAACTAAAAAACGCCCAGATTCGAGTTTCAACACAAAATTTGGATCTCTAAACGTTGGATTTGCATTAACAATGGAAAATGTAAGGACTTGCTTCTCAAATAGGAAAAAGCTACCTGTGACTATGGAGGGATTCAAACAACCATCAAACAGTTTTGTCAGGTCTCCTCAGGAGACATGTCTGACCTTCTGAACGTGTCAAAGTACTATAAAAATAAGGATGTACTGGAGAAGTAAGCCCATTATTTATCAGAAACAAAGGTACAGCGGCAGTAACAAACACAAAAGACAAAATACTTGTTTGTATTCCTCCTGCCTCTGTCAGGTGTCGGTCGACCAACTTTTTAGGCATTCGGGTTCGCAGTGAACCACATTCAGTATTGGTGTGACTTAGACATCTGCCAGACCTGGGACATGGTTCAGGATTGGGGTGTAGATGGCGCTACCACCGCAAGTTGTGAGTTAAGTCATGTAATTACTTAATATCGGCAATATATGCTGCAGCTATACTTGGTTATTGAAATAAACCAATTGCTTTGGGAATAATAGTTTTGAATAGCAAGTGTCTAAAGTGACCATCACTTCTGTGCCATTCTCTTCCTGGAAACTTGGATTGTGTTCGAGAAGAAGAGAAGAGCTTGTCGAAAGTGCCAGCCTCTTCCAAATGCTTACATCTGAAATGCATCTGTCAGGATTTTTTTTTTTTTTGGTGCTATTGCCAAGCTGGTTTGCTGCTGGGTTGAGTGCAGTGTTTGGCAGACAAGAACGGAAGTGAAGAATCGCTCAATCAATAAATTGATATTACAATTACGTAACCGGTGGATAGTTATTACACTGATCAGCCAGATCGTTATGAATACCTACCCAATAGCTGGTATGTCTGTCTTTGGCACAGATAACAGTGGCGGTGCATCTTGGTATGGAAGCAATGAGGTCTTCGTAGGTCGCTGGAGGGAGTTAGCACCACATCTGCACACAAAAGTTACCTAATTCCCCTAAATTCCAGAGAGGGGGGTGATGAGCTCTGATGCCACGTTCAATCACATCCCAGATGTTCAATCGGGTTCAGATCTGGCAAGTTGGGGGACCAGCACATCAATTGCAACTCGCCACTGTGTTCCTTGAACCACTCCATCACTCTCCTGACCTTATGACATGGCACATTATCTTGTTGAAAAATGCCACTGCCGTTGGAAAACATGGTCATCATAAAGGGATGTACACAGTCTGCAACCAGAGTACGATACTTATTGGCCATTACAGTGCCTCGCACAAGCTCCACTGGACCCATGGATACCCACGTGAATGTTCCCCAGAGTATAAATGAGCCACCACCAGCTAGTCTCCGCCCCGCAGTACGGGTGTCGGGAAGCTGTTCCCCTGGAAAACGACGGATTCGTACCCTTCCATTGGCATGATGAAGGTATAAGGATTCATCAGACCATGCAATGCTCTGCTGTAGTGTTAACACTGGCACATGCATGGGTCTTCGGCTGTGGAGCCCCATCGTTAGGAGTGTTCGGTGCACTGTCTGTTTAGACACTCTTGTACTCTGCCCAGCATTAAAGTCTGATGTTAGTTCCACCACAGTTTGCCGCCTGTCATGTTTTAGCAGTCTGCCAGCCTATGACATCTAAAATCTGTAAAGCCCCTCGACATTTGGACGTGGTTTCACCACTTGTTGAAGACACTCACCACAGCACTCCTCAAACACCCGACAGTTTCTCAAATGCCCGTGCCGAGCCTCCGGGTCATCACAATCTGCCACCCTCAGTCAAACTCAGATAGATAGCGTGCCTTCCCTAGTCTAAACATGGATAGCATGCTCACTGATACTACATGAACTGTGCGTGTGTCTGACTCGCAGTCATTCCTCGTCAGGTGATGCTGCTACCACATCGACGGCCTTATATCAATAGTAGGTAAGTAATCATAATGTTCTGGCTGATCAGTGTATTTACACGTGGCTACTCCAGGTTGCATTTCCTTATTTTCATCCCCTAAAAGTATTTTCCATCTCATTATTGTTACAATTATATTTTATAACTGTATGGGCCACAGCATCATTTGTCTAAACATCCATATGACCTAAATAGGAGAATTAGTCCCTCAGTATCGAATGTTATTCTAGATACACATGTTTTACCTTTGGAGGAACACCGTGGGGGTGTGGAGGATGTTGCCACTGTGGCTGCTGAGGTCCCGGCGTCGCAGCCGGTGGCCGGTACTGCCCAGTTACGGGAGCGAGGTTGCCGTTGGCCATATTTTGATTCTGGAGGTAGGCAGATGATACAGGGCCGCGGTAGTCCCCACTGTCAGGGGAGCGCGCTCCGCCTCCAGGCCAGTCACCTACGTCTGGCGAAGAGGGTTTCAGCTGCAACATAGAACTTCTCTCATTAACTACACTTATTCATTCGTAGGAATCTGTGTCGCATGGCAATATTAAACATTATTTAAAACTAGCTTTTGTCTGTGACTTTGTTTCTGTGGACCAAAGAAGACCTGTCATCATCTTGTCTAACTGTTGTTAGTTTAGAAATATTTGGTATGAATTGACAGCATAAAAGGTAATTTGTTATACTTAGTCTCCTCACTACAGTACTCGACACTGTCATTACAGAAAATACTACAGCTAATTAGAAATATCCTTTTAACAATTCACATCATATTCATTAAACCATTGCCTTTGCTACACATCGGCCATCCAATTTAAGTTATGTAAAAGAATATGTTAAGTATCCAAACCAATGCAAAGAGCAAAGAGTTAGTAACAATACTAACAGAATAATATTCAAAATCACAGCCAGACCATCAACACTGTGGTCACATTTTCCCCCCCTGCCATAAGACTACATGACTAAGGGGTTTAACTGAAATATTGTGTTTTTGTACGTTTTTCTGGCCGTCCTGCCTTCATTTGTGGTAAGTGACAGGTTATTTATTCCATTTTGTCTTATTTTCAGTGCTTAGTGCCAGTTTCATTTTCATCATCATGTAACATTGAAGGCTAACCCCAATCCAGCTTTAACTCTATGGTGTTAATCAGTTAATTTGAAGTGGAGAGAGGGGGGAGGGGAATGGGGGGAAGAAAGACTAAGGGGAAAGAATGAGGCCACAGCCTCTTGAAAAATTTATTCCTGCATTCGTCTAGCTGGACCACGTTTATGCAATACAGTCATTTAGTGTGGTGAAAAATAGTTTCATTTAATCTTTTTAAAAATGAGATGGAAAGCTAAAAATACATGGAAGAGGTGCATAAGAATTATTTTGAAAATCTAATATACTTATCTGTTACATTCTCACACATACTGTGTCCTTACAGTTAATTTCAAGTTATTTAATCCTGGCTCCTTTGTAACGTGACCATTTAGAAGGAATTGTCCTTTTATTATGAAAATTTGTACATATGTTCCTTCAGAGATATGAATTAAGACAATTTGTACATTATAACCAAAAAATAATGCTAAACGAGTAAAATCGTTCGAAATATGGACAGTTTGGCACAAGTAATTATGCCAGAAATATGTATTAATACCTATTTATGTTCGTTATAGTTGTTTCTTAGGTTTCATTTTTCGAACAAAACCTGCATATCACATCCATGTGACTTGTAGGGGAGAAGTATCAGCACACAAACATTTATAAATATACAGCAATGAGCTATGAGAGCAGATATGTTGCACCATAGATTAACTGGTGAACTGTCTATGCCGCTAATAATCTAAAGCATTTTGTACTGTAGCCAACCCCTTACAATGACACACCAATATTACTGGAGGTTGTGCTTAGGTAGAAATGCAGCCTGGATCACATTGGCATATACGAAAAGAAGGTCAACAATATTGGCGGAGGTTGTAGTTAAACTGAAATGCAGCTCAACCAGAATGAAAATCGATGTTGCATATTTTTGTTGTAAGAGGTTGGTTGCCACGCTGTAACAGCCCTCATACCTGAACTTTAAGTAGAATTGTATTTAATGAAGTATTTGTAGTGAGCTAAAGTTTGCTTGAATATGATATGGTATGGGGTAATATCTAGATTGCGATACCGCTGCAACCACTTACCGCCTCGCGTTGTAAACACTTCCCGATGGAGAGAGTATGACGTCACTGTTTCCGGGTGTGATGTGTTCAGCCTTCGATAGATTTGAGAATACAAATTAGGCCATAGAACGTAACCAATAGTAATAATAATAAAAAATTAACGGATTGAAAATGTTAAAGAAAATTATTACTTGCACAGTTGATAATATTATTAAAATATGTACAACATTCCAAACTGATAATTGATATCGTTCATTAGCGTTAACGTTATTAGTCACAATTCCATTGATTTTTGTTTGATTCCGTTCTTCTATATTTCCTCGGGTGGCTGAAATTGCTATCAAAATCATTCAGACGAAATAAAAACAAGATTTCGTCAATAACAGTTTTGTTTAGGTTGAAACGCAGCCTGGACATTACTAACAGTGATAAATGCGATTTGGAATTTTGGTTTCGGCAATATCATGTGGGACGATTATGTTTCACTATGGTCCAGGCTGCATTAAGACGTAAACGATATTAACAGTGATTGATACGACAGAAATTAGGTATCTGCAATAAGGTGTTCGATAGTTACATTTCAGTCAGGTCCAGGCTGCATCAAAACCTCATCGCAAATGAATTTATTCTTGTACTACTGGTGCAAAATTAACGATTTCTCGATAAGAGATGTATTAGTGAAGGACTACTTTCCGTGGAAGGCCCCTTTAGTGACATTTAAAGCTGCGAGCGGAACGTATACGTCACATTCAGCAATGTAATGACGTCACACTCTCTCCATACGGAAGTGTTTACACCGTGAGGCGTTAAGTGGTTGCAGCGGTATCGCGATCTAGATATTATCCCTGGTATGTTTGTTTCACAATTTTTTGTAAATCAGTGTATTTAGACTTTATTTTATGAAAGGAAATTATTTAAAGGCCATTTAATATGTTTAAAAATAGAATAATGCAAGATAATTGCTTAAATGTGTTGTAATTCCAAGTATTAATGCAAGTTACGGTTTCTACAGGACAATTTTGTACAGTTTAAAATGATTTCTGTAAATAATTTTGTATTTAAGTATCTTTAATATCCATTTCTGAACATTTTGTAATGATGTTAAGTGATTATGTATTATTTCTGATTGTTTCGAGAAATATCTGGCGGACGCTTTTGAAGAATTCCAGAAATTTCGATAGAGCCTATATAAAGATATCGGCAGAAGGACAGAGTTAGTTTATAATTAGTTGATACAGATTCACTTTGGAACTGCATTAATAGTATCTCTGGATATTGTATCTTTGCATGTGAATATCGCTGACGTTGTTTTGGAAAATAAACACAACAATCTTCAACATAACCTTCTTGTGAATTATTTAATTAATTACCATATTAATTAAACCACAGAAGAACCTAACAATGCGAAATGCATTAGATTATTAATGTAGTTGACAGTTAATCTATGGTTCAACATTTCTGCTGTAGTCTTTCAATACTGTACTTTAAAAATAGTTTTTATGCTGAGACTTTTCCCTCTCATGTCGCATGGATGTGGAATGCATCCCTCCCCCCCCCCACCCCCCCTAAAAAAAACATGAAGAGCAGCTGCAAGGAACAGAAACAGGTAATAAGTATTTCTTGCATCATAACTTGAGGGGAAATGCCCATATTTCGGTTTTACTCAGTTAGTGGTTATAACGTACAACATTCCTGTTATCATATCACTCAAGGAACTAGTGTACAAATTTTCATAACAAGAGCACAATTCCTTGTGAGGAAATTCACCAGTCGTGTTAGCTGTACTCACGTAAGGTTGATGCCTGGCACTGGACGTGGGTGGGCCGGAGACTGGACCTCCTCCGCCGTACAGCTGCTGTGGCATCACCTCCCCCTCGGGCACCGCCGGTGGCACCCCCGCCGCGGCCTGCCTGTACTCGCCACGGCGGGACAGGCGCGGTGGGCTCGACGAACGTAACGAGTTGGAGCGCGCCACGTTCGACGTCTTTGGGATGCCGCTCAGTCTGGGGTCTCCACGAACAATTGTCTGAAAGTTTGACAACATCCATTATTGCTTGCTCATAAAATCACCACAATGCTAAGTCATTTCTAGAAAGTCAACTACTTCAAATATGATTTCAAACAATAATCAACTGCACACAGACACTAGAACACTACATTTATTATTATTATTATTATGATTTGTACAGTATTTTTATGACAATCGTAGAAATGCAATATCTTTGTACTCATATCTGCAAAGGTATCTAAGTAGCATTAGACAAACAAAACAAACATCCCAAATAAAAACAGAAATTAATGGCAATTTTTCTATCCAATGTTACCTTGAATGTCCAGAGGTTCCCATCGTTAAATGTTGAGTATAATATGGGATTATTGGAGATCGCAATTTCGCAAGGAAAAGTCATTACAATACAGCAGAATTCAGAAAGCAAGACACTGTTAGAAATACTTTCTGAAGTATATTTAATGGTGTCATATGGATCCAGGGTGTATTGGAAGCTACTTTTTGCTTGAAATAATAGTCCAGGCTGTATTACAACAGAACCATCGCTTGAAAATAATACATCTCACGAATGACTACAGCAGTATTATAACGTCACTAGTGAATGTTGTTGTAGCCAGACCATAATATTTGTCAAACATTAATAAAGTTAATAGACAAACATTATTTGATTACGAGTATCACAGTGAGAACAAAGACACATTTTTCATCTTTAAAAATCTTTTAACAATGCAACAATTTTTTTGAATTCATGTAGCCATTGTAGTGCAATTTTTACTTCCAGCTTGCACACTAATCAAAACCAATGACAGATCTTACTTAATTGTACAGTACAGGGAATACCCAAAATGCAATTGCAGTGACAAGACATACTCGAGTCAACTGAACAGTTTTACCATCCCTTTTCCCACCAGCAGCTGATGTCTGCTTCTGGCAAACAAGATGAAGGCAGAAGAGACGTGGTGAACAAATAACATGAAAACGCTTGATAATATTTCAATATAAACCATAATCGTCTATGAAAAGCTCTGGGGCCTCCCTCTGTGGGAGTGTGTCTGATGTAACAATTTGTCCCCACTCTCCTGCTTCATCTTCTTCTGGCAAAAACTTTTCATACAATCAATACACCAGGAAATACATCAATATTTCAAACTTAATCGAGTTCGCACCATAACCATTATTTCTGCTATAATGTAAACAAAATACATGCAATCAGACTGCAGACAGTAATAAATAACAGTATAGTAGAGGGCAGGATGGCCACGGCAAACAAAGTCGAACACACTTTACAATATTTCTGTGCAAACCTTAATCACATTTAGAGGTGAGGGATATGAGAGTAAATCAGATGCGTACATTCAGCACGTGGTGGAATCCAGAGATTAAACAGATCGGAACTATAGGGATGTTAATACTGGGGAAGAAGTATACTTCTTTGAGCACTCACACAATACCCATCCTAATATCAAATTTACATCATAAACTGAGGAACAAGGTCAGTTACTACTCCTAGAAGTAGTGAGAAGATAGGACAGTGGGAGCTAGCGACATATGAAATATTGTAAATTAAAAACAAGTAAACACATGCTGCATTGCACGACCATGCCGTGGCAATGAGAGGTATGCTTACAACCATACGCAACAGAGCTGCGTGTGTGTGTGTGTGGCCCCAAAAAAGTTTGTTTCCAGAACTGGAGATAACAGAACACAAGTTCATGGCTAACAGATACAAATACTCTGAAATCAGTTGGACTCCAAAGAACAAACACAAAATAGCTGTCTTATCCACAGCTGGGCACAAAACAGTTAATCCGTTAATCGTTAATTAACGAAGTTAAAAAAATTGCGAAAATTTAACTTTTAAGTTAACCTAAAAAATCATTAACGGTCTTCTTAACTTCCGTTAAATTGGACTTCCGTTAACTTCAGTCCGTTACATAGGTTGTTGACGTCTTTTCGTTTGTTTGAACTGTGCGCCACGTCACCACTCGTATGCAGGGCTGCCAGACTGTATAATTGGATACAAAACATGTATAATTTGGTTAACTCTTGTATCCTGTTTGTATAACAGATTGCCTTGTATAATTGGATACAAAAACGAGCACTTAAAAGTAAAGTACATTCCAGCACCTTTTTGAAAGTGTTTGCCCTTTGTTTCATTGAGTTGGCAACCCTTCCTGCATATCTATTTCCTTTTTGTTATTCAAAATTTATCGATGTGTACATTGTTTACTTTTCGTGGACTTTTATGCTCCCAGCACTTTCACTCAAGTATGTAATCATTGGATGACCCCTTTGTATAATTGGGTTTCATTCTGTATAATTTCAAAGAGACAGTGGTATAATATAAGTTGGCTGTACTGGCAACACTGCTCGTATGTTCGGTGTAGTAGTAGGCGCCGCCTGCTAAAATCTTGGCGGCGGCGTGCCGAGCATTTTCAGTCGGCGGCGGCGTGACTATTTTATATTGTGAAGTCTGCAAATGTAAATAAACTAAAAAGAGTCATAACCTATCTTATTGACAAATGTGTTTTTTTTAAAAAAAAAAAAAGTAGAAGCTAGTTTGTCAGTTTCGACCGTGTAATGTAAAATGATGTCGCTGACTAACTTCCGTTCTATTTGTTCACGTAAAAACATGCACGCCATGATTTAGTGAAACCAGGCCGGATTGTCTAAAGGGGCCTTTAGGTCACAGGTAGGCCGTGGCACAAAGGTAACCGTAACAGGCATTGGTCGTAGATTTTAGGTTGGCCGCAAATTTCACTGGTCGCAGTTTTCACATATTCAAGTGTCCCAGTCCAATTTATTTTCTATAATATTGTTGCTTTTCATTCTGCATTCATGTTTTTTTTTACTACTTTTTTTTTTTTATAAAGTCACGAGTACCTTAATTGTCTCTCGTAAGACAATTTGCAAGTGTTATGTTGATCACAGTCTCAACAAAGATAAGAATACCACTTCGTTGTTGTGGCGATAGCGTAACCACAATTTGTTAATTTTTAAAAATAAATCCACACTTGCATCATGGTACATAACACCTTGAGATAGAGAGCAGTTATACCTACCGTACTATAATACTAATACATCAGTACAACTTTTGACTGGTTAACTTTTAACGGATAACTTTAACTTGCGTTAAATTTATAAACATTTAACGCTTTAACGATTATCGAAGTTAACTTTTTAAGTAGCGGAATAATGATTAACGAAGTTAACGTTTGGATTAACTGTGCCCACCTGTGGTCTTATCCTACACCATAGGTGGACAGATTGAATTGAGAAGATGTGGAGTAAGCTCAACAGTAAACCAGTTGACAAGGTGCATAGAAAAATCAGCACCTCTCTCATAAAAGTATAAAACAAACCCCATCCACACAAACTTCAGGGGTTTACAAATTTTTTTGCAGCAATTGATTGGTCTAAAGACAACAAGGACAAGTCGCCCACTTACAGGTCACACTACCGACATCGAAATCATCAGACTTCTTTCATGAAAACAATAATAATAAAAAAAAAATCAGCGGTGGCTGAGACAGATAAGAAACCCCAAAAATTGCTAAACACCCTAATGGTATCGACAAAGACAGTGGCCTAAAACAACATGATGCGTGGGTCGCCTTGCTGCGGAGAGAAGATAGGCTATCAAGTGATCCAACCATGTCAGGTGTGTTCTCCTTATTGAGCAAACTATTCATATCTTTCAGAAGACTGTTACACGATCATAGTAAAGTATGTAAAACACATCTAACTGCAGTTTCCTACTTGAAGAACATTAATATTAAGATGTGACACCATCCAGAAAGAATGGAAATTATTTATTCCGGCAGCAGAAGCCTTCAATCGCAACCTACAAGGAATTATTCTTTTGGTCTGAAATTTAGTACACAAGTTCCTCAAGCAGTATTATTTAAAATAATGTGTACATTAAAACCAAAAGATATATACCTACTAATGAAGTAAGTAGTTCGAAATTTGGGTATATGTGTACAAGTTATTACACAAGAAATATGCGTCATTACCTGATCATGATCGAGCCCTTTTCCAAATGCCCTCAAACTTCTTGATTTAATTCATATTTATCAGGTTGGCACAACCAGATGTGATTAGGTTGAAATTTAGCCTGAACCAGAATAAAAATTAGCAACTTTATTAAAGCAAAAGACACGAGTAAACCCATTTCTGGATAAGGCTAGGTTGAAATGATTTTTACTGATAATATTCAATTAAATTGCAATGGACTGTATGCTCCGGTGGCAATTTCCCTACACACCAACCTTCCCCCTTTCTTGCACTCACCTACATTTCCCCTCTGCAAATTTTAACTTAAATTCTTTCAACGTTTTTAGAAAATTAGTAATCATTTCTCTTGGTAACTTATTCCAATTCCCCTTACACAAAAAAGAGAATCTTCCTACACCCTTGTGCCTGAAATCCAGTGCCAGCTTGTGGTCATGGTCATCTTTTCCCTTCCATACACTACTTTTCATACCTATAACAATATCTTTCATGCCTCATTGCCAGTATACGCCTTGTACACTCCCATGACTCTCCTCATCCTTCTCCTGTCTTGCAATGAATCCCTTTCCAGCTCCTTTATCATATCCGTCACTGATTTCATTTTGCGATAATTTCCAGAAACAAATCTAGCAGCCCTTTTTTTGCACCCTCTCCAAATCCTGTATTTGATACGCAAAATGTGGGTCCCATACTACACTACCATATTCAAGCTATGGTCTGACCAAAGTTTTGTAACCCAATTCCTTTACTTCTCTTGTACATCGCCTCATCACTCTCTCCAACAAGTGCAGAATTGTGAAACCTTTTCCTATTACCTGACCAAAGTGTTCTGCCCAGTTAAGCTTCTTATCAAATGTAATGCCAAGATATTTACATTTCAAGTCTTTCAACGAGCAATTCTTTCCCCATCTTGTAATCGTAATCAACCTTTAGTTTTTTATTTGTGTATCTAATTAAGATGGCTCTTCTTTCCATTTATCTCATCATAATTTTACAAACCCAATTAGATATCCTAGCCAGATCACCCTGCAGCTGTTTACAGTCCTCTACCATTTTGATCCTTTTTTAAATTTTTAAGCGGCAATATACTTCCAAAGGTTGCTGTTAGGTTGAACCTGAACTAGAATTAAATCTTAAATGTTTTCTTACAGCATAAGGTTAGGATAATTTAGTTTTTATTAATAATTCCTGCCTGCTATTTTCTATAAACTGATGTAAAAGATTTGTGGATGTCAAATATATTGCAGCTGCTAATCAGCAACACAGTTGCTTATGATAACTGGCAGTGGCATAATCACTGGGACTCTAAAAGGAATTGTTGATTTGCTCCAAAATCTGTTCATTGGACAATATTATTTAATATTTGCTACTGTTACACTGTAAAATGTATACATTCTACACAAACTTCAAACAGAAACTACCATAATGTTAAACAGTGAGTGACCTGGAACAGGCATATTGTGATAATGCACGCATTCCTTAAACAATACTATTTAAAAATATATTTCTATTAGAGTCATCAAGTAGGGCCTATTTACACACCACAGAACTTTCATAAAAAAACCTGACATAATGTGATACATTAAGTGATTAGAGGACACCATTTGTAATCAAATGTGACCTCCAATGATAATAATACATGCAATAAAATGCATCAGTGACCAGCAATGTTGGTAAACATTATGTATAACAACAAATACATTATTCACAGGTGTTACTAATAATACTGCTTGAAAGTCAAGATAACTTAAATTTTTAATACAATCCAAATTTCAAGCAAATTATGCTTTAACAACAAGAGTCAACTGTCATTATGGTACAGACTGAAGTTCAATCTCAGCTTAAAATATTTGCAAAAACTAAATTCCTCCTGCCTTAACTTAAAACAAGGATACTGCTGCTCTTTCAACCTAACCACAACTCACATTGATATTGCAGCAACCACCTTTGATAAATGCCATAGAATATTAACCTCACAGACAAAATCACATGTGAATACATTTCATTGTAAGAAGCACATAAATAATACCTATTATCACAGGAGGTTGCATGTGGTGTACGTAAATATGGCATCCATCATTTTATTATTGTTTAAAGTTGTGGCATTTTTTATCATTATTATTTTGTATGTGAAGTTTGTTCAGTATTTATATTTTTGATGGCTATGATAGCAACATATTTTCAAATATCATTTAAGGAACTTGTGCATTATCATTATACATCATAATATCCTTGCAGCCAATGGCTTAACAGTGCAGCAATTTGGGATTACTGGTGATGGCTATTCTGCCTGGAGTCAGCATCATAATACTGAGTGGTCAAATGCAAGACTCCAAAGTACATTTAACAGTTACATGAGTATTTCAACGATATTATTTAATGTTGTTGTAGCAGAATCACGATCTCCAATAGACCCAGCAATTTTTTGTGTTACATTTGTGTGGTACATATATATTTTACAGCTCTAAAAGCGACATATATGAAATAATATCATCCAAGGAATGTGTGTAGAAATTTTTAGACCAAAAGTACAATTCCTTTTTGAGTCCAGTGATTAGACTAGTGCCTGATAAATATTCTGTAATATATTTTCTAAAGTAGGCCTATGCAATTTTTATATTTCCTGGAACACTTTTTCTTGTATTCTATAATCTCAGGAACCTGTGCACCAAATTTCAAACCAAAAGGCCAATTACCAGCAGGTTGCTAACTTTTTTACCATCACCATTAAATGTATGTATAATGGACATAAATGTGTACAGAAGTGTCGCGATTAGTAAGTCACTTACTTTTCCAATTATGCAAAATTAACATATAATCACAAATATAAAAGGCAAAAAATATAAATTAACTTGAGCATGTGTGAGAAAGAAAGAAATATTTCAAAAGCAATCTTTTTAAATGACAAATTTAAATTTGTTTACACTTACTTTTAGATCCAAAATTTCTGTTGGTGTTATTTCAGAAGGATCAACTAAAGGGAGAGGTCGATTTGTACTCTTCAGTATTTGGTTGTTGCCTACGATGCTTGCCCACTGGAGAGGCAAGCCAACATACCGTCCTTCTCTCTTGTCAAAACCTGTATGCACCCTGTGCTCGAAGTTGGTTGGATGGGAAATTTGTGGTTTCTTCTTTTTCTTTGAGAACATGGTTCAAATCTTAAAAGTTATCAGTATCTTAAACACAAAAGCGGCGGCAGTTATAAAGTCCTGTCACTTAATACACAGAGTTTTCAACATTTTGGAGTAGGTCAACATAACTACTCAAATGCAACAAGGCACTTCACTACGCTCAAATGTGAAAAGTATGTTCATTTATTACATGTTATCTCGTAGGAAAGATCGGAAATTACGAGTCTCTGAACACCAAATCTATTCTGTGTACGAAAGAACATTCTTCAACTACACCTGCTAAATCAAGGATTAAGCTTGTATTTGACAGATTCACTTTAAAGGTAATAAATAAGAAACAGAGGTGTTTCCAGAAACCAACGAAAAATTGTAAATAATATCTGTGATCAAATTCACTATATCACACACACTTGCAGCACTTTACTATCATTTTCCTCGAAAATAAACTAACAACACCAAACAACATAACGACCAGCCACCATCTTAAATACCATCACACATGCAGAGCCTCTAGCGGCAGGTCCTATCACCGATGGAATGCAGGTGACGTCACACGTAGGCGTAGTCTCACGGAAGGTGGTGGGAAAGGATTAAGGATGTAGGCCGCAACCCAAGCGTGTGAAGAGATTAACGATGTCTTCCACTGACAATAGACCCTTCCTCTGGTACATTCTTTTGGGACATGCAGGATAAGCTAAACAAAATGACCATCAATACTGGATTCAAATTAGTTAATATTTCTGGAAATGAAACTATTGAAACCAATCGCAGATAATTATATGTATGTTCGAATATAAATATATATCTCACAGTCTGCACTTTTGATTCGCTTACAAATACACACTGTTTCACGGACTTCGATCAAATTAATTACAGTTGATCTCAATTAACAACGTTTATAATATTCGTAGAGCGGGTTGTCCAATAAATTCAGACTGTTTAACCAAATTGTTCACAGTTGATCTTCGCAAACGGATGGGTAATACTGTCTACTTAAAAGCATCACTGGAATGCCCTTAAATAAAACTCAAGGTAAAATATTCATTTTTTTCTTCTGATCATTTGGCTGGCTAAAGCCGTTTAATATTATTTCAGTGAAGGTAGTCTGACTGACGAACAAATCAATCACGTCAGAAGTAAATATCATTTAAAAATATCATTTAAGTCAGTTTTTCAAATTGAAATTATCGAAAGGGTACGATCTCATTTACTATACGCTCATAGAAAATCAGCTCTGATGCTTCACTGAGACAGCTAAAAGGTTTTAGGTACCTTTAACCATTCTTGATAGACATTTTACATACATTTATTTGAACATGATCTGAAAACAATTTCATATTATAAATTAGACAACCCAACGCGTAAAGGTATCCATCCATCCACCCAGGGGCGGATCCAGGATTTTGGTTTGGGGGGGGGGCTTGGCTTGAATGAATTTTGGTTCAGAGTGCTTGCCTTCAGTGGATTTTAGTTTTGGGGGGGGAGGGCTTTAGTTGGCCATGGGGTATTCTTTATAGCTCCTCGGGCCTCGAATCCGTACAGCTAAAAAAAAATTACTATGTAGGGGGTCGACCTAGATACTTTTGGGGGGGCTTTAGCCCCCTAGCCCCCCCTTCCCCTCCCTGGATCCGCCCCTGCATCCACCTACGGTCAAAAAGGATGAATGTCCCCTGTAGTTCAATAAAAACTCGGGCTCCCTTTTGAACCTCTTGAATGTCCGTGAGCGTGGAAAGATTAATACACAATGCAGTTTGCTCTCCGTAATAGAATATTATCAAGTCTTACCTGAAAAAACATAAGTTTTCTGTATGGCTTTACGTCTAGATGACGTCGAGGTCTTAAGAGGCGGCAAGTATTAGGACACAAGAAATGGGTAGAAATTTATCCATGGCCTTTTGAAGGAACCATACAAGCATTCGCCTGGAATTATTTCTGTAAACGAAAGCCTAAATCTGGATGGCAGAACGGGGATTCGAACCCGCGTCCTGCCGAAACCGAGGCCAGAGCGTTACCACTAAACCACCATGCTCGCTGACTAGTTCATGAAAGTAATTATTTAACTAAAATTTTAAATACAATCATTCGGAAACATAATTATCGTCAGGGCTTAGTAACTTGATTTTAGCATCCAGGGATTTTCGTGGAGAGGATTCCGCCCCCACCCCGAAACCTTACTGGTGTTGCTCCACTGTTTGCCTGTTGACAGGTCTTTAGCTCTCAAAAGGAATAAGTGACAGACTCCAAATCTGCATACATTATGTTTTTCACTGACCAAAAATTGAATATAATATTTAATTTTTAAAAAAAGAAGGTAGATTCTACACAAGTAACTGCGATTGGGGGAGGGGGAAATTCTACCCCATCTTGTAAGATTAAATGTTTACAGTTCGTCAATTTTTGTCACAAGTTCTTGCGAGTTATCTGTTGGCTCAGTAGTTAAGGTGTCTGAATGGGGATTCGAAGGGTCTCGACGGGGATTATCATAGGCTCTTAACCCGACCTTCACCTCTGGCATAGCTTGCTGTGTAATGTGGAATGGTTCGGATTCCAGGTTAAACTGCAGGTGCCCAGGTACCCTATACCGGGTAGGTTAGGTAAGGCGGCTACGACAGGGGCAGAAAGCGCGGCCAATAGAAACCCTGTCACCAGGTCACTACGACCATACGGAATTATAATTATTATACCAGTTCTTGGCTCAAAAAGGTTATACGCAGCAACTTGACATCATGCTTGTTTTCTACATCTTAAGAATTTCTCTAAGTTCTATAATTATTTGCTTTAAGAGTATGAGAATGTTTAGCTTGTAATGGTTATGTGTAAATGAAGATATTATACAGCATAATGGATATAGAAGTGCTATATTTCAATAATCAACCCAGAGATAAATGGCACAAATAATTACAGTTCTTATATCCTTGGTGCTGAAGCCATACTCCGGGAAGGCCTTAATTCACAACACACCGACCTTTAGAAATCATGACTGAAGCAGTGGAAGATGCGAACGGAAAACGGTTCTGAAGTGACAATATTACTGAGATAAGCTCTCATATCTCATTTTGTGATTACTACTTATTCGCAGAGGATCCGTTAGAGATTGCGTTACGATGGACGTGTTGTTGCACGTGCGGATAAGTTTTTATCTTCAAGCAGCAATATTAACAGTCTTTGGTCAGGTTGCAATCCACCCTAGGCTAGCACCTCAAAAGGCTCTTTTCAAACTATACGGTTTTGACCGTACGACAGAAAATCGTACGGTACAAATCCGGACGGGTATCAAAGTTTACACTGTACGATTTATGTACCGCTTTTTTACATCATACGTTCCGTCTGGTTGCACGGTGTACTGTTTGATTATAATGAATCGTATTAAATCAACTGAGGCTTTCCCGGTGTATTAACTGTATAAATTGTTCTCGGGCCTCCAATCAGAGGAGCGCGTCAATTCGATGATACGTTTCGAAGTCGCGTTCCGACTTTGAAACGTCTTTGTACGATGGATCGTGTTGTCGACGAAAGAAACGACATCATATCAGTGAAAGGAGAGGCAACTACTGGACCTCTTTTATACCATGTTTGAGGATCTGCGGAAAGATGAAAATAAGTTTTTCAGTTATTTTCGAATTTCCGTCGCTTCCTATGAAGAATTACACGATGTCATTCAGTACCAAAACACATAACTTAGGAACTGTATGCAACCAATTGAGATGCTGTCCATCAGTGGCGTAGCTAGGTCAATAAGGGCCCCGGTGCAAAAAAATTATTTTGGGCCCTCAGGCCAGATGGGCGACCTTTTTTTTACTTTGTGTTGCTGGTAGGGGCCCCCTGAGCTGAGGATGGGGGCCCTTGAGGTCGCCAGTTTGCCATGAAGGCTTGTGGGCCCTCTCAACCGCGCTTGGGGGCCCCCAGCGTTGCGCTTGGGGCCCCCAGAGTTGCGCTTGGGGCCCCCAGAGTTGCGATTGGGGCCCCTAGAGTTGCGCTTTGGGGCCCCCAGAGTTGCGCTTTGGGGCCCCCAGAGGTATGCTTGGAGGCCCTCTGAGAGTAGGGGCCCCGGTGCACTGCACCGCCTAGCCCCATAGTAGCTACTACTGGCCCCTGCTGGCCATTACATTAAGGTAAATATATACATATGCTATTTTTGTATGTACATGTACTATATTCTAGAAGTGGTTGTTAACATTTTGGAAACAAAAACAATATCAGCATAAATTAATTTAATATGCCTTTATTTAATAATATAACACATACGGCCATATTATGAGAATGAGTAATAACAGACTAACAAAAAGAATTCTAAATCTAGCCCTTTCAATGAAAATTAAAAACAACTGGCTAATTGAAATTGAAAAGGATCTCCGGGAAATAGGAATAACAGACGACATCATACAGGACAGATGCCGATTTAGTAGCATGGTCAACAATCACCAGTTTGCCAACAGCCAGTATATCAGAAGAAGGAACCCTTGGACAGAAGAACGAAGGAAAGAACACAGCGAAAGGATGAAGAGGTTTTGGGAACAGAAGAAAACCACATCTGCTAAATAAGTTCACTCGCGCTCCTGAGTTGGGCACAACGATGGAAGAAGGAAGAAGATAACACAGCAGAATGAAATATGCAGAAGACAACAAACATTGACTAGAGGGCACGACCGTACGATTTAAAACCGTCTACTGTTAAAGCGCGCGTTTGGTGACACACCATTGAGCTTACGGTCGCTGTTCGGCTGCCGCGTTTTTTTTTTTTTTTTTTGGCTTGGGCTTTACTCCTCGTCGACGGCGTGGTCATTAGAGGCGGGATGGGACTGGGGACAAGGAACGGGAAGGAATTCGGCCATGGCCTTTTGAAGGAAGCATCCCGGCATTCGCCTGGAGTGATTTGGGGAAACCATGGAAAACCCAAATCTGGATGCCCGGACGGGGATTCGAACCCGCGTGCACTGACATTGGGCGGCTGCTACAAGGCGACCGGACGGCGTTTTGCTATCGCCGTTTAATGATGTGAAAGGGGCCATGCTCTTCTTCTCGCCAATAAAAGAATGTCGGCGTACTTTTTTTTTTTTTTTTTTTTTTTTTTTGCCGTACCGTCAAAATGGTATAGTGTGAAAGGATCCTTATAATGACATTTCGCAGCATAGCAAGAGGCATATGAATTACGAGTTTGATTTACGATGTTTTCATGAGCTACTATCAACTAAATTACTTGTGTGAACTTTAGATCGCAACACAGCGAACGCGCGTTTTTTAGCATAAGCAGAGCCGGCGCTAGGATTCTCGGGCCCCGTGTAAGCGTTCTTAACCTCCCGGTACTCCCCTCTCCTGACAATTTTTTTTACCTTAAACTTGGGTTATCTTAACAAAGTCAGAAAATTTTAAACCAAAATATCAAATAACGCTTATTAAGTTTTTATTACTAATTTAAATTGGCATTATAAACGTCATGTTACTGACAGTGTGAATGGGTGTAATTCCACATGAATCGCAAAGTGGCCTGTACCAGTATTATAAGTAACATTACGCCAACACACCTTAAGGAGAGTTTCGAAATTTAATTTTATTTCCTTTTAATGGCGCAATACTAAGTAAATAATTAAGCGGCACGTAACTAGTTCCAAATGTATCGCGAACGTTTCTTACAATAACCGTAGCAGCGCAGTTTGATGATGGATTCTTGTGTAATTCGACATGCAAATAGACAGTGAAGCATAAAATGTTTTGATGTCTCGCTTAATTACTGAGATATCGAATGTCAAGAATTAATTATCGGTACGGTATAGTTTCTTGTGTCTTTATCGACGTTTTTCTTCTAGTCCAGACCGTATTTAATCCTAAATGCTACCGTTAGGAAGAAAACTAAACATCCATTGTGCATTTACAGCATGTAGTTCTTTGTGGATTTGCCAAAAAGATTCTTCTGGCCCAAGCCGTATTTCAGTTTAAAAAAGTAACTTACTAGTTTACGTCCTGGCCTACTTCATATGATCAAACACAATTCTTAAAAATTTCTGTCGCCATCGGGAATTAAACCCGGGACCCGAACAACGACTTTTGAAAGCACCGCCTTGACCACTTCTTTTTATACATTTTATTTCAAGAATTAGAATTTGTACATTTGATAAACACATACAATGGTAGTGTTTCACATAGTCATCCTTAAATTATTTAATTATCAGACAGCATAATGCTTGTGCCGTCTTCTTCCTGTTTGTAGCATTCCGTTTGTCAGCATGCCGTGTGGACAGAAGTTGTGTATCTCGCTAAAGAAAATTGAGTTTCTTTTACTGTGCATTAACGAGATATTTTTCATGTATACATGCACTTGCACCCCCCTGCTATTAAAGAAAATACACAGAAAAATATTAAGAAACAAAAATTTTATTATTAAATTCACTGTTTGAATCATAACTTAAGGCGCCTGGTTGTTGTCTCAATTTGTTCAACACGTAGTCAATAAATCAGTATCCTTAGTTAATAAGTAAAAAGGTTATATATATATACAGGGCGTTGGCCGGGAAACGCAACCCTCCCAGTCTGTTGCCGTCGGCAACTTGCTCGGTCAGCGGGGCCAGCGGTTCCCGCCACCCGGCACCGTGAATCACCGCACTGTTTAACACCTCCGCTGCCCCAACAGTGCAGTGGCACAGTATAATGGGACCCTTACATGGTTAAGAACGGTTTCTTTGCATTGTAGCTAGTTTGTGACTTCAGTCTCTTATTAATCAGTGTTGTGAATAAACGTTTCTTTGCGGTTTGGCTGGTTTAGGGCTTCATACTCTTACTAATCTGTACCGTGTTTGAGTGTGAGTAAAATTATGGTACGTTACAGTTTGCAACAAAGAATATTTCTCTACGATACATATGTGAAGAAGAAGTCGTTTAAAAAGTGTCGCAGTAAATTTCGTCGCGAATATCCTGGCGCTTTACTGCCAGCTAAATCAACAATTCTGCGTCTGGTTAAAAAAGTAAGAGAAACGGGTTCATTTTTTAACAAAAAGAGACTGTCGGTCAACCGTATTCTCACAGAGGAGAAAATTGACGATATCGCTTTTCGACTAGAACAGTCACCTAAAAAATAATTAAGTCAGTTAGGGCAGCAGGCAGGCGTATCTAAGACGTCAGCTTGGAAAGTAACAAAGCTAGTTCACTTAAAGCCGTACAAAACAATTGTGGTGCATAAAATTACAGAAATAGACCAGGGGCCTAGGATTAGATTTTGCAACTGGTACCTGCAGGGTGTCCACGATGGCACTGTTGATCCGCAACTGACGTTTTTCTCTGATGAGGCCTGGTTTCATCTGAGTGGTTATGTTAACGCTCAAAACAGTCGACACTGGAGTTCAGAAAAACCAAATACTCTACTCCAACTGCCATTGCATGACTTAAAAGTGGGTGTTTGGTGTGCGATTAGTGCTTCGAGAATCATAGGTCCAATTTTCTTCCGTGAAACTCTTACTTCCGCAAGATATATCGAAAATATTGTGAAACCGTTTTTCGAGAAACTTACTGAAGAAGAAAAATTGTACGGCTATTTTCAACAGGATGGGGCGACAGCTCACACCGCTAGAAATTCGCTTGCTGCACTTGACGAAGTGTTTTATGATCGTGTAATCAGCCGTGGGTTGTGGCCCGCCAGATCACCGGATTTAAACCCTTGTGACTTCTACCTTTGGGGTAAACTTAAGGTTAAGGTGTACGAAGGAAATCCTCACACATTGGAAGAACTTGAGGAAAAAATCTATCAAGTAATAATGTCCATTGACAAAGGTGAAATCCAGCGTGTCTCGAAATATGTTCAGAAGATGTGAAATGTGCATTACACAAGAGGGTCAACACTTCCAGCATCTTTTATAAGGTAAGCTAATGAATTACGACACATTTGAATGCTTAGCACATACAAGTTTATGAAGCGTAATTATTGTGAAATAGTCCGCGGCCGACGGTCGAACAATGCCGGAAGCTGACCGTTCGCTCGCCGGGAGCAGTTTCTTCCTTGTAGCGCTAACAGTGGGTTGCGTTTCCCGGCGAACGCCCATATAACAGATGTACCTCCCTTAAAGTAATCCTGCCAGCGCCCATGCTTGTGTAGTTAAGAGAGTCAAGGATAGGAATAAATTACCAAGGTAAATGATGAAGAATTCACTGAAAACGGAGAAAGAATTTAAAACTAATATTCTTAAAGGGCAAAAGAAAGCGAGTACAAGGGAAGGTAAAAATGGATGTGTAGGGAAATTGTAACCGGAGCGTGCGGTTCATCATAATTAAATCAATTTATTAGATGTTTCCGCCAGAAGCTATGGTCTATGAGTGTTCATTCAAGTACATATTAACATTTACAGTTAACACCACATACCACATACAAAGCATGCAATTCCACTTCATATGAGCAAATAATAAACTAAGCAACTGATTTGAGCTTTCGCGCTCATGTAAATATATACCCGCAGGCGGCGTTTCATTCGCGACATGCTCAGAGCTAGACTCCAAAACATTACCGACAGAAATTTATTACTTATTACAATCTAACAGTGCAGTGTTTTAGAAATTTCCTGTGATATTTCACCCCAAAGTGTATGATCCGCTGTATCTGTCGTTCAAAATTTTAATACTAGGGCATATTAATATATTTTTCAGTTTTTAACTGCCATCTATCAATCGTAAGGATATTCTTAAATTTGTCGAGTGTTATATTCTGATTAGTTGTTATGTAGGACACAAAAGGTGTAGTCTTCCAAACAAGTTTGTGTTTGGACATCAGGGAACAGTTTGAAAACACATCTGAGAGGTCTCAGCTACCAGACTGCTCCGATTCATACATATTTTCACCGTAAAATTCTTCACAGAATGAGGAATATTGTTGCAATGAGGTCTTCATGGGTGTACCTTCGGGATGTGTTGTGAAAACACGATATTTCGACGACTAGCTCCGTCGTCTTCCGACTATTTGTCGGTCAGCCGACCAGTACAGATGTTTTGGCAACATAGATGACGGAGCTAGTCGTCGAAATACCAATTATACGCAGAGAAATACAGGAATATTGTTCATTACCTCCTTAGGAAATTTGTTCGTCATTTACTCCCCTACCGACAATCTCTCGGACATAAATCACCAAATTGAATTAACCACCTTTACTAAGGAAATACTACGAGCTTAATTAGTTAATATCTGTTGCGATCAATTCACTTGTGACTCTAATGAATTGTCCGCGGGGCCCAGATTTCAATTTTGCTTTCATGCGCGCCATTTTGACAATTATTACTTCTGCCACATGCAAGTATTTTCAACTGTATGCCAATAAAAATTAAAAAAATGCTTACCCGGTATACTTAGTCTGTTCATGTTCCTCCGTAGTCCTTATGCAGCTTGAGATCTCCAGGTCTCTTGCAACATCCTGTTGTGTGGCGTGTGGCGATGCCAAGACTTGTGAAGGCCATACTTAGTCGAGATTCGCGGTCAGTCCATCTTCCTCGCAATTTACCTCTGTACTACTGATAAAGCAAAATATACCAGTGCGCCATCCAGCTGATATTATACTTGATTTCATAACTCACCAACAATACAGGTAACATTGGTAGCATATTTGGCCAACCATTCAAAAACAATATCTTACAAACGGTTTTAATTTGGAGCAATAACTGTCCACAATATAATGAACTACATATTATATTCACAGCACCAACGCTCATTTCCGAGGATCGGTGAAGCAGAAATCTAGGCACAATCGAAAGCAATGTAGCTGGGAAGGGTAACCGAACGATATAGCGCCGAAAACACATTATAAATTAGCATGGCGAGTCAGTAACATGGAGGAAGGAATAATATGGAGACGACGCAAGAGACCTTTACCACGCATGGGAGTGAAGCAGGCCGGCGGAGGAGTGGGAGGGCATGGCCGGAGTGGTGGGGGCTTGACCGCTTCCCAACAAACACGGGGAATATGTACAAACACCTCAAGGGGACTCTAGGATAAACGTGACGCCGCAATCTGCTGATGGATTATTATGTAACTCTATGAGACAAATAAAAAATGAAGAATAAAATTTTTTGATATCCTGCTTAGTTTTCGAGATATTCTGTCTCAAATGTGAAATGGTTTTGGTTGCAATTCAGAAGAAAAAATTATTCAAAGTCAAATTTTATGATGAATTTTTATTTAAAAAGACGAGACAAATAAAAAATAAAGAGTAAAATTTTTCGATATTTCACCTAGTTCTCGAGATATACTGTCTCAAAAGTGAGGTGTCTTGAGTTGAAATGCAGAAGAAAAATTTCGCAAAAGTCAAATTTAATGATGGATTCTTATGTAACACGACGAAAAAACTCGATAATAAGGAATAAATGTTTTCGATATCTTGCTTAGTTTGGGGGATATACAACATCCAAATTGAGGGGTTTAGGTTTGGATGCAGGCTGGACCAAAAATTAATTCTGTCAAAGCCACAATGATTACATGGTTGACATGCAGAATGGATATTTCAGTTTTATTACTACCACTTGTGGTTAGTCTGAAATGTGTCCTAGACCAGAAAAAAAGTAAGAGGACCCACTCTAGGGATGAGCAACCCAGACATTTTGTAGGCTGGTACCAGAAATAAAATGTTTATTCAGTCACCTTAATGAACATTCTCTTGATCAAGATGTGTTGTCTAATTTCACAGCCCTACTTATTAGGACCATTGTAAAAAAATTATATCTCAGTTAGATTTAGATACGGGGGGGGGGGGGGGGGGAGAATGTTGTACAAAAAAAAGAGACTAAATTAGAAACACATTCCCCAAATTGATTTTGTTCAAAGGCCAATAACTTCTTTATTTATGAAGCCCATTTTTATTTCTGCATGAACCTGTTTCGACATAAACAGATGAGAAAGATTTCAAAATCGGTAAAAATAGGTATAGACGTATTTACAAACAGAAACAAGTCTTATATGAAGCTTTAAAAATAACCTAAGTCAATGGCCTGAAATAGCTATTTAAAAAATTAATAAAACTCACAGCTTCTCACATAACAGTTAATTTCATCATCCATTGTCAGTATAATCAGCAACGTGACGAAAGAAATCGTAATAGTAAATTCACTGAATCGCGAAGTAAAACACGCCCCTTTATATCTCATTTTAAACACTCGTTAAAAACTAATGCTAGTCTATTATGTGCAAAATAGCAAGTTTGCTGATTTTCTACACTACACCAAGAAAAATTTGAGAACAAAGTCATTCCATTGAGAGCTATGACTAAATATTTATAGACGTGCTGCAAAGTTTGCGGTGTCTACCACTCACTTCAACAACGATAATTACAATTCAACTTACTTATGAAATGATATTCCAAGTTCTTTCCTGTCTGGCCTATTTGTGCAACCGTACGCAACACAAGCTGGCATTTTTAAACACTTATACACAATACTAAATGAAACAATCACTGCATCTACCACAATGTGAACACCTTAATTGTTGGGAAGCGCCATATGGTCGCTGCCGGTGCTGCCACCATGCGGGAGAGTTTAGTGCTTGCTTCACCGATTTAACGTCACTTCTCCTCCACATAATTCCTTCCTCCATGGTCAGTAACAACTTTGAAAAGGAATTGTTACACTGTCGCGAAGTTTATTTGTCTTTGTCAGTGCTGCCAACTATTAACGCTCACTTGCGCAGTTATTTTCTAACCTAAAAATTTTCTAATCACTTGCAATTAACATCTGTATAAACCATAGGATTGCATATATCATGTACAGCTAAACTGGATAGTTTAACTACTTCACAACTTCTTATCATCAGAAGGATTTTTCAGAGGGTAAAAATGAATAAGTGAGCTAGAAATGATGCACTGTCTAAAATGACATATGAAGAAGATCTATCCCAGAAGACAATAATCTTGCTTTCTTTGGTGTTGGTTCCTTGTTTGCAAGACAGTTACGTTTTTTCCTTGGACTCGTGCAGCTAGTAACGAAGCCATGCTTTGTTCGTTGTTACAAAACAACACGAAATTGACTCCAGAGTTGTTTGAAATAGTTTGGAATTGTCTTTCGAACAACTTATACTTTCACACTTATATCCACGTGAGCAATCGCAGCATTCATATTGTACAGGGGCGTAGCTATCGGAGGGCTAGGCGCAGTGGCGGGGCGAGACCAAAATTTATGTGGGCGAGATAAGTTTGCGAGGCCCTCTGGAGGTGCAAGATGACAGGGTTTATAAAGTATTTAAAAAAAAAAAAAATTTATTTATAAAAATACAATCACTTTTTATGGCTTTGTCAGATGTCCTTCTTACAATCTTCTGTACTAAAAAAAAAATAAAAAAATGAAAGAATCCACAAATCTGTGTGAAATCTAGTACAGGTATCCATACGAAGAAACAGGTTCTGATAAACACAATCCTGTCTTCTGAAGCGTCTGACCTTGTGCTTTGTTAAATTTCATACCAACGGTCACGGACCGTCCATAAACCACGTAGCTCGGTCTGGGGGCGTTGGCTCTGGAAAGCTACGTTGGGTTATGTGAGGCGGGGGCAAAATATATTGTAGGCCTGTGTTTCAGAACGCCATTAAATCACCGGAAGCCAACAGAGTAACAAACACTGTAATTCATAACAAAATGATTGTTTTGTAACTCAAGCAACAAAACATAGAACGACACCAGTAAACGCCTGGTATCCATCAAGGCAAGATCGCCGATACATAATCGACCTGAAGATGGCTACTGAGCAAGTAGCCGAAAGCTTGTCGCTTTATAATAAAATCCGGCTGCAAACCCTAGAAGATTTGTTATCATTTATTCGCCGGGAAAGCCTGCATTCGCACTTCCTAATTATGTAATACTTAACGTTTCCGAACAATGAACGACACTGATTTTCACATTCCGAATCTATCGGAAACACAAAATAAAATACATACAACAAACGACTGCATCACAGTGCGGCACTCTCATTGTCTTTCTAGCAGTTGAGAATAGGTTTGCTAACTTCTCAGATTTCCATGTCCGGAAACAATAATCAGGGCCGGCGCTAGGAATTTCGGGCCCGGGGTAAAATGTGCGACAGGGCCGCATTTAGGCTCTGTGGGCCCCTAGGCTATACAGGTGGTGCGGGCCCCCTGTCGGCAGTGGCTGGGTTCTTAAATTTCGAAATATTCGAAATTCGACCATAAAAAATTTATGGGCGACCTGTTTTTTTTTTTTTAGCTCTACTACCTGCCCAGGCGAGGTTTGTGTGTGGTGAGGGGCCCCTCTTTGTGGTGCGGGCCCCTAGGCTACAGCCTATGTAGCCTATGCTTAAATGCGGCCCTGATGTGCGACATTTTTTCTTTTTTTTTAAGCTCTACAAACAGGCGGGCAGACAATGGGCGGATTGTTGGCTTCTGGCCTGGGCCCCTACAGCCGTGAAGGGACCCCCATCAGACGGCGAGGCCCAGGTACATTTGACCCCACTTACCCCTCCCTAACGCCGGCCCTGACAATAATGCCAACTTTTCAGATATTCACGACCGTACATTTGCTCGCGGGGGAGGGGCGAATGTACTTTATAAAAAGTAAAATTTACAGGGCAATTTTTTATACTTAATTGTTATGATAAATTCTAATTCAAAAGTAACAAAAACCTCTGCGGAAGAAACCGTGTTTCATTGCCTTTATGACATCAAATTTCAAAGACCAAAGTAGAAGTAATTTTTCAAGATGCGATGCAATCGTTTCCCTTACGCAGCCAAGTCTTTTTTTATTTTTTTATTACTATTGTAACTTAATTGCGATGGTCCACATACTACGATGGCGCTTCCTCTAGTCATCTTATCACTCATTTTTATTATTTTTTGGAAATATTTTTTATGCTTTGAGAGTTATATTACACCCCGGCATTTTACAACCACAGACAGTAAAGTTTCTATATTTTCTTTGATAATTCACTCATTGTGTATTTGTAACGAACAAAGTAATAATACTTTTTATTCCTTAAGTCTCCGGGAACAAAACATTCAGGATGTTCCGTCGACGTTGGTAACTGAAATAATAAACCAATCGCTTCACGATAATCGGATTTGTGACTAAAACTATCGTAAGCTTTAGAACACAGAAAAGTTGAATTATGCAGATGGTAAGGAGCAGGGGCGGATCCAGGATTTTGGTTTGGGGGGGGGGGGCTTGAGCGGACTTTGGTTTGGGGGGGGGGCCTTTGCTTGAATGAAATTTGGTTCAGAGGGCTTGCCTTCAGTGGATTTACCTGCACATCTGAGAAGCCATTAAGCCACAATTTTTAAAATTTGTTAATAAACTGGACATTTTATGTCCGGTCGCATGTAGTGGACCAAGCACGGGAAATCTCGTTAGAACAGAAGAAACATGAACGTAGACGAGAAACAAACTGAATGAAATAAACCCGGTGGCCGAAGATTCCCCGGTAGAGTCATTGTAACGCCAGCAAATATTGCTAAGCTATTGATATTGCCATATTAGTTACTAACTTGTAGGATTTATCGCATTATGATGAGTAAAATATTTAGTCGTAGTCACGGCTTTTAATGGTGCTAATCTGTTTTACTGGTTAAGTTGCTTAAACTTTCGGGCCGCGAGGCAGTAGGCGGTCGCCCACGCCTTGCGCCGCTTCTGGCTAGGCGGTGCCGTGCACCGGGGCCCCCAAACTCAGGAGGCCCCAAGCGTAACTCAGAGGGGCCCCCTGAAGCTCAGGGAGCTGCTAGCAAACCTCACAAGACTTGGTAGAGCAAAAAAAAAAAGGGCCCAAAATATTTTTTTGGCACTGGGTTCATTTGTTAATCTAGCTACACCACTGATCTACTTTTCTCTTGTGTAAATTTTCGTGAACAATATCATCCTACGATCATTTGTTATTCCCACGTCTGAACAATTTCAAGCAACTTCACTCCTTTATCTCCACAAGATGGTATCATATCCTTTTTTTTATTTTTTTAAAAAATTATAGGCTATACTGAAATATACACTGAAATAGTGACGTGAACAGAAAACATATAGAATTTTCAGCATCATTATGGCCACTTTGAAAGTGGATAAACCATTGGTGAACTGTAATAATTGATGTTGCAGACTCATCATATATATTTTTTTAAATCAAGCTAAGGTTTCTCAAGGGGGAAAATTTCATACACTACACAAATTTCTGTATCATCTATTTTTTACAAATTTCGATACTTGATAGGTTTTGATGAACATTAGAACAGAAAAATAGATCTGCCTTGACTTGATGTTGAATTCCCCGAGTTGATTGCAATTAAAAATAACCTTACTACATGCTATAGGTGCCATTTCTTATGTCACATCTTGCATGTACCTAACAATCCACCCCTGTAATGCAACTAGCAGAGACTTAGGTATCTCTGCCACAGATGCTAGTACGTATAGTTGCCCCTAGAATTAACAAAACGATGTACAAAGATTCCAGTATTGCATTGCTTTCATGAGTGCTGAATTGCTGAAGTCATAGCAGTATGTTAGTATTTTCTTCCGTATGACAATGAAATTGTACGAAATATCTGATTTGTCAGATTATTATTATTTTTTTTTGAAATTCCTAGAACCAATTTGGTATGGTACATGTATACTGGAGATGGCTGTTCGATGTAGGCATAACTGTCTGAACCCATGGGCGTAGCCTCGCTCAAATAGAGAGAAAAATACAAAAAAAAAAAAAAAAAAAAAAAAAAAAATTGTCAAAATTTATCCAGAACCCTCATAAACTAGTGCTTAAATAACTGTTTAATAATTTTTTTCAAGTAAAACCATTTTCAATAAGTATTTTATTTAGTTTCCTTGTTTTTGCCGCATCCTAAAGCTAATCCTAGCTACGTTCTTGTCTGAACCTCCTAAAAAGAAAAACCTAAGAGAGTTCTGTATCTGATCAGAAATTAATAGTTGATAGGGATAGTGTTGGTTAAAGGAAGGTATAATAGACAATAATGTTTTCCCTAGGGTTGTACAGTCTAATACACAAAATAGGTGTTGATGGAGGGGTAGTCATACTAGTTAGTAAGGACTACATTCTATCATACAACGGTGAGTAAGCTAAGGACATTGTTAAGAAGACAGTAAAACAAAGTTTAGAGATGTCAAAGTAGTAAGGAAAATTTGAAACAATTAATAAGCCACTAGTTGCAAACAGGTAAACGATACACAAATTCATGGGGAGCACTGAATGATGCAACTAGTAATTATGTTAGGAAACTGAGGGGCAGACTTTTCAAACAGTTATGGATCAGAATGGAGAAAAGTTATCAAGGACATAAAAAAGACAAATCTTAAATGTCTGGTTTTAGGAGACCATGACAAGGGCATATCCAGGATCACAACTAGAGGGGGGCAAGATTTGAGCTGAAGGGGGGGGGGGCAACTCATATTGGTTTCGAGGAAGTGGGGTGGGGGACTGAAACATGATGATTTATTACAAAATGAAACTCAAACATATTGAGGAAACTATTTTTATTATTGATTAATATTGTAATCCAACCACTTAATCTAAGGACCTTCTATGTAGTAAATTAAGATTGTAAATCAGTTATAGTAAACATTAATCATCTCGGATTCTTAGAAAAATTTTCAATAACTTTGTTTCTCAATATCTCGCGGTGTTCTTTCATGAAATTTCGAAGCACATTCATCAGGCATAATCCAGTCAATCTTTCCTCTCACAAAGTGCTCCTGAGCCAGTTCTTCACTCGTTGAAGCATACTAAAGGCAACTTAATTTTTCTTCTGGGGGGGTGGGGGGGAGCAGCAGCCCAAATTTGAAATGTCTCAGAAGAAATAAGTGATTAGTAAATCAGTAAAATATGTTTATGAGAGTTTATTAATGTGAACCTCAGGTTGTAGTAACGTGCAAGATATTTCAGATGATATTGAAAAGCTGATAGAGTTGCACCGAATATCTGCAAGAGCTTTGAAACTGATGGTAAATAAATTTAAAATGATTGAGGTGAGGTAATTTGTGAGAGGTAGGAATCAAATAATTTGGGTATGAAATGCAGTTCTAAATGATATGGAAGCGTAACAGGTGCACCTAAGAATAGTGTATTGAGGGGTTTCAAAGTCCTGCACCTACTGAAAGGGTGATGAGGGTATGTATCCCTGGGGAATGTGGGAAATGGGCTGTAAAACTTGCTCAGGGCCTTGCTTGGTATTGTGGAGCAGTACAATATGAAATACAGGTGCTAGAGGACGTACAAAGAGGACAGTTATATTTGCATGGGAGCACAATCAGTGCCTGATATGATAAAGAAGCTGGGTTGGGCGTCATTAGAAAACTGGAGGCATGGGAATCTACTTCTGGGATGCATTGGTGATAGGGCATAGATGACTATGGGGAAAATAATTAGTAGTAGTGTGTGGAAGAAGAGAGATGACCATACCCATTACCAATCACTTTATTTTGTGAAAAATGAGGGGATCAATCAAGGACTAGAATAAATTATTACAGGATGTGGTGAAACACTGGAAGAATTTAAAGAGAAAATCCGTGACAAAACAAATTGGTGTGTTGAGAAATTGCTACCAGGGCACAGGCTCCATCAAAATTAACTAATAGGAAAAAAGTAGTTGTGGATTATGGCTGTATCCCTCACTATTTCTTCCTTTGTTACACATTATCCAGCAAAAATTCAACTAAATGAAGTTAAACTGATAATTAGGTACCAAATAAATGAGTTTTGTCACATTTTATGCTTTCTTATTTCATGATTAGCGGTGTCCTGTGACTTCATACATGTGGAACAGAGAAACTCTGTTGATTTTTTAAATTTTTTTTCAGTACTTTACTAAAATTTGGTACTAATTTTGTGATAAATCAACATTAGGGATAGATATGAATAAAATACGTAGAACAAAAGTAATCTACATATTATTATTATTCATGGATAAGGCCATTAGGACTAAGCAAAGTACTCGGAAGTATTTGTCCGCTTTCCTTTGTGCCCATATTTCCTTCATACACTTGCTGCGGGCTTCTTTTCTCTCATCTGACCACGTTGCTCCAAGTCTTTTTTTTTTTTGTGAATTTTGGATTTAAATGTATCTTTGTTTTCTTTATTTCGCCAATCCATTTTATTGTAACTTATATTGCTTTACTTCGGTTTTCATAGAATTCAACTATTTGCCTTGTCAGTCTTTTAGGGTTCATTCTTTTGATATGTCTGTAAAATTTTAGTATGTGTTTTCTAATATCACTATGAATGTCTGCATATTGTAAGATTTCCTCATTACTTTTGAGTCAGTATTGGTCTCCTAGGAGTTTGGGCCCAAAATTTTCCTTATAATTTTGTGCTCCTTTCATCAATGTTTACTATATCTTTTTTCCTGTTCAAAATTAGCATTTCTGTTCCATAGCAGCATTCTAGTTTAATAACTGTATTGTAATGTCTCAATTTTGTGTGCTTGGAGATGCTTTTTTTATTGTAGATGTTTTGTGTTAGGCGAAACACTGTTTCAATCTTTTGGCATCCATTTCATTAGCTTTTGTTTCAATTCCATTCTCTTTGATTGTTTCGCTGAGATATTTTAAGTATGGGATTTGTTTGATTTTTCCATATTTTGCCTCCATGCATTTTGGTGTTTTTTTTTTTTTTATTGCAGGTCATAAATTCTGTTTTCACAAATGAAACCTGTAGACCCACTTTTTCTGCTATTTCGTTCGATCTGTTTTGGGGCTATTGCCACAGGTTAAGATTGCTAAGTCATCTTCAAATGCTAGGCAATCTGTATAATTATATGTGTTGTGATTTTTCATCCATTAACATTTATCAATACAGATACAGACAATGTAATGATTTTGTATCAAGGCCAAAAATCAATAAAAATTTCTAACACCTCAGGTTTGATATCTTCTGAGTAGCCACGAAATTTATGGTACAACCAAAAAAGAAATACAAATAATGTTGGTCATTGCTAGCACTTCTTTACATTCAATCACTGTTGACTACAAGAATGCTCGTGGCAGGCAATTAGTAGTAGTTGTGCTACCTGCAAAGAGAATATTATGTGCTTCAACATTGGCATATATATCATTGATATACAAAAGAAACAGGAGGGCTCAAACAACCAAACCCTATGGAATACAATGTTTAATACTTTTAATGCCTGATACACTCTGATTATTTCAGTTTCTATGTCCTTACATTTAAGGTGACAACCTGATTCCTTCCATCTAGGTATGACTTGAACTATTTGTAAGCTACACCCCTGATACCACAAATATAAAGCTTAGACAAGAGGATTTTATGATCTACCACATCAAAAGCTTTAGACAAATCTAGAAATATGCCAGTTACTTTCTCTTTTTGTCTATTATTTTTAATGTACTGTTAATGCATACATAAATTGCTGTCTCGGATGAAATGGACAAAGGAGGTCAAATTGATAGTGTAGCACTAGATCTTTCAAAGGCTTTTGACAGAGTGAGCCATAAAATGGTAGTAAATAAGGTAAAATCTATTGGAGAGGATCAGAAAGTGATTTACTGGATAGAAGAATTTTTGATAGGTAGAAAACAGAAAGTTAGGGTAGGAAATGCGGTATCAAAGGAAGTGGAAGTAAAAATGGGAGTGCCGCAGGGTAGCGTATTGGGACCATTGCTATTTATTATTCTAATGAATAATTGTGTTGATTGTTTACTATTAGAAATTAGATGTTTTCAGATGACATAAAGCTATATAAAAGAATCAAAATGATAGAAGATTGTAAACAGTTGCAGGGTGATCTGGACAGGATATCTAGTTGGGTTGCTAAACATGGGTTGAAGATAAATGCAAAGAAGAGTCAGCTTATTATATACATAAATAAAAAACTGAAGGTTTATTATGATTATAAGGTGGGAAAAGAATTGCTTATTGAAGACTCAAAATGTAAATATCTTGGTATTACATTTGATAACAAGCTTAACTGGGCAGATCACATTGGACAGGTAGCAGGAAAATTTTTCAAAATTCTGCAGGTTGGAGAAGGTGATGATGGGATGTAAGAGAGAAGTAAAGGAATTGGGTTACAAAACTGTGGTCAGGCCATTGCTCGAATATGGTAGTGTAGTATGGGACCCACATTTTGAGTATCAAATACAGGAGTTGGAGAAGGTGCGAAGAAGGGCTGTTAGATTTGTTTCTGGAAATTATCGCAGAATGCAATCAGTAACAGATATGATAAAAGAGCTGGAATGGGACTCATTGGAATACAGAAGGAGGGTGAAGAGGGTCATGCAAGTGTACAAGGCATATATTGGTGATGAGGCATGGAAAGATATTGGTGTAAGAATTGAAAGTAATGCATGGAAGGGAAAAAATGACTATGACCACAAGCTGGCATTCGATTTCAGGCACAAGGGTGTAGGAAGATTCTCTTTTTCAGGTAAGGGTGTCAGAGATTGGAATAAGTTACCAAGAGAAATGATGAATAATTTGCCAAAAACATTGAAAGAATTTAAAATTAAACTTTGTAAAGGGCAAATGTAGGTGGATGCAGAAAAGGGGGAAGATGGGGGTTTAGGGAAACTGCTACCGGAGCATGCGCTCCATTGCAATTTAATTTGATTTAATTTAATTTTCATGTTTTAAATCCTTGTTGTGAATCAGATAATATATTATTTTTATTAATGAAGCTTATTAACTTTTTATACAAAATTTTCTCTAGTATTTTTGGGATCCCAGATGGGAAAGTAATAGAACCACAGTTATCTATTTTATCTGTGCCTCCCTTCTTATGTCCCGGAACAAATTTTCCAGTATTTTTAGTATTTATGGGAAAAATTATATTATGAAACAATTAAATTAGTGGACCTTTTTTTCTTATTTCTCATCTTGATGTCACATCACAACATAATCTAAGTTATTACTGATTTGATGCTTGGAAAAATTCAAGAGGAGACCCTATGTAGAAACTTGAAAAACACTGGGAAGCAAGGAAACAAATGCCAGTCAATACAGCTTTCAAAAAGGAAATTTGAAAAGTCGACAGAGGGTGTCATTAATCAGTCCATGGAAATAATTAGTAGCAGTGTAAAGAATTATATAGAGGAATTTGACAACTTATGGTGACCTGACCTGTTTGCATGGCTTGGAGTTCAAGAGGAATAGTCCTAAAAGGTTCTGCACTTTCAGGGACTGCTTCCCTGAAATGCCAAAACCAGTCCATTACTACAACCCTGACCAAAGGCTGCCCACAAGGTTTGGTTTATTATCCAGTTTCCTGGGATATAAGGTTGGAAATATAGATGGAAACACTACAAAGAACATCTAAACTTTTGGATTTCGCTAATGATCTATTATTGTTCATGGAAACATTTTCATGGGCAGAAATTAAAATTACTAATATAGTGTTTATCTGCCTCAGCTAGTGGTGCATTTAGGTGAGTTTATCATTTCATAACACATTTATCTACATCTACATCTATACTCTGCAATTCACAATTACTGTGGGTGGCAGAGGGTGCTAAGCACCAATCCTAATTCAGTGCATTCCAATCCCGAACAGAATGAGGAAAGAAAGAATACATAAATTTATCAGTACGGCATCTTATTTCTCGAATCTTATCCCTCCTGTCATTGCGACCTAAATAGGTTGGCGGAAGTAGTATTTCGTTGCACTCGTAAATTAAAGATTTTCGCATGTTCTCCAACAAATTCAAACGAAAACGACGTCGTCTGTCCGCCAAACAATCCCAGCCCAATCCACGTATCAGCTCTGTGACACTTACATAAGGACTGTAACTAGCGGTCACGAATCGAGCGGCTCTCCTCTGTACCTGCTCCAACGTATCAATCAATCCCTTGCGATACGGATCCCAAATTGCACAACAGTATTCCAAATGCGGACAAACTAGTGTTTTGTACAGAATTTCCTTTGTATGAGCATTACAACTTCTCAAAATACGACCTATAAAACATAGTTTAGAATTAGCTTTACCTACGACTGAAGTTATGTGAAAGTCCCATTACATGTTGCTTTGTACTGTTACGCCTAGATACTTCAGGGAATCCACAGTGTCAACAACTGAATTGTTAACTTTGTAATCGTGAGGAAACGGGGTCTTTTTATTACTTATTTGCATTGCCTTGCTAAAAGGAAGGATGTCTTGGAAATAGCCCGATTCCAGTGATGATGGGGTCAGGACTGTGCCTTTTTTTTAGGATAGGGGCTGCTGGTGAAGGGATGGAAATGTATGATCAAAGTGATACTGATTGTAAATCCACGATGGGAAAAACCACAAATGTTAAAGAAATAGCTGAGGTTGCTGAAACAATAACAGACTGAGGTAAAACTGGGAAGGAGGAGGTTAGTGCTGAAAATATAAAGCCAGTAATAAGGATGTTAGTGGTATATTATAGAAGTATAATGAACAAGCTGCCCGAAAACCTTGGATCACAGAAGAAATTTTGGAGCTAATGGATCAGAGGAGAAGGTACAAAAATGCTCAGGATGAAGCAGGAAGAGAGCAGTACAGGCAATTTAGAAATCAAATAAATAGGAAATGCAAAATAGCAAAAGAAAAATGGATACAAGAAAAATGTGAAGAAGTAGAAAAGGAAATGGTAGTAGGAAAAGTAGATGTTGCATATAGAAAGATCAAACAGAATTTTGGAGAAATGAAGAAAAGAGGTATGAACATTAAAGCTGCTGATGGAAAACCTCTTTTAAGCTCAGAAGATAGAGCTAACCGATGGAAGGAATACATTGAGAAACTGTATGATGGGGACGACTTGAACAATAGTGTATTGGAAAAGGAAGGCGATGTCGACATTGATGACTTAGGAGATCCTGTTTTGAGAACAGAATTTAATAAAGCTCTGAATGACTTGAAAGCAAATAAGGCAGTTGGAATTGATGAGATCCCTGCAGAACTTCTTAAATCGAAAGGAATCGAAAGATTATTCAAGCTGATATCAAAAAGTTATGAAACAGGAGAAATTCCAACTGATTTTAATAAAAATATCATCTTCACACTACCAAAGAAAGCACAAGCCGACAAATGTGAGAATTATCGCACCATTAGTCTAACATCACATGCTTCAAAATTACTGACCAGAATAATATACAGAAGGATGGAAAGGGTAGTAGAAGAGATAGTAGGTGAAGATCAGTTTGGGTTTAGGAAAAATCGCGGTACAAGGGAAGCAATTCTATCTTTAAGATTAATACTTGAAGGGTGGATCAAGAAAGACAAAGATACTTTTATGGCATTTGTTGATTTAGAAAAAGCTTTTGATAATGTTAGGTGGGACAAGATGTTCAAAATTTTAAAGAAGTCAGGTCTAAAGTATCGAGATAGAAGAATACTCTATAAACTATATAAGAATCAAGTGGCTGTAATAAAAGTAGAGAATCACGAGAGACTTGCATCGGTTAAAAAGGGTGTGAGACAAGGTTGTAGTCTATCCCCGTTAATATTCAACTTGTATGTAGAAAAAGCAATGAAGAAAATAGAAGAAAAATTTCCATGCGGCATAAGTTTTCAGGGAGAAAAAATCAGTATGCTACGATTTGCTGATGACATTGTCTTGTTAGCAGAGAGGCCTGAGGATATTGAGAAGTTATTGAATGGCATGAACAAAATACTGAAGGAAGATTTTGGACTGAAGATAAATCAAAGTAAGACAAAAGTGATGAAATGTAGCAGAAATGATACCAATAGTAGCAGATTAAATATAAAAATAGGATCAGATGCTATAGGAGAAGTGAGTGAGTTCTGTTACTTGGGAAGCAAAATTACAACCGATGGCCGAAGCAGGAATGATGTTAAAAGCAGAATAGCTCCAGCAAAAAGAGCCTTCTTGAAAAAGAGAAACCTTTTAGTTTCAAATATTGATCTAGGAATTAGAAAGAACTTTTTAAAACTCTATGTGTGGAGCACAGCACTCTATGTTAGCGAAACATGGACTTTAGGAATTCCGGAAAGAAAGAAACTTGAAGCATTTGAAATGTGGTGCTACAGAAGAATGCTAAAAATTAGGTGGACAGACAAAGTAAGAAATGAACGAGTTTTTGAAATAATGGGTGAGAAAAGAAGTTTATGGAAGAAGCTTACAGGAAGAAGAGACAGGCTTTTAGGTCATATTTTGAGACATGCTGGATTGGTTAATTTGTTAGTGGAGGGAACAGTCGAAGGTAAGAACTGTAGAGGTAGACAGAGATTAGAATATATGAAACAGATATATGAGGACGTGGGTTGTAAGGGGTATGTAGAAACGAAAAGGTTAGCACAGGATATGAAGGGATGGAGGATTGCATCAAACCAGTCTGGAAAAAAAAAAAATGAACAAAGTAATCAAATTTGCAAACTAAATAGAGATACATAAACCAAAAGTATTTCTATTTATTTCTTGTATCCAGGACATAGCATTACAAGTTGAAACAAAACAAATAAAATTAATTAATTTATATGGACTACAAAACACAATTAAATGGAATGTGACTAGAATTCTGCAATCTTTATGGCATTCTCATTTGCCCTAAAAAGGTCATTGATAGTGCGGGTTTCAGGTAGATTCCTGCATACCAGATGATGTTGTGGGTCCTGCAGCATCCCACATTCACATTGTTCGTTTTCAGTATATTTTTTGATATTAGATCTGCATCGAGACACTTCAGTTCTTAATCTATTTAGTGCCTTCAATATAGCATATGGCCGATTACACCCTGCAGCCAGTGCCTCTTTGATATTCCTCCAGTGCCCTTCAGGCAACGAATTTCGCCATAGTTCTACACGGCAAGCTCCAGGTGAAGATGTTATGGCTGTAGTTGACTGTATGAGCTCATTCTTGATTTTAGCCTTGTGGGTTGAGGTTCGTTTCCAAACAAAGGGTGTCTGGGGTCTGTTTCCTCTTCTCCAACTCTGCAGCTGTTTTCCTTCGAATGTCAGGTGGTGCAGGTGGTGTTATACCCATGATTTGGTATAATTTGCTGACAGGAGTCGGTTTCAGGCAATCTGTTACAATGCAGTCAGTATCATTCAGTGCTATATCAACCTGCCTAGCATGTGCAGAGTTTTGCCAAACTGATGCCGAGGATTATGCTGCAGAGAAACTGAGTGCTAGGGCAGATGTATTAAGCACATTTGGCTTTGCTTCCCAGGAGGTACTTCTAAGTTTTCGGATGATGTTGTTCCGAGTGGATATTTTGAGTTTCAGATCCTTTCAGTGGGTTTTGAATTTAAGAGAGTGATCAAGTTTTACTTCCAGATATTTTGGAGTATCATAATGTAATAGTTGTTGCCCCCTCCAGTTGATGTTCAACTTTCTTCTGGCTTCTCTGTTTCTCAGGTGGAATGCACAGACCTGCATTTTTCCAGGGTTGGGCTTCAAGTGATTAGCATCATAATACTTGGCCATATCCTCAAGAGCTGTTGTCAACTTCACCTCCACCACCTCTAAGGTTGTGCCTTGAGTTGCAATTGCTGTATCATCAGCATAAACGAATGCTTTCATTCCAGGAATAATTGGTTGGTAATTTGTATATATATTGTACAAGAGTGGAGCCAGCACACTACCCTGAGGGAGGACATTCTTCTGAGTTCTCCAGCAACTCTTCTTTTTGTGGAGGATAACGTAAAACTTTCTGTTTTGTAGTAAACACTGAACGACTTGTGTAAGATGGTAGACACAAGTAATAATAGGGGTAGAGAGTTGGATAAAAGAAGTAATACTAGACAGTGAGTTTTTTCCCGATGGTTACAGAGTGTACCGCAGAGGTAGAGGAGCAATTGGTAGAGGAATTTTCATACTAGTTAACAAAAACTACCACAGTTCACTGGTGTTCATAAATTATGACCATGAGTTAGTCAGGGTAGATTTCTGGGGTAGCAAAAAAGAAAAAAATCAGGGTGTTGGCTGCTTACCACAGTGGAAGAATGACAGATGACGATGTTGGGGAGAAATTAAATTCATACTCAGATTTCAGAGGTGAGAATAGAATGGTCATTATTGGTGGGGATTTTAATTGACCAGGTTAAACTGTGTAGGAAATGAGATTAATAACGCAAGAGAACAGATATTTTCAAATACCCTAATAAGGAAAGGAGAATTTACACAAGTGGTAGAGCACAACACTAAGGGACAAAATTTTGGATATACTGTATTCCTAATAAAGCCCGAACATAACCTTGTGGGGTGTCAAGTAACCGAAGGAATAAGTGATCATGAAGCAGTTCTGATGGATATTAAGGGATTCAGTAAACCAGCAGCTAAAATAGGCACAATTATAAAAAGGCTCAAATTTGAAGAGATATTTCAGAGAATATTTCAGCAAATGGAAGGAAGACACAAGTACAGTAGTATCAAGGTGGGAATAGTTCAAGGAAATAATAAGAAAGGGGGAGGAAAAATGTATTCCAAAATAGGACATAAAGAGAAGTATAGAACCAGTGTACTGTAATAGGGGGTGAGGAGGTTAAAGAGGTTGGTAAGAAGAGAACATAACAGAGTTGAGGGACAGCAGGGTAGTAGGGAATATTTAAAACAACTAAACAAGGTCTTATACGTAATAGCTAAGAAGGTGGCTAAAGATGGTTATATGAAGAGAATTGTCAGTGCAGGGGGACCATTGACTGATGCATCTAGAAATTTCTATGGCTATGTTAGAAAACTAAGGGGAAGGGAAGGTGTTGAGACACTTGTAGATAAGGATGGAGAAGAAATTACTGAGGATTTGAAAAAGGCAGAGATTTTAAGTAACTGGTTTAGTGAGAGCATTAGGGACAATGAATCAGAAATGGGAGGGTCTAACTCAGAGAACGAGCTTAACAACACAGTTAGAAATTAACAGACCAAAGAATTTTAAATTCATGCTGAAGATATCATGAAGGAAATAATAAAGCTGAAAAAACATAAAGGAGATAATATTACTACAGATATCTAAAAGTTAGCCATATGTGACATTGTACCTTATCTTGAAATATTATTTAAATTGAGTCTGGATACTTGCTGCTTACCTCAAGACTGTAAAATTGTGATTATAGTGCCGGTAAATAAAGGAGAGGGTGAGAAATAGAGTAAAAAATTATAGGCCAATCAGTTTGACATCAGTGGTAGGCAAATTAATGGAGAGATAGACATGCAACCACATCAGAGATATATGTGAGGAGTGTAAGTGGTTTTCAAGTAGGCAACATGGCTTTAGGCAAGGATATTCTTGCAAATCTCAGTTGGTGGGATATATGCAAGATATTTCAGATGAAATGGACAAGGAAGGCCAAATTGGTAGTGTGGCACTAGATCTTTCAAAGGCTTTTGACAGAGTGTGCCATAAAATGGTAGTACAATAGAGTTACACTAATCCGAACTAATTGGGACTGGGCCTTGTTCGGATTACCGATTTGTGGCGTATTGTCATCATGAGTAAATGGAAATACAATGTTAACTCTCAAAGAAAAACTGGATACTTTGAAGCGGCTAGACAATGGTTAGAACGTATCTTAACTGGTGATGGAACTGGGTGTTGGTAAGGCAACCATTTGTGATTGGAAAAAGAACAAAGTGAAGCTTGAACATTCCCGTGCAACGTCTTTGGGAAAAACACTTGAAATTTGGCAGATTTTGAAGCAGTCCCAGTACGATAAAGTGGATGAAGCACTTTTCTTTTGGTTTACACAGGAATGAGAAATGGGAATTCCTTTGAGCGCAGACCAATGGTTCAAGAAATGGCTGTTTACCTAAACAAGTAAATGAATGGTTATTAGTATTTTAGTGCAGGTATGGGTTGGTTGGACAGATTTAACGTCAAAAACAATGACTGAGTTTTTGTCTTTCAAAAAGTAGAAATAAAATGGGCACTTGTAAGCATTGTAACTATTATCATAAGTTTGATAGTTTTTCTTTCATTGCTATGCACTGTTTAAACTTAATGTTTTTTTGCTAATTTTTTATAATATGTGTGTACTGTAATGTGTAAATTAAAATTGTGTGTATGTATAGCAGTTAACCATACAGTTAAATACCGTAATATCATTAACTGTTTTTTAATTTTTTTACCATTCTCCATACTTAGACTAATTTTTTGCTATGTTCAGATTAACCGAACGTTCGGATTAACGGGATTGAGTAAATAAGATAAAATTTTTTGGAGTGGATGAGAAAGTGAGTTGCTGGGTAGAAGAATTTTTGAAAGGCAGGAAACAAAAAGTTAGTGTAGAAAATGCAGTATCAAAAGAAGTGGAAGTAAAAATGGGAGTACCACAAGGTAGCGTATTGGGACCATTGCTATTTATTATTCTAATGAATAATAGTTTTGATTGTTTACCATCAGAAATTAGATTATTTTAAGATGATATAATGCTATATAAGAGGACTGTAAACAGCTGCAGGGTGAACTGGACAGGATATCTAGTTGGGTTGGTAAACATGGGATGAAGATAAAAGCGAACAAGAGTGAGCTTTTTAGATACACAAATAAAAAACTAAAGGTTGATTACGATTATAATGTGGGGGAAGAATTGCTTGTTTAAGACTTGAAATGTAAATATCTTGGCATTACATTTGATAACAAGCTTAACTGGGCAGGATACATTGGTCAGATAGTAGGAAAAGGTTTCAAAATTCTGTACTTGTTGGAGAGAGTGATGAGGGGATGTATGAGAGAAGGAAAGGAATTGGGTTACAATACCTCGGTCAGACCATTGCTTGAATATGGGACCCACATTTTGCATATCAAATACAGGAGTTGGAAAGGGTGCAAAAAAGGGCTGCTAGATTTGTTTTTGGAAATTACCACAGAATGCAAGCAGTAACAGCAATGATAAAAGAGCTGGAATGGGATTCATTGCAAGAGAGGAGGAGGGTGAGGAGGATCATGGGAGTGTACAAGTCGTATATTGGTGATGAGTAAGGCCCGGATTCTTAGGTTCGAACCTATTTTCTTCCCACCCCAATATTCTTGAAATTTGATTTTTTTTTTCATTTTTTGTATAAAGTAATGTTATTTGTAAATTTAATAGGCTCTAAAAGAACCTAATTTCTATTTTATGACCTAAAATGACCTAATTCGGTTTTCATAACTGTAATTTTGTTAGTAAAATAAAACAATCGACCAACCAGATTAGCCAAGTGGTACAGGCCATGTGGTAGTAACCTGGACTCGGGAGACGTTGTGGGTTCGAACCCCATCATCGGCTGCTCTGAAATGGTTTTCCTTTTCACCTCCAGGCAAATGCCAGAACAGTAGCTTATTGATTTTCACCTCCTGGCAAATGCCAGTATCTTATTGACAGGCCATAGCCACTTTCAAATGTATTTCTATTGGAACAGCACCCTGTAGCTAACGAGATAATTTCTTCAGTGAAAAAAAGCACCCTCCTCTTGCAAAAATTTCCATTCCTTCTATATCGAAATTTCCTTTCCTCCTTCTACATCAAAAAGTTACTGTCACCTGGGCGATCCGGCCAGTCACCATCCAAATTTGTATTCTTGACTACGTGAATCCTATGCTCCAAGACACTGCAAATGTAAGTGGTATAGGAATGATCCCTTGCAGAGTCCGAGGGTTAACCTGAACTTGGAGGGTAAACAGACCGTTTACGTGTAAAGCATATGGATTTATTTTAAAACTGGAATAACTGTTACTGAATGATATGTTTTAACCTCAACATTGATAGTAACATTGATAAAAGCTGCAACAATACGGTATGGCAACTTCACATTATTACAAAGATCCACATTTAGTAGAAACAAATCAACAAAGCAAATTTTAAACAAACCATGTTAGACGTTAGCAATCACAGGGACACAAAGCCTATTTGAGAAGTGAAGAGTTGTATACCGTCATCGTTCAGTGGTAACACGGGAATTGTGTATGCATTTTTAGTTCCTTCATTAAAAGGGATCGTGCCTAAACAAATCTACTGTGAGAGTGGATTGGAACAGATAAAAACTTTTCTACAGATTAGAAAATTATATATTGTCAAGAATGTGTAAAATCAGTAAGGTTAATTTGTTATATATACTTATATATTTTATAATTGAAAAAACATAGGTAACAATGAAAGGAAAGAAATGCTGCAAGGCAATATTTACATGGTAAAGAAAGGGGAAAAAACACCCAACACTCACCAAAGTTGAAGGGCGGAGGGCAGCAACAACACACAAGTCTTGCGCAAGCCCAGCCACCAACTTCTAACTTGAAAAAAGGGTTTTTCACCCTAAATATTGTATTTTTTGTGTGTGTGTTTGTGTGTTGTTGCTGCCTTGCCCCCTTCAACTTTGTTGAGTGTTGGATGTTTTCTTCTCCTTTCTTTTCCTTATAATTAAAAGAAGTTAGATTTTATTTGTTTACATTTTTAAAGTAGCTTAAAGTGGTCTCTGTAGAGTCTAGACTGTTGGATGAAATTTCATAACATCATCTGGGTATTATCGGGGGTGTTAAATTCAGGTGGACTATTTTTATTTTTGCCTTCTATATAAGTGCCAGCAGAAAAACGATCCCACATACTACAGCATCTGAATCTGGTAACTCATCTGGCAAATGTTACCAGGAAGAATGCTTCTAAACCGAAGCAGAGTTTCATTACAAGTTCAAAGCTGGATACAGATTTGTTTAACCTGTGTCTATGTATAGTTCTCACTGCCGCTAATATACCAGTTGCAACCCTCCAGAATGCAGTCCTGAAAACATTTTTGGAAGAATTTTGTAACAGAAAAATACCGAATGAATCACTTTAAGAAAGAATTACTTGCCTCAGCTGTATGAGAAAACCATTGAAGAAATATGGGTGGACATTGCTGACAACTTCATCTGCTTATGTGTATCTGCGGCACAAACATAGCCAGCGTCGTTGTGGGCAAGCTCGTATGTGAGTAAGCTAGTGTACCCCATGTCATTATGTGCAGAGGCCTTCCTACAACAAAATACCCTACTGTCGAAATGCTGTAAGGGATGCATTAAAGGTGTTAGGGATAGATTGTGGTTGTAGGTGACAAAGTGCAGCTTACATTTATAAAATCAGGGGAGTGTTTAAAGGCATTCCATCCTCGAATGCTCCATGTCACCTGTCTCATGGGCTCCACCGGACAGCTGAAAAAATTCAGGAACAGCATCCTGTAGCTAACAAGATAATTTATTCAATGAAGAAACCATTCCTGAAAGTGCCAAGTTGAGTCATAACTTAATACAGGGAAAAGCTTCTGTCAATACCCATCTCCCGAACCGTAGTGACACGATGGGGGACCTGGCTCTCAGCCGCAATATATTATATGTAGAAAACGATGATAGTATCATGGAGGTCATTGATGCACTGGATGAAAGTGAAGCTATTGCTATAGTAAGTGCAAAGAAAGTGTTGCACTCAGTAATAGCAGTAAGGCATTTGACCTGTGTAAGGGCAAATTTTTACAACCTAGAATTTCCAATCAAGAAATCAGAAGGAGGCGTTCTACCGTTGACGGAAGTGCTTCAAATCATCTAAGAAGTGAGGACCAAAGGGGCTCCTGGGCCAGTTGGGGTATCTGTAGCCAAGAAGATGCAGGCTGTTTTAGCACGCAGTCCAGATTTCAAGAGGATAGAACAAATAGGCCGTGTCCTGTCTGGACAAGACATACTGCCTTGGAATCCTAAGGAAATCGCTGATATGAAGTTCTTACCTCTTACCTCATGTTTTTCCACATTCAAGAGAATTTTAACGGAAGAGAAAAGAGAGTTAACTCCAGAAAAATCTGTCAAAAATTCTCTTTGTTGAGTGTCATGTAAGAAGTTTTAAATGAGTAGACACAATGTTTTGAAAATAATAGTGGCTTATGTTGCGTGTTTTAATGTGAAATTTTTTTTGTCATTGCTTTACGCCTCGTTGATGGCTAAGGTCATTAGAGGCGGTTAATGTGAACGAGCAATGTCATGTTAGAAGTTTTAAAGAAGAACTTGACATTATAATACAAAGACACAGTGTTTTCAACACTTTGGCAGTATATATTGCGCGTTTTAAATTTTATTTTCCTTAAAAATGTGGAAATTCCTAAATCAGAATTTTAAAACCTATAAAAGCCTAAAACGTGAATTGAATAAACCTAAATTTAGTTTTTTAGATCCTAAAAATTTAGGGCTTGGTGATGAGGCATGGAAACTTATTGGTGTAAGAATTAAGAGTAATGCATGGAAGGGAAAAGATGACCATGACCAGGCACAAGGGTGTAGGAAGATTGTCTTTTTTGGGTAAGGGTGTCAGGGATTGGAATAAGTTACCAAGTGAAATGATAATAAATTTAACCAAAAACGTTGAAAGAATTTAAAGCTAAAATTTGGAGAGGGCAAATATAGGTGGGTGCAGTAAAGAGGGAAGATGGGTGTGTAGGGAAATTGCCACCGGAGCGTGCGCTCCATTGCAATTTAATTAAATGTATTAATATATCTGCCATGAAGATTGACCACAACTCAGTTAGCAGAAGTTCACTTGAATGATTGTTAAACTTTGAAGCCCATTTGGAGAAACGAGTCTAAGCAATGACAGTCATAAACAACAACATTAATATTTGCCAGAGTAAATTTGTTGTTACTCTAGTACTAACAAAATTATAACAATGCAATTCTTACGGTTTACTCAGCAACTGTGTGCACAAAAAAGCTTGCAGAAAGTAAAACCAAAAGAACATATTAGACATCCCCAATGAGGAATATTGCTGATGTTCGCAGAAGCTTACTGAATTGTGGCAATGCATTAACTGTTCCCGCTTGGTATTCCAGGAGATTGATGGCCTGTGGAGCTGGTTCTAGAGTATTCTACCTTCACAAAACAGTCATCAGTGATTGAATATACACTGGTGGAGAGATTAACTAACACTGGTGGCAATATTGATAACAGTAGTAGCAGCAGTGGTGGTGGTAATAGATGAAAGGTATTTACTTTCAAAGGATTTAAAAAACTTAATTAACCTGGAATAATGTTGGTAATAGTAGTAAATTTTAGTAGTAGTAGCAATAGTATTAGCAGCAGTAAAAATAATAGCATTAACAGAAGGATTTAATTGAAATGAAGTCTTCATGGTTGTGCTGCTGGATAGTGTTTTGAAAACACGATATTTCGACAACTAGCTCAGTCATCTTCATCAGGTTAAGGACAATCTTGGCTTCAGAGTTCCTGGAATTTAAAGCATCCCGTGCGAGTGTGGAAAGTGCTACATTGGTCAAACCGTCCGCACTGTACTAAACTGGTGTGAAGAACACAAACGCTATCTATCGCCGAGCATGTGTACAACCATGGCCACAGGGTTGACACTTTTGGGATTCCATAGTCAAAGAAGCGATTGCCTGATACCTACAACAGAGATAGTGGGCTATGTCTTAGCAGGGCATGGAAACCAGCCTTGGCAACTCTACGCAGATAGCGTGGCACGCATGTTCAGAAACCACCACAAAAGGCCGAACATTAACTTCCTCGGCCCGCAACGAGAAACTGCAGCCACGCCCACTCACTGCCAGCCGCCGGGTGCGGGCGTTGGAGAGAGCCGTCGGGCTATATAAGGAGGTGTGGCACCTGGGCTGTCTCAGTATCCAACGGTCAGCCGACCTGTGCAGATGTCTCGACACCTGATGAAGACGACGGAGCTAGTTGTCAAAATATCATGTTTTCAAAACACTATCCGGTGGTACACCGGTGAAGACTTCATTTCAAGGATACGCCGGGAAAGTCTCCGTTCTTACAGAAGGATTTAATTGGTACAAGATTCATATAAAATTAATTACCTTCGAATAATGTTTTCAAAAGTTCTTACATTAGAAACGAGGGTATCTTATATGAACACAAAGTAATTGAAAAGAGTGCCCCAGATTGATTCTAGGTGATTGCTGCCATCAAGTCTTTAGACTGGTTTGATTCAATCTTTAATCTCTTTCCATCTTTTACAAACCTACTGTGAATAATGCATTATTATTGTCAAAATCTTTCTATTAAAGTTAGTTTAGACATCTGTCCTTGGTTTTTCTATATATGATTCTGTACACTTCTCTTAAGTTGGGTAGATCCCAAAGAAGTTGGACCACTGTGATTGCATTATTTATTACTAGAAGGGGATTCAGCGAGGTTTTTTTTTCTGAAACGGGAGAGGCAGTAAGTTTTTCTTTTTAAAAAGGTGGTAATGAGTAATTTTTTGTGTAAATGACATGATAGTGTTACTCATAGGTTCCCAATCTCTTTTTTCCTGATAGTTAGAAACATTGAAGGAATTCAACAATGCAAGTCCCAGTTCAAAAACTTTTTTTTTTCTCATACCTGAAATTTCTTGTTCATCTATTTACATATCATACTATAAACGTTTAGACTACAATTCTAGTTTGAGATTTATACAATGCAGACTTGTATTTTTTATTTGTTTAAGGCTTTATGTCTAGCCTAAAGATGGGAGAGGATTTGGGGTAAGGAATGGAGACTTATTTTGTCATTGCCTTTTTGGAGGAACCATCCCAGCATTTGCCTGGAGTATTTTCAAAACCACAGAAAGCTGAAATCAGAATGGCTGGACATGCACTTGAACCTGCAACCTTGCAAATACCAGGTCTGGAAGTTACTGCTACCCACTGGGCTGTGTTATGACAACTTGACAGGTTCATGTATTGAGACAATATATACTGTGTTTAAGATTTAAGCTTATACATTTAGCAAATACGGCACTGTGGCTTGGGTAGGAAAAAAGAAATCAAGATCTCTTGCTATTAGTTGTAACTTTTTTTTTTTATTTTTCCACTCATAACTATCAGCTTGATATGTACATCTGTACAAAGCCAACAAGAAAAACGAAAAATCAATATATATATATATATATTTATTATGTGTATATGTATATATGGCTCTAAAAAATAATTTATTATACTAAGCACAGATGAAAAATAACTGCTTGGAAATTTCTTCCTACTGTACTTCCTTTCTGAAATAATTATTTGTGATGAATATGAGACACAAAAAAACATTACTTTAGAATGAGTTTTTTATCAATATATTTCTAGCAACTAACAGTATTTAAAAATTATCTCTATGAAACTGCAATAGTTGTTACATGAAACATTGTTTAAAAAGTTTATTATTGCTATAAATTTGCTGTTCTTTAACAACTGCAAGGAAAAAAGTTGCCCATTTCTCTAAACAATTATCTTCATTATTATTTCTTGCAACAAATACACCAAAGGAGAAAATGAACACTGATCCTCAGCTACAAAGAGTATACAAATCAGATTTCTTCTATTGTAAATTTAGAATTTTAAAGCGTAGTTACTATTTGATAACGAACAAATAAACCTGTCTGTTTGGTTAGACAATGTTGTCTGCAGGTATATAAGTAAGAACTGCATGTACAAAACAAAGGAAACAGACAGTTTAAATGTAACTTTGATGTGGAAACAAAAGGCAGATAGATTTCAGGAGAAAAGTTATTTAACAACAAACTTTTAATAATTTTAAATTAATGAATCACATCTGCTGATGTGTCCAAATTCCAATGTACAGAACATTTCCTTTAGTCCAGTCATAAATTCTACATCTGTTATATTAGCCAAGCATATTAATGATTAAAATTCTGTCTGGATGTCAGTTCTGACGGTAAATGTGGTCAAATGCTAGCTAACATAACAGAAAAGTTATACGGATTAAAACATACAATGTGAAAGACGATAGGTATATACATATTTGAACACAACAGTCAGAAGAATGTGATAAAACAATAGCCATACCGTCTGAAGATCTGTCTTCCAGTCTGATAATGATTAAAACGAATAAGGAAAGACTGAAGCTTGTGTAAAGGTAACAAGGAACTGTAGCAAGCATAGCTAAAAGAGTGGAAGACAAAGAGTATCAGTCTTCAGGCCATTATTCTCAACATTTCCACTGGAAATAAATAAATTACTTAACCAAAATTAACAGAGAAAAACAAATTGTACACTATAAATACATATCTCTTTGCACAAAAGAAAAAGGAAAAAAAACCCCGGTAAATAATAATTTAAAAAATCCATCACTTACTATATAAATTTACACAACTTACAATTGTAGATCAAAGCATATAACAAAATTTCATTTATTTCTAGTAAAGAAAGTTCATTTTTACGACATTCATTATCTGCCATTATAAATATTACAACATAAAAAGAAAGATAAATACATGGCTGTATATGGTTCATTTCACTAAAAGCAAAAAGATAATTTGAAATATACAGGTTTCAATGTTGTTTTAGCCACTGAACGGATAACTGTAAACAAAAATAAGTGTTTAATTAGGGATGATAATCAGGTTTCATGCATGTACACTATTTACAGCAATACTGCTGATATAATAATAATAATAAAAAATAGCAAATTAAAGATTCTTACTGCCACACCTTAACCCCCAGAATTAACAGCTTTAATAATCTCCAGAAGGGTGCCAAAAAGTCAACAACATTAATGGAAACTCTCAGGTATTTCAAAAGTACACCCAAAAGGTCTCTACAACACAAATACCCCTTATTCCTTAAAATCTTCAAAAGGCCAATACTGACATTACTCTTTTATGGAAAAAATCACAATGGTTAAATGTATACATAAAAAATCTATTATATATTATATCAACAATTTTATGTTGTTTAAATATCTTAATATACTTCACATTCAAAGTAACAAGATGTTAACAAATTTGGCACAGAAGATTTCTCATCTTTTTCTAATGTCCCCTCCCTTCATTTCACTTCAATTTGCGTAAAACATTGATTGGCCTGCCTCGAAGTCCTTTTTAGAAGATCTATTAAAACATTTCATTCTCACTGCAAAGAAAATCTGGATGATTTCTAGTATGGGTGCATCACAGCAATTTGGAAGATTGAATTCAGTAAATACAAGTTTAAAATAGTCTAGAAAATATCCTCAACTTCATACAAAAATTTTGCTCTACTACACATAAAAAATATTTCTATAGTAGATAGAGGATAATGGAAAAATGGTGTGAGATAAGATTCTGGAAGACATAGCCATTTTGCTTCAAACACAAAGCATACAAAAAAAGCTTTACTTGACGCATCTAAGCAAAAATTGTTTATAGCTATTTTTTTAACAAACTATTCAATTTTAAGTAGTGTTTTCAACTGCTCCCTCACACAAAGAAGAACTACATCTTAGTAAAATATCTGTAAAATCTAGCTACCAAAATATTTTGTGACTATCATAAAAATGTGGAGAGAAGTATCTTTCATATTTCTTGTTGAAACAATTATTTTTACAAAGAGAAGCTATTAATTGTAACAGAGTCCAGATTACCAGACAATGATTGTACAATTCTGTGGCATATTAATTTTAAAGCTGCAAAAATAATAAGCAGAATAAAATTTATTCTATGAACACATGAAATCAGTTTCCAAAGTAATCATATTAATGACTCAATATGGCAGTAATGAACAAGTTTTTATCTGTGTAGTATCCTTGCAGTATGTACACTGAAGGAACTTAATGTGTAAGCATAAGGCAGAGAGGAAAAGGACATCTGAGAGCATATCTTGATTTGCCTGATGTCTGTTAAAGTAAGCACTTCTTCCTTCGGTTACAATAGTAAGTACAGAAGTAAAGCAGAGTATTTGTCTCTTGAATGAAAAAATATAAAAAAATAAAAATCAAAAGTATAAAATAAAATTTAAAAAAATCTTATATGAATCTTCTAATCACATTGGAATTTCCTTTAAGAGACTCTGAAAATTATTTTTGGTCTTCAGCACATACTCCAGAGAAATACAATTATTTGCCAAATTAAAAAGTGTGAAATTTCTCTGGACCTTTCCTGCACAATACTATCACAAAATATTCTGCTTTAGAGCACAGATAAAAAATAGATATCTGCCAGACTTTATTGCTTGAAGAATGCCAACAGAAAGTTCTGAGGCTGGATTAACTGCATATACATCAGCATAAAATCCTTAGATTGCAAGCAGCACATACAAATTTGTGTAAACACATATACCAACACTTGCACGCATGAAAAAAAGTGCTGCTGTAAGCAAATAACACTCACTTCAAAGAGCACAGCCTATGTGACAGGAAACACAGAGGGTAAATTGCTTGCAGAGATCGAAAGATCGAAACATGCCACATCGAAACATGTCATCGCAAGGAAAATGCCACACAAGTCAATCTTTCCAAATTGCTGCGAGTGAATTGGAACTTTAGACACTGACCAATATATCCTCCCATCCAATCAATAAGAGACACGTAAAATGATTATCGAATTACTGTAGAAGTCTAGTTTCACTAACAGGATCAATTTTTTTACACAGTTTTCTATTGCTCCTGCGAGTTTAGAATTACAGTTCTTATCTCCGTTAAGTCTTGTAAGTCTTCAGAAAGCACTTCTCTATGGTTAACAAATTGCTGTAATAAATACAAATATTATTCACAAACTGTGTCCTACATTAGAAGCTAATGCATACATTTATTCCACTCTTGTATTTATTGTTTCATGTTAGGATGTTGGTATACTTGAAAGCCAAGGATCCAGACACAGCCTTAAACTTTCTGAAACCTTTACTGGTTTTGCAACCACATTGAAAGATCTCAAAACAGTAAGTTTCAAAAAGGGGGAGCATACAAGGAATACAATTATCACACCATTTATCAGTTTAGGTTACAGTATTTCTGTGTAAGGGTATAACCCCGACTTCTACGAGACGTATAAATAACCACAATACACTACTTCTCCTGAGATGATTGCTTAGAAGTTTCAAGATACACAGAAATGTAGCTATATTTGTTTACAAAACACACACATTTTTCTGCATCTGCAAGCATCACAAAAGATAAATAACATACTGAATAGTTCATCTCTCAAATAACTATCTCTCTTTAGATAAATAGAGAAATAGTCATTTAATTGTTTTTGAAGACATATATTTGGGAGACAGCTAAAAAAGGATCAAGAAACTGGCACTTCACATCTGTTCAGTACTGCCCAGAATAGTAAATAAAATTGATGAAACGTACAGAAGATAACTGACATTTTAAACACCTCCACAGCAAGTTGTGTGTTCATTTGGAAGGAAATGTAAAATATGAACAATGCCATACTTCACAAGTACTTCACTTCGTTGATTACTGTGTATACGAACAAATCTAAGTGAGATATAATCATCATTTGGTTATAGATGTTGAAGAAAAATTTTTCCAGCAAAGAGCTCAAAGCGAAATTCCAATAAAGTGGCTCAAGCCCAGTAAATCTAATCACTCACTTCCTTGCTATTGAACCATTATGTTTTTAGGAACTGAGGCCATGCTTCACTTCAAGAAAACAACTAGTACCGGTGAACTTATGAAGTTGACACACTCTTTGAGCTGCGTTGTAAAATTAAACTTTTATATGGCATTTATTGAATTTCCCAAAATGACATTTCATAGAAACTTTTAGTTTTAGTTTTAATATTTCTTCCAATTCCTATATCCATTAAGACAGGTCAGTTTCATGTTCTGTTTCTACAAAGGAGCACAAAATGTTTGTACGGAGAAAACTTTCAGACCTTTAATACCCACACCGTTTTAAATTATTTTTGAAAATTTTGTAAACTATGAAATTAACATAGCCTGGAAAAAAAGAATGATACTAGCCCATGTTCCCTTGTTAATAACAACATTAAAAAACAACAGTTTAAACATCATCTTTGCAGAAGAGTATCTCCCTTTTTGGGATTATAATATTTTATACATTACCAGTAAACAATCAAGATCTTTCACAACAGTTCCACAATTAATAAGTAACACTACCTTTCCAATTTGAAAAATAATTCCTAACAAAACATTACCCTTTGCAAAACTGATTTCAATTCTCAAACGCAGCTCTTTCCAACCATCCCCATTTTATGTGTGTTTCTTTTTATTTCCGGTCTCAGATCTCCTGTTTAGCGGCAATATACTGAACAACAGAAAGAGAGACAGAGCATATCTCGGGAGGACCACTACAGATGGGGGTCACTAGCACTATTCACGACGACAAAGACGACACAACAACATTAACAACAATTACGAGGAGACAAGTTACAGTATTTTACAATTACGCATGATTGTTTTAGGAAGAGCTTGCATATCACTGAGAAATAGTATGTTTTGAAAAAATATACATGTTTGTTGTTTCAATATACAATTGTACAATAAGTATAATTTCAATCTTTTGTATATTATTACTATTATGTAATATCTAATATATATATATGTGTGGGTGTGTGGTTGTGTATCGTACATATATTTTATATATAATATGCTTGTTTATTAGCTAGTTTTCTTTCCCTTTCCCTTTATCAGAAAACGAGCTGTAACATAACTAGTTATGTTACAGCTGTTACAGTTTCAGCTAGAGAGTATTTCAGTAAACGCACCAGTGCACCGCACTGTTTTCTTATGTACAAAAGGAGCATAATTATGTGAATTCTACAAGATCCACACAAATTAATGCAACAGCTTAGTGGGAAATGTGCATTTTTGATTGCCAAATGGAAGTGTTACAATCTAAACTATTTGTTCATTTTACATCTGTCAGGATAGCCACATGAAACAGATTTGCTCTGGATGCACAGGTACCATGACCAAAACAAAACGGGTAAGATTGACAAATAAAAATAATAAATTAACCAGAGACAATTTCTTGATAAATGTGCATCCTCAAGATAAACAAAATATAAATTTAGTTATTTAAAGTAGGTGCAAATGATAAATTCTTAAGGCTTCTTTCTCCAAATAAGATATACATTTTATATAGTTTTTCTCTCTCCAATTATTACTTTAGTACAGCCATTTCAGTTTGTTAAACACACTATCAGAACAAAATTACTGAAAAGTTCCTACTCAATAAAGGAAAATAAGTATACCTTTGTTTAATACCAGCTCGCAAAATGTAATACCCATAAATTAAGATGAAAGTATATCATTAAAAGCAGGAATTTTGGAGAAATAGAAGAGGAACTCTCTCTAAATTTTTTCCTTAGACATATGAAACATTGATTCATTCAAAATTAATAATCCAATTTCCATATCAAGAATCACTGCATGCGGAAAATCATTTTTGTGCATCAAATTAAAAACAAAGCTTTTCTGTATTAAAAAAAAAATATCTATCACCTGCACTGAATATATTTTGAATTCACAGCTAATTAGCATTTTAATATATTTGCTATCAAACAATTTAATATTTTGTTATGCCACTAGTGTACATCTAAAATTTCCTGCATTAACAGATTTTCTGATTGCTTAGTTAAAATAATCTCCTTTAAGTCTCTAAAAGTGACAAATTAAAAAAAAAAAAAATTAGATTGTTCCCAGGAGGAAAAAAGCCCACAGACTGGTCTGAAATGCATAAATCCAATTCAAAGCAAAAATCCTTTGTATGAAATAATCTAGTCAGTGATTCTGATAAATTTCAACAAACACTTACAGTTACCAAGAAATGGTTACATATGAAACTCAGTTGCTATGATATAAATTAAACAGACATGTACAGCCATAAATTATAATTATTCTACCCATGTTATATATCCTGATCTCCATCATAAAGACCATACTTTACCTTAAAGCTAATACTCTTTTTCAAATAAAGAATGCAGAACGACCATCCCAGAATGCGCTTTTCACCATACCCGCATTTCCCGAGTTTCTCTTTGGTTTCAGTTAAAACATTAACCTAACTGTGTTAATAATCAACACTTATTCCAATCTCCATGCTAACCCTGTGTTCTATCACAGCTGTCAGTTGCGACAAAAGCAAGAAAAGCGCATACTTGGGTTACTCTTAGACCCACTACACAAATTTCAGCCTCTCCACTTAACTAGAACTACTTTTATTTATGAAATTCTGTAGTGCAAATATTAAAACCTACCTATATCCTACAGCAAATCTGAATGAATAATTTTAGTACTGTCAATGAACTTGGTTACATTAGTACCATTAATTTAGAATCTCCTGCAATATATTACAAACACAACACATTTACAAGAATATGTTAATGAAAAGTAAGCTGTTCATCAATTACAAAACTCTCCAAAATAGCATCAGATGCTCACCAAATCTGACAGAAATAATAATCGTTCAAATAACAGTTGAAAACTGCATTTTGATTAGTTTATTTTTTACCATCATCCAAGACGAAGAATTCTTATGCCAGAAAAATTTGTCATTAAATATGTGTAAATATGTAATGACAATGGGAGATGGTAGCGTATCATCATTAGTGACCTTTTTTGAATCATTAGTGAAACTAAGCTGGAGGTGTGAAGTACAAACGTGTGAAATCACAAGTTTTATCAAACAGATACGATCGAAATGGCAGACACCACAAATAGTGTGTGATATTAAATGTAAAACCGTTACGCTTTGTTTCGAAATAGAGTTGTTTCTTTTCCCTCAGACCTTAAAAAAAAGGACATGATTGGACAGGACCAGTTTCTACCTTTTTCTTTAAAAATGAAATAGAAAATATGTAATTATACCAAAAAATCATATGAAGCTGTAAACTAAAAGTATGCCCCACTAAGCACATTCTATTGAATGTTTTGCCTTTACATCAATTCCAGCTGTTAATACTATGAAAACAATACAATCTGCAGTTCTGTACATAACGAGACATTTTATGGCATTGAAGAAGTCGATAGCATTACCTGGAATCACTTTTAGAACAGTTATTAATTCCAAGAGTTTGGCATAAAAAGAAGCTTATTTGTTTAAAATATGTGATGTCATGATGGTGCAAGAAATAAAAGAAACAATGACATGGAACAATAACAATTTTTATGTTTAAAATTCTCTTCATGAGGAGAAGATGGAATGCCACTAGGTGAGAATCAGAGAGAATCTCTTTACATATGGTCTTTGACTTTCCTCTTGTGCATTTCATGTTCTCCTGCTGAAGGAAACATTTACACTAAAAAATTGTAGCTCTAAATGTTTTATCCATGTTTCAGCACCATCCTGGTGTTAGCTATGTAAAATGAAGGTTTCTTTCTCTTTCTGTATGTATCTTAAAATCATTAATTCCAATATTAGTGGAGCAGGAAGATATGCCTATAGTGGCTATTCTGACAGTGCGAGCTGGTGCAATATTTTTCAATTTTCATGAAAAAGGGCATAACATGAAACAACGTTCTTTTATCACTGCAAGCTTCCTCCTTTCAACTTTGGTTAGTGATGGGTCTGCTTCATCATTCCTTTCCGTATTAATTACAATAGCACAAGATTTTCATTGTAAAGGCAATTCAGAGAACGGTTGCAAGTCATAGAAAATCTTTTAATTTAATATAAAGTGATATTCCTGATGCAAAATTCCAATTCCTCCCCCCCCCCCCTTTCTCAATATGTCAGAAGGTAGGCTTTACTATTTGCACTACAAATTGAATTCTTACTGCCATAAGTACAATTCTAAGGAGATACACAGTTCCACAATTATTGTTATCCTTTTGTTCCTTTCATATTTTTTTCTTTTCTGCTCCTAAACTTATTGCTTTAGCTCTAAAAAGAAGATATTTCAGCGGTAGAAAATATCACTCTGCAATCTCAGCAAAGCAGAAATAAACCTACACTGAAGACAGAGTTTTCATTCAATATTTTTCTAATGGTGAAGCTTCTTTAGAATGACAAATGTACTTTTCAATACCTTAAAAAAATTGGAATTCACCCAAAGAGTTCAAACGTATGCAAAGTGAACTGCTTACCAATTTGAACACCACATCATAAGTGTGAGAGAACATAATGGAATCATATTACAACTAACTTGCAGTCTGAAATTCTCTACAAATCTACACAAGCAAGTTTTAATGTGGCAATATAAATTAGCAGCAATAGGGAAACTAAAGCTTATTGAGAACAAATTTTTAGAACACCAGTATGCTACATGTGTCACATAGCATTCAGAACAACTTAAAAAGATTTTTTTTGTGAACATCTCTCTACAGAACCCTGAAAGGTATACACACAAGACCAACATACATGAAAAGAAATAATCATTACGTCTAGTCATAATCAATAATAGTTATCATAGCTATGAAAGTAATAACAATTGTAATAAATGTATTAATATATATTTGTTAAAGTCAAAATAAGGAGCCACATCATATCTTGTCAAACAGCAGGCTGCAAATCTATGTAAAACTCCAACAGAAATTTTAAAAAAGGAGAAATGTATGATGCTAGTGGGGAAAAAAAAGCATCGTTAAAATTCTAGATCTTCTCCCAAGGGTAGAAGATTTCTCTGTTTTATAATAATACAGCATGCTGCTTTCCAAAGTATGTTGCAGATATTTTTGTTTAACTATTTTTATATGCTCCACCCATAATATATAAGACCTTATTTCAAGCAACATAAATTTATATTTCCATCATCCTCGAACTAACTGATATGAGCACACGGCCTATCGAGCTTCTTTCAAAAGAAAACACGAAGATGTGGAAACATCAGCTAAGTTTTGTACAGAGGTTTCCAGAGCACACAACATGCTTACCTAGAATACAATGACGTGCCTTGAAACTTGAAAACTAATCGGCCACAACTGCAATATAATTACAATCCATTCCTTTCTATAAAGAAGCTGGGGAGTTTGTAAAGAACTACAAACTTGTGGATCAAGTATTGCTCATAGTGAATGACAATCTTCTTTCTCTACACTTCACAGTCAGATATTTAATGGTTGCAAACCTCCACATGGAATTTAAATGACAAATGCAAATAAGGTCATGCTCAAATAAGATAATATAGGATCCAAATTGACTGATAATATATTTAAAAAATCCACTATGAAAAAGATACGCTCATAATAGCAAACAGAAAGCAGCACACAGAAAAGAACTTCACAAGTACTACAATAATTTCTTAACCATACTGAAAAGGTATTTTGTTTCGAGGTCAAGTTCTACTGACATATCCTGAAAAGTTCATATTTATCAAGAAAGCTGTGCTGCTAACAGTACATAAATAAGAACAGAAACATTTAATTTAAGTGCACTGAAAGTCACCCTGAAATTAAAAAACATAAAAAGGATGAGTTTTGCAGCTTCCATTTTTCATGTTCATATCACATACTATACTGGGTTCAGTTTACTGTGGTCCCTTCTTTATAAATATGCATTACATTAACAACTCATACACAATTTAGGAGATAAGCAGAGATAATTTTAAGGTAATTTGGTTTTTTAGTTAATTTATTTCCACTTCTGTCTTTTCTTTCAAACAAAATGAGATAGTTCTTCACAGTTGATGCCGTGGCGAAGATGAAAACAACAAGACACTTTTGTGAAAGTATGCTGCCTGACAATTTGAGAGAATTACTAATATCGTAAAACAATGACAAAGTACACAACATTAAACTATTTCTCACATGAGTGAAAAATGTATTAAACAAATTTTTATTTATCACCAGTAAATTTGTTTGGGGTGATAAACTTCAATCTGAAACACACAGAGAGAGAGAAACAAAGCCACAAAACTTTTTTTCTTTGAATTTTTGTACAATTTTGTACAACATTTGCACATTTTACTTGAAACTTTTTGTTTGTAATAGCAAATAAAAAGATAGATATGCAGATAGACTTTAAAGAAACACTTTTATCAAAAATGTAAATGATGGTAAAACACCTTTCATTAAGGAAAAGTTATCACAATATTCAAACAATTACCATTACTCATGAAAAGGGGGGTTATTAGTAGCACTGCTGCAAACAGTCTCAAAATTTTGAGCCAGTTATGCAAAGTCATTTAGTATTGTTTATAAAAGCTTCAATTTTTGTCACTGAATTGCAGCCTCTTGAAATTAAACCTTGACAAAATTTGGTACACTTTTATCAGGAACAGATTCTTGATGTCAAGAGTAATGTACAATTTTTTGTTGCAACCACTAATGTCAAATCCACAGGAAAAAAAAATGGCCATCTGAAGAAAATATTCACACGTTCATGCTGTAAAACAGTTATTTATTTATTTTTCCTGACTGACTGCGTGAAGTAGGTTGCATGGCTTTGTTGGACACCACATAACTGAATGTATTTTGTTCTGATTGGGATATCAGGTATCTGTCCATTGAATATAATTGTCCACTATCCTAAAACAGGCACGACACTGCATTCAAACAACTCTCCACTAGAGACGAAACCCAGGATTTTCTGCATTGGCATCTAAAAATGACCTCTGGTAGCCTTTCATTTATCCTGGTTATGAGCAATAAATGTGATTTTTCCCCACAATGCACTTTTTTGAGAGAATAAAAATGAAGCAAGAAAGAAGAGAGATGGATATTTGAACATGTTCGAGTAGAAAAAGTGTATGTCGGAACTACTTGAGCAGCATATATTAGGGAAATAAATCACAGTGTTACTTCTGAGGGAACGAGAAATGTAAGGATTGATTGACTGTCATCAATGAAGCTTGTGGGAAAAGGAGAAGCTCGATAGACATGGCAAAGACCATAAAAATGCAGGAAAAAGCTGTAAAACATTACGAGCTGTTCATTGCAGCTTCATTCGCTTGCTCCAAAAGTAGCAACATTTGAGAACATTCGACGACTGTGGCTATGTGTGGACAGTTGCTGCAAATAAGGGTAAGTGCGGGAGCTGAAACCTTTCTTTTAACTTTATGACAATCACTGGATGCAAGACATGAGACCACTACAAGATGTGACCCTAAAAAATGATTCACTTGAAAATGAACAGTAAATTTTTCGTAGCAACAGGAAAGATAGAATCTGTGTGCCTACTGAAGGGGAGAACTAATTGGTAATGTCTAGCCTTTTTTTTTAAAAAAAAAAAAAAAAAAAAAAAAGATAGAAGAAGAACTTAAACAGAATACCCCAGGTAAGCTTTTATCATATGCACGAGTGTTGTGTTCAGTAGTGCAGTTGTTCTAAAGCCATGCCAGGTTTTAATATTACCACATAAATACTTCTGAAATCTCTGCAGCAACAAAATTAGGCAGTCCAGAATGAATTAGGAATATTTTAGAACACTGAAGGGAGTTAGATGGAGGAACGAATTCATACAAACCAATAGGTGTGTATTACCCAAAATTGAATACGAAACAGTGCTCAAACAATAAGGAGTGCCGTCAACCTGAGAGGACGACGTTATGCAGTAGTGGCAGTTATTCGGTCTCTGTGTATTTCAGGTCAGGCGGCAGGAGAACTTTCTCAAAAGGTGCACAGACCCAGTGGTGCGGGTCTGCCCTACCTCCTCGTAGGGGTGACAGAGGCGGTAGACCCCACCCTCCTGCCGTCGCGGTGGTGTTTGTGTGTGGCGACCGCTCTCGACGACGGAGGTGGGGGCTTTCTGCGGCGTCGACCTCGCGGGCCGGCAGGTGCCGGACTCTGGGTCGGCCGAGGAGTCGCGGCCTGTCCCCGCGGAGACGGCACACGTGCGGGAGCCGGGGGCAGTGGTGGGGACAGGACGCGACCCCCGTCCGTGCGGATGCCGGCCAGGTTCAACAGGGCGTCCGCCCCCTCCGCAATTTTGCGCCTCTCCTCGTCTGAAGTGTCTCCCTGGTGGTTGGAGTGGTGATTTTGGTGATGGTAGTGATGGTGGCCGTGTAGTGGAGAGGTTGCAGTGTGTGCAGATTCGGCAGAAGCTGCTCGCAGTGGTCTGCTATTTCTGCTAAGTGTCCTGCATGGCAGATTTGTAGAGAATTCATTTGAAATGTTCCCATTTACATCACATTTTAGTTTATTACTGTAACTTTAAACATCTGTTAACAAATAACCGAGAGACGAATATGCTAATCCCAAAAATTTAAACACTTTAACATCATTAGCACTGCTACTAAGATTTAGTTAGGTAGAGATGGTCCAACTTTTAATTGCAGGAACTCAACTGATTTCCTTCTAAGGCTCTTATAACTTATATTCACTTATGACAGATGTATGCAGGTGGGTCAGACAAACACAAACACATGGACACACTTTACAATGTTCGAGTTTAAAATCTACAGAATAACTAGTCGCATGATGGTGGAAATCTTCTGACAATGGAGGAAAATAATTTTTTTAACACTAAAAAAAATAGCACATAAAACACAAAAATAAATGTAGAACTTCTAAAGAAAAAACCTAAATGAAAAAAGTCTTATCATAAACGGTAAGTCATCAATTCCATATTGCCAAGAACATCAGTCACTGCACAGATGGCTAGTTTAGAAAACATGAGCAATTCCTGATTGTGAACTTTCTGAAGATAGTTCTTTGATGGAAAATGATCATCTTCATCAACAACGAAACAGTACAGTCATGCATGTTAAGTGTCATCATACCGGACTAGGAAGGTACAACGGGCCTAGGTTCAAATCCCAGGCCTGGCATACCGGAAGTAACAATAGTCACCCATCATCCCCTAAATAAATATCACTTCCTAAACATTTTGACAACTTACCCATCATCTGAATCTGATCCCTCCTCAAAAGCCTCGTCCGGCGAGGAAGTAGTGGAGGGTGGGGCGTGGGTGGCGGGCGTGGTGGAGACCGCGGCAGTCGACCGTGCGGACAGGTTGAGTGCGGCACTGTAAGTGTGGTCCTCGCTGGGGGATGTTGTTATCACCATGCGTTCTATTTCCTGCATGGAAGCAAAGTAATTCAGTTTTAGTACACCTAGTAAGTTTGTTCTGTAATATCTGGTAATCTAACTATAGAACTAACAATACTTGGAACACAACTTGTAATATATCTGTAAGCTTGTTAAAACCATATTAGGAATTCAGTATAGCATTTCTATCAGTCATTCCTAATAGTAAAATACTTCTGAGCCCAATTTCAAGGATGCCTTTGTGAAAGTAGAAATTTTGGTTAGAGTAGGTTTCCAAGTCCAATGATTTTTTTTTTAACTGCTTTACGTCTCTGAACAGCGAGGTCTTTAGAGACGGGAAAGGATGGGGGCAAGGAATGGGAAGGAATTCGGCAATGGCCTTTTTAAGGAAGCATCCCGGCATTTGCCTGGAGTGATTTGGGAAACAATCGAAAACCTAAATCTGGATGCCCGGACGGTAATTCGAACCGCCGTCCTCCCGAATGCGAGGCCAGAACACTATCCGTTACACCACCACACTCAGTCAATGATTTTGACTGTATTCTTTTTTCACTGCTAAAACTCATCACGGGGATCATTTTAAAGTGTATTTGTCTTATTCAGAAAAAATTAGTTTGGAAGATATTTTGTTTTGTTGATGTTGTTAACCCAAGAGGTCAGAGGGAGCCAAACACAAAATCTTAAATAACTAGACAATGCGAAAAGCCACAGTAGAACTTTTGTCTCAAACTGGAATCAGCGTCTTCTAGCATGTTTTGAATACAAAATTAATTAATTAAGGAAAGAATAAGTAGGATTTTTAATTAAAAGAAAAAATTAAAACCTAAACTAAATGAGGAGAAGAAATAAATTAATTTCGGAAGATAAAATCAAGAAGGTTGAAATGATATCTTTGTTTCATTAGAAAGTTTAAGACAGTAGCAAGATAAATGAGGTGTTTGCAATGTATTGTCATGATTATTGAAAAATGCGCCAAGGTTGATGGCAAAGAGGATTTGGGATTAATTCAATAGAAGCCTTGAGGACTAAGCTAGGTAAAAGCAGGTAAAATAAGTGACTCAAAGGCATATATGTTAATCATGATGAAAAATACAAAATACTAAGTACTTCCTTAAGGATTAATTTTTAAAAGTAGAAAGCTGACATCACAAAGTCAACTGGTTTGATAAATAGAAGGTAGCCATCTTGGCAGGTGAGCAATTTCATGGTAGTTTTCGGTAAAGTCAGCTCGTGTGTCGTTGACAGAGGTCGGAAGGACAATCAATTATGGAATAGCTGTACTTTCATCCTGATAGGGGTCAGATGAAAGTCTGTAGTCTCTCATGAGTGTGTGCTTAACTCGCAATCATTAATGGAACTGTTAGTTCGATAGCCTTATCCGAAAATCTAGAATCTGGTACTGAACTTTTGTAGAGGAACTTTTTGGATGATTAAAATTGCTGATGGAACTATAAACAATGTACAGTGTTTTAATTTACTCATACCTTTGGTGCTTGAGGTTTATATCTAATGTGTGGTGACCACTTTATTCAATTATTACTTGTACTAGAGGCAACAGTCATTCTCATTATTGTTTAAGTACGGACCATGTGTTGTTTAGTTAATCCCCAGCTAATCATTAGAGTTATACATACTGGATCAACATTAAAGAGATAAGTCACTAACCTGTGGTGTTCTGACACGCATTTTCATCTTCTTCCGCAGACCAACGGCCTCTGACGTTTCTTCGCGAAGCCTCTTGTACCAATCATCTGGAAAATACCAAAAAGCATTAACAGGAATTTTAGTATTAGATGCAGATATTACATACGATTCCAACAAACGTGGTATGTTTGCAATAGGAAATATAAACACACAACAAGATAGTGAGCACAAATTCACATAGTTTATTCCAGTAATAAGCCAGTCTAATTGGACAGCAATTTCTTCTTGCATTATATCTCGCACAGCTGAACAGTCTCACAGATTCTACTGTTGGGTAGGAAAGCAATGACTATTCTCCCTTTTGTCATTTATATTTGGTAATTAGCCCATTTAGTTTTCCTTTTTTTTTACTTATGGCTTTACGCCTCGTTGACATCGAGGTCATTAGAGGCAGGAAAGGATGGGGGACAAGGAACGGGAAGGAATTTTTCCATGGCCTTTTGGAGTGATTTGGGGACACCATGTAAAACCCAGATCTGGATGCCCGGAAGGGGATTCGAACTGCCGTCCTCCCAAATGCGAGGCCAGAGTGCTAACCGCTCACCCACCACGCTCGGTTTTTAGTCTTCCACCAATCCCCAAGTATTAATAGTATCTATACAACAGGATATAAGCAAATAAATTTTTTTAGAGTCTGCAATATGAAGAGATAGCACAACAGAAAACTGCCAACCTTTCTGTGGAACTCGCAAGTGAGCGTGTTTGAGGGCCAGCATGGCGGCCGCCGCGTCCACATCGTCGAGACTGTCCTCACGCTGCACAGCCGGAGGGGGCGAACTGGCTCCGGGAGTGCTCTGTGCCAGGCGGCGACTCAGGAACGGGAACAACGTCGGATCGGGAACGTTGACACTGTTGTTAGCACTGCCGCCGCCCGAAGTCCCGCCGGCAGCGGGAGGCGTCTGTTGTCGAACGCTACAGTTCGGAGAAGACGGGGCCTTCGTCGGGGTGCTAGTAGCGCTGCTCGAGCCCACGCCGCTGCTGCTAAAATATCGTACCTCGCATTGGTCGGCGCCGATCTAACTTATTACATGAAGCTGCCAGAATAACATTTACTTGTAAATAAGAAGTTATAAACTGTTAAAATAAATAACTGAGTAAAATAAAACACTTGAACTAATTATCCACAAAGCGGTATGCATCAGCCATGAAACACATTTTATAAAAGGCTCATGAAACTGTGGGACAACAGTCACTACCCATCAAAAATATAAGTTTGATTCAGTAAAAAAACTTTGTGAACTGAAGAGCATGTGTGGAGTAGAATATTCAATTACAAAAAATTAAACCACGACAGCTCAAAAATGAGTTGATCAGCTAACTTGACTCGAGGCTTACACTAATCTTGCTAAAAATAAGATGTGTACACATCGGGACATACAATACAAATCTTGCTAAGGAAAGGGAAGCAATCAGCTCTGAATGATTACAGAAATTAATATCACCTGGTGATATTTTAACAGGGGAATAGGAGGGGAGATCATTACCTCATCTGGTACACTAGAGTTAAAAAAAAAATGATGATGACGATGCAGAGATCTTCAGTATAGAAACTGGGATTGGGTGGCAAACAAGATGGGCAGATAGCTGTGTTTTAAGAAATTGTATCAATGTACAAAAGGTCATGGACTCAACCCTAGGTCAAGTACGCTTTTAAAAAAAATTCCAACAAAATATCAATTTGTGATTCTTGAAGGATTCACAAAATTTTGGATGATAAGTGCCATACAAACATTTAAAACAAACTGTTTCTATACGAGGAAAATTTGATTAAAGATATCATTCTATAACCACATACACTATTTGTTTTTGAAGAGGAAAGCACTTTTCATTTATATTCGCTAATAACCCCGACGTTGACGCGCCCTAAAGCTCCCCCCCTTCTCATTTATATTTCTAAATTTCCATTTCTCCTCCGAGGTCAATAATTGCATATATTTTAAGAGCTGCTTTATGTATAGAACTTTCATACTTATCTTGTGACAGCTCAGGGAGCTCTGAAGACCTTTCATTAGAATTTTTGTTTGATAACATCTAGTTTCTTTTTTGAAGGCTTCATCATATAGTACATTCAAACTTGGTCAATCCATGTATCGTCCAACAATATATATGCATAATCCGTTAAATATGGTCTCATTAATAACTCCTACTGTTGTGTGAAATGTCAGTTATCTGCTATGCTATAAATGCCACACAGCAGTGGAGGGGGGAGAAGTGCACATAGGAAAAAAAATCTACTCGGCCAATGATTGAACGCACAAGCTTTAGCATGTTAATATAATGCCTGACCTCTTTTGTTTCAACTACTTCTCTATAACTACTGATATGGAATCCAAAATTTCACTGTTTTTTATATCTCAATTTCTCACCAACGCCCATCAGGACAGACGATATTAGGGAGTGATACATGATGCGTCATACTATACATCCTTCTCAGTAATACTATACATTCATATTGTTGATTCTCCAATCTCTATTTCTGCACTGAAGACTTCTCTTTTGTCGAATTTGGATTTCCAGACCACACTGAACCCTAATCCTGCCACATGAAAACCCAACAAGGTGCTGCTGTACCACATCACATCACATCACAGTAGAAGGAACTGCCACTTAATTCAACTACAATGTATTAGTTTTGCACAAAAACATCTATTCATAATCAGTACCACTCATTCTTTGTATATCTTTAACAATATTTTATAATCTAAATAATTACTCCAAACTGTGATCGACTCGTGCCATAAAGTTTGTAAAAATTGTGGAAGGAAAGAAACCAAATAGTAAATTCACAACATATAAAAAAAATATTCACTTAACGAGATTACGGCAGTTACAAGAAATAATTAAAATAATAACAAAAAATTCTCAACAGGCCAATTATTAAAAATCAAAACTGCAAAAATCACCGAGACTTGATAGCAGAGTTTTGCTGATTAAGATGTATGCTGTCAGTGAGAATAACCACTCTTATTTTTTGATGAAAGGAAAACCTGGATAACCATTCCATGAATTAAAAGATGAGACAATAAAAAAGCATTTAACTGCCACAATCTGCAATGTTAAAAAGAATATTGATCTAGTACACAAGGAGCATGCAATTCCAATGTTTATAGATATGCGTTCCCTTTACAATGTCTAGTATGCAGTAAACAATACATTACACACCTGAGAGAAGCAGGCCGGCTACCGATTGTGCTGTAGGGGTGAAAGGGGGACTTGGCAAGAGCCTGCACCAGATTCGGTCGGTACATCGGGTCCACCATCCACAGCGATCCTTTTCCCAAGTTCTGCTGGAAGCATAAAACACAGAAATGGTGTCACCACACAGGATAATAGAGTGTGTTGGTATTGTGGTAGATCGAAACTCTGTCACTTGGCTATACAAGATTTATGCATTATAACTATCCACATGTAATAAATATTTAAGTCATTAACCTATCACATAAATCAAAAAATAGAAAGGGGCCTGTCTCAAACTTGAAACAATCATACCAAGGATTAATTATACAAGCCAAAAAACAATTAGATTAGGACAGAAACAGAAATGTTTCACGTGGGAACAAATAAGCCACTTCCTGAAGCATTCCGTCAAATAGACTACAACTGCATAACTTCTATTAGCATAAAAGACATCAAAGTTAATTCTTGTTCAATTTATTTAGTTTAAAATTGCTTAGAGATATTCTATTTTTTAGAACATTTTCCTTTACTGTAAGTTTCACATAGTTCATGAGCAAATACATTCCATTTTCCAAGCATCTTGTGCCTCTTCGGCATAATTTAGAGTTTTTTTAATCTTGTTCTTTTTGGGGTTCTGTATACAACAGGCAACGCTGCCTGTTAGTCTATAACAGTCATATAGCACTCAAACGGAATTAATAACAGACTTTAAATTTGTACATTGTGCGTTTCATTAATCCGGAACGAAATATTATATTTAAATTTTTGAAAAATTATATTATGTATTCCAAATAAATAAAAAGGGATGAAGTTTTATTTTTTTATCTTAGCGTGTGAGGTAGAGTTTGTTAAGCAGTCAAAAAACAAGTTTCTTCATACTAAAACAGGCACGAGTTATGTAAAAGTTGATTTTAGGTAATTTTTGTTACCAAGTCTATCTAAAAAACAGGAACTTAAATTTGTTCCCAATATCAATCACATACTGTATTTTAATGACAAATGTTAAAACAACTTAATCATAGTTTCTAAGTTCTGAGGAAATCAAGAAACATTTAATTTGAAGGGTACTTTGCCACATACTATTTTATTGAAAGTGCTCTTACTTCAGACTGCATTGCATCCTGATAAACATATCGTAAATTTTATTGCACTGGTAGTGTAAACAGCAACATGTGGCACTGGAAGTCATAGTACGAAGTTCACTGCCTAATCTGAAAATGTGTCAAATACTGATTTTTGTATGAAGTGACCATCATATCATAAGGGATTTCTCGTAAGGCCATTAGAGTTTAGACCCCCAATCAAATATGCCTGGATATTTTATGTTGTTACTGTCCTCCTGTTTTTATCAAGTGACTGCTTTACTTCCCTATCATTTTTTGTTTCATTTTGTCTTAAAAACATTTTCTGGTCCCCGTGTCCAGTATCACTACTTTTTCTGGTTTCAGATAATGAGAAATAATGGGCTCCCATTCCTCCATAGTCATTCAGACACCTCTTCGAGTTAAAGCCTTCATAAGGACAAAGGGTGGACACACTCCATATTAAAGTCCAATAATAGAGAATGTCACATGGATAAGAAATCCAGTTTCAGAAAGGTGTGTGGATACTTTTGGTCAGACAATGAATATGAACCCTTTCTAAGTTGAGGGATTCTTGAAATGTTTTTTAAGGAGTGAAAGCGTAAGATGACTACAAAAAAATTAGGCAAATGCTGGAGTTGTAAGAGCATTCCTGGAAATACTATTGACTTGATGGAAAATTAGAATGCTAATATAGGAAAGAAAAGTGATGCATCAGAGAAATAAGGGAATTGACTTACAAAAAATTGGTCAGACCATTGTTTGAATATGGTGGAGTAGTATGTGACATGGTTGTGTAGTATGGGACCCACATTTTGGGTATCAAATAAAAGAGTTGGAACTGGGTGCAAAGAAAGGCTGCTAGATTTGTCCCTGGAAATTACTGCAGAACACAATCAGTAAGTGATAAAAAAAAAAGGAGCCAAAATGGGATTCATTGAAAGACAAGATGAGGATGAAGAGAGTCATGGGATTGTACAAAGTATATATTGGTGTAAGAATTAGGAGTAGTGTTTGGAAGGGAAAAAATGACTATGTCCACAAGGTGGCACTCAATTTCAGACAAGCAAAAGTAGATGGGTACAGGAAAGGGGAAGAATGGAAATGTAGGGAAATTGCCACCAGAGTATGCACTCCATCGCAATTAAATTTATTTAAACAATAGTTTGGAGTAGATTGGTGGAAATGTGTTGATCAAGTTAAAACACATAAGAAGTAAAGAAAAACTGGAATATTCAAGCCAAAGCAGCTTTTCTCAAGGAGCAAATGGAACGGAAGAAAACTGACAATCTCAGATGTTAACCATCTGAAATTTGCTGCTTTTGAACTCTTTTCCCACTAAACAGTTGGTAACATACTGCTGAAAATGATACAAGTTAATAGAATGCTCAAGAACTTGATGTCCACTTACCGGGGCTTTCTCGACCTTGCGGAAGCACTTGTTGAGGGAGAGATTGTGACGCACACTGTTCTTCCAGCCTGTGGGTGCATTCTTGAAGTAAGGAAAGTGATCCAATATCCAGGCGTATATCTCCTTAACAGGCAATGCATGACCAGGCGAATCTTCAATGGCCATGAATATCAAGCACGAAAACGAATACGGTGGCTTCGAAGTTACATGAACCTATGAGAAAATCACAATACAGTGGAAACTATGGAAGAATTGTCTATTTTGCTAAGCAGATCACACAGTTTTAAAACAAAATTAATGAAGTACAGTTCTACAATTAGAAACATTTATTTTAGTTTACAAGTCAAAAAATAAAAAAAACCATTATAATATTCTCAGTATTAACAATGGCAATGCCATACAGGTCCACTCGAGTTTTTAATTAGGGTTTTAGAGGTTGTGAAGAAACTGATTATTAGAGCTAGTAAAGGATTTTGGAACAAACTGGGAAAGGACCATCCTAGCATTTGTCTGAAATAAAGAAGTGGAATACATATCACCAGACCAAGAATCGAATCCACATTCTGATGACTACCAGCCCCAAGCATTACTGCTCCTCTAACAGACTTGGTTTGAAAATTCAGGACATCAGTCCATGAAATTAGATCATAGTGATGGATCTCAAAGTCTTATTTTCTATCTAAACTAAAATGAAACATTCTACTTTATTTCATGTGAAACAAAAAAAAAGTTACCGATTGGCAATTATCAACTTTTATTACAGTTAGTATGTATGATTCAGCATTAAACCTTCCTGCTTTATCCATATATTTATATGGATATACTCTCTTCTCCATTAGACCTTATGTCCTTCACAATCTCACAGTGTCAAGTTCAAATTTCCTGTCCATCTTTTAGCCTTTCAACTACCATTAAGAAATCAGATACACTCTTACTAACATTAATTACACAAAAAATTCTACTGCTGATAATGAATTTAAACCTGAATTTTTTTATCATTGCTCTACGATTCATTTTTTCTTTACATTATTTCTGTAGACCGTCACAATTCTAAATAATGATAAGGTCTATATGAGAGGATTCAAACAGTGAAAACAGAAAGCTAGAATATCCCAATGTTCAAAGTTAGTTAGGTATTCTGTAATGTAGATTTAAAGGGTTATTGAATCAGAGTATTTTTCTAAACAAGTGGAGAATTCTCCAAATACCTTCAGTGAATACAATGTGATGCATATTCTGATGATTCTACAACTTTCTAATTCCTGTGTACGAGAACATGCAACAGTTTCTAAAAATGAGATTATAGGAAAAAGTTAAGTAGTCTACGCCAAAGTCATAAAACAGGAAACAAGTATGATTACCTAGTAAAAGAAAACTGTATCCTAAGACCATTTACAGATTCAAACACTGCTGACAAAAATCATTTCTCATAGGTGAAAAGAGAGGAGGTTCACAGAAGTAAAAGAGGTAAAACAAAATATATCCGACGACAGTATGTACTGGTGTCAAACAGTGGATTAGGACATTTCGTTCAAATGTTTTTGCTGGAGAATAAAGATAAATGTTGTCAAATCTCACAAATGCTGTTAACTAGGAACTTTAATGTCCCAGTATTGACTACATCCAGTATTTCAAATCATTTGTTTGTTTATAAGGTGGAAGAAGAATTACCTAAGGCATAAGGTTTAAATATTTTCGCATATCATATGGTAAGTCAATTGTGTAGGTTATAGAGGAAGATTTCAAAGTAGAGCATGTATTGGTGACGGTGAAGATGGGATGAGCAGGTAAATTAGTACAATACCTCATTACCTCAATCTGGCCTTTGAGTATGGCACCTACATTATGGGAATCAAATACAAGAGCTGAACAGGGTGCAAAGGAGACAAGCTACATTTGTTTAGCAGAAATTACTATAGAACAGAATTAATAACCGATATATGAAAGCTGGATTGGTAGTCATTGGAAATAAGGAGGTGAATGCGTATAAGACTTGCATTGGTGAATAGGCCTGGATGGATGCTGGGTGTAGAGTCAGGAGCATTATATGGAAGGTAAAAAAATAAAATAATGACTGAACATTAACTAGAACAAAATTTCAGTTGCAAAGGAGTAGAAGTGTTTCCATTTTTAGATAAAGGACTCTGTGATTAGAATAAATTATAGAAGGATGTGCTGAACAATATACCTCAAACACTGAACGTCTTTAAAGAGCAATATTGTTTAACAAAAATAAGTGTGTAGATAAACTGCCACTAGGGCATATGTCCTCATCAAAATGAATAAGTAACTAAAATTAAATATAAAGTAAATTTAGTCATAATAAAGAGGCATGTGCAATTCTTAACTTTATTATATAAAAAATAGGTGTAAATACTGCTTAGTTTGCAGGTGCTTGTTGTTGCTTTGTTAAGTGCAATGGGCGACAGTAACTAACAATAAAAAGTTAAAGATTTCATTATTTTTCTACTTGTAATTAAATTAATACAGGTAAATGCAAGAAATGTATCTGGCTTCTTTAAATGTTCAACATTTTCATGTCTTAAAATATCACTTTTACATCTTTACTGGGGTGTAGTGGATGTGGAGGGAACGAATAGAAACTGAAGAGTGAAAATAACAAGGGTTTCCCACAAAAATGTTTTCAATATTTTGGTTTAACATCAAATTGTAGCCTTATTTTTAATGTCTTCATCTTGAACACATAATATTTTACAAGGGATTGAGTCCAAGAATATAGATGTGTGAACACCACATATATTTAGATCAAAATTAGGATAGAGCAGGAAGTGACTGCTCATGACAGTTGATATCAGGATGGCAGCAACTCATGAATTGACATATAAATGCTTTTGCCCAATGCATACTATATTCTTGCACTGTTGAAGGGAAAACATCTAGTACCAATGGTATAGAGCACAGGTCCCCAATATTTCTTGGCCTACTGTAGCCTTCTCAAAAAAGAAACTACTCACCGCTCACTTTTCATAGAGAGAGAAACCCACTCCAAATCCTCCTCTAGTAACACATGATGTAACCCATAGTGCTCCAACATTTTGAAACAGTGATTCTATGTAGCACCACTTAGGTGAAGTGTACAGTATCATATATAGCAGAAGAAGAAGAAACATATTAACAATATTGATGTAATTTTTAGAATTTGATTAATAAATACATATTAATTAAAGGGCTGATTTCAATCTAATGACAGTAATTTTTCGATACTTGGTGCCTTATTTGTCATCAGCAATCTGAAATTACCGTGTTCCACTACTGACAATCTGTTTCTTTTCTTAGTTAATAATTTACCGACTGCACTAAATCCTCTTTCGACTATCATATGATCGTGGGAATGTAATTAAGAACTTGTTTGGTGCAACCCTTAAAGCCAGGTTTAACACTGAAAAACGGTATCGCACTTGGTCCTCAGTGTCCCCTAAATTTATTTTGTACCAGGAACACCCCTTATGATCTCTTAAATGCACACTGTTGCGCGGTACCACCCCCACTGGGAAACTACTCAGACTTAGGCCGTGGCCTTTTGAAGGAAGCATCCCAGCATTCGCCTGGAGTGATTTGGGAAAACCGTAGAAAACCACAATCTGGATGCCCGGATGGGGATTCGAACCAGTGTCCTCCCGAATGCGAGGCCAGAATGTTAACCGCTCTCCCCCCACACTTTTTCTTTCTAGCAAACAGGAGAAATAATAAAAATATATATAAAATATATATAATAAAAAAAATCATAAAAAAATATAAAACTCCAAAAGAAATGACATTAAAAAAAGAAAAAAAACTGACCAAAGGAAGGTAATGCCAAATTGGCAAGTACTTCCATATGTAATTCCTTAGTTTCAGGACTAAGGAAGATTGATGTAGTCTACATCTACCCCCCCCCCCCCCCACACACACACACACTTGGAACCACTGGTGTAAAGTGTGCCTACATCATTTTCAATATCAATGTCATTCTACAATCAACTGTGGCAAGGGGTGATTCTCCCTTATATTTCAATTTTGATTTGATTTTCTTATCCAAGATCTTTTGATGTATTTAAATATATATTAGACAAATTGTATTACAATGTGGCAACTTGTCATTTCATTGAACTTCTATCCTTTTCATCAGTGCCTATGATGGAATGCACTATTTTGCTGGTAGTTAATTTGGTCAACAACTCACTACACAAAATAATTAAAGAGAAAACCACACTTCTTACCAAATATAATCCTGGCAACAAGATTCAATACTAAAAGTGACAAAGCTGTAATATACTGTTATGTTCACTCACCAAAGGGTCATACGGTACATGTTGTGGATGCTTGTGACGCGCAGCAGCCATAGCCGCAACTGTAGCCGCGACGGCGGCACCGTGCGTCGCGTGGGTGGCAGTGGTGTGGGTGACGACTACGGAGGCCGGACTGGCGGGGGAGCGCCCGCTGGAAGAGCAGCCACTGGAGTCGCTGGCCGCAGGCTCTCCCGTCGAGCAGCAGCTGCCCTCGTCCACGTAGTCGCTGGTGGGAGAGCCCGCCACTCCGCCATTACTCGCCGTCCGCAGGTTCATTCCTGCCGACCAGCCTGCGTGTCAGACCGAGCGCCGTGCTCTCGGATACACTCACATTACGCTTCTTAGAAAACACTTTCAAGCTGTACAAGACAGTATTCTTCCACCACTCTGCATTGACTCAACATAATCTTACTTAGGCAGAAGTTACATTCATCCACTGGCTGCACAATTTTAAATGATGCAATATGACATGAAAAATTTAAACTCTTGATACATTTTTGTGTTCTATATACACCATTTTGTTTCAATTTTGACTGGCTACATGGATGAAGGAATTGAATACCATTTCACGGTTAGTTTATGTATCAAGACAGCAGATCACATTAAAAACAAGGCACTATTTCTGCAGAAATACACAGATTGGTGTCAGTTTAAATGTACTTTCTGTCCACTACCTTCCATTATCAAAGCACACAGTACGTTGTTTATGATTTTTAATTCCTTCAGCTATACTTATATATTGTGAGTATTAAATAATCAGTATCAAGATGTTAGAAAAGGTAATGTACCTAAAGAGTATACTGAGGAAACAATATTCCAATGAGGACCAGTAAAGGAAATGATCAAGAAAGAAATATAATCTGACATTTGTTACTGAAGTTGGAATAGAATAAATCCTGAAAACTAAAGATATATTCACTCACTATCCAACTCCTACCCCATGTATCTCTATTGCTGATGTAAGGTTCAAGCCCAAAAATTTCAATGTATTTTATTTAAATTTCTCCTATGTCCTGCTACTATCTGTAGTAAGTGATAGTTCTCATTACATTTGAGTCATATATCATAATCGACAGAAAATACTACTTACTTATCCACTATGCATTAGGCAACAAAGTCATGTAGGTTAAGACAACTAACTTGCCAGATTTAGGTTCTGGTTGAGAGAGCTGTATTTTTACTCAGTTTTTTTTTAACAACAATTGCATGTATTGTTAATTGAAATCACATTGATTATGGGCACTTACAGAGACAACTGATTCAATAACTGGACTTCAATAATGCAATTTTAATGTAACGAGATAAAATAGACAAACCTCCTACCTCAAATTTTAGAAGAGAATAGTCACATCTAAATGATTAGGCTATCAAACTTGATTAATTTCTGAAGAAATTATTATTTGGATAAATGAAACAAAGAAACTGCCACGAGGCACTGAAAATAAGATAGGATAGGGAAAATAAATAGTTACCCGTCACTTACCACAGATGAAGGCAGGAGGGCGAGACACGTAAAAACAGAAAAACAAACGAATTGCACAATATTTCGACTTTAGTCTTAGTCATGTGGGAGGCGAGACATATGGCAGGGGGAAAGATGTGGTCACATCCGAGCAAGATGTGGTCACATCTGAGCCCGCCACATGATTCATGACTAAGACCCACATGACAGACTAAAGTCGAAATATGTGCAATTCGTTTGTTTTTCTGTTTTTACGTGTCTCGCCCTCCTGCCTTCATCTGTGGAAAATATTATTTGAAAATATGTACAGGGCTGGCAGCAAAAATCCTTCTTGGAGTTGACCAAGATATAGACATACAATCCTGACTGATGAATTTCCACTTTTTTTAACTTATGGCTTTACACCTCGTCAACGTCGAGGTCATTAGAGGTGGAATGGGACTGGGGACAAGTAACGCGAAGAAATTCAGCCATGGCCTTTTGAAGGAAGCATCCCAGCATTTGACTGGAGTGATTAGGGGAAACCATGGAAAACCCAAATCAAGAATTTCCAGACTGCATTTTTAGAGGAGGTGAAAAATTCACAACACACATTCTGTGAACAATAAATTCTAATCAACAGAAATGTAACATCAATGTATTCTGTCAAAAAAACACCAAGGCTTAAGTAAGTGATGATGGTAAATATTATAACTGAATTGCACCCACATGAAAAAGGAATTTCTCTCAGTTTAATGCTCAAGGGGGCAACAACCAATGCAGTGGCATTACAAATTATGTACTGGGCCATTCAAAAACAAGTCGTGAGACATGTTTTTAATGGCTTTCTGGTCTGAATATATGACAAATGCTTAAACAACAGTTTCTGCTATGTAAAAGTGTAAATAAATATATCTAACATTTTTTTTTAAAAATTTTAATAGAAATATGACCACTATAACAGAACAGGAGAAATTGCTGCAAGGCAAAACAAATTCAAAGAAAGAGAAAATAAACACATCACCAAATTTGATGGTGGTAGAGTTTGATAATACAAAAAAAATTGTAGATTTGTTTGTAATTTTTTTTTAGTCTTGCAATGTGGTTATGTCTTGTATTTTAAAACAGGTGCTAGGAATAACATTAACCTCTTCAAATAAAACTGTCAGGGTTACTTAAATAAAAAAAGTTAATGACAGTCACATTTGGCTGAAAAGAAGTTCATGGGATGGTTGCTCTTCATATTGCAACTTACAGCTGAGGAGAGAATAGTAGAAAGTAAGGAAATAACGTGTTCTTACATCTGTTCACATAAAACTGCGGAGGTTATAATGCACACAATATTAAATTATTTAAATTTAATGATTAATTAACATTAATTTTAACTGACATCCAAAGCAAGTTTAAAACAGCTTTTTTAAAAGAAAAAAATGTGTAATTATTTTCATTTGTATTTAATTTTTACACAGCTTTCCATTACATTTTAGACACAATGGCCTTCACCATTACAGCACCCCATGCAGTGCTCAGAAGAAGCATCAAGAATGCAATCACAGCTTCTCGACACCAGTGTCCCCAATATTAAAAGACTTGATCAAATTATGATGGCCTTTACAGAAACTAACATGCTTTCACTGAAATATAAAATAGTGGCTTGGATTTTAACTCTCTACAAAAGATTTCGTTAACTGGTTGCTCAATATTTTCTCGTACCTCACACACGTGGACTGACCAGCAAAGAATTTCTGATTTAGAGAGAGAGGTCTGAATTTGTATTAATTTTGTACAACGTATTTTCCCAAGCCTTTCTTATGTACAACATATTTAAAATTGGATGACCATTAACTACAAAACAAAATAGCAGTAATTTAATGAATATTAAACTTAAGAAGCTTAACTGTAGCATATCACAACTCGCTTTCACGGATCACAAGCAATTTATTCAAGTCTGCAGAAATATATACAGATTATCACTAGTTATGCCTTTGTCTGGTGATAGTTGTCTGTGTTAGTACATAAACTTCTCATAAGAAAGAGATCTTGTGAAGGCTCTGCAAATAGCATAAACACTATTCCAGCATTTGCCACACTGTGCATGGCCATGGATTTGAACCAAGATTCACTGCACCTTTCCAATCCAGTGCTGTGGCACTTTAGCACTGGCAGGTAATCTAAGATGATAACTTCCCATTTTCAGCCCAAATATTGCTGAAGCTAATTCCTCAAGTTGAAAGGAGTACATTGCCCACCACAGAAATAAAAACACAAATAATAGTTTGTTTTGTTTAAATCAATTGTGAACAGCATGATGCATACTGGATGTGATTCAAACAATAACTAAAAACTAATTTATCGGTATTTTGGTGAAAGGTAAGGGGTATTTTGCACTAGGCACAAAAGCGAGTGATAGACTAGGCAATCAGAACCGTGTGTCACCAACTTGATTGCCATTCAGCACTGAACACTGCTATCCAAAGAATGTGTGTGCTTTTGATTTAAAAAAAAAAAAAAATTACGCAACTATGGTATGTCCTTCACAATCATCAAAGGCAAATAATGATTTCCATAAATTTTCTTATTTGTAGTTGCTAATCTGCAAATAAAATGTTGCTAGCCACATTTTCTTTCATTTGATTTCTATAGAAGGAAATTATATATATTAAGCAATATATGAACTTAACTGTGTTGCCAAATGATTGAATTTGAAAATCTCAGCTGAAAATACTAAATAACAAAACTACAGAAAGAATAGCCAATTTGAGATATCTTGATATAACATTATTATCAAGAGATCCTAATGTTAAATTCCATAGAACTGGGAATTTTTTTGGGAACAGAACACACTTCAAAATTAAGTAAGAAAGGCTACGCTATTGAAAATCTATAAGGTAATTGCATAAAGTAATTTAAAAAAATTAGAAGCAACTGAAATGAGATTTATCAGGCAGCGAGGCAGGTTATTTGTAGCTCAGTTATAATGGGAATAGTGAAATATGAGAAGAACTAAATGTAGAGGACAGAGATGTTCAATCCAGTTGTTCTCCAAGTTGAGAGTACATCTCCTGTGAATGTCTAAGGAATAGCTAAAACAACTAACAAGATAACAGACAGAGGCATCCCACGCAATTTATGGAAAGAAAAAAATTAAGGACCCAATCCTTGATGAAAATATATCATTAATTCCATAAGCTTTATAACACCTAATGCATGTAATAATCTCTCTGTGGCAAGGATGAGGAAAACTAGGTAAAACAATTTTAATTTCAGCAATGATTAAAAATTGTCACACCGGGTGGAAAGTGCACCACAAGGGTGGCTACTGTAAGGAAAACTAGAAACTAATTCGTACCTCTACTAGTTATGTTTATCTGAACATCATGAGTTGATGAGCAACTCCCATCCTGACCACTTTGTGTTTCCTGCTGATGAAGGATTTAAACTAGAAATTTCATAACAGAGCCACAATTTGTGTTATTTTGTACATCTGCTGTCACCCAAGGTAAGTATGAATCAAAACACATTACAGAAATTTTTGAAATGTATTCACGCAGTTCTAAGATGCCAACTTGCATCAAAGAAAAACCAGTTATGAGGGCAAAAGCTTATTTTAGAGATTGCAGTTTTCAGAGAAGTGTCAGGTCATGTCATGTCATCTGATCTGAAGATGTTACATAAAATATTAAAAGTAGTATTATTTTAAGTAAAACACACTGATAGAATAAAAAGTGGCACCAAAAAATGCCAAATTACCATCAGGCTTAGAGGTACAAACAAGAAATGATAAACTTAGCTATGGGTGATTTCATTATGGATACAAAAAGCATAAAGGGACTTTTAAATAATATTACTACATGTATCTAAAAGATTGCAAGATACAACATTGTACCTTATCTTAATATGTTATTTAGGTCGAGTATGGATACTCGCTGCATATCAGAGGGCTGAAAAAGTGCAATAGTAGCACAAGTTAGGATCAACAAGGGTAAGAATTACAGGCTGATCAATTTGACATCAGCAGTAGTTAAATTAATGCAAAGATTAATATTCTACCACATCAGAAATGCAAGTGACGAAAGAAATTGTTTTTTTAAACAATAATATGGATTTAGGCAAGGATATTCATGTGAATCTTAGTGGGCTACATGCAAGATATTTTGGATGAAACGAAAATAGAATGCCAAAAGATAATGCAGAAATAGATTTTATGGAGGTATTTGGTGAAGTGATCAATAAAATTATAGTAAATAAGTTAAAAACCATTGGGGCAAATGGGAAGTGATTTGCTACATACAAGAATTCACAAAAGGTGGAAAGAAAAAAGTTGTGGTAGGAAATGAAGAATCAAAACAAGTGGGCGAGAAGATGGGAGTGCCAATGGAACCATTGCTATTTATTAGAATTATTGTCATAATGGTTTATAATCAGAAGTTATTTGCAGATAAGAATGTTGTATAATAGGACCAAAATTGCAGAATGAACAGCTGCAGGGTAAACTGGACAGTATATTTAGCTGGATAGGTCAACATGCTATGAAGATAAATGCAAAAGAAGAGCAGCTTATTAGGTACACATAAAAAACTAAAGATTGGTTATATTTATAGGGTGGAGAAGGAACTGCTTGTTGAAGATTTTAAATGAAAATATCTTGGCATAACATCTGACGATAAACAAGCAGGACACATTGGGCAGGTGGTAGAAAAAGGTTTCAAAACCCTTATTTATTGGAGAGAATGATGAGGAGATGTACCAGAGAAGTAAGGAAACTGGATTACAAAACTTTAGTCAGACCATTGCTTGAATATGGTGATGTAATATGGGACCTACATTTTGGACAGATATCAAGTGCAGAAATGCAAACTTACATCTTTTTGTCAGGTGACTTCAATGGTAAAATGTACCTTGACATCTTCACACCAATATTTAACTCACGGTGAACACATCAAAGCCCAGTATTACCTAGAAATAGCCTTTCTGTGACTCGTGTTACTTTGAGAAAATACTTATGTTTTTCACTGAACCCAGTTTTGGTTTTCTGCAAAGCCTTTTCAGTCTAATTTCCAATATTTACTTTCATCATTTTCATGAGAGATTTTCAATTTTTATGAGGGAATAAATAATTACATTCTTGCAAAACAGTCAATAAAATAATGTTTATGATTTTCTTAATAAATTATGAGTCTTCATTCACAGAAGATTTCATCCTATCCTAACCTTGCAAATATTATTATTTCATGAATAAGTAAATGGCCAATTTGTATTTGTTAATGTTGAAACTAATTCCACTGCCACCCAACAGAATTATGATAAAGAAATTATAATGCAGACATAAGATTTGCCACATTAAAATTATTAATATCTCTTTTTCAAATAAACAGTATATTGCAGTCGTATTTGCTCAAAATTCACGTGGTTTGTAAACAGTTTAAAATCAAATCAAGACCAAAATTCAATGCCAGCCGGACCTTCTGATTCACAGCAGGAATTCTAACCACCATACTATCAGAGTTAACAGTTCAACCACATATTAATAAACTGTATTAATTATAAAATCTAACTAGACAGCAAACAAGTTTTATCAGTTGCTATTTAATAGCCTACTTTTCCCTTTTAATTTATGATATCAATAGTGCATTAGACACTGACAATGCTCACCATATTCAGCACACATTTCTGGGGCTGCTGAAACTGTGGTGATGGTGAAGAGATGATCAAATAATCAAGAAAGTATCATCCGTCTGCATTCCAAGTTTGATCTGTACCAAAATCAGCAATATCAAGCCAATTCCAATGTACTCAAACTTTCCCAGGCTTGAGAACCGGTAGCTGAAGTTTGACGTAAACGGATTATCTGTTAGTCAATAAAACCTCTGTCTCCCAACTAGACGGATGTGAATATTCCCTGTAACATTAACGATTCTAGAGCAGTTTCCAAACAGGTGCATAGGTGCGTAGGTGCATCTGGTTCACATCAAGCGCAAGGCACTGTGGGAAAGAAGCTTTGCGGTGAAAGCGTAACTCTTAAAGGTGAGCCAGTTAATTTTGGCGAGAACAGTTGCCAATGAATGAAGACACCATACTGTCACAACTATGTGAGTGCAAAAAGCAATGCTTGTGGGTGATTGGTAAAAGAATGGCACAAAACACAGTGTTTGAAAACAGGAAAGTAATACAGCCGACAAATAACAGAAATTACGAAGAAAGTTTTTTGTGCCAAACAATGATAGCAATTTTTAGTTTCAAACATCACAATCATAAAAGTTGATATATCAACATTTAAAATAAACATTTAAACATGTTTTTAATGGAAAATGGATTTTAGCGGCTTAGATCAAACACCACAAAACAGTTCCTTCCAATAAAATCAAACTATGAGAAACCACAATACTGTGGTTGTAAGAAATGTATAGCCTTTAGGTAAACTGCCTGTAGTGTAGTCTAGTGACATTGTAAACACTACCCCCACTTCCTCTGATGTAAGAACACTCACCATTATTCCACTTCAACTTGTTCATCAGTCTCCAGAATTGGTGCATATTAACTCTGTAAATTGATTCATTTTTGATGGTAGTATCAAATGTTGGCCTAAAAAGTGCTAAATTTCAGTTTAAGGGAAACGGATTTTTTGCTTACTTGAATAATTGATAATTTGGTATCTTGTAACCTAAGATTTCTCCTTAAAGCTATTCTTTACAATAGCAATAACTATAAGCTCAGATTTTATTTTTTGACATTGCTAAGGGGCATGCTTTTAAGTTCAAATTTAGTCTGAACATTTGAAGCACATGATACCAAATGACTAATATAAATTAAAGAATGCCGGAGGAAAAAACTGAAATCACTAAAAGTGCTCTGAATATCCTACTTCAGTCATTCTCTAAATTTTCGTATACTATTTTTACACAGCTGTATTTTTTGTTATACACATACTCTATTATCTAAGTGGCTAATGTAAGTATGTAACTTGTTTTTCACTTTTTGTATTCTTTTTACACTATAAATGGACTTTGAAGTTTTGCATTCTGTTCTCCATTTCTAGATACAAAAGGCAGGACACATTTATCTATGGAAATTCATTACCTGCAATTTCAATTGTATATAAAAATGCTGTTTCATTCCTACATCGCTCTCACCATGAATCTCTAAGAAAAATATATCACAGTCATTCACACATAACTAGCATATTATGTACCTGCTTGTAATAATTCTCGTTTCTCCATTATAACAGGAACAGATGTAGTGAAATTATACTCTTATACACTACTCGCATTAAAGAAATATTTACTACCTCTCTTCTTTATGCTTAGTTTATAGATCCCTATTTAAATTACTATTAGCACTTTGTATCAAGTTTCTTTTCATTTTGTGTTCATTTCTTTTCCTTTAATTTCCCATTCCTTTCTATTTGTTATTTCTTGAATTTCTGTCCAGAACTGAAGATCCACCTGACATATCCTGACTAGTTTGTTCTCTGCATTTACTTCTAGCATTAATAATAGCAGTTAGTTCCCAATCTTTGACTAAAGCTGCTCTGATTATTTGAACCTGATGTTTCAGCCATTGTATTATGTCTTTCACAAGTAGGCTTGTCTTGGTTCAAAAGGGAAAACTGAAAAAAATAAAATGGTAACAGTTATGGAGGTTTACAAAACCGGTAAAAAGTTTTCATATACCTCACATGCTGTTGTTTAGCTAAAAAGAGCAGCTGGCCAGCAATTTTACACTCTGTTTTTTACAGTAACATATATTGGTATTCAATGCCATGGTGGTGGTATTCATTGTCCTGAACCACTGGAACCATTGTTCATGCAAGATAGTTTCCTCAGAAATAACAAGTACATATATGCACCGTCTTCCCCTATTGAAAAGATGTACTAAAAATTACACCACCCAATTCACAAAAAATAAATTTGTTTGAAATTGTGGACAGGGTCTGTTGTCACTATGCATGTTAAATTTACTCTCTTCTCTTCCTGAGAAAATGTTTAGAGTTGTAAGTAAACTTGCCAACTGGCTGGGATTGTAAACTTTCAAAAATAAGCAACGTCTTGATATCAATGAAACCTATGAAAATAATAAATCAATTTCAGATGACAGAACACAAACATTTTCCATTAAATAAGAAGTTTGTTTGTTACACAAAAAAAGTCCATTATTTTTCCATGCCACAATGCAAAAATTAATATTTAGATTCCTTAATTCGCTGAGCTAATTGCCACCAGAGCTTGTGCTCCATTGCAATTAAATTAAATCCACATTCCATATATCGCACCACTGTATATCCTTCAAACTAATTTACAGGAAATGGAGAAATGCGTGAATATAATCTGTGATAATTTACACCAGGTAAGCACACCTTAGATTTTACAGTACATTTTTATTCCAGTCTGGAATAAATTAATCATTGGAACAGCTTCAACACTCTAACTTTGACAGTTTCACGCTTACATAGTCCATACTCAATTTTTTGTTCTTACCTTCCTTACCTTCAAGAAAGCTCATTAACTGGAGAAAGTATAACTGTTTGTGCATATTTAGTCCACTTTTGTTTGTTCTAGTGTCGTCCATGTGACTTCAGATTTCTCTTTTATTTCTTTTTTTTAAATGAAAATTTTATAACCAATCATAAGAAGTATGCTGCAATACATTATATACCTATTACATACAGCATCTGTTATGTGGATGATTGGTAATATTAAAAACTTTAAATACTGGGCAATTATTGTTAACATTCTACACCGCTGCTCCATATGTCTCATTTACTTACATCCCTACCAATTTTATGCCAAGTCACTAATTGACAATTAATACTGCGAAATCAAATGAAATAAATGTAAGTTTGCCTCCCCTTAAATGTATAAATATTCTATCACAGTGGTTCTTTCTACCTTGTATAACCTTCCTCTAACCTAATAATATACACACAATAGCAAAATGTTTGAATTAAGATATACAAATACAAGATTGTCATTTCCCTCCTGCCACCAAGTTTGATAAGCAACTGGTTTACTCGTACTTGCCCTGTGCCATAAGATGCAGGAAGTAATTGCTTTAGAAATTGGTTGTGTATTAGTAAACAACTGCTTGAACTCTAGTTAATGAACTCTATTTCAATATGCAAAGAAAAAAAATATTGTAACCATATGCTATTGAGATTATTTTTAATCCTGAATAAGTTTAGTGTCGGCAAAACATGCTTCCAACTGTTTAGTTCTCCTAACTCACTGAATACAAGAGAAGTGTCATCATCAGTATCATTTTTGAAAATTTCCAGTTTCGTGTGCCATCTGGCATATTCTCTTATGAGGCCAAGCTTATTGTGATCTATGACCAGCTTGCTATGGGTGTCAGTTTTGATGGGGAGGAGACGTGATGCCATCTGTCTGTGAAATGTACAACTTGTGTTCTATATGATAAGTGTATTTGCATTTGTGAAATGTGTACTTTATAAGACAGAGACTGGGGACCATTCCAGCATTCACTGAGGTGACTGCAATCAAGATGGGTAGTATGCCGAGCCCAGGATTTGTAACTTAGTCTGCCGTACCTCCCAGATCCAGTATAGTGGCACTTAAATGCACACTAGTGGGTAAGAGAACAGGCAAAATCAAAGTAATTCTGATTTCATTCCAATATAATCAAATTATACAGCTGTGAAGTATTTTGATCTGTATACTGGGAACAGGTTGGCCAAATTTGCAGCAACAAATTGGATTTCACCCGCCACTGAAAAACTGTTTCTGACTCTGCAACTGAGTCTTGACTGTGCTCCATTCCCCAGCAGGAGTTATTATCCTCCGCACGAAATCTGTTGCTAAATTTTAATTAAGTTGCATAATGTGAATCCCATTAATTCTATTTTCTTGCTCTTTTCCTTTTTTTAATTTCTTTACCCTTCCCTGTATTCACCTTCTCTTCACTGACAAAAAATAAACAGTAATAAACTAAAGCCAAGCTGAAGATAGGATGGATGTTCTGTATATATTGCAATAAATATTAATGTTCGTTGGCATTCTGTTTTCATATTCAATAAACAAATAATTTACATTATTTTCCAAATACACACTATTCACACTTGTTTATAAATCAAAGATCTATAAAAAATTAGGACAGTAATTTTTGAATTACTTGAGAAGACATAGGAACAATTTTTGGAGCAAACTACATATTGAATGGCTTTATAAACACCTACTAACCTACATAGCATTGATTCACACAGCACCTTCAGACTTCAATAACTGGATTTGCTTACTACATGTATGTTCAAAATATCAGTAAAAATATACTATCCAGTCTTAGGCAAACACCATTGGCTGAATTTCACAAAATACTTGTGGTTGAGCTCCTTTTTCCTTTAACTTGCACCTTTAGTACTCAAATATATTATCTACCCATCATTCCATAAACAGTTGAAATTTAACTATTTTTCCTGTTGTTTCTCATATAAATACAGTTTTCCTAGGTGTATCATGTGTATAGTATGTCAATAACTACACCTTCATTTTCAGTCTTAAATCTTTTTAAACTGCTCAGTTGCAGTAAAGGAAACTATCTTTTCTTTATTGTTTACACTGCTTCTTATTTCATATTTTTATTTAAAAACAAAAATTTATCTATTTTCCAAGGATACGAAATATGAACCAGTTTGGTGATCCAGCTGAATAATCTTTCTCTATACCAACTTTTTAAGAAATTGAAATGCACTAGATGCAAAATAATTTAAGTAAATATAACACATAAATGATATGCCTTCCACTATATCCAGAATACTCTCAATATAAAACACAAATAAAATTCAATTAAAATAAATTAGTGGAACTATCAGTAAATACAATTAAACTGAATAAAATAAACAAGGATCGTCACAAAACGCAACAGTTAATGATTTAATGATAGTAAAATTATATGATGTGATTTGTAAATTTTTAAATGAGTGACACTAAATGGAATGGAGATGCTTCAGAAGACTCCAGACCGGGGCCGATAAAGGAGCGGTGCTCACCCTTGAGGAGGTTCTTGTCTTGCAGCCAGGTGAGGGAGGTGAGGTCATCGTCTTCTGGGCCCCGCTGGCTTCTCGGCTTCACCATACCCTCACCACCCTGAGGCAGAAAGCCCGGAAGACAGAGCAATCAGAAAAAAACAGGTCTTCTCTAAACAGCTTTTGGTACAACAGAAGATCAGATTAACAGAGCAAGAGCTGAAGAGCAAAAGTACGGGTTGCAAATATACCGAAGTCGCCCATTCCTAACGCGCGGCATTCTTGGGGGACAGAGTCAGCCTTCTACAGAAAGCGGGGAACGAGTCCTCGTGCCGAGACTAGTGGCGGAATGCGTGATCCCTCTGTCACAAATACTACAGCCCTTTAAAATATGGGAGAAAAAGTAAGGCGCACTACAGTGGCAGAAAAGATGTAGAACTACCATCAGAGTAACTTCACATGCTATTATAGCAATGAGAAAATCATGCAGAGCAATAAGATGACTGTGACAGTTTTCTCTCTACGATTTTATGCAGCATTCTCAGAGTGAAACAACTACCTACATACTACAGTGCCTATTTTACTCAGAAAAAGTGTCATTAAAGAGAAGTTCAGAGATTTTATTTTTTAATAGAGAAATAAACTTTTCTATTGTTTAAATAGAGAAATAAAGATGTCTATTAAGATTAAGCAATAAAATTTCACCCACCAGGAACAGCAGACCAGTTGATTTCCTTCCACCCAGATGATCAAACTGATGCTAAGCACATAGGAGTGTCAAGATTATTTGACTGAAACTAGTGCAATAGAAAATGAACATTACTCCAATGAGTATAAACACAGTAAAATGATGTCAAGTATATGGATGAATTGGCAACAAAAACTGCAGATATTAATAAATATAAAAGCCAGCAGGAAGCTTAAAATCAAAGCCACCCAGTACATATATGACATACACAGGCAAAAAGATAAGTATGATAACAACAAAAATGTTTAATAGCCAAATAGCAACAAGGAAATAATTTATACCTAAAAATGTCTGTCTATAAGGAATAACTACGTCTGAAAATTACAATGATTTTTTTAAAATCAAAACCCCAATACTTTAGTGACCTAACCACCAATAATGTCTACAACTGAACTAAAGAATTAGGTATATCAAATCTTATAAACTCCAAGAAAAGAAGTAAACACGAAAATAATAAATTCTGAGCAACCATTTAAGAATACAATATACAAACCAACATGACAAGAAAAAGTCAAATGAATGTGAAAGACTAGAGACGCTGTATTTCTGAATCTATAAACCAATGATTTACAATCTACACAACTAAATAAAACATTAGACTGAAATACGATGAACACTGAAGGGCTGGTAAAGTTGTTCTGAAATATTATTTTAAGAGTTGACTGTCATATATCGACCATCATAAACACAGATTTAAGTGTCACACCAACAAAAAATACTATGATGTTCCTAATGCTAAGACAAAACAAAATAAAAATACATTACATAAAAATATTTAAAGATGAGAAACACTGAAATAAATAAAGCAGAAACTTATCCGGAAAGGTTGAAATCGTATTTGAACATAGTCAAATAATAGTTCAATTCTACTACTGTAAAATAACCTACCAGATTTCTCAAATGTACTTAAATTAATTGTGTCTGTTGTCCAGGAGACATTTCCCCATTTTATCAGAGATGTTTTCTTCCAACTATGTGTAGGATTTTGATGTTTACTTTACAAATGTTAAATAAAAGAGCAACAGGAAAAAAAGGGCAACTTTAGTCAGGTTATCACGCAAATCTGCAGTCTACCAAATAGTAAATGCAAAATAATTTTGTTTGTGTTTTCAGTTTTTGTCGACTGTAACGATGCATTTGTTTCACACTTCAAAATTAAATGACAAGAAATAAAAAATGTTTAGTTTGAAGTCAACGAAACATTTTAACTCCAAAATAATAACTGCTCTCTACAAAATAAAAACAAATTTTAATGAAATAACAATGATGTAACTTGTTATTGTTTAGCTTAAAGTTTTGAGTCAGGTTATTGTCAGTGAAAATATAGTACAAAAGTTTACTACTTCCACACACAAAGAAAGGATTTTCCAGAAAATTGCAAGAATAAATTAATAACAACAACTTAATAAAGTGGCGAGCGCTCTTACATCACATCTAAGGAATTGAAGACAGATTCTGATGATGATGATAATGAATAACTTAACAAAAAGGATTTTAAATTCATAAACCTATGCAAAATTGATAGAGGTGAATACAGTTGTAATGCTCATTGCATGAAGTAGAAAGAACAAACTTAAAAAAATGAAAATAATAAAGCATAGCTGCATGTTTAATAACCTTAATCTCACTTCAAATTCAAAGCTTATGGCTTAATAATGGCTCTGATGGATTACAAATATTTTTGATAACGAGCTGATGTAGTCCTATATAAACCAAACTGGTAAACCTGACAGACAGTGAAAATTGGAATCAGGAAAGAAGATAAAGAAGTGAAATCTACCAAATAACTAAGTTTACAGTATCGTATAATGTAATATCACAAGCTACTAAATACACTGTTTTCGTAAATATATCTTAAAAAGAAATTATAAAAGAGGCGTTTATACCTGTAATTAATCTGTGCTGGGTAAAAATGAACAGGTCATCCCTACCGATTATTATTTTTATACTAAAACATTACTAGTTCACTGTTTATAACCAAAACCAAACATGAACAATAAATGTCAAATTGTTTGAAAAACCTGTTTCGGAACTGCATTATGCCTGGAGCTGCAACCAATTTGATGTTTATTTTATTTATTTATTTGTGTTCAGCCGAATAATTCACCATTCCATTCAGATAGCACCATCACATCACCACTTCAATACCTGATACATAGTTTTTACACACACAATATAATAATTAACAAGCAAGCAGCAGTACTGAATTATCTAAGCCAATTTGCCTAACTTTAAAACTAAAGACAAAACTTATGTTTACTCTAGTAGACAGAATTTCACTGAAGGTTAAACAAGCGTAAAGAAGAAAACAAACTACAACTACATAAGCTGTCAAGGATGCCAAGTGAAGAGGAACAATCAGTTTCACCAACCTTTGCAGTCCAGAATGGCAGATATTGTTTATGTAGATTTTTTAATAGATAAATAATTAAAATTATGTTAATTTCATAGACAGCATCAGCCTTTTTGACAAAGCTTGAACTGTTTTGGAAGCATTAAAAATGACACTCATACATAGTTTTAGAACTGTTTTAGTTAATGTTTGTTAAAATTTATTATGTAAACTATGGGCTTTCAGGATCATTAAATCAACAAATTATAATGCTTAAAACAGTAATGTAGCTACCAGTGAGATATCACGCCATGGTTTTTACATGTAAAGTATGAATTTCAAACCTGACACTGTTACAACATTCAAATGTAAATATGCTGCTCTGTACATAGGAATATGACCATGTTAGTAGGAATGGTAGAATTTTTAGTGTTAACTCAGATTGGGTTGGGTTGGAATGAGCCACATTTTATTTATTGGGGGGGGGGGGGAGAGGTTGGCAGAAGGATTAAGCAAGTCAACTATTAGCAGAATCAACTGTGTTAAATTATGGTATTAGTATACCTCCATGTTCGTTATGCATTTATCATCTAGTTTTATTGCAGGCTAACAGATGTTTACACTTAAAATGTTAATACAATATAATCAACCTTTGCACCAACGAGTCCATCAGGAGTGCAGTATACATAAACAAATGTAAAGCAAAAGTTGGATGCCATGTTGTATCAGAAAAAAAACTAAGTTGCAGATAACATTAAAAAAAAAAAAAAAGATAGGTATAAGAACTGAAATAATGGACTTAAGTCCTGTCATTTTCTTTTCGTGTCATGCAAAATTAGGGTGCTACTTGCAACTGCAGTTAAATTATGATGTAAAACTGGACACCATTATTTAAGATTATATTAAATTATTGCAAGAAAATGGAAACAGCATTTTACTGAAATCCAAGAGTGCTGAACAAATGCTAAAACAGAGTCTGTAGTCTTATTCCATTTGTTTGGCTAATAAGAAAATAAGCATCCCTTCACTGTACATTTTTTACTAATCAATCCAATATGTACTGAACAGAACACATAGCTACAAACAGGTGTAGTTTTACAT